>CP053177.1:276272-1476272 GCA_014607495.2 Carposina sasakii | reverse complement strand
AACGTAATATTTTGTGTATTGTTGTCAATATGTTAAACCGCGATTAAAAGAGATAATGTTTGTTAATTATGAAAAAAAAACAATCAAACTTACATTCACATTTATAATATTTATAAGAAGGAAGACACTGTTAACCAATAGAAGTGAACAATCCATGAAAAGGTTGCAAAAACTGCTATGAGAAACACCATGTACCTATGGTGGTATTATAACTCATTCCTTGCGTCCCAAACAGAATACACACACACACACACACACACTTCACAACACATTGACCTAATCCCACACTAAGATCCCTAAGGTCTTGTGTCGTGGGTACTAGGCAACGGTATATAAATACATAGATAAGTATATAAACATCCATGACTCGGAAACAAACATCGATATTCATCACATCAATGTTTGCACCTACCGGGATTCGAACCCAGGACCTATGGCGTCGCAGGCAGTATATATACCCTTGGGAACTAGGATTTCAGAATGATGATGAAGTTTGTGGTTTGTGTGCATGAGAAGTCATGGATGGCTGCTAGTTTGTAATGCAGATAACAATATACTTAATGACGCTGACGCAAAGGAATGTAGATATACTCGTACTATAGTTCCAACACAACATCCTATATTTAGACATATAAATATTCCTTGCTAATGATATTTTTATTTGTTCATATATATACCTACATTAGCCGCGTTGTGCCGGCAGAGTAGAGTTTGTACCATCCCTGCCTGCCCGTGGGTATCGTACGCGGCGATTAAGGGTTTCCGGCAGGTTGGCAGCCGTGCCTCCCGTACTGACAACATAGTCCGATAATCAGACTGCGGTCACCAACCCGCCTGCCCAGCGTGGTGACTATGGTCAAAACCTCCCTGTGGCAGTGGCCTTGTGGCGTGCCCTGGGGGAGGCCGACGTCCAGCAGTAGACTGCAATAGGCTGAAGAAGAAGATACCTACATGTTGTCTAAACTAATACTATTAATTTATTCATCTTTATTATTAGATTATATGTAGACCTCAATTTAATATAATTGCATTGGCAGTTAAACCACTGAACCCACGTATTTCTGAAAATCCTTTCTTATCACCCGATACGGCATACAAAGAACACATTCTCCATCAGCCGCCAATCTGCTCCTGTTCTGCAGAGAAGTGGCTCCATAACGGGACAAAATATTCCGGCTGAGGCTCAGTAAGCGAGACTCTGGGCAATCTGAAAAGGCTGCTAGGATTTCTGGAAGAGATAGGCTGACTCGAGCACAAACTTACGCAAAGTAGGCGCACAGACGTCGAGTTGCGGAATTCAGCGCGTTTTACCAATATGTACCAATACACCTTCTCAACCCGCCTGCCCAGCGTGGTGACTATGGGCAAATACCCCACATGGCAGTCTTGTGGCGTGCCCTGGGGGAGGCCTACGTCCAGCAGTGGACTGCTATAGACTGATGATGATGATGATGATGATTACACCTTCTCAAATTTAGCGGATTAGGCTAACAGTGGATCTGTCCATCAGTCATTTAGGGCAAAACATTTTATAGAAACCCCGATTCCACAGGGCCTTGTACCGGATAGTTCTGATCCCCCAGATCCTGGAAAGACCCAATTTCGTCTTCGCAGAGCGCAGCAAAGACCCATCAATAATCTAAATAAATAACCTACCATCGTGGTACTCGGGGACCTGTCAAAATTAAAGTTTCCGCCAAATGTTTTTTTTATCAATATTCACCCGTTTCATACGACGATTTTCAACACACTTTTTGTGAAATGAATACAGATTTTGATAATACTAGTTTTAAACATTCATACACATAATATACAGGGTGATTTTTGGTCGTCAACGTTCCCGAAAACTACTCTCCTCATCATCACGATCATTTTTCTCCATGGAAGCATACCTGGGAAGTGTCTGGTTTCCAAAATATTAGGGTCCAAAGTTGAGTAAATAGACTGCGTTTTTCTGCATAAATGCACATAGACGCGCGTAGCAGGATTTTTTCACGAAAAATAATTAATATCTGTCTATAAAAAAAACTAACATAAACACTAGACACTATAAATTTTGCATGATCAAGGAATTTAAAAAAAATTTTCAAAAAAAAATTTTTTTTCCCAGCATTTTTTTTGGCATAAACTTACTTTATTTCATGTATAGAATACGTACCCTTCGTTAAAGGTGGCCACAAAAAAACACCCTGTATAAACACGGCTGTGTTCCGAAATGGGGTAGCCAAAACTAACTACATTAAAATCTGTCATCATCATCATCAGCCTATTGCAGTCCACTGCTGGACGTAGGCCTCCCCCAGGGTACGTCACAAGACTGCCATGGGAGGTATTTGCCCATAGTCACCACGCTGGGTAGGCGGGTTGGTGACCGCAGGCATTAAAATCTGTACATGAAATAAATTCATTGGTACAGGCCCGTGACTGGGATCGAACTTACGCCTCCCGCTTGGAAGGTGCACGTCTTAACCACTGAGTTATCACCGCTTTTATTAAATTTACATAGTGGCATTGCATTTTAGACGCGGAAAGACATCACATTTGTGGGAACTAAGGGGTCATCAAAGAATCTTAATAATGGGTGCAATTGAGTAATAGTATTCTGTGATGCAATTACTGCAAGTTTATTCCTTCAGAGTTTTCCCAGAAGTTGCTTTAGAACCATTTCCCAAAATACCTACCTCGAAGTATAACGAAATTTTTATTAGGTTCTAAGTGTGTACTTAGAACTAATAGTGTTATTAGTTGCGGTTATTCTGAGGCCCGTATTATGCACAGATGTGTCAGTAAAGTTATAAGAGGTACTCAAATTTTTATATAGGTACCACCTGTATAAATACTCAATTGTTCTGAACTGGCTATATACAATACAGAGTAAATAATATTAAATTTAATTCGAATACAATAGGTAATACGTCGTGATAAATTAATGTAACGTGAAATAGATTCTAGTTCCGGACTTTAGAACGCGCGTAATTTTATAATACCTACAACTACTTTTTCCTTTATTACCCAACTGCGCCAGGAGGAGGGTTATGTTTTCTGAGTGTATGCATGTATGTATATTTTGTGGCACGCTGATACCTCTCAGAGATTCGTCTTAAGTCGTGAGAGTGACTGGGTCAAATGCAGAGTGTAACAAAAGGGGTATACCTCACCATATGGGCAAGCCCTAGACTGGAATCCCTAAAGAAAGCCCTAAGCAGACCAGGCGGAGGACGATCACCGCAAAGGAGAAAAACATAGGGAAGCTAAAATAATACTAGGTACTATACTCACTTACTATTAGCTAATAGTCGTCTTGAGCCTATTGCAGTCCACTGCTGGACGTAGGCCTCCCTCAGGGCACGCCACAAGGCTACTGGCACAGGGGGGTTTGCCCATAGTCACCACGCTGGGCAGGCGGGTTGGTGACCGCAGTGTGATTTTCGGACTATGTTGTCAGTACAGGAGGCGCTGCTGCCCGCCTCTCGGAAACCCTTAATTTCCTCGTACGACATCCACGGGCAGGCAGGGGTGGTACAAACTCTACTCTGCCGGAACCACGCGGCTAATTAGCTAATAGTAAAACTAGATAATTAGATTAAGAGTCCATTTCAAAGAATGACTCCTATGCCTAATTTCGTAACTAACATTTTTTCATGCAAAAACACCGTAGGCATTCACATTGTAACTTGCGTTATTCATAGAAACTATATAATGTGTGTAAACACACTCTACCTAATTCTATTTCTCCCCAAATGACGTCAAAGGGGCCAAGGGCGTTAAGAAAAACAAGAAATAGCCAAATATTTCCTTTATTAAACCTTATTTACGCAGCTGCAGTAAGTTAGACAATAGATAAACAAACATCGTAGACGTGGGTAATTTATCAATTTTTACGCATTTACCTACGAGTTGTAAATATTTACACAGAGGCGGTTAGGCAACTTTAATACCCCCGGGAAGTGGATTGGAGACGGGCATAGTGATTACGATAATTTTATTTACCTCTCTACCTACCTGTCTTCTTCGTAATCCTTTTGGTACGCCAAGGTCATCATCATCATCATCATCATCATCAGCCTATTGCAGTCCACTGCTGGACGTAGGCCTCCCCCAGGACACGGCACAAGACTGCCATGGGGGGTATTTGCCCATAGTCACCACGCTGGGCAGACGGGTTGGTGACCGCAGTTTGTATTTTGGACTATGTTGTTAACACGGGAGGCGCTGCTACCCACCTCCCAGAAACCCTTAATCGCCTCGTACGATACCCACGGGCAGACATGGGGTGGTACGAATTCTACTCTGCCGGTACCACGCGGCCAAGGTACAGATAATGTAATACTAGAGCTTATTATAAATTTTGAGGAGTTACATAACGTCAGGTACTTTGGTACCTAACCCATTTTGCCCCTTAGGAAATTATTTCGTAAATTTATCTTCACAAAGTAAGTTTTGGCTGTATAATCAAATTCAGGGCCAAAAACTTTTTTCTGCAAGACAATGACAGTTGATGATAGTGACACTGACAGCTGACGCAAAAGCTTGTGATTGGCTGCCAAGCGGATTTTTTTTTGCGAGTTGCTCGTGCGCAGCCGATTTGGCGACTCGTTTGTTTTTTTGGTGTACGACGCGATTTACAAAGTGTCCTTAACAAATTCTGCGAAATAAACGCCATAAAAATGGCATAGTGCTATCTTATGTCGATTTTTGATAGTGATATCGGTGCTAAATACAAAATAACTTTGAAAAAGACAGTGTGTGAAGCTCTGGATTGTTATTTGCAAAATTGGACATGGCGAGGTGAGTTTTGCATAAAATACGTCATAATGCTATGCTAAGTTGTTTTATATGTGTTTTGCAAACTATAGTGGTGTGTGTGAGTGACAACCGGCTTGCTATATCGTAGAATGTTGTTTATAAATGAATTTGCGTTGTGCTATTCAAGTTTCTATTCTGCTTTTATAAAATTAAGTATCGCTGTACACCGGCATTAACTTGTAGCCAGGAGATACAACTTATAGTTAGTGCAATTCAACGTTAAATAAATATTTTGGTTTGTCTGACCCACGGGCCTGACCTTGTAGATATGTATGTACCAAAATTCGATAAGCCTGTGGTATTTTTGTAGTTTCCTTAAACTCCAGCCTTCCTACTATTCGTAAAATAACCTCTTACTTCATGTACACCAGTGGTTCCCAAAGTGGTCCAGGTGGACGCCTAGGGGTCCACAGGAGACTCGATGGGGGTGTACGTTGACGTGAAAAAAATGGGGGTTCGTTCACAATTAATACATAGATAATGTGGTGTAGGCCTGTAGGGGGTCCACCAAAAGTTAACTTTTGAAAGGGATCTATAAGAAAAAAAGTTTGGGAACCCCTGATGTACACAAAAGACCTCATGCAATGGTAGCATGAACAAAGCCAATAAATAGGTAGGTCCATATTGATTGGCCAGGAATCAAGTTCCTAAACCAAACTAGAGCATAAGCTCAAACTTGTATAATTTTTTTTTTAGTAATAAATAAAGGGTTGTATTTTTCTACTATCTAAATCAAGATGCAAGATTACACCTACTAGTGTTAGCAGAAGTAATAAACCTTACTATATGTATGAAAGCATACACTTTAGTTACTTATTGGCACAAAAAAGTTGTTGGCATTATAATAGGATTTTGGGTACAACAATTCCACAGATTATAATATTCCAAATTAAATTTTTGTATCAAAAAAACAATTGAAAGTTTACAGTCAACAGCAAAATTTATCTCGACAACAAAACTGATGACATTATGTTTGATTCTGACCATCACACTCAAAACCTTAACTTAAAGTTAGTTCTACCCACAGATTACCCCCTAAGGATTACCCCCTTAGGGGGTGATCTGTGGTTCTACCTGTCCCTTTCAGTCTCAGCCATTTATGTTAAGATTAGAAAGGGACAGACCTGTGTAATTTTACATTTAAGTGTAACGGTCAGAATCAACCATACTATTACAGATAGACAGAGTATTTAACTCTGGCTATCCCATGTGGTTTACTGTAAGAAATATCAGGAATATTTATGTCAAAATTTGATATGTCTGTCCCTCTCCATTTGTGCTAGTCTCTAAGTACTTGCGCTTCTCTTATTTATTACCTTAGTGGACTGTATTATTTATGAAGTTGAGAGAAAGATGTTGGTTGCCAAATTAGGAATTTATTTCTTGTCAAGGAACGAGCACAAATTGCTAATTGTCAATGCAGTTGACAGTTCATAGCCTCAATAAAATAATGCTAATACAATTTGATGTTGGTACATAGTGTTTCCAACACCATTTTTAAGTAAATGGCTTAGGCAGAAAGGGACAGAAATAATTGTGGGGGTCAGAATCAACCACAATAAGACCACTTGCACACAGGTTGGTATGTATCTGTCACAAACTGCAATGACTACAAATGCAAAGGCATATTATTTGCTTTGCCGCTACATGTTACAATTAGTTAAAATCTAACCAGTCAGCAACTGTGTGTGAGCTGTCAAAATAGTTTTTCAATGTACCTACCTACTTTTAGGATTAATAACTTCAGTACTAACATAAACTAACTTCTAACAAAACTGAAGAAACTACTTGGAAAAAATATTTTGTTGGTTAGTCCATTTATCGAGAAAGGCTTTATACTCGTACCTACATCAAACTGTTTTCTGCGACGTCGTCAACACGGAGTAAAAATGTATGCTATTTTATTCTATATACACCTAATTTATTGAAAAACTAGTGGACGCCCATGACTCCGTCTGTGTGGACTGCAAAAAACAAAATGTCGAAAATTATCCGGGATAGAAATATTTTCCCGGGATAAAAAGTAGCCTATTATATATATTAAGTGGTACCTGTCACAATATATTCCTGAAAACTGCATCAATATCGGTTCAGCCGTTTCTGAGATTAGCGTGCACAAACATCGATCCTTTTCAATTTTATTATATTAGGTAGAAGAAGATAGATAGATTTAAATAAGTTTGGTTGAGTGAATAAAGTGTGAAGAGTTAACAATCAAACAACGCTCATCGCGTCTACCGGGAAATTTCAAATAAATTACGCGAAAGCTCCCGTGACCAGAATGCTGGTCTCTTTTTTGCGCAAAAAATTAGCATTGCCATCTTAGATGAAACACGTCACTGATTGCCATACAACGTGGCAATGCTGCCAGCATTCTGGGCACCCTCCCGGTAGAAGGCAACTTTGTAAATACTTTGTAAATAATTTCGTGTAGATTAAATTAGTTTTTAGTTCTATATAATGTAGTTAGTATTTGTAATATAATAACGTAATATTTTGTGTATTGTTGTCAATATGTTAAACCGCGATTAAAAGAGATAATGTTTGTTAATTATGAAAAAAAAACAATCAAACTTACATTCACATTTATAATATTTATAAGAAGGAAGACACTGTTAACCAATAGAAGTGAACAATCCATGAAAAGGTTGCAAAAACTGCTATGAGAAAACACCATGTACCTATGGTGGTATTATAACTCATTCCTTGCGTCCCAAACAGAATACACACACACACACACACACACTTCACAACACATTGACCTAATCCCACACTAAGATCCCTAAGGTCTTGTGTCGTGGGTACTAGGCAACGGTATATAAATACATAGATAAGTATATAAACATCCATGACTCGGAAACAAACATCGATATTCATCACATCAATGTTTGCACCTACCGGGATTCGAACCCAGGACCTATGGCGTCGCAGGCAGTATATATACCCTTGGGAACTAGGATTTCAGAATGATGATGAAGTTTGTGGTTTGTGTGCATGAGAAGTCATGGATGGCTGCTAGTTTGTAATGCAGATAACAATATACTTAATGACGCTGACGCAAAGGAATGTAGATATACTCGTACTATAGTTCCAACACAACATCCTATATTTAGACATATAAATATTCCTTGCTAATGATATTTTTATTTGTTCATATATATACCTACATTAGCCTGCCTGCCCGTGGGTATCGTACGCGGCGATTAAGGGTTTCCGGCAGGTTGGCAGCCGTGCCTCCCGTACTGACAACATAGTCCGATAATCAGACTGCGGTCACCAACCCGCCTGCCCAGCGTGGTGACTATGGTCAAAACCTCCCTGTGGCAGTGGCCTTGTGGCGTGCCCTGGGGGAGGCCGACGTCCAGCAGTAGACTGCAATAGGCTGAAGAAGAAGATACCTACATGTTGTCTAAACTAATACTATTAATTTATTCATCTTTATTATTAGATTATATGTAGACCTCAATTTAATATAATTGCATTGGCAGTTAAACCACTGAACCCACGTATTTCTGAAAATCCTTTCTTATCACCCGATACGGCATACAAAGAACACATTCTCCATCAGCCGCCAATCTGCTCCTGTTCTGCAGAGAAGTGGCTCCATAACGGGACAAAATATTCCGGCTGAGGCTCAGTAAGCGAGACTCTGGGCAATCTGAAAAGGCTGCTAGGATTTCTGGAAGAGATAGGCTGACTCGAGCACAAACTTACGCAAAGTAGGCGCACAGACGTCGAGTTGCGGAATTCAGCGCGTTTTACCAATATGTACCAATACACCTTCTCAACCCGCCTGCCCAGCGTGGTGACTATGGGCAAATACCCCACATGGCAGTCTTGTGGCGTGCCCTGGGGGAGGCCTACGTCCAGCAGTGGACTGCTATAGACTGATGATGATGATGATGATGATTACACCTTCTCAAATTTAGCGGATTAGGCTAACAGTGGATCTGTCCATCAGTCATTTAGGGCAAAACATTTTATAGAAACCCCGATTCCACAGGGCCTTGTACCGGATAGTTCTGATCCCCCAGATCCTGGAAAGACCCAATTTCGTCTTCGCAGAGCGCAGCAAAGACCCATCAATAATCTAAATAAATAACCTACCATCGTGGTACTCGGGGACCTGTCAAAATTAAAGTTTCCGCCAAATGTTTTTTTTATCAATATTCACCCGTTTCATACGACGATTTTCAACACACTTTTTGTGAAATGAATACAGATTTTGATAATACTAGTTTTAAACATTCATACACATAATATACAGGGTGATTTTTGGTCGTCAACGTTCCCGAAAACTACTCTCCTCATCATCACGATCATTTTTCTCCATGGAAGCATACCTGGGAAGTGTCTGGTTTCCAAAATATTAGGGTCCAAAGTTGAGTAAATAGACTGCGTTTTTCTGCATAAATGCACATAGACGCGCGTAGCAGGATTTTTTCACGAAAAATAATTAATATCTGTCTATAAAAAAAACTAACATAAACACTAGACACTATAAATTTTGCATGATCAAGGAATTTAAAAAAAATTTTCAAAAAAAAATTTTTTTTCCCAGCATTTTTTTTGGCATAAACTTACTTTATTTCATGTATAGAATACGTACCCTTCGTTAAAGGTGGCCACAAAAAAACACCCTGTATAAACACGGCTGTGTTCCGAAATGGGGTAGCCAAAACTACAGGAGCATAAAGGAGATCGCACAGTCACGTTTAGCACAGCGGGAACAGATGTTAATGATCGCACTAGTATTATATTTTGTGTGTTTTCTCTTCTTTTTCCTTCCGCGCGGAATCTCTCGTCGAGCGAGAGGTCAGTACCGCGACCGTTGGGCAACAACAGATGCAGGGCGGGGGGGAAACAGCGTCCGCGGCGAGGCGAAAAGAGAGGGCAATTAGAAGAGGGAGATACGAAATTATAGTTTTAACATATTTTAAAAATCACACGTAATATTACAAATGACGTGAGAAATTGATTAATTAGTGTTAACCACATGCGTTTTAATTATTTCCTTGTTTATTGTTAAATGCTAATAGTAGGTACCTATACGTACATCAGCCGCGTGGTGCCGGCAGAGTAGAATTCGTACCACCCCATGTCTGCCCGTGGGTATCGTACGAGCCGATTACGGGTTTCCGGGAGGTGGGCAGCAGCGCCTCCCGTGTTGACAACATAGTCCAAAATACAAACTGCGGTCACCAACCCGCCTGCCCAACGTGGTGACTATGGGCAAATACCCCCCATGGCAGTCTTGTGGCGTGCCGTGGGGGCGGCCTACGTCCAGCAGTAGACTGCAATAGGCTGATGATGATGCATTTTCATGATACGTACATATTTGGTAATAACAAACAACTGCTCTTCCGTTAGTACTGATTGTCAACCAATTTCAATGAGGAACCAATAATGAGAGATTTTTGCATATCATAGATTTAATCTTGTTCTGAAGCAGGGCTTCACTAGAATACATCAGCTGCATCTCCTTCCGAGCATGTCGTAAGAGTCGACTAAGGAACTCGGCGGCGTTCTTTCATACAGATATAGTATAGTAGATTAATATGTGCAGTCTTAATATATGTAGACGTACACAGAAAGCTCTTATCTATGGGTGAGCCAATTAAACGTCTTCGCACCCTCAATGAATGGAAATTCCCCTAGGTTTTCCACAGTTCACGGCTGTGCGAACTTATTTATAAACCAGCCGATATTGATAGACACCTATGGGTCATACAGTGTCTAGGGTATGATGTGTCAATGAATGTTGGCGTGATATATATAATAATTATACATATATGCACCTAGTTGTATTGCATACCTGTTTAACTGGTCCCAAGGATATTATAATAGTAGACGTTGCGTCGGTGCCTAAAACTGTCTATGAACGTAAAATAATACATACGTCCATGGTCAGTAGAGGGACAAGAGGGTCTTGGTGTTTTGTAGGCGATGGGTTGACCACCTGTCACTACTAACCGAACTTGTACATCTCAACTATACCCTCAAAATTGATCAGAAGTGGCACCATGTGGTTCTATCGGCCCTTGGTGCTCTGCCTACCCCGTAAGGGATAGAGGCGTGATATATGTACTCGTATGTCCCCATGGTAACTATATTTATAATTACCGATTGAATACAAATTAACACATAGGCTTACTTTTTATCCCGGGAAAATATTTTTATCTCGGATAATTTCGACATTTTTAGTTTTTCTGCAGTCCACTAGTTAGGTATGCTATAGATTGCTTATGATATGAAAAAATGCGAACTATTTTTATTATATGATGTGTTTTTATAGTATTTACTCGCAAGAATAACTATCCACTTGTGATTGAGACTAGGTTTTATTATGGCTGATCCATTACATATAATTTATGGCGCATGCGTCTAGCCTGCTAATTTGTAAGGATATAGCGCTCTATAAATATAATATACTTACATCTATTATATACTGCGTAGTCGCGATTGGATAAAACACATTAGCTTTAAAAAAGTTAGTCTCACACTAAGATCCGGCCCCCTGATTACCTAATTTGCAATAGCAAAGCCGAAGCAAAGCGATAGCGAAAATTGTACAATATTCGCCTTGAAATGTCAAAGTTCCTTTGAAGTTCATTTTACGTATTACGCATTTGACAAGCAATAAGCGATTTTTGTTCAATTTTCGCTATCGCTTTGCTTTTGCTAGTTAGGTGGAAACAAAGCTGGTAACTAAACTATTCGTTATTTACCTTGTTATCTACTTGTCGTCTAGGAAAACGATTATATAAGCCGACATAATGATTATTTCTTGTTTCTTGGTAAAAACCTTAGATTACCGCTAAGTCGGCGACGTCACAACAATAAATTTACACGCGCACGCGAAAGTATTTATTTATTATTCTTTATTTTTATACATTACAAAACTTAAAATTAGGTATAACACGTACAGTGTTTACAAGTATTGAAAACAAGATCTCATCAAAAACATAAATGTGAAATGAGAGCCAAGTTCCAACGACAAAAGAAGTGAGATCTAAATGGGTGCCAAGTGCAATGGTCAGTGCTAAAATTTATTTGTAACAACATTAAATATCATTTATTCTTAAAACTTAGGATATAATAATGTACATACGATATATACAGGGTGTTTTTTTGTGGCCACCTTTAACGAAGGGTACGTATTCTATACATGAAATAAAGTAAGTTTATGCCAAAAAAAATGTTGGGAAAAAAAAAATTTTTTTTTGAAAAAAAAATTTGAATTCCTTGATCGTGCGAAATTTATAGTGTCTAGTGTTTATGTTAGTTTTTTTATAGACAGATATTAATTATTTTTCGTGAAAAAATCCTGCTACGCGCGTCTATGTGCATTTATGCAGAAAAACGCAGTCTATTTACTCAACTTTGGACCCTAATATTTTGGAAACCAGACACTTCCCAGGTATGCTTCCATGGAGAAAAATGATCGTGATGATGAGGAGATTCCGTAGTTTTCGGGAACGTTGACGACCAAAAATCATCGTATCGTAGCCTTAGATCGTAGCCTAAACCGTGTATATGAAAGATGTGAGTTGGGTTATTTGATGGAGATGCGACGCTTTATACAGGATGTTTTTTCGTTGCCACCCTTAACAAAGGGTACTCTATACATCAAATAAAGTAAGTTTATACCAAAAAATGCTGGGAAACGATGTAATTTTTTGTTTTTTTTTAAATACTTGTTCGGGTAAAATTTATAGTCCAGTGTTTATGCTAGTTTTTTCATAGACAGATATTTTTTTTTATTTTTTATTTGGGATGTTTACAACGTTATAAATAGATAGATACAGAGATAACTTACAAAAGAATGGTCAATAAAAAATTTCCACGAATTTGCACAAATCAATAAGTTCAGTCGACATATCGTTTTAAAAAGTTACAAATAGTAAAACAATTACCAGCGTAAGGTACATAAAACCATCTATAACAATATCAGCGTGTTACTAGATTCCTACATAATATAACATAACATTTGTAGCAGGTAGATACTCAGTAGGTACAAGTTCAAAATGCTAAAACAATATTTAATTGTTCACTGTGCACCCACATAAATTAAACTAAAACTAATAGATACAAACTTTTAATATTAATTATTTCTTGTGAAAAAATCTTGCTACACGCGTCAATGTGAATTTATGCAGAAAAACGCAGTCTATTTACTCAACTTCGTACCCTAATATCTTGGGAACCACACACTTCCCAGGTATGCTTTCATGGAGAAAAATGATCGTGATGATGAGGAGATTTCGTAGTTTTCGGGAACGTTGACGACCAAAAATCATTCTGTATAAATAAAGTGTTTTTTTATTATAAGCATTTCTAAGAGATTTTATTAGATACCGGCTCAGATGTAACTATTGACAGGTAGGTAGGCTTATCGCCTTCTCACGAATGCTTGAGTAGTTGAGTTCCTTAGTCGACTCTTACGACATGCACGGAAAGAGATACAGCTGATGTATTCTAGTGAAGTCCCGCATCAGCATAGGAAACCAACAGAAATGTATTTCTATGAGTCTTCACTCATATTTACGTATACCTAAGTATGAATCTGTGTATACGAAAAGATACGGCGACATGCTCCTAGAGCCCTGGGCCCAGAGGGCGTAGTGCGAGTTTTCACTTTGAACTCGCGGTAATGTAAACTGTTTAACCAATCACGTAGTGCCGTTGTTCTCACTTGTAATACATCACGTGATCACAACTTAGTGTGATTGGTTAGCTGCTTTACGTTGATGCGATCGAGTTCGAAATGAAAACTCACACTAAGCCCTCGGGTGTTCAACTTCAAAGTTAATTGTTTTTGAACACGATAACTATTGTGATATAGTTATATCACTATTTCCTGAAAGGATACGTAGACTTGCTCCTAGAGCCATGGGCCTGAGTGGTCAACCTATTATGTAGTAATCACTTTAAGATTAGGCAAATACTTATCAAAAGTCAATTCGACTATCCCGAAATTTTGCATGCAGATAAATGGATGACCAAGTAAGGATATGGCTATTTTTTATCCTATCCATAACAATAAAGGAAGTAACGTCAATTATGCAAAAGGTTCGGGCTGCAGACCGAGGACAAAATTTACGTATTTATTTTGAGAATTCATTTCATTCTTGTCGACGTCATATTGAATAATATATAAATAAATATATTTGTGGGTCAATGACGATGTTATTGAATGTAAATAGTATTACTAGAAACATAGATGTATGCTTGTTTATGTATTTACAGGCAGCCATTGATTTGTCAATATGAACAAATATAGAGTTACGTAGGCATTTTGTCTTATAACTTTGGGCTCTGCGATTTCAATACAGTCGATTGTAAATGCGTATTAGGCGTAGGGTAGTACAAAGATCACCGATATAGCTCAACGGTCCAGCAAGCTGAAGTGGCAATGGGCAGGGCACATAGCTCGAAGAACTGATGGCCGATAGAGTCGGAAAGTTCTAGAGTGGATACCACGTATCGGCAAACGCAACGTGGGAAGGCCGCCAGCGAGGTGGACGGACGACCTGGCCAAGGTCGCGGGCGTCGGTTGGACGCAGGCTGCTTCCGACCGGTCGGAGTGGAGGTTGTTGGGGAACATTGTCCAACAGTGGCCTTCTCAGGGCTGTAAATGATGATTAGGCGTATTTGAACTAAAGTATTAGATATTGTCCTAAACATACCGTTGTTATTACAAACTGTACTTTAATTAATATACTGTTTAAAAATTACATGTGACAGCAATATGTATGGAATATCTGTAAAATTTAGGCATAGATTAAAATTAAATTATTTTGTAATAATACGCAGTTAGCCTAACTTTGACTGATAAATCCATACATTTTGCTGTTAAACGGTATTGTAAGTGTACCTAACTTTAGAAATGTGTTTTGTTATATATTTAACATTATAACACCCTTTTTTTTTTTTTCAGGCGAAAAGGTGAGAAGACGAGCTGGGTAAGGCAGTGCCTCGGCGTTTTTAAGATCAAAGACAAACCTCCCGCAAACAAACCAGAAAACGAAACAAAAAAACCAACAGAAATCACACAGCTTAAAACGAAACCAGAACCTGCATTGCCAACGACTAACGAACTGTTAAAGAAACTCGAAGAAAAGGAAAAACAAAAGAGAAACGAAACGGAAAATGATAACGAAGAAGAATCTGATGAGGATGATAACTTTACCAGCATTTATATCGAAGACAAAGCATCAACAGATACCGGCGAAAGCGGTTATGGCGATAGCGAAATTGGTGACAACGATGTTTTCACAGACAATGATAAAAGCAATGACTTATCTGATATCACTGATGATCTTAAGAAGCTGAACGTTTCTGATGATGAAGTGGCTGATATTGCTGATGATTTGAAAAAACTGCAGGTCAGGGATAGAAGTTTGAAGACTGTCAGAGTTGCCAGAGGTCCCGATAGGATCAGAGATCAAGGAAGATATACCCAGGTTAGAATTTAAAGTTTTGTTATCGCGATATACATTGTAATCGTTAAATTTTCAAGTGATTAGGCACTTGGTCATAAAGGCTTGATTGTGGTGCTTCTTTGGTGACGTCATTTCATGACAGTGTTTGTTCCAGGTTTTCATAAGGAAACCTTATACGTAGATAGCTTGTTGGATTGAGTGACTGATTTATTTGACCATTGGAAAAAACGGCCTTTAATATTATATATTTCGCAATTACACAAAAAAACCTTTCTGCTATGCTCAATCAATTAATTTCTTCCAGGTAAACTCAAACACACTCACCGGAGGAAGGGTGACAGTAAACGCACCGAAAATAGAATACAATATTCCCGACTTCAGCGAGATCAACCTAGCACAGTTTCTGCCAGCCGAGCAGATAGATAAAGTGTTGCAAGCGATGGATTCGCAACCAAATTTTTTAACGAGCGACCTTGATCAGTTAGTCCCACCTTCGATCCACGAAATGGATCTCCTCTCCCCAGTCACAATATCGAATTCTCCGCCAGATGCATTACAAAATATGCTGTCCCCAATCTCGAATTGGACAACATCGTCGTCCAGTTTATCGAATGAAGAGAGTTTTCAAATCGATCCTCTTACGCCACCATCGTCAAATGAGGCTTCAAACCATCATCAGATTTATCAGCCAACCTATGATGAGCATTATGATGACTTGTTTCATCATCATCAGGACAATTATGATGATGTGATAATTCAAAATCATTCTATGCCCGTGTCTCCAAATGTGAATAGCCGCAAATCTTCAACCGATGCTAAAGCCTACACGAAAAAGATGTTTAAAGACATGGCTTCGGAGATTTATGCTAGATACACCAGTGATTGCTGTAATATAAAGAATAAGAGTTACAAGGATGTGATTCGGGAGTACGCTGGAAGGTTACAGGAAGAACAGAAGAGGGAGTTGTGTGTCCAGGTCGCTACGATGGATCCTAACCGCGTTTACAGGTAAGTCCCTCTTTTAAGGTTTCCTAGGATAATTAGTACCTTACCTACCCTTTGTTTTATCATCATCATCATCCTGACCGTATCCTATTATTTACGGAATTGGCTTAATAACTCATATTGCAAAGATTTGGCGTTTTATTTTACGGCCGTCTGATGCCAACCCTCCTCGGGTAAGTGACAATTATTATAGAAGATCCGTACATAAAATAAATTTAGTGATACAGGCCCGTGACTAGAAGGCGCACGTCTTAACCATTGGGCTGTCACTCTAGGATACTTCGTTTATCTCCAGCTTTTCCCCCCTAGCTTATAGCTTTTTTTTTTATATATTTAAGAGAATTGGTGGGCGGTTATAGACTAAATGAAATTGTATTAGCCGTTACAATTACAATTCGGAAGTTCAAACAACTATGGGTTTGCCTCCACCGGGCCGTACACCCTCCACTGATCCTCGGATCTGATAACTCATAACTGCGAAAACAAGCACTTGCACTAACTACAATCGCCACGAGAAACCAGACCCGAGCACCTAGCATGCAAGAGAAGAAATACATCGCACTATTTCCGATCCGAGGGTCAGTGGAGGGTGTAGGGCCTGTTGGTGGGCGCACCCATAGTGAAGTTATAAACTATTTAAATGATTTTCAGAAAGAAGTATCCCAATTATCCTTTATCACGTCCGTGCTACCTACTTCTGTGTTAGTCATCATAACGTAAAAATAAGTATTACCTAAACAAGATAACAAGTAGTCAAATGTATTACAAGAAATGATAACAAAGTCAATGATAGATAAAAAATATGTTTATTATGCATTTTGATATCCGGTGGTGATACAGGGTGTGACAGAGGGAGTGTTTTTAGCGAAATACTTTGTAAATATACCAATTTATTACTAAACATATGCATAAAAATATTCACACACTTTACAACACATTAACCTAGTCTTGAGATCTTTTAAGATCTTGTGTCGTGGGTACTGTATATATTTGTACGCTACGATATATATTTATATCACTACTACCTTATCCCTTGATGTTTTATCTATTGTTTTCGATATGAGTTTTTTATTGCAAGATAGATCCAGTCTACCTGAGAAAAGATTCAAACGTCATAAATATCAATAAACATATTTTCTGTACCAATACGTAGGTAATATAAGAGTAATATACAGGGAAAAAGTTTTAATACATACTAATGCTGTCCGTCCCATGGACGTATAAAGAACAACGGACGTAATGCTGTCAGATTGAAGGATCGAAATGGCGGCGCGTTGCGCATGTGTGCGTATTTTCTAGTAGGCGCCGAGGTTACTATGGTTTGTATGTGTGGGTGGATAACGCGTCATTACACATCCCTACTCCATGAAATATCCTTACCGAGCTTACTATGAATGCCTCACTCTGTGTATTGACAATACTGTCCGTTATGGTCCGTCCATGCGAAAGAAACTCTGTCTTTCTGTCAGTCTGTCTGTCTGTAAATACACACTGCGTTCTCAAATCGGGTAGCCAAAACTGCAGAACCATGAAGGAGATCTTTCAGTACCATAACAGTAGCTCATCGCCTGATAGAACGCCCCTGAGTTCCTTAGTCGACTCTTACGACATGCACGGAAGGAGATGCGATGTACTCGTATTCTAGTGAACCCCATCAGCACAGGACACGTTTGAAAAGTTTTGCCTGAATGGTATAGATAGATAATATAGGAAGAAAATAGGCTACTGAAGCATTAGTTTATTTCTTATCACTAGCTGTTGCCGGCGACTTAGTCCGCCTGTATGTAGTCTATGTCCGTCTCCGTACTCTTCCAACAATATGTACGCGAAATTTCAAGAAAATTGGTTGAGGAAATAAACTGTGAAGACAAACAAACACAACCAACATTTGTGATTATTTTTTATCAGAGCTGTTCCATACGTTTCAGTGCAGTAATTATTCGAGATTATATGGAACAGCTGTTTTTTTTTTACCTACCTAGTTTCGTGTCAGAAGATAATCACTATTTTTGAAAAGACCTTATATTATAAAATTATTAATAAAGAAATGGAAAAAATTCCTCACCCGGGTGGGAATCGAACCCACGACCTCTGCATTCCGTGCCTTATATTAGTTGGGATTAATTTTATCAAAGCTATTGATTGATCGAAAATAATGCACCATATAATAACCGTGTGATTAATAAATTGATAACTGGCTGAATATTCACAGAAATCAAGATAAAAGGTACTTGAGTACTGTGAGTACCTACTATTTGTTTGATAGGTTACTTATAGCCATGGAGAAGGTATAAAAGAGAAGGTTTAAGAGAGGGGCGGAGCTTCAGCGCCAGTGTAACGCAGTAGCTGTAACCACACGTTTGTGCTCCGAATGTAACCGTTTTAAAATTACAAAGTCACTACTTTTTTTTACTAAAACGTAGTATAATATTACCATCTAGTCATTAGTAATGGCACTAGTAAAACGATCTTGAACCATATTGATAACTAGTGGACGCCCGCGACTACGTCCGCGTGGACTACAGAAAAAAAAAGTTGAAATTATCTGGGACAGTGGCCCGCCCTCGCTTCGCTTCGGTACATATCAGTAAATTAGCTACAACTTCATATGTAGGTACAGCTGTTTTCGTAAAAATTTTGAACTCCCGTTGGTTCCGTTCCCGTGGGAATTTCTGGAAATCCATTCTTAGAGCTTCCTCGTAGTTCCTAATCCGATTTAAGCTTCGTAAAAATAGCGGTATTCGTAAAAATTTGAAATTCCCGTAAGTCACCTTCCCGTGGGAATTTCGGGAAATCCGTTCTTAGTGCTCCCTCGCAGTCCCTAATGAACGGACAGGTCTGATTTAAAATTCATATGTATCGCTGTTGTCGTAAAAAAATGAATTCCCGTTTGTCCCCTTCCCGTGGGAATTTCGGGAATTCCGTTCTTAGTGCTTCCTTGTAGTCCCTAATGAACATATATGCCCAATTTCAGCTTCATATGTATAGCGGTTTTCGTAAAAATTATGAATTCCCGTTTATCCCCTTCCCGTAGGAATTTCGGGAAATCCGTTTTTATTCCTCCCTCGCTGTGCCCAATGAACATATATGCCCGATTTCAGCTTCATAGCGGTTTTCGTAAATAATTCCCGTTGGTGGCCTTCCCGTGGGAATATCGGGAAATTCTTATAGCCTATGTTCATCCAGGTCCAATAAGGATTCTAACGGTGTAAGAATTTTTGAAATCGGTCTAGTAGTTTTTGAGCCTATTCATTACAAACAAAGTTTTCCTCTTTATAATATTAGTATAGATGAGCAAGTAGTTTGACTAGTCACTACAAGGTGGTTTCTATGTAAATGGGCAGGGCCACAGTGTTCAATGCTCCCCTCGTCCTATACTTCACCCCCGCTCCGCGGCACACTATTTCTGTATGAAAATATACTTAGCCGCTACTCCTCTTTTATTTCTTCTCCATGCTTATAGCCAATTGTTTTACTAGATCGAGAATTTATCTACCAAATTCGTTTTTTTTTTTCCAAATAAAGGGACTTGGTACGTTAATCCCCTATTACGAGTACACTTTTAAAAAGTAATTCCGTTATTAAACTTTAGAATTCCTGTCATTTCCCGTTTCAGATAATTATTACTTCAAACATAGGACTTTCATACAAACTTCCATCCCCGTTTAACCCCCTTAGGTGTGGAGTTTAAAAAAAATCCGTTTATAGCCTACCTACTAAAAAACAAAGGCAAGGTCCTATACAATGCTTTACCTGAAAACAAATTTGAGTGTCTATGTTTGAAAAAAATGGCTTTTTAATAGAGTTTCAAATACTTAATCATAATCAGCACGAATTTTGGTTCATACTAGCTCAGGTAAAATCCTACCTTTAATCTTTCAAGTTTATAAGTTTCTGAGATTTCGTGATTAATGAGTGAGTGGAATTTCGCTTGTATTTATATAGATTTAGATAGTGTTTGTAGGTGGACAAAATAGCGAGGAATTGAATCGAGCTAAAATGCGTGTATTTTACTCTCTGGTATATCTAATTTTTCCCTTTGCATGGATATTGATGAGGACCTTATTGCCTGGTAATAATTTAAGCTAGTGGATATCATCAGCGAGATAGGTAGATGGCGCTGTTCTTAACAATGTTTAGAAACTAAACATATTGATTCATAAAAAAACTCTCGTATATTATATAAAATACCTATCAGTTTTATAACTTCGTTGCATTAAGGAGGTCCCTAAACGGAAGCGCTAGTGTCTTAACGAATAATATTATATGTTAGATTTTACATAAGTAACGCAATAATTCGTGGGTGTTCATCGTTGAAACCGATTATAATAATTATTAATGCAATTAATATCAAATTAAGTAAATAAAATAGTTAATTGACATCAATATAAATAAGCTTTGTTTATTATGGACATAGTTACAAGCCGCTACTACGCAGGAAATAAGAAAGAAATCGTTTATTTTCACCACAAACATTTAAAATGTCAATTTGCAAGCTCATCGCCCCCGAGTTCCTTAGTCGACTCTTACGGAGATGCAGCTGTTTATTCTAGTCAATCCCTGACTAATACTATGTATATTTTCACAGATGTCTTCTAAGCCTGCTGCATCAAATGTCAGCAGAGAAGGAAGCATTAAACTACGTGTTGTTTGACATGCTAAATAGAAGATTACTGGCTCATGATCGCAGATTCTTTATAAGTGACAAAGGTAAAGCTATATTAGGTATAGCGATCACGGCTGTGCGCATTTATTGGCCAATTTCAATATTAGAGATCATAAGGCCGAAAACTGGATGTCTTGTAATTGGCGGGGCGGGAGCGGGCGCGGCTCGTTGCTCGGACGCCGCTCCCCGCGCCGCTGCCGTCCAGTTCCCTTCAATAAGAATCTATGTGTTTATCGTACCGCTCCCGCCCCGCTGCCGCCGTCTTCGCCCCGCTGCCGCCGTCGTCGCCCCGCTAATCGCAGACATCCAGTTTTCAGCCTAAAGTATCTCGGGCCTTTTAAATTCTATATTTGAAATTTTATATGAAAATAATAGAACATTTAAATATGCAAAAAATCTCTCGACAGCGGTTATTGAAATTGGCTGTAAATGCCAGTCAGTGAGAACATCTCCCTTTTATTTTTATGTACCTATAGATACTAGACAAGGTGGCCAAAAATATAGGTAGGTACACAAATTAACCGCTGGGCCTACGAGTCGCTCTCTCCTTTGATACTAACTTTCTCTAAAACTTTCTTGATATTAAAATGATTAATTATTTGCTCTAAAATGGTAGGTACACTAAAGTCATTATTACATTATTATACTCGAATCAGAGACATTTTTCGCCATAAAATGTGGCATACAAGAGTTTAAACTTTATCCTTCATACGAGATACGACACAAGATGACGTAAAATCAGGGTCTATCCCAGCGTTGCTATGCAGATTTTTTTGCGCCAAGTCGGGATTTAGGAACTTTTTGAGTGAAAAAAGCGGGATTCTTGCGTCGAAAACGGGACACAGTAAAAAAACGTGTATAATTAAAAGATTTTGAATATAAATATCTTTTTATTTGAGTTCAAATTACGTTACAACGGATAGCAAAAATATCCATAGAAAGGCCAGTCCACACTTGTCTGAGCCACCTGCCCCCGCTTTCCCAGTACGCTGCACGCACAGTAAAGTTATTTCCGAAAAGCGGGACTGAGACCGCGCGTGACATTTAATTTTGATAAAAAAATCGGGACGTCCCGCCAAAATCGGGACGTCTGAACGCTGGTTTACCCTAACCTTGCATTAATTAGTTTGCTTGCCTAATAATCAGCAAGGTCAGAGAGCAGAAAGATAGAGAGGTGAAAGAGAGATCGATAACTCGTAATAGGTAAACAGGTTTGACCAATCACGGAAGTCGAGGATTGTACTTACTTACTATACAGGGTGTAACAAATGGGGTGTGTTATCGAAAAGCTATGTAAATAGCCCACTAAAAGGAACCTTCCCACAAAATTTCAGACTCAACATCGCATGTTTATTTTTTCATATAGTATGGAGAATTCCTAAACAACTCAGGAATGTTTATACAGTCTTGAATAAACATGTGATTTCGAGTATTAAGTTTTGGGAATAGGTTCTCTATTATGCGCTATTTACATAGCTTTTAGCTTAACCCACCCTTTATGTTACATCCTGTATATGTCGTGTGGTGTCGGTAGAGTAGACACATATCTCTCCATGGATATCGTAAGATCAAGGGTTTCCGGTAGGTGGGCAGCAGTACCTCCCGTTTTGACAACATTGTCCGAAAATCAGACTGCTGTCACCAACCCGCCTGCCCAGCGTGGTGACTATGGGCAAACCCCCCTGTGGCAGTAGCCTTGTGGCGTGCCCTGGGGGAGGCCTACGTCCAGCAGTGGACTGCAATTGGCTGATGTAATGTGATGTGTGCAACACTCGCGGCGGCCCCCCATTACGGTTAACACTACTACCGTCGACAACGTATTTGTGTCTTCTCGGTTTTCTAGAGGTGCAGTCGACGCGTATTTGCGTTCTCATAGTAGCCGTTGAACTGATGTCGGCATGCTTTGAAAATTTGCCGGCCTGCGTATAGTGGTGAAAAGTGGGTGTGTAATTAAATTACACTTATGTCCAACCTATTTGGGGATAATGGGCGTGACTATATGTATCTATGTATGTTTCAGGTCTCGACCTTCTCACACTGGCAGTCCTGAAATGCCCGTCCTGGCCGCTGCTCACTCGGAGCATAGTCCATCATCTGCGCCAATCTATACTAGAGGACGCTGATATCAAGAAGAAGTCGTATATTTTTAACGTGGTAATATACATTTTTCATTATTTTGTTTTGTTTTGCCTAAATTTTACCCGTATTTTTAGGTATAGTAAGCTTAGTCAAGGGTCAAAGAGGGAACAGTGGTTAAGATTTTTTCATCAGGCTATTTCTTGTAAAATATTAATTATGCTACGCAAAAAGTATCCTTCTTTTTGGGACAGTAAAATTTTTCTATCCTTAAGTTTACCCATACCCAAATCATTTACTATTCTATTTACCCGACTGCGCTAAAATGAGTTATATTTTTTTAAAGTCTTTGTATGTAGGCTTGTCGCATTTGAGTGAGAGAGAGTCATTAGACTTCTCTTATGGCCAATTTCAGTACTGGAGAAAAAAAATCTCGGATACTTTTTTCCAATTTGAAATTTTGTATGAAAACAATTGAAAATGAAATCTGAAAATCCTCAGTTGTTAAAATTGGCCGTTAGTCATGACTGCTAGTGACACTGGATCAAAATTTTCACGCAGACATTTTTTACGGCAAGTATAATTTTTTTTTTACCGCACTGTCTTCTTTAACCCCTGACGTTGACAGAATCGTCGATAGTCGACGGAGCCATTTATATTTTAAAAAGTTAAAGTTGAAATAAGATTATTTGTACAGTAAGCTACGTGCCTAAAACATTTCTGACTAATTTAGACCTTTATTTTGTCACTACTCGTTACCTAGGTACTAGGTACGTACATATATCGTTGTTCACTTTAGATGACTCAAACTACTATATAGGACTAATTACAATACCTACTGCGCGGTTTAAATTGCTCTTTATCTCTTATTAAAACTGTGTACACAGTGTGTCACACAATTTAAAATCCGACAAACATTACAAAGTCCTGTGCTAATGCGGGGCTTCACTAGAATACATCAGCTGCATCCCCTTCCATGCATGCATCGTAAGAGTCGACTATGGAACTCGGAGACGTACTCTGACGCGATGAGCTCTCTGTCACTGATCTTTTACTTCTGGCTTCGCCAAACGTGGCTGGACGATCTCCTTTATGATCCTGCAGTTTTGGCTACCCGATTTTGAGATCACAGACGTGTGTAGGTATGTCTAGTTTACATACATACAGACGTACAGGGTGTAAAAAAGGAGCACTAATACTTAAGGGTCTTATGGACCTAGTGATGAGTAATATATCTACAAAATTTGAGATCTGAAATCATAAATGAAATTGTATTAGGCGTTACAATTCGGAAGTTCAAACATTCACTATGGGTGTGCCCACCACCGGCCCGGTGTAGGGCCCGGTGGTGGGCACACCCATAGTGAATATCTGAAATCATATTTATTTTTCCAAGATAGTATGAAGAAATACCTAAACAGCTCAGGAATGTTCATATAATGTTGAAAAATTAAATGTCATTTCGAGTCTCAAATTTTGTGGCTAGATTACCCATCGCTGGGTCTATAAGACTTAAGTATTAGTGCTCCTTTTTTTACACCCTGTACAGTTGTGTTTGCGGTTATAAAACACTGTCTTTCTGTCCGTCTGTATGTGTGTAAACTAGATCTACCTTGTTCTCAGAATTATTTGAGTGTATTTGAGTGGGTATGATTTTTTCTTTAGTGTAATTGTAAATTTTCCAGTACGACGAAGCGGGCGACAACTTGCTAATCGCCTGCGTGCGCAACGGAGACGAATACGCCGACGTCCTTCTAGAACTTGTTAGAAGGTGTTCGGAGAACGACGTGCCGCTGTTCAATGTGCAGCACTACAATACTAACGGTAACATCTCTACTTACCCGCGACTCCGCGTAAACTTGAAATCTAGATAAACTTTTTTACATACATATAATCACACCTTTATCCCTTACGGGGTAGGCAGAGCACCAAGGGCCGATAGAACCACATGGTGCCACTTCTGACCAATTTTGAGGGTATAGTTGAGATGTACAAGTTTGGTTAGTACCTAGTGACAGGTGGTCAGCCCATCGCCTACAAAACACCAAGACCCTCTTGTCCCTCTACTGACTTGTACAGTATGCCCGGGTAAAGAAGCAGCTGTAAGTAGTATTATACTCTTTTTTTTTCACTCCCAAAGCAGCATTCTAGATAAAATTGCAATACTAGAGATTATAAAGAATCTCGGATTTTTTTATTCCAAACTAGTTGATGCCTGACATTTCGTACATGTGGACTGCAGAAAAAACCGAATGTCGAAATTATCAGGGATAAAAATACTTTACCGGAATAAAAAGTATCCTTTCCCTGTCTCCTGGTTCTGAGTTGCTTTTGACCTAATCGGTACAGCCGTGTTTGAGTTATAATTAGAGTAACAAACACTACTTTCTTTTATGTATGTACATTTAAAATCTTGTATGAAAACAATTAATTATTCAATCTAAAATATGCAAAAAATCTCTCGAGCTCGATTATTGAAATTGACTGCGAGTTGGTTACGCTGTAATTTTTACCATAGACACTGCTGGAAATAGACCAGTTTTTTTTATTAGTAAGTTAATTCATCGTGAGTGTGGGAAATGGAACGTTTTTGAGAGAGCGAGACGAAGTGATGAGGAGTGAGCGAGACGAGGGAGAATGGCGGATGACGGAAGACGAGTTGTGCGTGCGAGATTATCAAAATTGTTTAAATAAAACGAAGTTTGGGTTCAAAAATATGTTTGATTTTCGATATTATTATGCCTATGACAAATAATGTGTTAATTCCAGGTCAGTCAGCATTGCACGTTGCCTGCGCACTGCACTCGGACTTGTCTCCGCGCATCAGATGTGTTCACGTCCTGATGAAGCATGCCGGCGCTGATATGTTACTGGGGGTACGTTATAGGACATGGGTGGCCAACCGGTCGATCGCGATCGACTGGTCGATCGCGTATATTAGTTCAATCGATCGTGTGGAACAGACTGCGCAACCACTGCGCGCTGTGTTGTGAATTTATTTAAAGGTTTTTTTTAATAAAAAAAAATACTATAAAATTATTAATAAAGAAATTGAAAAAAATCCTCACCTATTTGTGTAGGTACTGAATTATGCCGTTTCATTTTTAAGTTTGTAATTGGTAGATCGCACAGAGTGCCGTCAGTGAACAGTAGATCTTAGGTCTAACCAAGTTGGCCACCCCTGTTATAGGACAATATAAATAAATATTCACACACTTCGCCACATTAAGCGTTGTTATATATACAGGGTGTAAAAAAGGAGCACTAACACTTAAAGGTCTTATAGACCTAGACTGTGATGTGTAATCCACGAAATTTGACAGCTGAAACGACATTATTTAATTTTCAACATTGCATAAACATTCCTGAAGTATTTAGGTATTTCTCTATCTGTAGATAAATCTCAGGAATTTTCATGCAATCTTAAAATAAATAATGTCGTTTCAGGTCTCGAATTTTGTGGATAAATTACAAATCACTAGGTCTATAAGACCCTTAAGTATTAGTGTTCCTTTTTTACACCCTGTACATGGCTATATTACTTAGAGTAGAAGCAACTTTTCAGTTTTAAGAGATAAACTTCATACTAAACTAACAAGTAATAATGTTTAAAGGTCATCATCATGATCTTCCTGCCCTGTTCCCATTTATTTCAGATCGGCGCAATATGTTCTTTTCTTCCATTCATCCCTATTATCCGTCATCTCATTGCTAATATTTTATATTATAATTGTAATGCTGAGCTGGGTCCATTTCAGCATAATTATGTTTTTCTGTTTGGATATATTGTGAAACATTTTTGAATGCTGAATAAATAATTTCTCCCTCTCTCTCTCTCTCTCTCTCTCTCTCTCTCTCTCTCTCTCTCTCTCTCTCTCTCTCTCTCTCTCTCTCTCTCTCTCTCCCTCTCTCTCCCTCTCTCTCTCCCTCTCCCTCTCTCTCTCTCTCTCTCTCTTTCTTTCTTTCTTTCTTTCTAATAATAATGTTTAAATGTCTGGAAGTTAAATGCTACTTGGTGATTATATTTATTATTATTCTCAAGCTATAGTCGTTTGACCACAGAACACTATACGTTTGACTAATGTAATACTACTGAACAAACCATTTGACCCCTTTAGTCGTGAGAGCAAATAATATACGTGACACTGTGTCAAAATTTTTACGCAGTTGCGGTTTTCCTTTAAAAGCTCGAGCACACCGGATGCGTGTGCGTGCACGTAAGCGTAGACGTATACGTACCTCTGAGTTGTAATGTATCGAACTGTATAGGCACGGGCAGACCGGATGCGTATGCGTAGATGTAAGCATAGACGTCAAGCGGTGACAGTTCTATACATTAATCTTAGAGGTACGTATACGTCTACGCTTACGTGCACGCACACGCATTCGGTGTGCTCGAGCCTTATAAATGAGGTTTTTACTTCCTTACCTGTTGACCATAAAATCTTTCTTCCAGGATAAGAAAGGAGGAGACTCAGCGTTACACGTAGCGGTGAACTCGGCGCACTGCAGCCTTACCCTCGTCCTCATGATGTTCAAACACCACGACCTGCCCAAGTGGCATAACCTCGCCAACGCTAAAAACCTAAGGTAAGTTAAGTACCTAAGGTTAATACTTTAATAATAATAATTCTTTGTTGTATACAGAAAAAAAACACAAGATAAAATATTTCAAAAGATAATGTAAAATGTACCTACTTCATCACCCGTATGATGAATTTGGTGAGAGCGAGATGTCTCACTTTCAAACGTCAAATCCACAGAGCTAAGTAATAACTAGACAAGGCAAGTGTTTCTACTTGGTGTGTGAAAATGGATTGCAGACCACTTCTATCAGCCCTAATTCCTTCACTTCGTCTCGAGAACGAGTGTCTATTCTAATTCTTAAGTCTATTTTTTACATGCAAAGTTTATCTAGTTATTAATAGCTCTGTGAATTTGACGTTTAAAAGTGAGACATCTCGCTCTCACCAAATTCATCATACCGGTGCTGGTGTAGCTGGTAGTGTGCAGTTTGCGATGCCATAGGTCTTCGGTTCGAATCCCGGTAGGTACAAACATTGATTGAATATCGATGTTTGTTTCCGAGTCATGGATGTTTCTATACCTAGATACATATAATGTGTATAAAATACCGTTGCTTAGTACCCATAAAAATGCACCTACATACCTATATGTTATGTTTTTTTTTTTTTCAGTCACACAACACCACTTCAACTCGCAAAGTCGGCAACTCGTTCGCGACCACACGACTATCCAACAGAAGTGTGCGAATTCCTGCTCAAATGTCGTCGCACTACGCCGAAATAGGTAAAGGAGCTACTTGTTGAAGGTTGGTTTACGATAGATTTCGGACAATGACCCCTAACTGTATATCATTCATCTGAGCCCCTAACTATCTATCTCAGTCACTCGCAGATAATATTGGTTTGATTTGATAACTTTGGGTATTTCGTTTTCGCTCGTGAAATTATTACACACGGGAGACGCTGCTGCACCTCCCGTATTTTTCATTTCATATGAAAAAAATTACATGCAAAGTATTTCGCGTAAAATTATGCTCGTAAAATAAGAATAATTTTAAAATTGATCTTTGTAATATTGATTAACTATATTTTTGTTGATAATTCCATATTTATAAAAAAAAACCATGTCAAAATGTGTTATGTAAAATGAAATTGTGCTAAAAAATAATCTGATAATCTTTCGACGTTTCATTATTTGTGTAAGAATTTTTGAGGAAGTGTTTTGTTTGGTACTAACATATTGTTAAGTTATTTTTAAGAATTAAAATATACATATTTTGTAAGACATGACATACAACATAGAGTAGAGTAAGTGCGGCAAATATGGACCACCAATAACTATTTCGAAAATAAAACCAAGTAATACATTTAAACAGAAACATTTTTATTATTAATCAGTCTTATGTTCAATCATCCATCATAAACAAACAAAAAAATAGGAACTTCTCCATAATTAACGAAAATAAAATTTAAATTTCTAGCAAACTCCCCTTTTGAGAAGATCCCATACATGTGGGTAATATGGCCTACAGTGTGTTAAATATGGACCAAGGTGGTCCATATTTAACACACTGTGGTGTAGTTGGAAATAACAAAGGGTTTTATTTGCAATAATCACACAAAAAATAATCATTTAAACATTCAGAACAGTCTTCGTGAGCCCATAGGTTGCATGAGACACACTGTAACCATGTTTCTCCTCGTCGATCTTCAGAATATAAACCGGTACAATAAATACAGCTCGCATCATTCCGGCATCTTCTATCAGGACTACCCTCAGATGAATCATCTGGAATGTACTCACCATCAGACTCTGATGATGAAGCTTCATCTTGTATTATTTCTTTAGTTGCTGTCTTGCCTTTCTTTGAGTTAAATTTCAAATTCTTGCATGCTTTGTTCTTTGGATCTTTCTTTGATTTTCTAGGATTTTTTTTCTTCGATTCCTTGTCTTCTTTTTTTTTCAGTGATTCTTCTAACGCCTGTTTGTATGGTGAAGATGTTAATAGTTCTGATTTACCAGGTTTTCTTCCTCGGTTGGACTGTTTCTTCATTCTTACAGGGATGGGAGATATTTGTTGAGGTGTAACATATGAATTTTCTCTTGAACCAGTTGAAGTCGATGGTTTTGAGTCAAACGTAGCAGAAGTCGTAGGTTCTTGATGAGTCGTTGCCGCTGTATCAATGGTGACTGGCAATTGCGGAGAATCTACGTTCTGAGAGACTATTGTGTTTTCGTCTGTTGCCTGGTGAACATTTTCCTGAGTCTGAGAATCATTTGAATTGGGTAGCTCTTGATTGACCTCCTCAGCTGCAATGAAATCATGATCTTTAAAGATGTACCGATTAACTGGATAGATTCCAGTTGATTCAAATCCTTTTACAGCTATTTCTCCCGTTTGTGTTCGTAGGTAAGCTCGTCCAAGTAACTCCACGATGTCAAAATGTGTTAGGGCTCGAACATTTACTCTTAGCCAGCATCTTATTTCTTCTGCATAGTATTTTTTTAGCGGCCCCATGAAAGTTTTATCCAGTGGCTGAATCTTGTGGCTGGAATGAGGTGGAATCGACAAAAGATGCACGTGATTTTCTCTGGCCAGATCGATAAGTTCTATATTTCTCATATGACTTGAATGCCCATCTAATATCAGCAAAACAGGAGAAGATGCAGTAGGTTTCACTTTATTTATGAAGTGCCGAAACCACTTAGTGAACAGATTCGTTTGCACCCAACCTGAGGGATGATTGGCGTGAATAGAGCCTGGTGGAGCGCCTCTCATAAGAAGAAGGTTGTCTTTCTTCCGAGGAAAAATAAACATTGGCGGTACGAATCCACCTCCTGCACTCGCACATTATGCATGTTATCAGGGATCCTCTTTCGGCAGAAGTTAGTGCTCCAATCTGTCTTTTACCTCTAAGACTTAATACTTTTGGCAATTTATTTGGAACCACTGATATTCCAGTCTCATCAACGTTGTAGATGTTATCCGGACTAAAGTGATGTTCTTCCATTTGCTTTTCCAACAAATCAAAGAAGAGGCTAACATTTTCTTTATTGAAACCTTTGGCGCGGGCTTCAGATGTTCCCGTAGGCTGACGAAACGAGAGATTTGGATGGCGTTTAAGAAACAAGCGTAGCCAATCTATTCCAGCACACTGATGGATGGTTGAAAATGGGTTCGGAAGGTTGTTTTGGACTGCTAGCTGGAACGCCAGTGTTCTGATATCTCTTCGCGTAAGTCCAAAAAACTTTGCTTCCATGATTAAGACATAATCAACGAGTGAATCTTCCAACTCTGGTGGCAGAACCGGTTTTCTTCCTAATTTGGCAGATGTTAACACGTCCAAAGGTTTGTCTTTATCAGCAACCAAACGACGAAGTGTCGTTTTAGGAACGTTGAAAGTTTTCGATGCCCTTAGAAACCCCATTTTTTTCTCCCTTATCGTTTGGATAGCTTCTTTCATAGCATCCTTGTTCCATGTTTGACGAACTTTAGAAGGTTTTGAGTGCGTGGGAGCCATCAGTTCCTAGAAAGAAGAAAATGTGTCAATTATGGCCTACTGGTCCATATTTACAACAACTATATCGGTCCATATTACCCGCACCTACCCATTTTAAATAAAAAGTCAGTTCAAGGTTATATAAATGAAGATTTCGGGACAATCACTTCACCAATTCTAAGCAGTACCCCATAGTTTAATTTCTTTAACACTCCTCAATAATAAATCGACAATGTAGGGATCAACACTTAATCAAAACTCACCGAAAATAACGATCCAAAACAGGAAAAATTGAATTTTTGACACAGCGGCTACGTTCGCAACATGCCGGTGACGCCGGTCGACTGAAGCGTTGCCGGCAATGACATGATTCGCCGGCGTTGTCTTACCGACTCCTGCGATTAGCCAATCGGGAAGAAGCATGGTAGGCCATAATACCCGCGTAGTCCATATTTGCCGCAATTACTCTATACATAAGTTATAGAGCGCGCTTTACAACTATAATCTGCAACAAAGAATATTGTTTATGGATTAGGTAGGGGGGACCGCGAGGTAAAAAATAGGTAGGTCAAAGTACCTTGTACGCTCCGTGTTCCTTTTCTTCCGCGCGGAATCTCTCATAGGGTTCACAGTTCACTATAGTCCACTTTTAGGGTACGAGCACTCTTAATTGGGTAGGTCCGTTTGTCAAACACGAAAATTCACCTGCCGAGTGAGAGGTGGGCGCCGCGGTGGTTGGGCAACAACTGTCAGATAAAAAAAACTCAGCGCCAACGGTGCTCCGCGGCGAGGAAAAGAGATAGGACGATTAAAAGGGGGAGAAACAAAATTATAGTTTTAACAAATATATAAAATACTAAGCAATATGCTTGAGGAATAATATAAGTAATGGGAATATAAATATGAAGTTAACGTCTTTATTATATAAATCAAAACCTATTCAGAAACATTTACGCTAAGCAAATATAGGTACAATCAGTGAAAAGATAAATTTAGCTTACGCTGGGCACGATAGAACGAAGCGATGCTAGCGTTCTATAGCTTATGTAGGTATACTTTAAGCAACACTTATTACAAAAATACTTACGGTATATCACAATAATTGTAAATTACTTCGAGTATGCACTCAGCGCCCTTATTATGTGTCTAGCAAAGGCAAAAATTATGCAATGTTCGCTAATCGCTTATATTCGTATTGCTGTTACGCAATCTCCAAGGTCTTTGACAATGCAATACGAAAATTACAGTTTTACGCGTTGCTACTGCTTTATTTTTGCAAGATACGTAATTAAGCTGAGGAAATCATATCACATTATATCTTTTTAGAAACTAACCTACGTAGGTATTCGTAAAAATTTGAGATTAAACTAACAATCGAACAACCAGTTATGCTGAGAAAAGTTTTAAAATTGTAATGATTAGTCAACGTTAGATTTTAAATAATTATCTCTAAGATGGTGTAGTAATATATTCACCAGTGTTACGCTCTTTGTTATGTATTTACACTGCTTTTTCTTTAAATACTGATTTAATAAAATCGTCTTATAGTTGTTTTTACATATACTACATACGGCTGTGTTGCCGAAAAGGAACCCCAATACTTACTTATCGTTAAAAAAATGGCGTATTTATGATCAGCTGATATTTTTCCTCTCTTTTCTCTATGGTTAGGTATTAGAGTGCGTTTCATCAAATAGTTCATTTAGATGATGGCGCTAGTTACGATGTGTGTATGACTGACTACATGAGCTGTGTCACTGCATACAAAAAATGTTAGAACCGAAATCAGACATAGGAGGTATTCGATGAAGCCAGTGTATGCAGCGGACTGTTGATATCAGCTGTTGAATTATCCGCCATTTTGTTTTTCAGTAATTTGCCTAAAATAAGTACATACTCGTATGTACATACCTAATTACCTATCGTATAAATTTTGTGGAAAAATGTCGAGTGCAGACTTGCAGACATGTCAAACGATTTTGCAAAACAGGGACATATGTAAAAGTTGTTTAATTCTATTTTATGTAATAGAGAACGTACTTGTTAATGAATAGTTGGGATTGAATCTAACTTGTGTGATTTATTGGAAAGAGAGCTGTGAAAATAAGTGATGTTAGCTAAACATAACAATCGGACAAAATTACAAGTATATTTTTACATACCTTTTTTATTATATCAAAAATTTTTATGTCGATGTATGTGGTGTCTATTGCATGTAAATAATTAAATTTTATAGACACTGTTGTGTTTTTTAAAATATGTTTTATTATTTTTAGTAAACACTAGGTTATGAGAGTAAAGAGCACCGACAATGGCATCTCATTTTGAAAAATAATTTGCCATATCGCATAAATTCATATACCGCCAATTTCTATAACGGATCTTGAGAGATTTTTTGCATATCTCAGATTTAATCTTCAATTGTTTTCATACAAAATTTCATATTAGGAATTAAAAAACCGAGATTCTTTTTGATCTCTCGTATAGAAGTTGGCCGATAATAATTATCATTCATTCAATTAACATCAAATGCACTGCTGATACCCTATTCTTAATCGATATGACATAATTTGAGCGAGCCTATCTCATAAAGAGATTTCTTCCAGCAAACCCTGAAACACAACATAAAAGTATTACACAATTACAGATTATTATTATTTAGGTAATCTTATTGTTGAAACACTACACTTGGAATAGTAAACAACATACCCTCTAAATATTTGATTGTATCAGGCGTCACTATTCGGATGTTCAAATTTTGTAGGGCCCGGTGGTGGGCGACCCCTCGATAGAGAAACATACCCTCTGTTCGGAAGCAGGCTTTCCTTAACCATGTATTTTTGTTGTGTTTAGTTTATGTATTCGGGGTGGCTTTGGTAACTTCAACCAGTGGGGTTTTTCTACAAGCCAACGTAAGCCTACCTTTCTATGTTACGTTGCTATGGAGCGTAACGAACCAATACAATTTATTGACATTTTGCACCAAATGATTGGTGGATATCATACCATATTATACAGGATGTAACAAAAAGGGTATGTTAAGCGAAAAGCTATGTAAATAGCACACTATAGAGAACCTATTTTGAGTCTGAAATTTTGGAAATAGTTTCTCTATAGTGTGCTATTTACATAGCTTTTCGCTTAACATACCCTTTGTGTTACACCCTGTATAACCACTCATTAGTGAAAACATATAGCGCATCTCTAGTGGAAAAGGCTTATATCTACTCCAGTCTACAAATTGATTATCTAAACTAAATATATTTAATTAATATCCTGTCTATATCGATGTAGAACAGTGTATACCAAGAGAGTACTAACCATTATTATGTAAGAATTTTAATTTCAAATCACTTTGAACTGACACCCACCCTAGCTTTAACGTTTTGACATAAAATTATTGTATTTGAGATTACACACCTGTGTCGAATCAAGAAAACCATTTGTTTTAAGTTAGAATATAGGTACATGAATTTCTAATAAATGTTGAAAGTAATTGTTTGTTTTTATTTTATAGGCTAAGAACATTGTTTACTACCAACCTTCTTCAAAGCAGTAGTGAAAACTAGGGGGACTTTTAGGGGCAGAATTCTTTTAGGGTTATTGTGTATCGTCCGTCCGTTTCATAGAGTAGTTCCGATGGTGGTGGTGACGCTAATGACCACATTTTCTGTGTCACTGCATACTATGAAACGGACATAATCCTACCGCCCCCCCCCCCGCTCTTGTGTGGAATTTAGTGGTTTTTAGGGGGTAAAATTCAAATATCTTGGGGGTAACATTGGTTGTGGGTGGTTTTTTCATTTTGCAAAGTAATCAATGTACACGATAAGGTTAATTATCTTGTTTTGCAAGAAGGGTTCTTTCAAAAAGACATCCAACATAAAATATCACACAATATATATACCCGGAAAGTAGCTAAGTCCAAACTAGAAATTTCGAAAGCAAATAATTTTTATGGGACACGAACATATAAATATCTTATTCCACGTTTGTTAAATGAACTGCCTTGTCAACTTAAAAGCGAAATCAATGATAGAAATATAAAAAATAAATTAAAATCCTATTATATCATCAATCAAATAAAAAAAAAACTAATATAATTATCTTTTATACAATTAACAATATCGTAAACTATTAATTGAGCATACTGTATCGCAGCCGCACACTAGCAAGCAACTTACGAAATTGTTGACAATCTATTTGCCTAACGCGATGGGTGGCCCGGTATGTGGACCGGTTTACAGTAAGCACTGCTCATTACGAATCATGTATGCGAAGCGTGTGTGTGTGTGTGTGTGTGTGTGTATGAGTCCTGTTGAATACATTTGATTGTTACAACTAACTGCTAATATATGTACCTACCTATATAAATATAATCGGCACGGCGCACAGAAAAACCAGTCATGGTTTTTGTCGCGCTAGATGTGAATATCAATTGTATAGTTTTTCGAAATAAATGCTTTTATTATTATTATTATTAACACTGCTTCAAAGGTGGTGCTAACCTAGTAGATAGGACCTTCTAGAATATAATGTAGCCTACAGCGAAATATGAACTAATCACTAACACTTGGTTTTCACCATAATTTACATTGACACTATGAACACAATTTACACAATGAACAAATTCAAATTATAGACTTTGTTTATCCTGTAGTTGTTGAATATTTTTAAACATCAATAAATATTGTGGGTACTCTAAAAACATTGGTAAATAAACTAAGATTAATCAAGAATGACGATAAAATGTGTGCGGGTATCTTGAAAAAACATGTGTGAGAGAGCCAGGCTGGCTTATTTAGCTTTACCTAAGTGTGAGTAGGACCGCACTAGTTATATAAGCTACGTCCGCGAAGCGACTTAGCATCTTGCGTCTCTTTCTTTCGGTATACGCTTACCGACACTTCTTGATGCCTTCTGCGTCAAATTCATAGAGCTATTAATAACTAGATAAACTAAGTGTATGTACTTTTCTTGACAAAAATAATAGACACTCGTTCTCGAGCCAGGACTGAATGTATTAGGGCTGATAGAAGTGGTTGGCAATCCCTTTTTACACACCAAGTAGAAACACTTGCCTTGTCTAGTTATTACTTAGCTCTGTGGATTTGACGTTTAAAAGTGAGACATCTCGCTCTCACCAAATTCATCATACGGGTGCTAGTAGCTATACCTCATTTTATATATTTAGCATAAGACCTCTTACTTCCTTCTGTTACCCTAGTACTTTGTAATAAGCCATTCTTGTTATTTGCTAAAATGTGAAACACCTCTACCTACTTTCTGCGATCCTAGTAATTTATGAAGCCTTTTTTATATAGGTATATTTATGCACTAATGCTAATAACACGACTTCTTGCTACATCTGCAATTCTGGTACTTAGCCGTTTCTAGATTATTGCCAGTTTCTCGAACGCTAATCACTTGATCGTCGATTTAACTATCACATTGAGGTTTAAACTTTAATTGGCTTTCAAGAAACTGGCGATACGTTTTTCTACAAACAAAACGTTGTTAAAAACACGTATCTATGTGATTCTATAATAATGGGTTCAATAAAAAAAACACAGACATAGAGTTTTGACATTTTACTCTTGGATTCGAGATTTCAGAAGACATTTTTTTACTGCAACACAAGCTACTATACAGCATGTTTCAATCACCACGTCGACACAAACTATATCATCCTGTATATACAGAGTACACACACACTACAAGAAGAAATAGGCTAGTGCATACATATCAACTTTGCATATCAGTCAAGTTTTTATTCAAGTTGTTTTTATGTCATATTTGTCATATAAAGTATTTGAAATGAACAGTTTAAAACTTTTTTATGACATTAAGAAAACCTGTTTGGCTGCATAGTTGATTAGTATACCTTAACATTAAAATGCACAAGTTTCCAGGGCCATCAATTTGCACACTATGTTTACAAAAAGGTACATTTCTTTATAAAAATCTTAACAATATTGACAACCCTTCGAATTACATACCCAAATCGAGTTTATATTTTTATAATATTAAAATTTCCACTATTTTTTTTTTTTCTCTTTTAACTCGACTTGGGCAGCCGAAAATAGGAATCTCTAGTGTTTATCTTATTAAAATTAAAATATTGTACTTTACGATTTGGAAGTATTAACGATATACAAAAAACTAGCGAGATTAAAATTCTACGCAAAATGCACTGAGCACAGTGAAAATATTTGCAACCACTTGTAAATTCGCCATCATAAAGTACAAAAAGTTTACAGTATCATGCCAATGTCGGAAGTATAAAACAAAACCACACTTATCGCGTGTTTGTGTTAAAAACATACTGTTTTTCTACAAGTTTCATCAAATTTAATGATCATTTTAGATACACAAACTGGTGATTTCCGTACTTTTTTGACATTAGCACTTCAATGGCAGTCTTACCGGCTAACTACTGGCACAGGAATATAACTACATCGGCCTATTGTAAATTTATTTGAATTCAGACAGTTTTATTACAAAAGTCTTTAGATATTGTTTAGGCTAAACGTGTCTAAATTTGACAGTTACTCCATAGTTTTAAACAGTGGTAAAAGAGTGTTTAACTTTGGACGCGGTTTTCGTAATAACACCCAACAAATCTGCATAACTTGATCTCTAGTACAACAATTAGCCATAATATAATCTTATTCACTTTGTAAACCTTCTAAATTGACATGACATTTCAAAAAGTCAATGTATAAACCAGTATACTTGTAAATTTATTAATAAAGAAATAGAAAAAATTCCTCACCCGGGTGGGAATCGAACCCACGACCTCTGCATTCCGTGCCAGTATACTTGTATCTTGAACATTTTGCGAATTGGTCCAAATAACATTGTGACAGACTAGTAAGTTAGCCAATAATCTACCAAATAAAACACAATTTGTACCCCCATGAGTATACATAAGCTATAGATCGCCAGTATCGCTTTGTTGTATTGTGCACAGCGTAAGCAAATTTTTCTTGGTTTTTAAAGTGACACGGTCATGGTTGCCTGTTCATATCTGTACCAAGGGATCATATGATTATATGTGTGCTCTATAACTTATATGTACTCTATGGATAAACCTCAATATTATACATAAGACGTTCACAGAGCTCGAAGTACTTTTTTTTTTTTCAATACAATCTATGTATTAATTTGTGTCAAAAAGAGACATTTCACACATTGGCAACTCACAAGAGTATTACCTTTAAAACGATAAGTATTTATACGTTTTGGTGTTGTTTAGTGTGGTAGGTTGAAATTTATATGATTTGACACAAAATAATACACATAAAATCACGCGCACTATAATCATATACACTGAAATTAAATTTATAGTGATGTATGCGTTCTCTTTTGTCTATGAATTAAGTTATCTATGGATTAAGGAAGATAGAGAATAATCAGAGATATATATTGCTATTACACATGTCATTTGATTATGTAATTAATATAGAAAGTTTGATAACAAAGCATACAAAATTATTGAAAAATGCAAGAAATTAAAAATCCATACACACATCACTTTTTGTTACATTATTATTATCATCTCGCTCATTGTGATATTTTAGGTAATTCACAATATGTTAACCATTACCTGAGATCATTTTTTTACATATTTTTTTAAAGATTTGTAATTTTTTTGTCATTTATTTAGTTTATAGTATCTAATCGAAATAAGTAGGTATTAAATGTTATATTTAGATTGTAACACTTAAAAGATAAGAAATAAAAATTAATTGATGCATGTTTTTTCGCGAAAAAAATATTGCATTAAATAACTCTTTTGAGTTAGTCATATGTTTACAATTACTCATTTTTTATCAGCAGATATTTTTACTTTTAAAGTTGCACAAATAGAAAATCAGTAACTGCAAAATAAACTAAAATTACGTTTAATTAAATTATCTATACATATTATTAATACTAAGAGGCATTGATAGTATCAATTTGATACAAAGTACTTTAATAGAAAATATCGGTGGATCTTCATATTTTACATCCTCGGCTTCAGAATAAACGCAATTACTTTACTTTGACTTATCGATAAAAATATTCTTAAAGAAAATAAAGTGACACTTAAATTCTAGAAAAATATGGAATATTTTTTTATATTTTTTTTTTCTTATATCAATTTCATCACAGTAAGAATCTATGGACTTATAGGCAACGGCTGTTCATTGGTAACTCGTTTAAAAACTTACAGTACTACATTTACCCACACTTAGAAAAAAAAACTCATTACAGTAGAAAAAAAAACTTAACTTTACACTCAATAATTACTTAAAGCTTCAAGACCTAAGAAAAAGCACAAAGAAAAGCCGTTGCCTACAAAAAAATAGGCGTTAAAAAAACTATACTCAATACCGACTATTTTATGATATTTTTTTAAACTATGGTTCTATTTGCACCATGATTTAAGTAAAAAAAAACAATGTTTTTAGAAAAAATCTTACAAAAAAACTACAGCCCATTTTCACTGAACCCTATTGCAATTTCGATCACGGGGTTTTGACATTTCAAAATTGGGATCAAATTTTTCTTCCAACTTGGTTACTTTTTATTTTTGGCCAAAAAACTTACTAAAATATCAATGCAAAAGAATCCATGACAAGGCAACGCTAATATCTATGAAATTGTCAAAAAAATCAACGTAAATACTTCGTTTTTTTTTCTTCGACATAAAAGATATTAAATCTAAAAAGATAGCAATAGGTTTTCCGAGCGATCATTTGGAATCTTGTAAACAGAATTTTTGAAATAATTTTCGGCCGAAAATCTACGCTAATATATAACCAAATTCGCCCAGGAAGTACTTAGAAAAATAATTACACTCACCCTGTTCAAACAAATTTAATTACTGAAATATACAAATGTCATCTTTGGAAAATTAAATAAATAAATAATAAAAGCTCTTGGAATCTTACTTAAGAATAATAATGTCGATGAATGTAATTATTTATTTTATTTAAAGAAAAAGTAAATGGCCAATATTTTTACAATGTAACAGAAAAAGTTTTTTTTTTTTTTCTTAATTACATGGCACAGATATCAGTGGCCGCGTTGTCAAAGGAATTTTCTTTGACAACGTAACAGATATACAGCCTTGTGTTATTCAGTCTATTTTTTAGACATCTGTCAATTATTGTGCGTAAACCAATAGGACCATCAACAAAACATCATATTTTATATACTGGCTCTTTTAAACACTGGAAATAATTGAATCAATACTATAAAATGTTTCAATAAATATTTTCAACCGTAATATCTTATTTAATAATGAAAGGTCACGAAAGTTCCATAACTCATCTACATTTCGCCAATTGTCTATGGTTCACGCTGGTTTTTTTTTCGGCAAAATAAACTTACATACAGCCAATTTTTATTTTTTTTTTCAGACAAAGAAATGAAATACATACAACCTAAGTGTTTCTTTCGACTGAAAGTGGGCCGTTTGTAGCGGTCGTAAGGCGCTGGGATTAGGGTTCAGTGTGACAATACACGGGAAGGACCGGACTGCGCGGCCAATCGCTTGTCTCCTCGTTTTCGCTGCTTTCGCTGCCAGATCTGATTTGACAAAAAAATATTTGTTATTGTTATAAATTGTAATCTTTACTAATTTTATAAATGCGAAAGTTTTTTTACACACTAGACAACACATTAACCTAGTCCCACACTAAGATCCCTAAGGTCTTGTGTCGTGGGCATAAAGCAACGGTATATAAATACATAGATAAGTATAGAAACATCCATGACTCAGAAAACAAACATCAATATTCATCATATCAATGTTTGCACCTGCCGGGATTCGAACCCAGGACCTATGGCTTCGTAGGCAGGGCCACTACCTACTAGACCAATCGGCCGACTCTGTCTGTCGTGTCTTAACCGTAATCGATTTAACGAAATTTTGCGTAGAGATACTTTAGCACTGACTTAGGCAACTTTTCATTCCGGGAAAATGTATTTATCCCGGATAATTTCCACATATTGTTTTTTTCCACTGCAGTCCGCGTGGAGACTAGTATAAGATACACACATTCATCGTCAGAATACATAATCTGTATACTGTCGGTGTGTCTTATCTAAACTAAGGTGACTGATCAGCAGAGGTCGGAATTAGGTAGAGTCATTTATGTACTTGCATCGAAATGTTGATATTAATGTGGACCTTCCCAGGATTTCTAATGGACAATCCCGTGTGGCCAACAATATTACAAATAAATAATAATAAAACCCTCAGAGATAGACAAATAAAACAAAGATAATTAACATAAAATTTGTGCTCTTTAAAATTAATACCGGAATTTGAGGCATATCCACTTTATTCTTTCGCTGTATGAAATCAGTGCAAGTACATAAATGACTCTACCTAATTCCGACCTCTGATGATCACATAATTACGCCTATTATCTCCCAAAGAAAGTGTGCAAATTCTACACCCACATTTCACTATTTTTCCTATTATGTTTCATGTGGTGAGGGGGATGGGTCCCAGTTTATTTTTTTTTTGTTCGAAAACTAACTGTACTTCGCTGCTCTACTACACCGATTATTATTTGTTGAATTTTGTCTGATATTCACTGTGGGTGCGCCCACCACCGGGCCCCACACCCTCCACTGACCCTCGGATCTGATAACTCATAACTGCGAAAACAGGCACTTCTTGCACTAACTACAGTCGCCACGAGAAACCAGACCCGAGCACCTAGCATGCAAGACGATACACAGTGAATGTTTGAACTTCCGAATTGTAACGCCTAATACAATTTAATTTTGTCCGATACCAAAGCCACAGTACATAAAAGCATGTAAACAATGCACACCTGTTTCTGTTGGGCGTAGAGTCGACGGCGAAGTGTTGTTCCTCGATGGTCGGTAACAGAGACGTTAGCCGGTCAGTCGGACGGAGCACCTAAAACATTACAATTCAAAACTATTAGCTTGCGGTTATGTTTTATCCAAATCTCAATGGACCCATTTTGTCTCAACTACCTTGAATGTTCGTTTGCTGAACGTCGACTCACACAAGTATACCAATCCTCTGTCTTTGCCCTAACCCCAATGGGAAACGAAGTGGGAACTTCGTCCAAAAATTCCCACATGTCCAAAAAATTCCCACTTTACTGTTATTACAGGCAGGCAGTTAAGGCAACAGATTTTGCCTGTACCTGAATGTTCTCTTAGGTTTTTCTATATTCTTTAATGTGTTTGTCTAGTTTGTTTTTGAAATTGAGAAAGTAAGAATTTTTGGACGAAATGGGAATTTTTGGACAAAGGTATTACCAGAAGAAGTGATTTCGGCACCAAGGGTCATCAACACTTGGTGCCGAAATCACTTCTTCTGGTAATCCCCTTGTCCAAAAATTCCCATTTCGTCCAAAAATTCTCACTTTGTCCACAAAAATTCCCACTTTGGCCAAAAATTCCCACTTTGGCCAAAAATTCCCACTTTGTCCAAAAATTCCCACTTTGTCCAAAAAATCCCACTTGGTCAGACTTTCCATTTCGCCCCACGTACCTTGAGCGTGCGTTCGCTGAGTCGCCACACGAGTCGCTGCTTGTGCGGTGCGGCGGCGCGTGCTTCGTACTGGGAGATCACGAGCGCGAGGCGGGAGCGAACCGATGCTAGCGACGCGTCCGACATCTGTGGACAAATATCTGTTTAGTTACATTTTAGAAAGACATACCAAACAATTTACTACCCGAGAAAGGATAGCGCCAGGCGGGCCGGCCGTAAAAACGAACGCCAAATATGGCTTTAAGAAAATGAATGATGACAAATGAACCACCACACACAGACTACCAATTAACCAAGAAATTACACAAAAACCATGTACATATACAATATAATTAATAGTAAACTATTATTCACATATAGACGGCGGTTCCCAAAATGGGGTTGCCAGAAGACAATAGACTCCCAGCCATACATTTGGGCTGCTCTCTGTCGTGCCATATTTTAAGGATTCGTACTTGTAATAATTTAATTAAAGTTTGTATTACTAAAAACCCGAACAATTATTTTAATCATACGCAGTAGTGATATAATACATATAAGCGGTGATAGCCCAGTGGTTAAGACGTGCACCTTCCAAGCGGGAGGCGTAAGTTCGATCCCAGTCACGGGCCTGTACCAATGAATATATTTCATGTACAGATTTTAATGTTGCAAAATTGTCACTTAGCTCGTGCCTCGGAAAGCACGTAAAACCGTTGGTCCTGCGCCTGATCTCTCTCCGGTCGTGTCGGCTTTCCGTCCCATCGGACTATGAGAGTGACGGAATAGAGAGTGCACCTGTGTTTGCACACACACTTGTGCACTATAATATCTCCTGCGTACCTGGCCAATCTCAGTAGAGATTGGTCGCCTTGGCCGAAATACGGTCGGAGATCATCATCATCATCATAATATGAGTGACTTACATTACAATTGTACTGCAGCTGAGCGCCAAAGTTGTAAATATCGTACACCTCGTCCGGAACATTACCGTCCTGTTGTTTGCACACCTCCAAGATTGTTTGCTCTGAGGGAATATGTAAATAACATTAGTAAACACAATTTTGAACCATACACGATAGCTTAATGGTTAAGACGTCCGCCTTTCAGTCGAAAGGCATAGGTTCGATCCCTGTCATGGGCCTGTACACGTGGTTTGAGATTTGAACTAACGACCACTCGCAAACCGTGCTTTCGTTCTAACTAAATGAGCTATAGGGTCAATTAACTCGGATGACGAACTTTACCATCTCTTTTTAAATTACATATTGGCAACGTTATTTTTTCATGCCGATAGCTATACACTAGCCAAATCTCGGTAAACAAAGCTGAATCCCTCAGCACAATGTTTAATGATGAAACGATCAACCATATCCTAATGGATTACATGTGAAAAATATATAATCCGCTAGAATATGGTTGATTGTTTTGAAGATGATATGGTATGGTAGAACAGACTTGTTTCCGCAACTCGACGACTGCATTGTTTTGAAGATATAAATTTAAATTTCTAAGAAGCAGTGATGGTAAACATTAGCAAGCTCGTACAATGTAAGATATGAGTAAGTTTGACTCTTTTTCATATCCTACTAAAGTTCAGTTTTGTATTTGCAAAATCTGCTTTACATTTTATAAGTAGGTAGGTACTATTGAATTGAGTAGCAAGTTCTTTAGGAACTCTTGATAGTATTGAAACATAAAAATGTGCCTAATAAAAAATCTAATTTCTTTCTTCTACTGCTGAACGGATTCCTTCTATTTCTAAATAAAATGGGGCGATAAATATCAAAATAAACTTATAATGATACTCACCAATCTGCAAATACAGTAAAACCAGCGCCAGCTCGGTCGGTCGTGCGTTGGCACAGGTCGCGTCGCAAACCGCTATCTCCAACAAGTTGATCAGCTGACTCTCCTGAAACGAATACAGATACAGAGACTACTGACAGAAAATATCCTTTGGTTAACAAGCATAAAATGTATATACAGGATGTAACAGAAAGGGTATGTTAAGCGAAAAGCTGTATAAATAGCCCACTATAGAGAACCTATTTCCAAAATTTTAAACTCGAAATCACATTTTTATTTTTCAAGATTGTATGAAAATTCCCGAGATATTAAAAAATTCTCCATACTATCGGGAAAAATAAACATGTGATTTCGGATCTCAAATTTTGTGGATAGGTTCTCTATAGTGGGCTATTTACATAGCTTTTCGCTTAACATACCCTTTTTGTTACACCCTGTATATGCAATACCTACCTACATATATACATAGATATACTCGCGCCCATTATCCCCCAAAGAGGATGAGCAGAGGTGTGCATATTACACACCCACTTTTCACCAGTTACCCTATCCAGTCCCACGTGGTAAGGGGAGTGCCTACCGCCGCTTTTACAGCGGTTTGCCGCATTAACAATCTAGCAATCTACAATGTTTTCGATTATAAGCTATTTAGCGTCAGAGCCTCGTCCGTTAAATAGCAGAGTGCACTACTTCTTCCAAAATTTTCCGGAAAGCATTTTTTTGTGGACATTGCTTGTGGATTATCAAAATAAAATGCATTTCCTACGAGTAATAACACTATCATATGACTCAAAACAATAGAAAGTAGTAGTTTGTTAAGAATTTCAGAAGGTATTATTTACCTGGCTGTCACTCACACCCTGTACACATAAATGTTAACTAAAAATATTTTATCTATACATATATATATATTTATTTTATGTATACTAACCTGAGGTAAGTACCGTTCGCTGGGCGCATGCATAGCAACAAGTGTGCGCATGAGTCGCAGACAGGCTAATGCGTCCACGTGCGGCGATAGGCTCACTCCCAGCTTATCGACCACTATTGACGACATTCGGGTGACGTCACGGGATGTGCAGGCCGATTGGGAGATCGACACTGGAAATTACGGAGAAAGGGTTTTAAATTTTATTTCACAGTTATACAGTCAACTATTGTATAGCCAAATTCGAGCGTTAGGGAAGTTGCGTCATATCTTTTAGTCATCCTTACCGCAATGCCTCAAGACCAAGGTGTTCGATTATATAATAATGTAATGTACTGTACTGACATGTACAGTAATGTACTGTACTGTAATGCAATCTAACGGTCAAGGACTGCAACTGTGAGGTACCGGAAAGTCTCAAGGTGCATCGAGGCAGTTACTAGGACATTAGAACTATGTATATTATATCTTATTTGTCTATGTCAGTATTTCCCAAAGTGTACTATATAATAATGGCGATAATGTACGCCCATGTACAGTAATGTACTCGTAATGGGCGTTGGAGGCCGGAAAGTCTCAGGTGCAGAGGGTTACTAGCATTAGAACTTAATATATCTTATTTGTCTATGTCAGTATTTCCCAAAGTGGGCGAAAACGCCCCCTCGTGGGCGTTGGAGGCCTAGAGAGGGGCAGTTAAGGCCGAAGAAAAAAATAGCGCAACTAATATGCTATTGGACATTTACTACTGATTTTCAAACAGGGCGTTAGACAAAATAAGTTTGCAAACCTCTGCTCTATGCCATGACTGTACAATAAGGAATAAGAATAAGTTAGCAGCAGACTCACCCAGCTCATCAACGGTAACGGTCCTATCCACCCCGTTTCTCTGCGCGTGCATGTCGATGGCGATGTTCATGCAGGCGACGGTAATGCACGGCAGGTGGCACGGACGGACCTTCATCTTCGTCAGGAAACTGCAATAGAATACACGATGTGTCTTAGAATAGGTTTTGTAAGTAAACAAGAAAGACCCGGTAGCTCAGTGGTTAGAGCAACCAGCACGGTATGCAGTGGTCGTGGGTTCGATTCCCACTCGGGTGAAGAATTTTTTCCATTTCTTTATTAATAATTTTATAAACAAGAAATGTCAGTAAGCATCTTTTCATAAGAATGTAAATTTCTTCTATGCTGCTCTGGGAGTGAAAAAAAAACGTATAATTCGACAGCTGCTTCACTTCCCGGGCATACTGTTGTACAAGTCAGTAGAGGGACAAGAGGGTCTTGGTGTTTTGTAGGCGATAGGCTGACCACCTGTCACTACTAACCGAACTTGTACATCTCAACTATACCCTCAAAATTGGTCAGAAGTGGCACCATGTGGTTCTATCGGCCCTTGGTGCTCTGCCTACCCCGTAAGGGATAAAGGTGTGATTATACTATCTTATGAGTTACATACACCCCATTCTTAGGCATATGGGTTATATTTACAACCTATTTGTATCTAGACTGAGGTATGGAATTATTTTCTGGGGCAATGCAATAAATATACAGCGACTATTTGTAGCCCAAAAGAGTTGCATCCATGCAATCTGCAAATTGAAAATGAGGGAAAGCTGCAGGAATTCATTTAAAACACTTAAACTATTAACATTACCCTCAATATACGTATATGAAATTATAATACATATAAGACGTAATCCTCATTTGTATCCTCAAGTTGCAAGTGCAAGACGGTGCCACTTTTCGGAACCAAAACCAAATATTAAAACGACTCTCTTACGAAATAGTGTGATAGGAATGTCTACTAAAATATAAAATGCGTTGCCATCTGACATAATACAATGCAATAATTTAGTAACATTTAAGGCAAAACTACGCGCCTATCTTATAGACAAGACAATTTACTCAGTGACTGAATTATTTGACAAATAATATAATAATGCCTAAGTATAAATAATGGAGTTTCAACGACATGTGCTAATAATGTTTCTTTATATGTAATTTAATTGAATGTTCTATTTAAATGTGATTGTTATTTTATTTTTATGTAAATGCTCTATGTATAAATTTGCACGCCAAATGGCAAATCACAGTGCACTATATTGACATAATTATGTACTCAACAACTTTATAACATGTGTATTACAAATGAATAAATTGAATTGAATTGAATATTTGTTACATTACAACTTGGTGATCATATTTCTCGATTGAGCAACAATCCGCGGCTTAGAAGAGCGGACAGTGCGGGATTTTCGCCTCGTTTTTTGCTTTCCCTATCCAGCATCCCAAAAATGAAAATGGCTTTTTAAGGATAAATCGTGTAATACCATGGAGAAGAAATAAAAGAGGAGCAGCGGCTAAGTATATTTCCATACAAAAATAGTGTGCCGCTGAGCGGGGGTGAAGTATGAGACGAGGGGAGCATTCTAACACTGTAGCCCTGCCCATTTACATAGAAACCACCTTGTAGTGACTAGTCAAACTACTTGCATAAGCGTGTGGTTACAGCTATTGCATTACAGACACTGGCCCTGAAGCTCCACCCCTATCATGACGTCATGGCCTCACGATTGCTACACGACTCAGTTCATAGTCCCACCTCCTCTTTTATATCCTTCTCCATGTGTAATACCCTGTTGTGATCCAATGTCGGATTTACCCCCTGATTACATAACTTGCACAAGCGTAAAGAGAGCGTAAATTGAGAGTGTGTTAGCTAAACAAGAATATAGAATTGAGGATATGCCCATGACTTGAAACTGATGTCAGTGAAGTCATAGCTAGCATACTAGTCACTTACCGGTCGCACAAACTGACGGCTTCGAGTAACACATCAGCCGGCAACTCGAACCAGACCTTGAGGCAACGCAACACATGCGCGGCTCCGTCGCGTGCGCCGATCGTTACTTCGCTGTTCTGTTGACAAAGGAGGGTACTTTTAAAAAACACATTCAATAAAGATTTTGATTTTTTAAGAAATGATGCGAGCCATATTTAAAACGATTTGGTAGACATTTTGCGGACGCTGTTGTTGTTTCCTATCTCAGACACCTTGAGAAGGCACAGTTTCTGCTGGGTAATCGTGAAACCAGTCTCCCTACCTCAGACTCCTTGGGCAGACACAGCCGCGGCTGGAACTTGGGCTCCAGCAGCAGGTAGTCCTGCAGCGCGGCGTACAGTCGCGGCAGCTGCTCCTCGGCGCGCGGGCTCGAGGTGGAGGCGCCGGCATCCGGGTGCGTCGCGCCCGCTCGCTGCATGTTCGCTGAGGGCGCGAACGGAGGGTGAATCGGCACCTGGTTTGAAGGAATGCTGTGCTGTTAGAACCGCCGATTGGTGTAGTTTTAAGATGAGGGGTGTAATGTTCGCTAAGGAAGGGAACGGAGGGTGAACCGGCACCTGTTGGGGAGGACGCTGTACTGTTAGGGTGGCTGATTGGTGTAGTTGATAGTGACCGTGCCTGAGATCACTGGCTACCTAACTTCATCTAAGAGCCAAATTTTCCAACGATCGGATAGCGATAGTGAAGGGTAAATTTGATGCTGTTATTCCCTTAAGCTTGGTCGAGATAGAGTCAGAATTTCAACCTTAAGATGACTATTTGAACCAATTGTTATTTGACATTGTGACGATAAATTTAATGTAGTTTAGTTTATTTTATTATTTGCATGCTAAGTTTAATCGTCTAGACATAAGTTTGTAACTTTTAATTACTATTTATAGACTTATTTGTATGAAAATAATTTTTTTTTTTTATAAGAACATTTTTTATATGTGACGTCTTAATTTACTGCAAATAAAGATTTATCTCAACATGGGAAAATCGGCCCTTAAATAATTGCTTCAAAACTGCCTTTGCATCAGGGATGTGAAATACTACGTCTCGCTACTACGTACCGATTGGTCAATGAATTTCACCAACGCATCCAGCCACGTAGCATGGCGCATCTCTAGTGAAAAGACAACCTACATCTTAGGATGAGAAGGTAAATAGTGAACGAATCTTATCTAGTCTATCTAGTTCATATTACGTAGCGTAGAAAGTCACGTAATAACAACAAAGTCATTTATAAACAAAATAAAAATATCTTTATCGCATAATACCCGCAGATAATTGCAAGTACGTTAAAACGTGCCATTCGCGATTTCCGTATCTAACACGAGAAGATAAAGGTCAATTTCGTTTGCACATTACGCTATCTGATCTATAGCCAGCTATCATGACAGATGTTATTTTACTTTGTAGGTATTTTAATAAAAATTATCCAGCGATTTTGACCTACAAGTTTGGTCAATGCTGTTATATATGTCGTGGCCAAATCACTTTAATAGTAATTTCATGAAATGGTCGGTTAGGTTAGGTTAGTATCATGAAATGATCAATTCATTATCATCATATGGTCAAGGGCATTTTGACCATTTCATGATATAAATAATTCAACGATATGGCCACGACATATATATATTAAACCCATATGTATACTTATATGTACTGTACATATAGGATGAAGTTGAGTAGTCGTTTTTTGGAGTCAGTCAGACATTGTAAGAATGAGTCTTTTCCAGGATAAAGACCAGGTACATATGCGACAAGTTCCACAAAAACGGCCAAAAGGCTAACCACCTGTTTCCATATTTAAAAAACATAAAGACCAACTCACCTAAGCGTGCACTGGAGCAATCAGCTGTTCACAACGTCGACGCTCGCGCCGATTCCCCTTCTGCTCGTCGTCCGCTCGGAAAGCGCGACCGGGCGCGTCGGCCCTAGTACCTGGCCAAAGAGACGGCGCTTCAGCAAACGGCAGCCAATATGGCCGCCGGACGCTGATATTTGGGAGAGGAAAGGGGAATAAATTTGGAGTTTGGTAGGATTTGATAGAAAATAGTAGTTTAGGTAGGCTTTGATAGAAAATAGTAGTTTTGGTAGGCTTTGGTAGATTTTAGGAGATTTTATATTTTGGGTGGTTAGGTTAGGATTTTCAGGAAAAGGCTACTAGTACCAATGTCTTGTTGAAAGACAATTGTCCAGCGACCCTGCGCTTGTCTCTAGAGCGGGCGAGATACTTACAGCAGGTGGTTGAGCACCGCTGTAGGCCGTACACTGAGCTTGTACCAAGACAAGACACAGCGACTGGTAGAAAATTATGGCAACACCGGTCAAACCCCTTGACCCTAGTACACACCGGGCTGAAAGCCCTTCGTACTGTTATGTGAACTTGATAGTTCCTCGAGTATTACTCGATATGGGTCGCTTGTAAGGGATTTTAAAACACAATTACGTAAGATACCTGCAAAATTACCACTTAAATTTTCATATTTTGTACACAAAATAACTAGGTGTGTTATCAAACAGTGTCTTCTTAAGCTTATATGAATAAGTAAATAGAAACCTTAGATATACATAGATAATACCTACTACATAACCTGCCCAAATAGAAAGTTTTCTATTTTTTTGTTGTTTGTTGACTTAATATAGATGAAATTTGGTACACAGCTAGTTTAGCTTTACTTTTATCATGAATGACAAAAAGGATGATTTCCAGAAAATTACAATAACATTAATCCTCTTAAATAAACAAAGAGGTTTCTTATAAATGAAATTGAGATGATACCTGTGCAAGTTTTATATTTCTGCTTTGTAAGAAAAAAAAAACTAATACTGTGCAAAATATCAAAGTACCTATAAACAATATTCAAGGTGAACCAGTATCGAAATTGAATAGTATGACCATAGTACATATAATACAGTAGAACATATTTAAATAACTATAGTGTATTCTATGTATTTATTTGGAAACAACAGTTTTTTAAATGCTGAATAAATAATTTCTTTCTTTCTTTCAGATATACATTTATTTGGTATCAGGAAGACCAGCAGCTATAAACATAGTAATAGCAACAATACATACAGCTAAATTAAGGTCTCCACAAGTATGCAACAAACAAAACATTACGTAAGACGCAACACACAAATTACTTAATTCGACTTACTTACTAATATAACAAAATAGTTCTATCTCGTAATATACACTTTGTCGTATGAGAAGTAAACAAGTACCCACAGTATAACAAGGTAAATAATGGGCTTCGACTTGAGTACTATAAACGCGGCGGTAGGCTGGAGCGTTAAAACGCCCTGCCGCGGTTTATATCTCTGTTTGACCAGGCCTTTATTTCGTATTTATGATTTTATTAATTAAAATTTAATCATTGAAATAAATAAATGTTGTGATAAAGTTGAAATGTTTTTGGGTTGAATATTAACATAAGTACGCAATCCCGCCTCGCCTACCTTTTTCATCCATGTCTACCTGAATACATGCTATACACGGCCTACCCGGTCTAGCGACTATTGTACAAAGTGCTAACGTCCTACTAAACTATTAATCTAAATCTACTATGGCTGATATATCGTAATCGTAGCTAACTACCTATATGCGTATATTAACATGTTTTTTACAATAAATATTATCTCAGCTTGATATGTTATTTTCAACGATATTACTATTATTTTTGCGTCACATTTGTTTACAACTGGAGTTCGCCCAAAAAGAGTTGGTAAAATTTTTTACCCTAAATGGGGTAAAAATCGCTTCTGGCAAAACTACTGAAGCTAGAAACGTGATATTTAGACCGTAATATTTGTGACGAGTATAGGATTTCCTGAAATTCATTCGAACTGGAAAGAAGAAGAGAAATACGGTCCTCTAGAAATTTCACCAAGTAAAGTCGTAATAAATAGTCATAAGTAGTACATAGTAAGTAAAAGTAGTAGGCTAGAAATAATATGATATTTGAACAGTGGGCTTCCTTTTGCGAGTTATAGTTAGGTCCACAAAGAAAGGATTTCCTGAAATTCCCATGTAAACTGGAAATAACAAGAGAAATACGGTCCTCTAGAAATTTTAGCAAATAGTCGATAAAGCCTTAAGTAGAAGTAGGTAACAGTACGTAAGTTAATTAATGATAAATACTTCGATATTTTCGCGAAGATAAAGGAAGTCTCAATAGATAAGTTTATCATAATGTGACTGTCATTTTGCGTTCACGCAGGTTCGCAAGAGATAGATAAACATGTAAGACGATGTCACAATAGATAACCGATTTATTTTTTTATAATAAACCTTAATGAATAGGATATCTGAAAGATAATAATTAGTTATTGTCATTCTATTTATTTTACTAACTTGTTTGATTAATATTTTAAATTGTTATAAAATGTCAGCATGGCTTATTGTTTTTTTTTAAACAAATCTATAGTAAGTACTAGTGAACGCCCGCGACTCCGTCCGCGTGGACTGCAGAAAAAACAAAATGTCGAAATTATCCGGGATAAAAAGTAGCCTACATATATGTTAAGTGGGACCTGTCACAATATATTCCTGCAAACTACATCGAAATCGGTCCAGCCGTTTCTGAGATTAGCGTGCACAAACATCGATCCGTTACAATTTTATTATATGTATATAAATGAAATTGTATTAGGCGTTACAATTCGGAAGTTCAAACATTCACTATGGGTGCGCCCACCACCGGGCCCTACACCCTCCACTGACCCTCGGATCTGATAACTCATAATTGCGACAACAGGCACTTGCACTAACTACAATCGCCATGAGAAAACAGACCCGAGCACCTAGCATGCAAGACGATACATTGCACCATTCCGAAATCAAAAACTAGATAAATAATCTACATATGTTTCGCCAACAACCGTGGCATCCTCAGGATTATGGAAATTAGTAAATTAGTAAACCACTCATTTACTACTGGTTTACTAATTTACTAATTTCCATAATCCTGAGGATGCCACGGTTGTTGGCGAAACATATGTAGATTATTTATCTAGTTTTTGATTTCGGAATGGTGCAATGTATCGTCTTGCATGCTAGGTGCTCGGGTCTGTTTTCTCATGGCGATTGTAGTTAGTGCAAGTGCCTGTTGTCGCAATTATGAGTTATCAGATCCGAGGGTCAGTGGAGGGTGTAGGGCCCGGTGGTGGGCGCACCCATAGTGAATATATGTATATAGATAGATGTATATAGATTACTGCGTTATTATCCGATATATTTTGAATAGGTCATAATATCATGTTTGTATAGATAAATTAGTACTCTATACATCAAATAAAGTAAGTTTATGCCAAAAAAATGCTGGGAAACGATGTTAATTTTTTTGAAAAAAAAAATTTGATTACTTGATCGGGTGAAATTTATAGTGTCTAGTGTTTATGCTAGTTTTTCATTTGCTACGCGCGTCCATGTGCATTTATGCAGAAAAACGCAGTTTATTTACTCAACTTTGGACCCTAATATCTTGGGAACCAGACACTTCCCAGGTATGCTTCCATGGAGAAAAATGATCGTGATGATGAGGAGATTCCGTAATTTTCGGGAACGTTGACGACCAAAAAACACCTGTATATGTAAATAGAAACCTCTGAACGCAAATTAATTCTGTTTGCATATAACAATGTAATGCTTGCGCGTACGCAGTTACGTAAACAATTAGACATAGACTAACGGTAGTATAGTTACGTGAATGAGAAACCCCGCATTATTAAATTAGCATACATACGTGTGAAAAAAACTTGTGAGTAAGTCCTTATTTAGTCATGAAATGACCTAGCAAAGGTACTAAAAGTGTGCCCGTGGCGATAACTTTAATTATGCTCTAGACCAGACCAGTGGTTCCCAAAGTGGTCCAGGTGGACCCCCAGGGGTCCACACGAGACTCGATGGGGTCTACGTTGACGTGAAAAGATGTTGGTTTACAATGAATTCGTATGTGGTGTAGGCCTGTAGGGGGTCCACCAGAACCAGATAATTTTTGAAAGGTGTCTATGGGAAAAAAAGTTTGGGAACCCCTGTTCTAGACATTTGAATTTACAGAAAAATGCATAAGAGGAAGGAGGAATGCAATAGAGGAAGAGGTGTTCCAAGAAGTGTTGGATGGACTGTGCGAGAGAGGATGTGCGTGTACTAGGTAGTGACTAGGAGTCAGTAACAAGATGACGGACAAAAGGCATGAAGGGAAGAAAAAGTACTTATTGCGCCCTAGTGAAATTAATAGAAAAAAAACAAGGATTCTTCCCAGATTCAGATATAATTTTATATAAAAAAAAAATAGATTTTTAATAACAGCGCCATCTACCCCGTCTAATTTAATGTGGTGTACAAAAAACAATAACAAAAAGATCAGACACACTGTATGCTTCACCGCATCTGCTGCTAATTCTCCAATTACACAGCCTGGTAGATTTCGCACGCATTCTACTAAGGGGGCTATGCGTGCCACTTTCACTGGCAACACTGCGTCTGTGCATATCACAGTTTGCGGGGGAAAAGAAAAACTAACTCGTAGCTACGACAAGTGGTAATAATATTGACCGGCCCCCTTATCTATACATATGTATAATAAAAATGTAACGGATCGCTGTCTGTACATGGAAGATATATAAGAAAAAATATTATAGAATACCTTTATCAACGCAATAGTACCCAAAACAATGATTTTTGAAATTTTTGTCTGTTTGTCGGTTTGTCTGTTTGTGCACACTAATCTCAGAAACGGCTGCATTTTTCGATGCAGTTTTCACGAATATATTGTGACAGGTCCCACTTAACATATTGGCTACTGTCTATCCCGGGAAAATGTTTTTATCCCGGATAATTTCGTCATTTTGTTTTTTCTGTAGTCCACGCGGACGGAGTCGCGGGCGTCCACTAGTTTTAGAATATAATAGTTTTTATTTGAAAATTACACATACGTACACAGACAAAAACAAAATAGAACAAGACAATAAAAATACGGTACAAATAGATCCAATCGAAAGTAGTACGTAGACAGGTAGGAGCAGACATGTAAAGAAGAACAGTAAAAAGATATTTTGTAACTTGTGACCGATAGCGACTGTTAAACATGACATAAAATGTTTTCCGAGTTGAATGACCCGGTAGCTCAGTTGGTTAGAGCACAGCACGGTATGCGAGAGGTCGTGAGTTCAAGTCAACTCGGGTGAAATTTTTTTCTTTTCTTAATTTATTATTTATAATATAAAATGCTTCGCCCTGCATGGTTGGCGGATCAACTCTTAGAGACCCGAGTTACAACTACAATCAGCACATGTCTGGTGGAAAGGCAGTCTTGAAGCAAGACTCTTGCAATAACATATGTGTGGGAATATAATTTAATATAACTAGAAATGAAGCCGTTCTGAATAATTATATTAGTCTCAGGGCTCAGTCATCGGAACCCAGAGCCAAGTGAGTGGAACGACGGGAACTTATCGGAATGTTAATGGGTTCTGTTCACACAGCACGTCTTGCTTGAAAGACCACTAAAGTTACTTATAGAAAGAGAAAGAGATGCTTCTGATGTATTCTAGGAAGCCCCGCATAAGTACATGACAAGTTGTAATCCAATATCGAGAACGAAACCTTAACAGACAGAGTAAGATTGTGCAACCTTGTCATCCAAAAAATAGGTAACTATCAAACGCAACGAACAAAGTCGCGAGTCGCTAGTCAAACCAAAACACGATAAGAAAACAGTCATTACAAAACTACTGAAAATATTACCTAAAAATAATACCTATCAAATTATAGTTCCAGCGATTAATTTACGCGCAATTAATTTCACCTAACCAGTGTTTATCACGCGTTTACGTAAACTGTGTAGATATAGTAGAAAGGTTAAAGACATACACAACGGTATTATGATATGACCCGGCAGGCATACTGTAGGTTCTTTGACGATGTAGTCGATTCTGACTGCCATTTTTAAAAGGAATTTACTCGCAACTTTATATCTATCTTATACATAAGAGAAGATCATCATCATCAGCCTCTAGCAGTCTACTGCTGGACGTAGGCCTCCCCTAGGGCACGCCACAAGACAGCCATGGGGGGTATTTGCCCATATTCACCACGCTGGGCAGGCGGGTTGGTGACCACAGTTTGTATTTTGGACTATGTTGATGTTTTGGACTATAAAAGATACCACTGACATACAGGGTATTTTTTGGTCGTCAACGTTTTTGAATACCACGCATTCTCCTCATCATCACGAACATTTTTCTCCATGGAAGCATACCTGGGAAGTGTCTGGTTTCCAAGATATTGAGGTCTAAAGTCGACTTATCAAGTTGCATTTTTTGGCAGAAATGCATGTAGGCATGACTAACAAACATCTTTCCCGAAGAAACGTTAGTTAAATTCCAAACATTTCCTATCAAAAATCCAAGGCAAAAGTTACAGCGCGCGGTGGGTAATGCTACGAGTACTAGAATCGGTATCTCGGCTCTCTAGCTTCTCGCGCGAAGCATATTCAAACCTACACTAGGCTACACTCGCAGCAACAACCAACACGAAAAATCCAGCTAAGACAAAACTACTACTTTGTTATTAACACAAAAAAGTTAGTTCTTATTATTAATGAAGTAGGTACCTACCTACATTTACGATCGTATTCTTAGTGGAAAAGTTCGAGGACACACAAATGAGAGATGGTGCACAATACCTACTAGGTATGACAGGAACGTGGTTCGCTAGCGATCAGCTGATTGCCCGGTCGAGCTCTTGCCGGCTATCGATCGAAACTTCTCCAGTTTCCAGTGTCTATTTCTTACTAATCCTCATAACATACAGGAATAACCTAACTAGGTAGGCACACTAACTTGAAACTACAGTACCTACAGTGTAAATTATTAATAATAGTAGTAGGTACTATTGACTACCTACGCGATACGCGGGAAACTTCCTTAATTTAGGTTCTTTCGAGCTACCTAAGCTACAAAACAATCGAGTAAGTAAGTAGGTACCTTTTCTAGGGCAAAAATCACAATCACAAACTTCTTCATCAATAACTTCAAGTTTAATAAAATGACGAAGTCACACATAACATAAATAACGGAAAATTAATTATAAACAGTAAACACCATTGTCAAAATTAACGTAACAACAATAAATTCTTCGTCGGTATTAGCATTTAGGTAACGAAATTCGAAAGCTATCACGCTACAGACGGTGGCACGTGTAAAGCTGCCCGCCCTTGAACCCGTGCACGCATGTCGACCGACCGGCGGTGTCTGTTTGTAGCAGCGAGCGGTATCTTTGTCAACGCCTTTGAACTACCGCAAAGGAGCGCGGCGCGCGCGCTCGCTCGCACATTTATTTGCACTCTTTCTTACATATCGATATTCCTCCGGGACTGATGTTCAATGCATTCGTTGATATCGTGCGTTTAGTTAGGTTCAATCACATTCAACCATTCAAAAATAACTGGTACTTATGCTTAAGACACAGCCATTTATGTTAAGAATGGAGAGAGATGGGAGAGACCTGACTAAGATTAGGTTTAGGTTTAAGTGTGAATGCCGGAATCGACCCTATTCGGCTGTCCCAAAATAAAACACTGAATATGCCATTTTTGTGAAAATACTGTTTATCCCAATTTTGGATGTTCTGTGTGTAACCGTACCTAAATCAAAAATCCGTTTTTTGAAAATGGTTAAAATGGCAAAGATACCAAGGTCCAAAAACACAGAATACGCCATAAAATTAGAAATAACCAACTTAAAACAAAGTATCTTACAATAACAAATTGAAAACACTGAATGTGCTTGGACATACAGTGCTTTTACCTTGACTTGGATATACTGTGTTTGTCAACTCACATACTGTGTTAAAAAAATGTTTGGGACTCGGAAGAGATCGGAAAATTTCGCTCATTACTTCGTGTTCTCTTTTCGTAATCCGTTTGCACCCATTACGAGTTGCAACTTGTTATAGACGGCATTTGTTTTTATTGATATAAGAATTGAATTAGTTGTTAATTATTGTTTGTGTGACACAAAACAATAATGAGGTGAGTTATATTGAGTTTTTGTCTGTAGAAGTTAGATCGCAAAAAGTATCGTAGGTATTTAAGTTTTGTTAGATTTTGTAAAATGAACAGATTGATTTTCGTTGTGATAAATGTAGGTAGGTAGGTAAGTATTTAATTGATTCATGTTCTAGGATGCAACTACTTTAAAATTAAGCATTCCAGTTAGAAATAGAAGGAGGTTATATGTCATAACTCGTAACTGAGAGTGGCTATTTCAGTTACCCACGAGATTTATACCAGCAAGCCTAGCATGACCTGCGAAACACGATATGATAAACCGTATTATCGACATTTAGCCTGTCAAAATACGATTAATATAGCCGTCATCCACGATGCGTGGTCATGCTAGGGGGGCAGTAGTAACGGATACGTACCTACCCCGTAAAAACTTTGAGGGGTCATTGTATTCACCAATATGAACCACTTTTACTATGGGGCAAATTTTTACTATACAAAATTGCACAAAAAAAATCTGCTGTTTCATACATTTTGCACGTGTAGGTATGATCATTTTGTATCATAAGTACCTACTTTTTATATCATATCTAAAAAATACATACATACATACATAATAATCACGCCTCTTTCCCGGAGGGGTAGGCAGAGATCACGGATCTCCATTTGCTACGATCCTGACACACCTCTTTCGCTTCATCTACTTTCATGATATTCTTCATGCACGCTCGTCGGTTTAGGGTACTCTTGACCTGACCTTTCTTTAGAATTTCACCAATTTGATCGGTGAAAGTCCGGCGAGGTCTTCCCCTTCCAACCCTTCCATCCACTCTTCCGTTGTACACTTTCTTTGTCAGTTTACTTTCACTCATCCTCTTCAGATGCCCAAACCACCTCAACATACCCTTCTCAATCTTTAATTTTGTTTTATTCTTTAAATAATCTAAAAAATAAAATCAGTATAATGCTATAGTATTATTTTTTTGCGTGATTTTGTATGAGCCCCATAATAAAAGTTGTTCGTATTGGTGAGTACATACAATGACCCCTTAAAGTTTAGTTTTTTAATGGATATCTATCAATAGTTAGCCCCCCATACTTGAATATAAGTATGTGTACTTTTGTTTACAGTGAACCACCTGACAAAAATCATAGCCACAATAGTTCAAGATGCCAGTCACCAACTGAATCTTTATCTAATTGGGGGGTTCGTGAACACCTCATGTCTCCGAACGAATCAACAGAGTCGTTGTATGAAGAGGTGGAGTACTTGGAAGATTTATCTGATACTGATCTTGATACAACGGAATCAGTCGGTGAGTTGGTGGAATCGATTGACGAAGATAGAACGGGAACATTGTGCAACCTCAGTATGGATATGGATCAGGGTTCACCTTCTATCTTGAATATAAGCCGTTTAGAATTTAGAACTTCAACTCCCCTTCTCGAAGCAATAGATGTAACATCCCAATGCAATGCACTATTGAGACCAGAAACAAATGAAGAACGGGTGTCTCTCTCACAAACCAATATTTCAAATGAAACTGTTCCAAATCCATCAATTCATTCTTCGACACAAACTCATGTTCCTGAAAATAATAATCAAGAAGCAGAAAGACCAAGAAATAGGCAAGAAGAAACAATAGAACAAGACCACTTATTACCTCACCAAGAAAATTTAGATGCCGAAATTCAACAAGACATTCCAAATTACAGCAAGAGTGAGAAAAGAAATTTGAAGCAGTTACAGAAAAGAGCTGAACAGATAAATAAACTTAAATTAAAGCATCCAATTAATCTTACCACATGTAACAATTGCTCAAAAGAATGCAACGTTAAATTCAGTGAAACAGATCGTCTTTCCATTTATAATACGTACTGGAATTTAGAATACACTTCACGACGCAAATGGTTAGCCAGTTCCGTGAAAACAGCTCCTATACAAAGGCGCAGAGTTCGCAGGTCAGGAGACAATTTCCGCAAAAAAGAGAGCCGAATATACGTTTTAATGAAAAACGAAAAGGAAGAACGAGTTTGTCTGAATTTTTTCTTGAAAACTCTTGGTTACACTTCAGATTCGGTTATCACAGAACTTAGAAAAGCCAGCAAACGAGCACCACTTTTCGAACAGATTAGGGAAAATAGAGGCCGTAAAAAACAGAAAAAAAATTGCAATTACAAATTAATTGAGGATCACATAAATTCATATCATCCATGCGTAGCACATTATAGGCGTCATAACGCACCAAATGCCAGATATCTTCCTATAGGCTTGAGTTTAAAAGATATTTATTTAGACTTCCAGACGAAACATCCTGGAGTATGTAGTAAAGAAACGTACAGAAAAGTTCTGTGTGACCTGGGAGTTTCTTTACATAAACCAGAGAGCGATATATGTACCGAATGTGCTCTCTACAATAAAGAAAAAACAGATTACCAAGAAAAGGGTTATGACATTCCAGAAGAGATAGAACTAAAGTATAGGGAACATTCAGAAAAAGCTAAGGAAGCATCAGAACAATATAAAAAAGATAAAGAAGAAGAAGAAGGTAAAGAATTAAAAATCTATTCTATGGATTTACAAAAAGTAATATTACTTCCAATGATGCCCAAAGTTAAAGACAGCTTTTTTATCAGCCGGCTAATCGTTTTCAATGAAACATTTGCCTCCTTAAAGCCAGGTGTCCAAAATTACTGTTGTGTTTGGCATGAAGCTGACGCAGGAAGGGATGCGCCACAAATTGTGGATTCGTTACTTTCGTTTCTAAAAGTTGAAAGAGACATTGAACACTTTGTGTTCTGGGCAGATAATTGTGTCGGTCAAAATAAAAATTGGTACTTATATACGGCACTGGTTACAATAGTCAACTCTAACATTGCAGGTCCTATCAAATCGATCACTTTCAAGTACTTGACAAAGGGACACACTCACATGACTGCTGATGCTATCCATGGAAATATAGAGCAATCTATAAAGAAAAAGGGAGATGTGTATGATTTCCAGGACTTAATAGACATCATAAATACGTGTCGTCGAAACTTAACTGTTGTCAGAGTTATGCAATTCCATAAATGGCCTAAAAAGAAGAGGATGCCTCGACGTCAAAATGACAATAATTTACAAAACTTAAAACTCAATGGCATTGTAGAAGTGAAGTTTCAACGAGGATCACGAAGCATGCTTTACAAGGAAAGTTTTAAAGAAGAATCACACAAAGAAGTAAATTTTCTACAATTTAAATTTGATGAAAAGTCACAGCCAATAGCAGAAGAAAGTATTCGAGGTATAACAAAGAAGAAAAAAGAAGACATACTAAAACTGGCGAGACTGATGCCAGAGAGCAGAAAGGAGTTCTGGGTTAATTTACCAGTAAATAATGTGGTCGATTTAGTAGAAGAAGGGCAGCTGATGGAAAGTGATTGAAAATTTTGCTTTATTTAATTACAATTTGATGTTCCTACCTACGTAAAATAAATAAGTAATAAAAAGAAATTAGAACTGAGGGGTTTTATTTCACCATTAGGATATTCGCTGCAATTGCTAACACTGAATATCCACATTTAATTAAAAAAATATCAAGTTACAGAGATTTTTTTTTTAAAACGTTGAAAAAATATAAAATGGTACCACTATTATTGATATCAACAGAAATATTTGTAAATTACACTCATTTATTGTCTTATTACAACACATATGTAAAAACTATCATATTGGAAAATCATCAATGTGGCGCATTCAGTGTTTTATTTTTGAACAGCCGTATTATCTACCTAAATATCATAAATTTCTATTCAAAATAGCAAAGCATAATTACAGCGCATTACGCGTTAAATATCTGCTACTTACTCTAGTCTAGTAATAACAAACAACACGAAAAACCTAGGATAAAACCGGTATTTGTAAGTACCTAAAGTAAAAAGTAAAGTTTAAAAAGCAAGTTCCTCAATAGTTCCTGATTTCGAAAATTCAGTGAACCAGATGGTCATACACATACTAACTAGCGCCATCATCCATCAAAACTATGGTGAATCGTACTCTAGTATGTATTTAATGGTACTTTATTTAGTTTGTACATACTTTGTTTTTTAATTAACTAAATTAATAGCACAATTAACATCCTTCACAATAATCAGAAACTTCTTCAAACTTCAATAAAATCGACAAGTTACCTACACCTACCTACATAAAATTCATACCTATCAAGCACAAAAGTATTGAACAAATAAATAATTGAAAAATAAATCTTATGGTCATGCACTAAGATTTAAAATCAATGGACGGGATGACCGCTTAGTTCATCCATTAGGGCTTTTATACACGACGATGTCTCGTCGATATTACGGGACAAATCGGGACTGATGTTTATGTATGTTGGTTGATACTTTGATGACGATATCGGACCGTAATATCATTAATTTCTCGCTTAGATTAGTTATACTATTACACCCATATATCATGATTTATTTACTTACTTAATCTTACACATTCAACTACAGTATCACGATTAGGATTGCCAACTTTTATACTTACACAGATTTGCGGGACCGTGGGGTTAAATATGCGAGACTAGAGCAAGAGAAATAGGACACACTTAAAATTGGATAATTTCTGAAAATCCTACTAATATTAAAAACGCGAATATTTGTGAGTATGTATGGATGGATGTTTGTTACTCTTTCGCGTAAAAACTGCTGGAGCGATTTTAATAAAATTTGGTATGGAGTTAGCTGACACCCTGGATTAACACATAGGCTAACTTTTATCCCGGGCAAATATTTTTATACCGGGAAAATATTTTTATCTCGGATAGTTTCGACATTTTGTTTTTTTCTGTAGTCTACAAAGTCGCGGGCATCCACTAGTTTTTTTCTTTTCGGAGAAATAACATCTCCTTGTCTCACTTCCCTCTGCAATGAAATCGGCTCAGTGTTGTACGTGTTAAATTGTGAGAACGTGTAAGTTCGCCCTAATGACAATTTTTTTGTGTTACCTATTATTTGCGATTTTTTTTTCATATTCAGTTCGGTTTGATACGTCTCCTGATGCGTACGCTTTTTCTTTTCTCGAGTTGTGTTTTTGTGTTTTAAGTACTGATTACCGCGTGTGTGTGTGTGTGTATTTGTTTTATTGTGCAGTTTAGGTATTTATTGATTAACATTGAAAAAATGCCGCATCAGTACACTTCGCGCGAATACCTAAACATGGTGTACTGCTATGGCAGAGCCGATGGAAATGCAGCATTGGCTCTTCGTGAGTACGGCATCAGGCATCCTGAAGCACAGCAACCCACTGATTCTCGGTTATTTTGAGGGCCGTCTACCGCATCCTGGAAAACCAGCCGATTGTCCCGGTTTCCCATGGCAGTGGCCAAGAAATTTCAGTTGCAGCTCAGGACGCTATTCTCGCCGTCATGAACGTGAATCCGGCGCTAGGGGTTCGGACAGCGGCTCGAGTGCTCCGCCAGCGGCATGGCCATCGCTCTCGACATGCCGTGTCCTACAGTAATTGAGCAATATTTGATACGTATTGAGAGGCCTCCTCCCGACGACCCCGACAACAATTAGGTAAGTACCTGCCTCTCACATAACTATTTTGGTAGGTACCTAAGTTACCTAACTACTATTAATCAGATCTTTCTTTGTGTTCCGTTTAATTTGTTGGTAAATACTCGTATCATTTAGGTACTTAGGAACTTACGTAAAAAATATTGTCTTAGTTTAATTTTAATTTCATGTGTTTCTTTATGATGTTAATTGTTTGTGATGGCTGTAGGTTTTCTGTGGTCCTTGGTGATTCGCTTCGCGAGTTAGGCAATGGTAAAATGACGGCGATGCCGGTGGAAAATGCAGTACCTACTTGCTATTAAGTATTCTGTTTGGAAGGTTTATGCTAGGATAAGATGGCAGATAATTCGCATTTGTTATAATATTTCTTCCCGAGGATTTCGACTAAACAAATAGGTTAGTAGGTAAGTTTTATGCACTGATGTTATTCTCCGTTTTACGTAACCTCGTACCACGTTACGGACGAAGTTGAGCGATGTTAGCTTAACATTGCGCGCGACCAAATGTATAAAAAAAAATTACCTGAAAAATTAAACTCATTTCCCAGCAATATTTTTTGTATAAACAAACTTTATTTGATGTATAGAATACATACCTTTCGTATACGGTTGCAACAAAAAAACACCCTGTATAGACGCACGCGCAGCCATAACCGCTGATGGTAGAACAGTGAAATTTGGATTGTGGCTTCCTTTTTTGTATTTCGGAAAACTAACAGTGTACAAACTATTATAGTAACTTTTAAAATAACAAAACCATTAAAATGTTTCCACATATATAATTTTGTTACGAATTATAATAAGAAAGGATTTCCTGAAAATTCCAAAGTGTAGATACGTGGACCAAGTCTTTGGCGGCCACTAGTAATATAACTTCGTCCGCGTAAAAAATAGAATTTTCCCCTTTACCCGTGGGAATCTTGGGAAATGCTTTGTTAATGTTACTTACCCTAAACTCTTTGTATATTTATCCTAAATTTGAAGCAGATCGCTTTGATTCCACCTACACGACCAACCTAAAATAATCATCAGAAAACATATACTCTTGTTGTAACTTTTCAACCTTCCAAAAATTACCATACCGCCCGTAAATTACGACAATAAACATCCGTTATAAACGAAATCCAAGATGGCGTCGCGTCTAATCGACGTTCTAATTTCGAACCACTATTTCTGTCGTATATTGGCGGGAAAGTGGGCCGTTACAGCGGGCACAGATAATAAACATACGGCCCGAGGAGGGCCAACTACATCTGAGGTCGGACACTATGTCTGACCTCAGATGTAGACAAGTAGATACCGCTGATACCTAAATGAAAAACCAGGCGTTCCAGTTTTTGTAGTTTCTTTGATAACAATTCAGGCCGCAAATATTTTCACGGAATTTCGAACTAGTTCATTCTCGGATAATGTTTCCCCGATCAGTATCCGTTTGGATTGAACGCGCTAATCTCAGGAACTCCTGTTATTGTGTTCGCTTCGATAGTCCATTCAAGGAAGGAAGCCTACAGGATTCTATGTAGGTACATAGTTAATTATTTCTCTAGTCCAAGTGGACAAAATCACTAGGAACAGCCATAACACTCTCTTACTATATGACGTCCGCAAATTTTATAGTCGTTATTCTGATGTTTTAATCCACTTATACTGTGGCGATACATCAAAATGTGGTGATACGCACTCGGCGTCGTTAAATGTGGGTAGACCCCTTAGTCGACTCTTACGACATGCACGGAACCAGATGCAGCTAATGTAAGCTGATGTAAGTAGTGAAGCCCCGCTTCAGCGCCGAATAAGCAGAACTATTTATTACATTAAGCTATCTATTACCCTTTATACTGTAAATACATGTACAGGTACAGTGCGATGATGTCATATTACCATGACACTGACTGACGGACGGACAAAAAACCATTAGTATATAAAAATAGATCAGAAAAGAACTAGACCAGCTTTGTACTAAAAAAACTTTGATATCGGCTAATAGCTGTTGCCAAGGTCAAACCAAAATATAATTAGGCAAGTTGTGCACATGATTAATTGATCTATTTCTTTTAAAGTTTCATATTTAGGTTAGGATTGAGGGGCAGTTGTTAATTTATTCACCTAAATAGTATTTTATAAATAACTCCAAACATTTAAGTTTATCTCAAAGATTTGTGTTCGTTGTTCTATTTGTGCCCGGAAAGAGGTGACAAGCTCGCCCGTTAGCGAAAAGGGTAATTTAAAGCTGATGGAACGTTCTCAGGGGTTTTGTCTAAAGCAGGGATTCCCAAACTTCTTTTTCTCATAGACCCCTTTCAAAAGTTAACTAGTTCTCGTGGACCCCCTACAGGGCTACACCACATACAAATTAATTGTGAAGCCCCATTTTTTCACGCCAACTTAGTCCCCCCTCGAGTCTCCAGTGGGCCCCTGGGGGTCCACCTGGACCACCTTGGGAACCACTGATCTAAAGCGATTACATCTGGTGCCGCTATGCTAAACGTATCGGTAGGGTCTCCTTCATGATCCTGCAGTTCTGTCTACCCCATTTTGGGAACGCGGCCGAGTGTACATATATAAGGTATATTCAAAATTAGTGATTATCTTTTGACACGAAACTAGATAGGTAAAAAGAAACAGCTTTCACTATGGGACCAACTCTAAAATAGTGAAAAAAAATCTGCTGTTCCATACAATCTCGAATAATTACTGCACTGAAATGTATGGAACAGCTGATTTTTTTTCCACTATTTCGGAGTAGGTCCCATAGTGAAAGTTGTTTCTTTTTACCTACCTAGTTTCGTGGCGAAATATAATCACTCATTTTAAAAAGACCTTATACTCGTATATTGTATTCAATATAAAGATCCATATAATGGAACGAGCACAGCGAGCGCTACTTTATTCGCAGCCGTAAGTATGTAAGAGAACATAGAGGGCGGCTGGTAGTGACTGGATGGCAAAAACGGAAGATCTAGCCTTGTGGCGTGCTCTGGGGGAGGCCTACGTCCAGCAGTGGACTGCAATAGGCTGACGACGACGACGAAATATGTATGGAACATTCTCATTCCGCCAAAATACATTTTGCGCCATTATCCGTGGCAGTAATATAAACAAAACAATCATTGCAGTAACCGTGAAGACGCGCGGACCTTGTGACACCTCAGGGGCCAGATTGAGCAATCCTGCGTGTAAAAATAGCCAATCAGAAGCATCGGAAGCCTTGGCACAGAAAAAAGCTAACATTAATTGGTAAATAGTTGAAGTGCTAACACATTTTTCATAAAGGGGTTAATATATTGTACTAGTGGACACCCGTGACTGCGTCTGCGTAGACTGCAAAAAAAAGAAAAGGTCATAATTATTCGGCATAAAAATATTTTCCTGGGATAAATTGTAGCCTATGTGTTATTCTGATATGTAAGATATATTATTGTGAAATTTCATCAAAATCCATTCAATAGTTTTTGCATGAAAGAGCTTTCGCGTTTAGGAGGAAGCCCAGCATATGTATAGCGGTCATTGGACTAACATAGAGGTAATCAAATAAATCACTGTTTTCTTTGGTATAACATCTAAGAGCCTATAAAATAAATGGAGGTCAAACGAACGAACATTAATTTTAACTTTGTCATTCTTTATTATGACCCTAGTAACCTGGAAACTTCAAAACTAGTTTCTCTTAAAGATATTCCATTATCCAGATATTAATAGGTTATTGTCCCAAAAGACCTCATTACCTTGACTAGTTAAGTGAAACGACGAAAACATACGAAATGTAAATAAAAAAAAATTGGCACGCGCCATCTTTGAATCTTGAAAATGCGATAACTGTTACAAAACTTTTACGTTGTATAAAAATAGACGTCTTATTTGTGTAGCAACCGGGTCGAAGGACCATTTTCGTAGTAGGTAGTAAAGCAAATAATAACTCAATGACTAATACTCTTCTCCATATTATAAATCGTCGACTTAAAAACACACTCAAACACTGAAAAAGATGGCTTACATCAAAAAACATACTACACTCACTCAAGTGCCTTCAAGGGAAAAGTTACCACTAAAAATTCCAGCATAACTATCGCGAGCAGAAGAAATTTTTGAGTTTTGTTTACGTTATGACACCAGGCTAAAGTTTCATCACGAAATGGTAGTTTTTGTAAGAATTTAAGCCTTTTGTCCATCTTTAGTATTGCATTAGTATGTTCCGAACTTCCGAATGTGTGACACTAACGCAATCGTACTAAACAGAGGATCATGGTTATTTGTATTTACTTTAATCATCATCATCAGCCTATTGCAATGGCGTACCCCCCAGGGCACGCCACAAGACTGCCATGGGGGGTACTTCTTGCCCATAGTCACCACGCTGGGCAGGCGGGTTGGTGACCGCAGTTTGTATTTTGGACTATGTTGTCAACACGGGAGACGCTGCTGCCCACCTCCTGGAAACCCTTAATCGCCTCGTACGATACCCACGGGCAGACATGGGGTGGTACGAATTCTACTCTGCCGGCACCACGCGGCCATTTACTTTAATACCATACATAAAATCACGCCTCTTTCACGTAGTCAGAGATTACGGATCTCCATTTTCTACGGTCCTGCCACACGTTTTCGCTTCATCTCCTTTCATGATATTCTTCATGCAAACTCGTCGGTTTAGAGTAGGTACTCTTGACCTGACCTTTCTCTAGAATTTCATCAATTTAGTTTAATAGTCTTGATAATTGACGGCCGACTGGTGTAATTGGTCCTTGGACCCTGCATCCGACGCCATAGCCCCTAGGTTCGAATCCCGGTAGGTGCAAACATTGATATGATGAACATCGATGTTTGTTTCCAGTCATGGATGTTTTTATATCTATGTATTTATATACCGTTGCTTTAGTACCCACGACACAAGACCTTAGGGATCTTAGTGTGGGACTAGGTTAATGTGTTATGAAGTATGTGTGTGTTTTTTTTTTATTCAGAAGATCAGAAATCCAATTCATTTGGATACTGCAACAGGTGATTAACAAGTGAATCTATCTACCCGTTGTTCTGGAAAAGATGTTTGCAATACTGAAATAGTTTTTATGTGAGTTGTTTTCATGTCGAAAATATCTAGTCGACGATGTTGATAAACAGTGTGTCGACGCGGATGTCCTTCAACCTGTTTGTTGTTTCTTTTTAAAAGATTATTATTGCTAAAATAAACATCACGTAATTCACGTAGGATATAGTCACTTCCCTAAATAACAGTGTGGACAAAATAACTTAATGCAATCATATTAACCTAGTCCCAAGATCTCTAAGGTGTTTCTATTTGTCTTATTACCCGACTGCGCGACGCAAAGGAAAAGAAAGAAAGGTATGTATGTTCCTTTGAAGCACTACACAGACCAAACGCCTCGACCGATTTTTATGATTCATACGTCAATCGATTCCTCTTAGTCCGGGGCGTGACACTAAAGACATGACGTTAGTGAATATCCAATATGGCGACTGCTGGATGCCATTTTGTGAAAATGAAAAAAAATTAAGTCGACAATATATATTTTTTTTTATTTATTTATCTTTTAAATGGTTGTACAAAAAAAACTTAGTTACAAAGCACTTTGTAAAACCAACGAATATCGGTGGGGTATCGTTGAATAGGTATTTATAAATCATTATTTAGGTTTCTCTCAACATTTTTCGATTCGACAAACCGTTTAGGATCTATATCGATTGAAAGTTGCGTTACAACCATTCTCTCATATAAGTTTTTAGACAGCAGCAAGACGAAAACTTCTTGCTGCCGAGCATGTTTCTTGAAGCGTATCTATTAAGTAAGTACTCATAACAAAAAAGGAAAAAATTAAAAAAAAAATATTTAAAAAATCAAAAAACCCGACTGCTTAAAAAAGAACCAAATAATATACATAATAAAAAAACTGAAAAGAAAAAAACAAGCACTTAGATGTCCGGTGGTCTAGAATTCTATAATATTATTATGGAATTAATACTATTAAAGAACATAAAATATTTTCTAAAGATCGTAACATAACAACTGAACAGTCGGGTTCCATTATCCGACAGCCAAGCTAATATTTCAATGGATCCTGGCTGTTCAGTTGTTATGTTACGATCATTAGAAAATATTTTATGTTCTTCAATAATATATAATAAAATAATAAATAAATAAACATAATTTAAAAAATCCTAAAAAATCCAATAAAAGATTTTTTATTAAATTAAAACTTTTCTATTCAGGGGGCTTCGACAAAGTAACATTATTTCTCGATATTCGATCGAGTTTGTCATAGACAAGCTTGCTCCTTGGAAGCCTTTAATTTCACGTGATAAAGGCTAACTGCGCTATTGGAGTGTCGAACGTAAATGCGTAATTATGTTATATTATCTATATTCTATCGATCTATAGCCGCGTGGTGCCGGCAGAGTAGAGTTTATTTGTACCACCCCTGCCTACCCTACTAGGTAACGTACGAGGCGATTTAGAGTTTCCGAGAGGTGGGCAGCAGCGCCTCCCGTACTGACAACATAATCCGAAAATCACACTGCGGTGGTCACCAACCCGCCTGCCCAGCGTGGTGACTATGGGCAAAACCCCCCTGTGGCAGTAGCCTTGTGGCGTGCCCTGGGGAGGCTTACGTCCAGCAGTGGACTGCAATAGGCTGAAGAAGACCAAATATTTTTTTCGGTTTAATCAAGTTGTTACTGTCGTAGAACCGATGGACGATGGAGTAAACGGGTTCTCGAATGGAGACCGCGCCTCGGCAGCGTAGCGTTGGGCGCCCTCCGGCCAGATGGACCGATGACTTAAAGAGGACGGCTGGTAGTGACTGGATGGCAAAAACGGGAGATCGAGCCATGTGACGACGACGATTGCCACATAAGAGTAGGATTTTTCAACGGATTGGTCAACGCAGGTTGACCTGAATAATATATGTATTAATGTTTAGGTAAAGTAAAGTTATTACGTCATATATTCATCACGTCATCACCAAAACATATGTATGACACGAGTATTTTCGAATTCGACTCCGACTACGTTAATAAGGTTTACATTTCATCCCGGAATCGCTTAAAAACGTACATATATGTTTGTTTTAACATGGTTTTTACTAGCCTTGAATTGTGTTGTGGGTAAAATTTGTTTGTAACATCTTCACGTCAATAGATTTAAAATATAAAATTAAGAATAAAGAAAATGGAAAAAATTCTTCACCCGAGTGGGAATCGAACCCACGACCGCTGCAAACCGTGCCAGCCGCTATAACCACCAAGCCACCGGGTCAATTACTCGGATGACGAATTTTACCTTCTCTTTTTTTTATACATTTAAAATACACAGACAGGTACTTCACAGCCTGAGAAAGGACGTAGGCTATTTGTCATCCCGGAAACGTATTTTCTCTGCAAAGCGACATTTTGTTTTTTTTTCTACAGTCCACACGGACAGAGTTGTAGGCGTGTCAGAAATAAAGATCGCTCAGACCCTCAGACCAGACCTGAAGCAACATTGACAGTTAATAAAAACTGTACCATGTACCTCCTAATCAGAACAGAAACAACCAAGATAAAGAAGTTTTGTTATCAATGTTGTGACGTCCACACAAAAAAGCTATTACTAAAAAAATATAATACTTAGTCTGAGTACCCTTGCCTTTCGATACCGCATTTTGATTCTGCCCCCTGATAACCTAATTTGCAATAGCAAAGCCGAAGCAAAGCGATAGCGAAAATTGTACAATATTTGCCTTGAAATGTCAAAATGTCTTGAAATTTCCTTTGAAATTCATTTTACGTAATAGGTACGAATTTGCGATCAGCGATTTAAGCCATTTTTGTACAATTTTCGCTATCGCTTTGCTTTTGCTAGTTAGGTAATAAGGGGACAGGTCATATGATTCATGTGGGCATCATTCCCTTGAAATTGAAACGTATGGGTACAAGGTTTTAAGCGAGGTTGCGTTTAAGACCTCTAAATTAAATAGCAACTACAATATTATTTAAAACAGCTGAAATATACTTCCTTGTATCTTGAATTTAAGTAAATATTTCCGATAATCCTGTGCTGATGCGGGGCTTCACTGGAATACATCGGCTGCATCTCCTTCCGTACATGTCGTAAGAGTCGACTAAGGAACTCAGGCGTGTTCTCTCAGGCGATGAGCTGGCAACTTGTCGCTGATCATTACATCTGTTCCTGTTATGCTGTAAGTGGCTGTGTGTTCTCCCTATGATCCTGCACTTCTCGCTGGGAATTCCCCATTTTGGGGATTACAGACGTGTATGTATGTAATTGGGCATGTGGAGAGGATGAGTGAAAGTAGACTGACAAAGAAAGTGTACAACGGAAAAGTGGATGGAAGGGTTGGAAGGGGAAGACCTGGCCGGACTTTCACCGATCAAATTGGTGAAATTCTAAAGAAAGGTCAGGTCAAGGGTACCATAAACCGACGAGCGTGCATGAAAAATATCATGAAAGTAGATGAAGCGAAAGAGGTGTGTCAGGATCGTAGCAAATGGAGATCCGTGATCTCTGCCTACCCCTCCGGGAAAGAGGCGTGATTATTATGTATGTATGTATGTAAATGTTTTCCAGCTAAATTATTAGGGATATTCTTATATTCAGGGTTCGAAGTGATAATTATCATGATAAATATACCTTGATTTGATAAATACAAAAATCACAAACTAAAATAATCTTACGTTTTTATTTACGTATCCAAACGCACTAGACATACAAAATAAAAACGTTCGACTGCCAAGAGAAGTGTGAATTCCTCATGGATTTCTTTTATTTACGTACTTTGTTACTTTTGTTTGATGCCATAAAAACAAAATCCGAATTAAATTGTATTTTTCTCATTTAAATTGTATTATAATTAAAAAAAAAAGAAAATATTAAGAACTTAATTGACAAATCAGTTAGGATAATTATCCAAAAAAATATCTATCTCGATAAATTTCGAACCCTGGGGATATTACATTAGAAATATTACTTTCGTACATAACAGAAAGCCAAATTCTTTAAACCCTCAATCAGTATAATTACAAGCCGAATTTTCCAGTCATATTTAAAACAATACTTATTATTAAGCATCAACAAAAAAAGACCTATAATGAAATCATTACTCAAATCCTGCCAAAGCAAATTGAGACATAACAGTGTTGATTTAAACAAGTAATTTGCGCGATATCAAATTGTGCCACCCGTTTGAAGAGCCTCTGCCCAAGGCTACGAGAGACGTGCGTACGCGCATGGCAACGTTATATTGGTGAATTAGGTCGAGTGCGCGAATAAGGGAAAAATTGTTGGCAAACTTAGGTAAAAACTTAATAATTAATAGTGTCAACGCACCTATATAAATGGATGTACCTACATACTTCAAAATTGTATAGACGACTGTCCAAACGTATGGCGTGATCAAGAGCCAATCAACATCGATTACTCGTCATTTACCTGCTCTGCGATTGGGCGAAGATGTTTCGAGAGAGGCTGACAGCCAGCGCGGCGTGTGGGCTACGCATTCGTCTTAAATCTACCATCAAGCAATCATATATTTAATTTAACGTTATTTTCGTATTCTTTCGCATAATAAGTAATTACTGTAAAGTTACAGCAATAAATTTGTAACCCTGAAAAGCTAAATTGTCATCATTTGCTGCCTCCTACGTACCTCAAGGATTTTCAACGCTGAACGTCATCCAGGACTTCGCGCAAACATAAATTTTGGACCTTCGACCACGGATACAATACAAAAGCCAGAAGAAATTGCATACTAAGGATTTGGATGGAAGTAACGCAGTTATTAATAATTTTATAAAAACGTCTGTCAATCTATAGTTTTTTGACGTAATATTTAATAACTAAGTATGTATGTAGGTTCCTTTTAGTGGGCTATTTACATAGCTTTTCGCTTAACATACCCCTTTTGTTACATCCTGTATATATATATATATGTATATATATATATATATATATATATATATATATATATATATATATATATATATATATATATATATATATATATATGTATATACATCTGCCCCCTCTATGCTAAACGTGGCTATGAGATCCTTTATGATACTGTAGTTCTGAATACCGCATTAAGGAAACACGGCTGTGTAAATATGTATGTATGTGGAAATGAGCATCGAACAAAGACGCCATTTTAATTTAGTCGAATCAACATCGAAGATTCCACTTTTTGTCCAAAAACCTACTTCCTAAAAACCGGTCGGCTGACGTGCGCGCGCGCATGGATACGGCAGTACGGAACTAGGTCACCCACGATACGCTATTCAAATTGTTCAAATAGGGAACCGTTTCCGAAAACGACTAACGCTTCGTTCTTAATTTGGAATTGGAAGCTTCAATTCTACATTTGAACGCGAATTTACAAGTCTATGGTACATCTTTGTCTTGAGTTTACAATTCGGATTCGAAAAGAGGGTAGTTTTGAAAAATTGCATTATGATAAGAATGAAAAAAGATATTCATTAATTTAAATGATAGTACATCTATCTACAACCAATACGCACCTAAGTTCACAAGGGAAACAAGTGTTTTTATTTCTCACTAGTGGACGCCCGCGACTCCGTCCGCGTGGACTACAGAAAAAATAAAAAGTAGCCTATATGTTAAGTGTAAAAAGTAGCCTATATGTTATCGCGGTTGTCGTAAAAAATTAATTCACGTTTGTCCCCTTCCCGTGGGAATTTCGGGAAATCCGTTCCCAGTGCTTCCTCGGGGTCCCAAATAAACATATATGCTCAACTTCAGATTCACATGTTTAACCGTTTTCGTAAAAAATAAATAATTCCCGTTGGTCTCCTTCCCGTGGGAATTTCGGGAAATCCGTTCTAGTGTTTCCTCGCAGTCCCTAATGAACATATATGCCCAATTTCAGCTTCATATGTATAGCGGTTTTCGTAAAAACTATGAATTCCCGTTTGTCCCCTTCCCGTGGGAATTTCGGGAAATCCGTTTTTAGTCCTCCCTCGCTGTCCCCAATGAACATATATGCCCGATTTCAGCTTCATATGTATAGCGGTTTTCGTAAAAACTATGAATTCCCGTTTGTCCCCTTCCCGTGGGAATTTCGGGAAATCCGTTTTTAGTCCTCCCTCGCTGTCCCCAATGAACATATATGCCCGATTTCAGCTTCATATGTATAGCGGTTTTCGTAAAAAATATAGAATTCCCGTTGGTCGCCTTCCCGTGGGAATATCGGGAAATTCTTATAGCCTATGTTCATCCAGGTCCAATAAGGATTCTAACGGTGAAAGAATTTTTGAAATCGGTCCAGTAGTTTTTGAGCCTATTCATTACAACCAAACAAACAAAGTTTTCCTCTTTATAATATTAGTGTAGATTTACTAGACAACGGAAGCAAGAAGAACCTATAACGCGGAGCTGTGCGATTTACATATATAAATAAATACTTCCGACAGTTTTTGAGGTGCAGAATTTATGATAGATAGATCGTTTACACAGACAACACAAATCAATGCCGTTATGAATGGAGAGGGATAAACCTGACTAATTTGATTAAGTTCTACTTCATAATCTTATTTCCAAATCATAATAAAAAATAGATAAAATTTACAATTGTGGTCAGCTTCTGTGTTTTTTTTTTGTTGTTTTGCTATTATATTGTTGATATATATGCTATTATATTGTACTTACCTACTATCTTGTTGCATGTTGTGTTTGCCTCTAATTAGTCATGCATTTAGTTATTTTTGTTATCACTTAGATTTTTAGTCGTAAGAATATTGTAATAACTGCTGGCAAACCTTATTAAATAAATAAATAAAAAAAAGTTTACGTTTAAGTGTGACTGTCAGAATCGACTATATTGGTGTACTTCAACTAATCGTACTCTACGCAAACGAAATTGCGGGCAACACTATTTAAAAATTAAAGCTAGTCAAATAGGGTCGTTTACGGTTTTTTTTATTTGTATTTATATCGAAAGATCATAAAATAAAAGAAACATTTGCGAAAGAAAAACTTCGCTAGCGTGAAACCTTTCGATATATACTATAACGATTTCAAAATCACAATTTTAGACTTGTCAAAAAATGCTCCATACAAACTTCAACTTCAACTTTTAAAAAATATAAATGGCTCCGTCGACTATCGACGATTCTGTCAACGTCAGGGTTAGCGAGACACTGTGCGGTAAAAAAAAATAAGACTACTTGCCGACAAAGGGCTTTACGATGAGTATCTGAGAATTTCTGTAAACAAAGAGTAAAACAAATGTTAATCCCATCACCAGGATAAAGGAACGCAACGAGGTGAGAACTAGTGGCATTACAAATAAAATAAATAACAAAAAGGGACTTCATGTAAAATATAAACTAATTACCTACAGTTTAAGGTTGTTAAACTTAATAAATTTTGCTAAAATATTTACAAACGGGGACGTAACTTGGGTTAAAAGATAATTTATATTTACAGGACGGTTAATATTATTAGGTCAAAGGTCATATAATGGGACAGATATTTGAGGACAACGAAAAAATATGTGTCCCAGCGATCCCTCTTCAAAACCGCATTCACAAATGGAGTTATCTCTAACATTGGCTTGGCTAGAAATACCGGCGAACAGAAGTGACCCAACCTAAGCCGACAGATAACAGATGTAACGGACTTTGTAAAGTTACGGTAAGCAAAAAACCATGGATGTTGTAATTTTCAATTAATTTCACATTTGAAAAATGGACTTGCCCACTAAACTTTGAAGGCTTATTACTATCTCATTTGGACACATAATCAAATTGTAATTTTAGATAGGTATGATTTTGATGACTTATTCTGATAAGCATAAAATTTTTTAAAATTTAAGTATAGTTAACATCCCTATTACATTTTTGCCGTACCTATACATCATTTTATTTGGAAATAGAAAGAATCTGAAAGAACGAAATCAGGTTTTTTATTAGGCACAATTTTGTGTATTATTTATTATCATCAATAGTTCCTAAACAGTTTTCTAATCAATTCAATAGTACCTACTCATACGAAGTTTGCACTATAATAAACCTAAAGAAGCTGATTTCGCAAACACAAAACTGAACTTTTTAGTAGGATACATCGATATGGAAAAATGACAAACTTCACTCATATTTTACAAGTATGAGTGTTCTTATGTTTACAAACAATGCTTCTTCGAAAATAAGATTTCTATCTTCAAAAAAAAAAAACGGGGAATAGTCAAAGCTGTGTCCATAATTCTGCATGATAAATTAAAAAATGTTTATTGCGTTAGTATTTTTGGGGCTGTTAACAATCTATACCCTTATTGGGTCACTTTACGATTACTATGCGTGCCTATGAAGTCACGTAGTCAAAATGCGTAGTCAACTTGTAAATACGCCGTAGCATAGTAGTTAGTAGAGATAAACAACCCACAAGTTATTTTTTTATAGCCAATATGTAGTTGTAGTTACTCCTCTATCTATGGACCAAATTTTATCAAAATAATAGTTATTCGTCTATCTGAGACCTAATTTAATATGTGTTGGGTTTAAGAGTTTCATAATAATTAGTGGTTTACTAATTTACTAATTTTTATAATCCTGAGGATGCCACGGTTGTTGGCGAAACATATGTAGATTATTTATCTAGTTTTTGATTTCGGAATAGTGCAATGTATTGTCTTGCATGCTAGGTGCTCGGGTCTGGTTTCTCGTGGCGATTGTAGTTAGTGCAAGTGCCTGTTTTCGCAGTTGATGAGTTATCAGATCCGAGGGTCAGTGGAGGGTCTAGGGCCCGGTGGTGGGCGCACCCATAGTGAATTAATCAAAATTGGCTATCACTTTGTCATATTAAGACAGAGCTACTTTTGAAGAAACATTTCCCATTGTGTACTACCATTAGTTACCATTACTTAGATGGTTGTATTTTACCTAAAAATCGGGTATAATTTGCACACAAGCTAACACCCGCGGGTTAGTCCGCTAGAATTTATTAAACATCATTATTTCCCGTTCCGTCGGATTTTCGGGAAATCCTTTCTTACCGAACGTCTCCTACTCATAATCTACCTTCCTACCAAATTTCCTCTTTATTTGTCAAGAAGTTTTCGAGATTTTGTGATGATGATAAGTGATCCTTCTCTATTATACTCGTTAGATATTATATTAGTTAAATATAATCATAATTCAAAGGAATTTACAACTTTAAAAGTCGTCACAATCGACGTAGGTGTATCGACTATAAATTTATTTGATGATTTGAACCGTACCGAGTTACAGTCGTGACGTATTCGCGCACGAGGCCAACGAGTGATCTGATGCTATCTGTATATCTTTGTATTCATATGGATTACACGTTATTTTAGGATAACTAGGTGCTTAGGCAATGTAGCACTGTTAGGAGTACAAGCGAAAGCGAAGTTCGCAAAGTTATCGAAATTTTTTCCCATCAATAAGAAATTTTCATTTATAAAGTCTAACTGATGGTTGGAAACATTTCGATAACTTCTCGCGAACTGTGATGTCGCTCGTAAAATTGTTGCCTCGTATTCAGTAAAAGTAACGCCCGTATTCTTAATGGTAAACTGGAGGGCACTCAAGTGAGAGATGTTAAATTATTTGTCGTAAAGTCATCGTGTTTCGCAGCAAGCCTAGCATGACCTGCGAAACACGATATGATAAGCCGATTTGTCGACATTTAGCCTGTGAAAATACGATTAATATAGCCGCCATTTCCATGAAATTGGAATAGAGACGATACGATATCCACGATGCGTGTCATGCTGGGGGGCTGTTATAATAAAAAAAAGTGTCATGAAAAAAAGTGTCAGGTTTTGGTGTTTTGTAGGTGATGGGCTGACCACCTGTCACTACTAACCGAACTTGTAGATCTCTATACACTCAAAATTAGTCAGAATGTATGTCATGAAAAATAGAAGCTTAAATGTTTAAGCTCAACTCGAGTCTATAGTCATAATTTGATGGTAGCCCTATGTTGAAATATCTAGCTAGTCTAAAACAGTTATTACCTTTATACATAGGTTCACTTGTGCTGCATTTATTGAAAATTATATTACAGAAAGCCACATTTCAAAACTGTAGAATATGATTCGGTCAAGGTGACCAATCTCTACGGAGATTGGCCAGGTACACAGGAGATATTATTGTGCACAAGTGTGTGCGCAAACACAGATGCACTCTCTATTCTATTACTCTCATAATCCGATGGGATGGAAAGCCAACACGAATATACTATAATACATATAATGTAGAATATACTATCATGATTAATTTGTATATTATGCATTATTTATTAAGCCACCTGTTCAAATTATTTGCAATGTCAACGGTGAATAAGAAGACATATTTTATTGTTACAGCTTAGGTAGGGAAGGGTAAAGCGTTGCTTCTTTATATTACTGGGTAAAATTTATATTGAAATTACTTACTTCATTAGAGTATCAACAGCCCCCTCCTAGCATGACCACGCATCGTGGATATCATATCGTATCGTCTCTATACAAAATTCAATATGGCGGCTATATTTATCGTATTTTGACAGTAATGATCAAAAATGTCGATAAATCGGTATATCATATCGTGTTTCGCTATGGTCATGCTACTTGTGCAGATTTGTCTATGGGTATAGACATTTATTTTAGTTCAATCATACCTAATTATATTGTATAAAGTCCAATAAGATTTTCTATTAGGTTTGTTGTAGTTAGCATTAAAAATGTAAAAAGTTATAAAGAGGGTAGCTAGTAGTGACTGTACGGCAAATACAGGAGATCAAGCCATGTGGTGTGCTCTTGGGGAGGCCTACGTCCAGCAGTGGACTGCAATAGACTGACAATGATGAATAAAAATATATTAAATATAGGATAAAACTGGCAAGCATGTATGAAGAATTTAATGAATGTAGACAAGGCAAAGAGCCTAGGAGATATGTACGGAACATAAAAACAGAGATCTGTAGCCTCTATGGTACATGTGTTTATAAATGTGAAAAACTTTAGGTAGATATGAAAATTTTATAAAATCATGTCGGTAGAAATATGAATAAAAGAGTTATTTCTAATTTTACTTAGAATAAAAGAATTAGCTAAACATCTAGTTGCTTTATTTTATCAGAGGTTATACAGTGCAACATCGATTTAACAAAAGGAGCAAGTAAATATTTGTTATATGAAGTAATTCGTCAAACTGAGGTTTGTTATGTTGAGGTTAGGTTAGGTTAGCGACATGAATCATATACTGTGAGAGTAAGAGTCGTACATTGATGGGAACTTTATATAAAGGTTGACAAAATTTGTTAGAGGTTTTTATACTTTTTCTTTCTTGATAGTCGAAAATTCATTATAAAGAGATTGACTCTTATGGCCAAATTCAAGGGGATAACCACAGAATTTGTTATATCGAGGAAATCATTATATTGAGGTATGTTATATTAAGGTTGCACTGTACTTAGAAATATTATACCACACGGATATGACTATTTCTGCATAATTATGAATAAAAGTGATTCACCTGTTACGCAATTCTGGCAACAGGTCTGAACAAGTTAAGAACACTTTTCTTTTAGAATACTAACATTATCTAGGATAATCTCAACTTTACATTAAACAAATTAAACAATAAACGTTATATTACACACTATAGCTATTTTATAGCACTAATAACGCCATGTAAACGCATGTAAAGCCACGATAGTAGAACAAAAGGACATCATAGAAACTTCAGTTAACTTCTATTCTAGAACTTTCTCTAAACAAGAAACAGGTAGACCTAGCGATTTCACCAACGCAAATAGGCTGTACTGCAATGAATATGCAAATATAATACTAAATTTTGCCATAGAAGACACTGGTTGACCCAAAACGATCCTTTCAGGTTATGGCAAGAAAAGAAACTTTTAACACAAAATCTGCAGGTTCCAGGCGAAAATATAAAGCAAAACAGTCGTAATAAACTTACCCGGATGCTGCCGTGGTGGGTTTTTTCGTGTGGAAACTCCAATGAAAAAGGATTTTAGTTCACACTACGAAAGAACAAATTCAATGGCCTTTTGACAGATGACTGAGTGGATGTTGAAAAAAATGGAGGACGAACGACAGATGGCCTCTCGATTACGTCATCGCAGCGGGAAAATTTAAAACGACTATTTCACCTCTTTTTATATTTTCATACAATTACTCAAGGTTTGGTACTATAAATTATAAGAATTAACTAAAACTTACCTCATAAATAGGTTGAAATGTGAAAATCGAAGGATACACGGGGTTTTTAGCACTTCATCAGAATTTTTGGTTTCAGTCCGATTCCGTGCGCTGTTGCCAGGTCGCTATTGCGTCAGAAAATGAAAAACGTTCAAATACACACATTTCAAACGAAATTAACATAACTTTTAACTTGTCATTGAATTTATTTTACACCAAATCAAATGAAATGCACAACGTAATCTAGAAGTTGGTATATAGTAAAAACCAAGAATTTTAAAATGAACGGCAACGTCGCCAAACTTATCACAGTCAAACAAAGAAAGCTGACTTTAGTTGTATAAATTATTATTTTATTGCTGTGTGCAATTCTTTATTTACAACTACAATAATTTCAATTCACCGCACTCTACCTAATCCAAGTATACGAAGCGGACACAGTTCACCAGAGTACGTACAAAAAATAACTGAATTCAAAATCAAACTTGTTTTGTTTGGAAGGCGTCGTAAACAAAGAAAGAAGACAAATTGTCATGACAGCTGTTGTCATCTGTCGAATGTCATATGCCCCGTTTCTATTGGTGCAGACTGAATGCAGTGCAGTGATTGGCTAATTGATGTTGAAGGTGTTACCCGAAAAATATAAAAGCTACCGTGACCAGAATGCTGGTCTCTTTTTTGCGCAAAAAATTAGCATTGCCATACAACGTGGCAATGCTGCCAGCATTCTGGGCACCCTCCCGGTAGAAGGCAATTTTGTAAATATATTTAATGTAGATTTCGTGTAGATTAATTTAGTTTTTAGTTTTATATAATGTAGTAGTAATATTATAAATAAATAAATAAATAAATATTGTAGGCACCGATTTCATACATTGATATTTCAAAAATTATACCATGTTAGTAGAAATCAAGGTGTATAGAGGTCGATTCCGACAGTATTTATTTGCTTATTTAGCACATTATGCTTTATATAGATCTATTTATTGAATAGCGATAATACCAAATATCATATTTGGCAATGAGAGTGACTATTATATCGTGATTATATCAAGCGATTGCAGTTGCATGTTTCCAAGTCAATAGTTCAGCATAGAAAACATATTGTAGGCGTAGAAAGAGTATAGATTGTAGGTATGTAACAACTACTCCGAAAACCAGAAGAGGTTAATAATGAAGAATGTTCCTAATGTTCACAAATTTACATTTCAGTGTAGTAATTATTAGAGATTGTATGGAACAGCTGATTTTTTTTTCACTATTTCGGAGTTGGTCCCATAGTGAAAGTTATTTCTTTTTACCTCGCTAGTTTCGTCTCATCACCTTCTTCCTACCCTGTTCCCATTCCACTAGGGACAGAGAGCGCTGGGCATGAATGTGGATGGTTATGGCCTTATGGAGAAAGGCCTGTCTTTCGTAAAATATGTCTTTCATCACTTCGCTTCACCATGTCCGTACGCAGCCGCACAAGTAGAAACATGTTTGTGTTTCTACTGGAAATGGAGACACATTAAGCTTTAATTATCTTGAGTACTAAAGGTAAAAAAAAAGTTTAATGTGTCTCCATTTCCAGTGGAATGGAGTGGAAACACGAACATGTACCTACTTGTGGGGCTGCATCTTTCAAAAGTCGGGCTCTAACCCATTATTTGGGTTCGGTGCAATAGGGTTAATCACAAAACTCGTACATATTGCTAAGGATTTGAAATTTGTTTCACGGCCAACTGCTTTTTCTGCCTAACGGAAATCCTTGCAAACTAGATTAAGAGTAAATAATAAAACAAAGTTAATACACTTTAATCAACTTTATTCAGTTTATTCAGATATATGCTATAAATACTTTATATAACTAGTACATAATAAAACAGAACGACGTCATCTTGTGATGAAAACATTAACAAGTATCAAAAGATTATAAAACAATTTTATTAGTAACGTCGAATACCCAAAAATATTAAAACTTGACGAAAAAAATGACGTCAAAACACCACTTATATCCCAGTTTTACAGGCGAGATCAAGGTGGGAGGAAATATGCTATAAAACAGTACATTTAAAATTGTACATAACATAAAAAATTGTGCGGAAATGTGCAGAGTGTGTTAAATACCATTAAATTAGATTTGCTTCAAACATAAAATATAAGATGGCAATACCGAAATTCGTAGATTTTTAATTTTAAACTGGCGGGTAATTTAATTCGTGATTTGAACCGATTCGGCGGGAAAAGCTGGAAGGTTGCAGGTGTAATTTTCTTGTAAAAATCAAAAAATATTTGTAAATGGCTTGCATGTATCCGTAAAGTGATGTTTTCTGGTAGATAAGTTATATTTTGATTACTTGTGATGTGAATCTAGTGCGTGTGCATGGTTTATACGCAGGTAAGCTGAGTAAAACTTTAGCCGGAATACGATCTCTTCATGGGCGCATGTAAGTTGTTTCTGCAATAATTTTTCATTTTGACTAACTTTACACTTGTTCTTGAGGATTTTCCCGACGTTTCCATTCATCATCATCATTTATCATCCATCATAAATCGTTTACTAAAGACAATGGCTGTATGGGCATAGTTCCCTTTGCCTTTCCTTCGGGATAAACTAAACAAAAAATGTGATTTGAATTGAACCGAGTGCCTTTCCCGGGTATTGTTGCCAAGTTGTTCTAAAAAATAATTATGTATTTACAAAATCAGTACATACTGTTCAGTGTAACTTATCCTATCCCCATTGCGTTTAATATGTATATTATTATATCGCAATGCATAACTGGTGCTCAAATAATCTTCACTATTTTATTTTTAACATCAAAAAGAACAGCTTTTTAAAAAACTGTAATGATATAAAAATTTTATAACATTTCTACAAACAATTTATAGGCTATAGAAAAATACAGACCAGAAATGAGACCATCTCATGGGTTATATAATTATAGACTTAATGAAATGGAAGGTGACATTATATGATAGATTCTGACAGTCACACTTAAACCCAAACTTAAGAATAGTCTTACCCTTAGATGAAAACGAAATAGCTGAAGATAGGGCACGTCTAGAAATTGTCGACTAGAAATTAGGCATGCTACACAACTACACGCACGAACACACACACAGCTGTAATTGTATTTAACGTTGTACACTACTGAGCGATAGAGATAAACCTATTTATTTCGTCAGTAGCGCGAGCGAGACAAGCGCGTTTCAATAGAGCTTCATCGGAATAATTTCGGGTTGAGTCGTGTCAGCTCGTGTCCTAGACAATAACTATGGTAAGAAGCTAGGTACTGCAAAAACGAAACACAACGGGCGCATTCGCACACGCACGGCACGTGTTTGCTTGTTTAACTTGTCGCACATAGATGTATCATATATTTTTATCTCGCTCTGCAAAATGGCAATCAAAACAATAAGTGAATTTACAATTATTAACCTAAGAATTTAAAATTTTCGTGTACTTATGCGTGAAAAGTGATTCTATGTGATTTGTTTTTTTTTTGTGATTAGTACAACCCACAGAAGTACATGAAGGCATTTTGATAACTTTTACCCCGCTTAAAATAAAAAAAGAATTTCTTCCGTCATACGAGCGCGCTATTGCTACTCTCAACTGCAAATGAGAACAATCAGGCGACGTTGGCCTAATATAAGCGGTCCACGCGCTGGAGACGAGTCACATATCTTCTATTTTGTTTTCATCTAAGGTTATACCTAAATAAATATTTAATCATCAACTATAGGTAATTTTAGCTTCTTCAGCCATTTACGATTTAGACCTCTCTATTCTAAGCTCTTTGACTTACATATTAAATACTTTAAATATTAATAAGAAAATGAAAAAAAAAATTCACCCGAGTGAGATTTGAACTCACGACCTCTCGCATTCCGTGCATCGCTCTGACATACATATTAAAAACTATGTGCTAATAATAACATACAAAGGCAAATTATGGTGTCTAAACTGAAAATTGAAATATAGTTTAAAAGTATTGATATCTTAGAATTGCCTTATACAAAATATATGTACATGTAAATATAGGCAAGTACCATTAAACAAAAACAAAGGACAATGCAAATGTTTGTATGGACTCTGGTACCCGTTTCAAAGAATATCATTGATACATTAAAAAAAAAATTAAGGTGTGTAACTGCACACTCATAATTTTTTGCTGTCACATTGCTTTAGCTTTGCTATTGCAAGTTCAGTAATAGCCCTGCAAGAAGGGCCATCCAACCAAATATGGATATTATGTATCTATTGATTGCAGCAAGTAGATACCAGGATTTGCATTGTCTTTTGTACGGGTACAAAAATCATCAATTTTCTTTAAAAATTATAAAAAACTGCAACTAAGTCCTCTATACTTTTATAGGGACTATAAATATAGATACATATTACAAAATAGTTATTATGTATGTACGACTGTACGTACACAGATTTCATTTATGTACGTTTGCTACCGGCAGATTTTCTAAGCATGCCGACGTCCGTTTAAAGCAGGGATTCCCGAACTTTTATTCCTCATAGACCCCTTTCAAAAGTTATCTGGTTCTGGTGGACCCCCTGGACCCCCTACAGGCCCACATCACATACAAATTAAATGTGAACCCTCATTTTTTCACGCCAACGTAGACCCCCATCGAGTCACCTGTAGACCCCTGGGGGTCCACCTGGACCACTTTGGGAACCACTGGTTTAAAGTCTAGTACCAGGACGCAAATAGGCGTCGGCAGCACCTTTAGAAAACCAAGATGACTCAAACACGTGGCGGCAGTGAATGCGTTAATTATTTTAAGTGATAACTTCATCATCATCAGCCTATTGCAGTCTACTGCTGGACGTAGGCCTCCTCCAGGGCACGCCAAAAGACTGCCATGGGGGTTATTTGCCCATAGTCACCACACTGGGCAAGCGGGTTGGTGACCGCAGTTTGTATTTTAGACTATGTTGTCAGTACGGGAGGCGCTGCTGCCCACCTCCCGGAAACCCTTAATCGCCTCGTACGATACCCACGGGCAGACATGGGGTGGTACGAATTCTAATCTGCCGGCACCACGCGGCCAAATGATAACTTACTTAAGACTGAATTATTTTGCCCCAGAACTCATGTTCAAAACCTTAATGTATATTGCAATTTACCTTTTCATATTCACACCACCTATATGTACCTAAAGAATATGTTCTGTGCTTATTGTGGGGCTACATTAGAATACATCAACTGCATCTCCTTCGGTGCATGCGGTCTGTCAAACCTAGTGTTGATTTTGACATCGATTTCGTATTTAGGTGATCAAAACCGTTTAGTTCCACTTTGGTGGCCATAAAGCCACGAAACATCAACTTATGCTTGACAGACCGTAATAAATATGGAAAGTAGATATAAAATAATTTTTTAAAACGAAAAACCGACTTTCTCCCCTATGAGCCAAAACTCGAGCTTACTAAAGTAAAATTTTGCTTAAGAGCAAGTATACAGGGTGTAACAGAAAGGGTATGTTAAGCGAAAAGCCGTATAAATAGCCCACTATAGAGAACCTATTTCCAAAATTTTAAACTCGAAATCACATTTTTATTTTTCAAGATTGTATGAAAATTCCTGACATATTTAAAAATTCTCCATAAATTTTGTGGATAGGTTCTCTATAGTGGGCTATTTACATAGCTTTTCGCTTAACATACCCTTTTTGTTACATCCTGTATATACGAAGTTTAGAAGGCATAATATTGACAGATTTAGATGCCAGCAAATGATTAAATCGGCCACATGACGAAAGGACAATCCACAAATAAGTTGTGTATGCATGCTTTCATATCAAATAAATTATTTGAAATTCATATTTACCAAAATTTTGACTTGTCAGATTCGGGCGGACACATAATTATGTAGCTAAACTGGAGGTTTGACTTTAAAAAAGCTCTGAATAGACATTTGTTTCAAAGCATCACGAGGCACATCATGCCTCACATACTTCCTTTTAACCGGCGTCACTTTGTAATCGGGTTTTATTATCACATTAGTGGGGGAAGTTTCACTCGAATAATTTAACACAGACTGCATTAGACTTTTCTTTTCACTATCACTTTTCTTGAGATCTTTTGGACTGCTCTTTGAATTTTTCGGGCTCCCTTTTTCACTGTCTTTCCTTGCTTTGCTGTCTTTTGCACTTTTTTCGCTAAAATTTATACCAACGGCATTTTTTGGGCTTCTATTTTCGCTATCGCTTTTCCGTGCACCGCTTTTTGGACTCGACAGTTTTTTGTTAGGACTTTTCGCTGTTTCACCTTTGCTAGTTGTTGGACTTTTCTTACGTTTCATCTCTTTTAGTTCGTCTTTCCATTTGATTTTGACTTGAATATTCTTGTCGCGAATAGATACTTTCGCGCGGAATTTCTTGCTCAACTTCTTTTTTAACCGACGCTCTTTTCTAGATAAGTGTTTTCCGTCTTTTCCATCTTCCATCACATCAGAACCATGAATAGCTATATCCAATTTCCGTTTTGATTTCTTCTTTTTCTTTTTAGACTTCATGGACTTAACCTTTTTAGTTTTGTTGCTTTCTGGAGAACTTTGCGTGATATCTATAACTTCAATAACATCTTTATCAATCTCATTATCATCATCTGTGCGTTTTTTCTTCTTAGTGACTTCTTCATCAATATCTAGTTTTCTTTTAACTGTGCTTTTAACTTTACCATCTTCTTCTGTAAAACTTGTATCAACAACAGCATCTTCAAGTTTAGCTGCTTTCAAATCCCCGGCAACTTCATTCAAATAATGATTTTTGAAGCTTTCAACATCAATATCTATTTTACTCTTTTCCAGAGTCTCCTTATCTAAGGGACTGAATTTAAACGAGCATTTGTTAGATTTTTTCGGCATTTTAAGGTGTATATTCTTAAGTAGATCACAGTTATCACTGGCATCCTCAACTTTGAGGACGTCTATGTTGACAACCTGATTGTTTTCAGAGATTTCTAGACTTGAATCTTTTTGGATTTCGAACGTACGTATAGGCTTGGGAGTTTCGAAAATAGGTAGGCTATCATCACTGTTATAATCTGCTACGAACTCGGAAGGTAGCTGGAATGTACTGGATGAAGACTCATCATCTATTTCTATGTTGTTTGATACTATTTCATTTGTATGTATATTTTCAGCATCTACATTTTCCTTATCAGTTATATTAGCTTCTTCGATGTTATTATGATCTTTACCTTGTTCTATTTTATCTTCATGTTGGTTTTCTTCTGTTATCTGAAATGTATTATAGGTTTCAGGTTTTGTTCACACAAAAACATTAGATCTGATAAAATTTGATAAGCCTGAGAAAGAACATAGATTTTTTTTGCAAAAAAATATCTACCTAAAAAATTTCGATGTTTTATTTTTTTCCCTGCAGTACCTATACTATACAGTTGTTGGCGTCCACTGGAAAATAATCAAATTATGTTTGTCTTAACCTAGTCTGTGACAATAAAATAAGTAAAAAAATACAAACTCACCTCCACATAATCGTTTTGAATGTCACATCCTGCAGTTTTCTTCGGAGAACACCATTCTTTGACCGGCTCCTTACATTTAGGCTTCTCGTTGCAAACGTCTCGGAACAAACTGTCTAAGATATCACTGAAAACATGATTTAAGGTTATTTTACTGAATCGAAATCTGGCATGGTCAAAGAAATATAAGTACTATAGTTTGAACATACATACACTTTAAAAACATAACCCCGCTTATGGCGCAATCGGGTAAACATACATACATATACAGGGTGTTTTTTTGTGGCCACCTTTAACGAAGGGTACGTATTCTATACATGAAATAAAGTAAGTTTATGCCAAAAAAATGCTGGGATTTTTTTTTTTAATTTAAATTCCTTGATCGTGCGAAATTTATAGTGTCTAGTGTTTATGTTAGTTTTTTTATAGACAGATATTAATTATTTTTCGTGAAAAAATCCTGCTACGCGCGTCTATGTGCATTTATGCAGAAAAACGCAGTCTATTTACTCAACTTTGGACCCTATAATTTTGGAAACCAGACACTTCCCAGGTATGCTTCCATGGAGAAAAATGATCGTGATGATGAGGAGATTCCGTAGTTTTCGGGAACGTTGACGACCAAAAATCATCCTGTATACACGGCTGTGTTCAAGATCATAAAGCAGATCGCCCCAGCAGTTCCTTAGTCGACTCTTACGACATGCACGGAAGGAGATGCAGCTGATGTATTCTAGTGAAGCTCCTTTCTATCAGTAATATAATTTTTCAGTAAAACTTACTTGATAATCTTCTTCTTTTCACTCAAAGGCTTTGGTTTTTTAAATCTCTCCTTCATTTTCTTGACAACATCACTCTCATTAAAGACAATATTTTCTTTAATATTTAACGTAGCTATCTTCTCCTTTAGGCTCTGTTCCAGCATTTTCATGGGAGATAGGAGAGTGTTCTCTATGTCTTTTAGAACGGCTGATTCTATGTTGTCTTTAGTTGGCTTTCTTGGTGTCTTTAAGTTGAGTTCTCGTCTGGCTGCTGCTGTGTTTGTTAGTGGTGTAGATGCTGTAACAAATTTTATTGATATGCTGAATTCACACTGCCATTTCTACGAATGCCCTTAAGGGAAAAGTAACCACTAAGAATATGAGTTATTTAAGACAGAATTAGTTACCTTCTGCTTGCCTATTATGTGTAGATGTTGAACTGGATGCACTGAAAATATTACAATTAATTATTTACTTAAATTTTCTAAAACTACACAATATAAAGTGAACTAGAAATTGTACTCGGAATATGTATCAAATAATAGTAGAAGATAATGCTGCCAGCCTCCTGGGCACCCTCCCGGTAGATGGCAACTTTATACATACATTTAATTTTCTGTAGTAGGTTTAAGTTATTTTATCTTAAATGTATATTGTGATTCCTCCGTAGAAGATAATATTAAAAGTTCTTTAAGTTCATAAATGAAATTCGTATGTAGTCTTTTTCAGAGCATACCGCTTAATACCCCTTCTGTTCTGTTAAACCTGCACAAGAAGAACGACAAAGATACTTGACAGGTTTTTATGTTCTATCTTGCATTATGTAATACTCAACTATACCCTCAAAATTGGTCTGAAGTGGCACCATATGGTTCTATCGGCCCTTGGTGCTCTGCCTACCCCGTAAGAGTTAAGGCGTGATTATATGTATGTACTAGTGGACGCCCGCGACTCAGTCCGCGTCGACTACAGAAAAAAAAACAAAATATCGAACTTATCCGGGATAAAATGTAGCCTAAATGTTAAGTGGGACCTGTCACAATATATTCCTGAAAACTGCATCGAAATCGGTTCAGCCGTTTCTGAGATTAGCGTGCACAAACGCACAAACAGACAAAAATTCCAAAAATCATTGTTTTGGGTCCTATAGCATTGACAAAGGCAATGGCGGATTTACCAATAGGCCAAGTAGGCCGGTGCCTAGGGCGGCAGATTTAGAGGGGCGGCAAATTTAGCTTTTTTTTTTTACAGAAAAAAAATTATAATTATACGTATACACAATCCATACATAAATAAACGATTAATAAACGCACTGTAATATATACTTAGGTACTTATGTGATCATGAATTTTAAAATATTCCAATAGCGTTTCAATAAAAATAAAATAAAAAACTCGTAACACAGGATCTTCGGAGCCTAGCACGAGCACCGTCTCTCCACAACTTCGTGTATATTGTTTTCAACCGACTTCAAAAAAAGGAGGTTCTCAATTCGACCCGTATGTTTTTCTGTGTTTGTTACGCGATAACTCCGCCAATTATGAACCGATTTGAACAAATATTTTTTCGGCGTATAGGTAATACCTCAAGGGTGGTCTCATTTAAATTTAATAATAAACAACCCCCAAGGGTGGAAAATTGGGGATGAACTTGCGCGTTTAGTAGGCCTACCCATATTAAATGCACTAAGGGTATCTACAAAAAAGTAACACTAAAAATTTTAAAATAAAATAATTAACTTTTTTTTAAAAAAAAAACCGACTTCAAATGCGTGAACACAAAAAACTAAAAATTAAAAAATAATTCCTAATATCTATTACCTAATACTATAATTTTCCTAAACTATGTCAAAGTAATTAAAGTTAAACCAGCTAAATATCTTACAATAGTTATACTTATATACCTATTGTTTTTTGGAGTCGGTGCCAGTAATAAATGAATATTAAACCTAATGAAATAAGAAAAAAGTACCAAATGAAACAAAAAATATTAAGAAATAAGTTGTATGTTAAGCCTGGTACAACAAAACCTATACCAACTAAGAATAACAAATACAATAGAATACAACAAACAAAAAAGAAAGCAATAATTTGAAAATTTGCGCATCCGAAAATTCAGTATTTTTGACACGAACGTCAACGTAGTCTGCCCTCAAGCGTCTGCCCGTCTTCGGGTCGCTCACTTGAGCAAGAGCCGCGCGCGCCCCGCCACGCGCGCCCGCGTCCCCCGCCGCACCGCGCGGCCCCGCTTCGCGCCTTGCGTCCCCCGCCACCGCGCCGCACGTCTCTTGTTCGCGGCTAAACTTAATACGGCTGGCACCGACTCCAAAAAACAATAGGTATATAAGTATAACTATTGTAAGATATTTAGCTGGTTTAACTTTAATTACTTTGACATAGTTTAGGAAAATTATAGTATTAGGTAATAGATATTAGGAATTATTTTTTAATTTTTAGTTTTTTTTGTGTTCACGCATTTGAAGTCGGTTTTATTTTTTAAAAAAAGTTAATTATATTACCAAACCTTGGTCTTTCTGTTTACCTTTAAGTAGTTCTTAGCAAATTATCTTCTGTTATCTGATTGTTGTGGAGAGAAAATAAATAAATAAATAAACTATTATTAATATAAATTTAGTAACTTTTACCCTCATTATAAAAATGATATTTAACGCGTAATGAATTTTTTTTTACTAGGTACGTAGGTATGTATTTTCGTAGTAGTTTTTGGGTTGCAACGCGGGAGGCGAACGAATGACATGACCGCTCGCTAAGAGTGTCTGGCACTCTAGCTGGACGAATTGACAGCACAAGCCACGAACGCGCACGAAAGTTCAGGAATGCTTACACTTTCAATGCCACCTTTCTTCTGAAAGAATTTCGAACAAACCAGATTCTGGATCATTAAAAAGTCTATCTTTGTTTCTGCGAAAACAGAATTTGGAGCATATTTATACAAACTTGGATATAGCACTTCGCATGGCTCTGTGTACACCGGTGACAAATTGTTCAGGTGAGAGAAGCTTTTCTTGCTTAAAACGGGTTAAAAACTATCTACGATCTACTTTAAGTCAAGAAAAGCTTAATGCTTTATCTCTTTTGTGCATAGAGTCAGAACTTATGAAAAAGATTTCATACGACGATATAATTAATGATTTTGCAAATTTAAAATCTCGCAAGAAAATAATGTAAACTTATTTGATCTCATTGTCTGTCACCATTAACTGGATTGTTAACATGTTATATTTTAATAGAAATTGTTTGTATTGTTTTTAAACTGTTAAGTGCAATAAAAAATATTTAACAAAAACAATGTTTACTGACCACACATTATTTTGTCTGTGTTCATATAGTGTAGGTATTTTTAAGTCATGCCTTTCCCCACCTTATGATTAGTACATGCTGCTGTTTTTAGGTCAACATTAAACTCTTCAGTACATAGCGGGTTGCAAAAATAATCTAGTAACTGACAGAAATATAATTAAGTTCACAATCATACTAATAACGGGATTAAACTAACGTATTGATTTTTCAAAGTCAGTAGGGGCGGCAAAAATTGAATGGCCTACTAGCGGCAAATTTGTAAATCCGCCACTGGACAAAGGTCTCCTATAATATTTTTTGTCATATATCTTCCATGTACAGACAGCGATCCGTTACATTTTTATTATACGAGTATGTATAGACGTAATAAAGAATATAAGGGTTCTAAAATAGTATACTCACGCATTATAAGCAATTCTCTGCTTAGTACGTCTGAGTGACATTCGACTGGGCATGACCGGACCGCGTGGTTGTGATCGTGACGCTGCCTCCTCTTGTGCTATCACTGAAAGTTTAGATCTATTAAGAACTGGTCACCAACCCGCCTGCGCAGCGTGATGACTATGGGCAAAACTCCCCTGTGGCAGTAGCCTTGTGGCGTGCCCTGGGGGAGGCAGCAGTCCAGCAGTGGACTGCAATAGGCTGAAGATAAGAACTAGTGGACACCCGCGAATCCGTCCGCGTGGACTACAGAAAAAACTAAATGTCGAAATTATCCGGGACAAAAACATTTTCCCGGGATGAAAAGTAGCCTATATGTTAAGTGGGACCTGTCATAATGTATTTCTGAAAACTGCATCGAAATCGGTTCAGCCGTTTCTAAGATTAGCGTGCACAAACGCACAGATAAACCAACAGACAATAAATTCATTATTTTGGGTACCATTGCGTTGATAAAGGTCTCCCTATAATATTTTTTCTCGTACAGGGTGTTTTTTCGTTGCCACCCTTAACGAAGGGTAATATTTTGGGAACCAGACACTTCCCAGGTATACTTCCATGGAACGGGAACGTTGACGACCAAAAATCAGCCTAGGTAGGTAAAAAGAAACAACTAATTGTAGTTTTTTTTTTTTCAATATTTCGGAGTTGGTCCCATAGTGAAAGTTGTTTCTTTTTACCTACCTAATTTTGTGTCAAAAGATAATAACTTAAATTAAATTTTAGACCTTATACAGGGTGTAACAGAAAGGGTGTGTTAAGCGAAAAGCTGTGTAAATAGCCCACTATAGAGAACCTATTTCCAAAATTTGAGATTCGAAATCACATTTTTATTTTTCAAGATTGTATGAAATTTCCTGAGATATTTAAAAATTCTCCATACTATCGGGAAAATAAACATGTGATTTCGGATCTCAAATTTTGTGAATAGGTTCTCTACAGTGGGCTATTTACATAGCTTTTTGCTTAACATACCCTTTTTGTTACATCCTGTATACCTATAGATTTAACTGTGAAAAGCACAATAGATACTCACCGTTGTCGATAAGCTTAGCCAGTGAGTGGACATCACTGGGCGCGGCGGGACGGCATGAGACGCAGACATGCGGCGTCTCGCTCGCACACGCTGCGTGTGCGCCGCTGCTGCCGCACAGTAGGCACAGCTTTATGTCCCATAGTCTGATGAATATAATGGATAGTTAATATTAACTTTACTAGCAACCAGCCGCGGTTTCGCACGGGTGCAATGCTAATTAAGGCGAAAGTTTGTGAACTTCTATGCTGCCTCTCTTCCCGGGCATACTGTACAAGTCAGTAGAGGGACAAGAGGGTCTTGGTGTTTTGTAGGCGATGGGCTGACTGCCTGTCACTACTAACCGAACTTGTACATCTCAACTATACCCTCAAAATTGGTCAGAAGTGGCACCATGTGGTTCTATCGGCCCTTGGTGCTCTGCCTACCCCGTAAGGGATAAAGGTGTGATTATATACATACATAATAATCACGCCTCTTTCCCGGAGGGGTAGGCAGAGATCACGGATCTCCATTTGCTACGATCCTGACACATATCTTTCGCTTCATCTACTTTCATGATATTCTTCATGCACGCTCGTCGGTTTAGGGTACTCTTGACCTGACCTTTCTTTAGATTCTTTAGAATCTAGATCTTTAGAAAGCGTGATTATATGTATTATATGAAAGTTTGTAAAAACTACTGAATGAATTTTGATGAAACTTCACAATAATATAGCTTACATATCAGAATAACACATAGGCTACTTTTTATCTCGGGAAAATATTTTTGTCCCGGATAATTTCGATATTTTGTTTTTTCTGCAGTGCACGCGGACTAATAATAATATTTAAGAAAATAATAATAATTGTATTTAAATAAGAAATAATAATATTTCTTTAAGTATAGATAAAGAATTATCCTATCATATAACACGGCATGTTCAAAATAATTATACGAGTATCCCTTACCCAGTCTCGGAGTCATGGTTCCGTCCTACCGGACACTTGCACTCGTCTATAACACATGCGAGCGGACGCGAGTATATCTCCGCGAACGCATTCTGTTCCAGTTCCCACGCTGCGTCCCTGAAAGTTACAGTTACATTTCAGGAAATTCAGGTGCCGAGTAAAATTAACGTGTCCTGCAAGTGCTGTTGCTTTTCACATACCACCTACCTACATCATTCCGTACATCTAATATATAAAATTCTCGTGTCACGGTGTTAGAAGTTAAACTCCTCCGAAACGGCTCGACCGATTTTCGTAAATCTTAGCATGCATATCGGTTAGGGTGGAGAATCGGACAACATCTATTTTTCATCCCCCTAAATGTTAAGGATGGTCCAGCCCAATTTTTTTTTTTGACAAAATTTTTTGTTTTTTTTTATTTTTTATGATACAGCATACAAAAATACATACAACCATGAATTTTCACCCCTCTAGGATCAACCCCTTTTACATGGCAAAACAACGTTTGCCGGGTCAGCTAGTTATATTCGTAAATAAAAGGCAGAATTTGTAACTGTGTACAATTTGTTTAGGTATTTTATATTTTTATTTTCTGTTTTAACATTATGTAACTAGGTCAATGAAATTATTGTGACAGCCAGGCAAATACTGAAATACTGAAATGATACCATTGTTTTGAGTTATACCTATACATCAGTGTGTTACATACTCACACTACCATGGAATCGCCAGCCGGCGAGAACCAAAGTATTGCCCAATTTATTCGGTGGAACGGTCGCCGTGAATCGCCGAGTCAGCTTTACGAGAATCTCCATTGTTTTCGATACAGGATTACTCATCGTGGGATCTCGTCACTCTTGTATCTTACATCGATCAATTGTCACCTCTTCATGTTAATATAATATTGTAACTTTTTGTACCAATTAAATATATCTAAGTTAAAATAGATTTTGCATTTTTTTGGATCCTCCGGCTCCAGCCTACGTAATTGGCGCAGTCGGTAGGATAGCTAAAAATAGAGTCAGTGAGACTAGGAGCTATCCAGAACCTACGAGTGCTGAAGTCAGAGGAGTATCCGGACATTGATACACCAGAGAAATACAGAATGCTTATGTGAGTACTTTGATTTATCTAGAGTTGCTCTCCCTTAAATTAATTGTCTCATTTAATTATCCAAGATTTTCCATCCAAGGCAATCGCGGACCCCTAGGTTAGTTAATAGATTTGATTTGAATAGAAACTTAGATTCTACGGATATTGAGAAACTAGATTTAGAATCTACGAGTAGCATTATGTCTGACGCGCTCGTGGACCAAATTTTCAAAGCCCTCCGGCTAGTCCCCGAGTTTGACGGAAATTCAAATGTGCTAACTCGATTCATAAATTTATGTGATCAATTAGTTAAACAGTATATGAAATGTGAGCTAGGTTATGAATTAAGTAACCTCGCTCTGTTAAACGGTATACTTAATAAAGTTACCGGGCCTGCAGCTCGCACCATTAATTCTAATGGGATCCCAGAGACATGGGACGGGATACGTAGTGCTCTTATTAATAATTTCGCGGATCAGCGAGATGAGACCTCTCTATACAACGATTTGTCTCTCCTGACCCAAGGTTCAAAAACTCCACAAGAGTTCTTTGAACAATGTCAAAATCTTTTTAGTATAATTATGACTTATATTAGTTTGCATGAAATAGTATCGAGTACCATTGAGGCAAAACGCTCTTTGTATAAGAAGTTAACACTTCAATCATACTTAAGAGGGTTACGTGACCCCTTAGGTTCTCGTATAAGGTGCATGCGACCTGAAACTATTGAAAAAGCATTAGAGTATGTGCATGACGAGATGAATACCCTGTATTTACAGCAGCGTAATGAACATGTTCCTGAAAGAAAGTTACAGCCGACGTCTTCTTTTTCTCACAGCCTTCCAACAAATATTTCACCACCACGTGCTTTTAATTTTCCGCCCATAAAACCATTTAATACAGGTATTCAACAGAGACCAGTATACGTACAGCAGCCACAAAGGCAAATTTCTAATTGGAGACCCCAACCATTTAACCAAGGCCCTACAAGGACCCAACAAGTATTTAGTACACCACCACCTAATTATAGACCCCAGAGTAACGTTTTTAATATACCCCAAAGAAAACCTACATTTCAATCCCCTGGAAATTCTAGACCTCAACCTATGAGTGGCGTTAGTCACTATGTGGCTAAGCCTTTTCAACCACAAAGTACACCCCATGACTGGACTAAGTTCGGGAACCCACCACCTTCAAATTATTTCAAAACTAGGCAGGTAAACTTCAATGAAATTTACGAACCGCAACCGCAATATTACAATGAGCCCTACTTCGAATACTATACTACAGACTTTACACCACAAGACTATTACGACTATAACAACTTATACGAACCAGACTTACCTTACCCTGAATACACCCCAGCTACTGTAGAAGAAACTGAAAGTAATGAGTCTTTTGCTGAAAATGAGGATTTTCAGAAAGACAAGAAATTAGAAAAACCAAAATAGAAATTAATATCCATACCCAACGGCAATTACCTTATATACAGATTATAAATCCACCCCTTAAACTACTAATAGACACTGGTGCTAACCAATCTTTTATTAGTCCTGAGGCAGTAGATAAGTATTTTTCTCATATACCATGTAAGTATGACCCTTTTGAGGTTACAAATATTCACGCAACAACTAGAAACAATTATTCAATCACCATACCTTGCTTTCAAGAGTTTAATGAGAATAGTGATATTACGTTATTCATTTATAAATTTCATGAGTATTTTGACGGTTTAATTGGTTACGATTTATTAGAAAAATTAGAATCTAGTATTGATCTTAAGAATAAAGTATTAATAACGCGAAGCTCTAACGTTCCTATGTTAATGTACGACTCTCGTAATTGTAATCTTTACGAGGAAGTAATACCAGCAAATTCATCAAAATTAGTTCGCGTTCCAATAAATTTTCATAATGGCGATGTGTTAATTTCCGAACAATATATTAGTAATTGTTTCATAGGTGACTGCCTAACCAAGGTTCAAAATAGTCGAGGAATCATAGAAGTCACTAATCCGTCACGGTATGACGTAGTGTTCTCTATGGACCGACCTGTAAGTGCGGAGATGTATAATGCTACATGTACACGCACTGAGGAACCGTTTGATCGCGTAAAGGAAGTTTTATCACGTTTACGTACTGAACATTTGAATCATGAAGAACGATCTAACTTAGAACTACTTTGTGCTCAATATGCTGACGTTTTCTATATTGAAGGCGAACCTTTAACTTTTACAAATCAGATTAAGCATAACATCCGAACAACCGATGAGGTACCAGTTTACACAAAAAGCTACCGTTATCCATTTGTTCATAGACAAGAAGTTCAGGACCAAATTACTAAAATGTTAGAACAGAATATAATAAGACCTTCACAGTCTGCGTGGAGCTCTCCTATTTGGGTTGTACCAAAAAAAGTTGACGCATCAGGAAAATCAAAATGGCGTCTAGTTATAGATTTCCGGAAACTTAATGAAAAGACCATAGATGATAAATACCCTATTCCTAACATAACTGACGTACTAGACAAACTAGGCAATTGTCAATATTTCACCACATTGGATCTTGCAAGTGGTTTCTATCAGGTCGAAATGAACCCAAAGGATATTTCAAAAACAGCGTTCAATGTTGAGCATGGGCATTTCGAGTTTCTGCGTATGCCCATGGGACTTAAGAACTCTCCGTCCACGTTCCAACGTGTGATGGATAATGTCCTACGAGACCTGCAAAACAAAGTGTGTCTTGTCTACCTAGACGACATCATTGTATTTAGTACATCATTGCAAGAGCACATAGTTAACCTAGAAAAAGTGTTTCTAAGATTAAGAGAATCTAACTTCAAAATTCAAATGGATAAATCGGAATTCCTTAAATTAGAGACAGCATATCTAGGCCATATTATTGGAAAAGACGGTATAAAACCTAACCCAGATAAGATTTCTGCCATCCAAAAATTCCCGCTACCTAAAACTGCTACAGAAATAAAACGTTTCCTAGGTTTACTAGGATATTATAGGAAGTTCTTCCCAGATTTTGCACGCATAATTAAACCTATGACAGCTTGCCTAAAGAAAGGTTCTAAGATACTATACGATGACATTAATTACATTAACTGCTTTGAGAAATGCAAAACACTTCTGACAAACGACCCCATATTACAATACCCCGATTTTAATAAAGACTTTTTACTGACAACTGATGCTTCTAATTATGCCATAGGAGCTATACTTTCGCAAGGACAAATAGGAAGCGATAAGCCAATCGCTTACGCCTCAAGAACTCTGAACTCTAGTGAAATTAACTACAGTACCATCGAAAAGGAACTCCTAGCCATTGTATGGGCAACTAAGTATTTTAGACCCTATCTATTTGGAAGAAAATTCAAAATTATAACAGACCATAAACCTCTGCAATGGGTAATGAGTCTTAAAGAACCCGGTTCTAGGCTAACTCGATGGAGATTAAGACTAAGCGAATTTAATTTCACTACAGTTTATAAGCCAGGCAAATATAATACTAACGCTGATGCTTTATCGCGAATTGAGGTTAATAATGAGGATACGAGATCTATTATCGTTAACGTCTCAGAAAAGCCTTTATCCGAAAATGGCTCCACAACAGTGACAGCCCACACCAGCGCAGAAGCCCCTATTCTTGAGATCCCTATTAGCGATGATCCCCTCAATAGGTTTCATAAGCAAATATGCTTCATAGTAGTAGGTGACATAGTCAAAAGACCAACAGTGACAAAACCTTTTGAAACCCATACAAAAACGACCATACAAGTGACAGAATCAAATCTTGAAGCTGACGTTATAAAAGCAGTAAAAGAATATGTGAACCCCAAGGTTAAAACTGGCATTATAATTCATCCACCTTTAGCCATGTATAAAATTGTTCCCATTCTTCAAACAAATTTTCAAAGCTCTGCTATGAACCTTGTCTTAACCAAAGTCGAGCTAGAAAACATTAAAGAATATTTAAAACAGCAAGAAATGATACAGAAATATCACGAAGGTAAAACAAACCATCGTGGTATCAATGAATGCTATTTAGCCCTATCATCTAGATACTATTGGCCAAAGATGAGGGAACACATAACCAAGTATATTAACGACTGTAATATATGTGGTCAAGCCAAATACGATCGCAATCCTATTCAGCAACGTTTCTCTATTGTTCCACCACCAACAAAACCATTTGAAATAGTTCACTTAGATCTTTTTACAGCACAAGGCGAAAAGTATCTTACTCTAGTAGATGCTTTCTCTAAATACGCTCAAGCTTATTACCTGAGAGACGGGACAGCTTTGAGTGTCATCCAAGCACTTCTTAAATTCTGCACTCACCACGGTGTACCCTTGACTATTGTGACTGATCAAGGACCAGAATTTACAAATCAACTATTTTCTGAATTTACAAAACTTCACAAAATTCAGCATCATAAGATTCTCGCTCACACGCCTAATGATAACGGTATAGTAGAACGTTTTCATTCTACTATCCTGGAACATCTTAGGATTTTAAAGCTGGAGAAACGTAATGACCCCGTTATCAATCTTATGCCATACGCAATTTTAGCATATAATAGCTCTATCCACAGTTTTAATAAATGTAGACCTCTAGACATTATTACAGGACATTTTGACCCTCGCGACCCACTAGACATTAATCTATCAGAACACTTACTACAGCAGTACATGCAGGATCATAAAAAACGCATGATACACGTATATGATCTAATAAACGAGACGGCCCTGCATCACAGGACGGAACTTACTGAAAACCGTAATAAATCCCGCGAATTCGAAAAAGAATATGTCCCGGATCAACAAGTCTTTGTTAAAAATCCTTTAGCTAATCGACAAAAACTAGCCCCACGTTACACCCAAGATACAGTTCTTGCTGATCTCCCCATTCACATCTACACGAAAAAGAAAAGAGGCCCCATTGCTAAGTCACGCCTTAAAAGAAGCCCTAAAGATCCTACCTTGTTACAGGATAATACTACTAACGACAACACTCCGACTGACACAAGGACAAGAAATAACGATTGACTCTTTGGACAATGGACCTGGTTTATTACCTTTCAATCTAGGACAAGCAAAAATAGTTACCCATTACCATTCATTTTTAAATTACGTTAATCTTAATAACATCCATATTCAAATCAATTTGGTTAAATCTCAATTACTAGAACTAAAGCCTCAATTAGATAATAAAACCTTATCTCTCTATAGTCCTCACATTGAGTATCTTAATGGTAAACTCGATATTATTTCAAATCAGTTACGAACCTTCGAACCGAATCGTAGCAAAAGAGGACTCATCGACGGATTAGGTTCCATAATTAAAAGTATTTCTGGTAATTTAGATTATACAGATGGTATAAAATATACTAACGCTATTAATATTCTCCAGAATAACGAGCATACATTAGAAACAGAAATAAATAGCCAAGTAAGCCTGAATAAAGAGTGGACTTCCCACAATTCTAAAATTATAGATAGCATAGTAGAAAATCAAGAAAAAATTGGTAAACTTTTCAATACGATAATGAAAGGTGATGCTAAAACACACACCGATTTAGTTAGATATGGTCACTTAGCACAGCATTTTCTTATTTTAGGAGATAACATAGATGAGTTATCTCAAGAATTATATAAATTAGATTAGAATAATTTAGCATTTATACGCACATCTAGCACCCCTCATTCTATTATTAATTTAGATGAACTTAAGTATATTTTAAATAAAATAAGGACTTTATACTCTCCAGATGAAGTCCTTGATCTAGATTATAGAGATGTTTATGATATGATAAAGTTAGGATATTTTTATCTGAATAATCAGATTGTAATAGTTATTAAAGTACCGATTGCTTATCCTATAAACTATAGCCTATATAAATTATCCCTTGTTCCCAATAAAAATCATGAAATCCTTCTACCTACCTTGCCCTATATTGCAACTTCTAGTTTAAATTATATGTACATGGAGACAGAATGTCCGAAGATAGCCACATGGTATCTCTGCACACCGAAGCCCAACTACAGAATTCGCGATGAACCTGACTGTATCCAGCAAATAATCACCAAACAGGAACTACACCAATCCTGTAAACTGACCGAAGTCATCCTGAAAAAAGAAGCGATTGAGCAACTAGACGATAAGCATTACACAATGAGCTTTCCAACACCAACTAGAGTGAAATTATCCTGCGGACAAGAACAATATCGCAACCTTTATGGAAGCTTCCTGGCAGCCATCCCCAAAAACTGCCTCCTGAAAACTTCAGAATTTACAATAGCTAACACAAATGACCGCATCAAAGGACAAATTGTGAAAATTATAGAAATGCCTCGTTATAACGAGAGTTCAAAACTAGAAAATAGTTCACCTATTATATTAAACTCTATAAACCTAGAAAATCTTCATTCTATCAACACGAAGATATCTCGACAAGATCCAGTTCACCTTAACCAAGAAATTGATCCAGTTTTGTATCACACAACTATTCCAATGTACATCATCCTGATAGTGATAATCGCATCAGCCATTGCACTACTGAGCAGGAAAATACTATTGAGAATATGCCTCCAGAGTAAGAAAAAGGAAGAAACTAACGCAGATTCTACCCGAGAAATACCCTTCAATCCTAATGAAATAAGGGTAGATCATGGAAATATCTCAGCAACCCTCTCGAACAAGTTCTACGAATAGTCGCTGAAGTAAGGGGGGAGGTGTTACATACTCACACTACCATGGAATCGCCAGCCGGCGAGAACCAAAGTATTGCCCAATTTATTCGGTGGAACGGTCGCCGTGAATCGCCGAGTCAGCTTTACGAGAATCTCCATTGTTTTCGATACAGGATTACTCATCGTGGGATCTCGTCACTCTTGTATCTTACATCGATCAATTGTCACCTCTTCATGTTAATATAATATTGTAACTTTTTGTACCAATTAAATATATCTAAGTTAAAATAGATTTTGCATTTTTTTGGATCCTCCGGCTCCAGCCTACGTAATTAGTGTTATGACACTGATGTATACAGGATGTAACAAAAAGGGTATGTTAAGCGAAAAGCTATGTAAATAGCCCACTGTAGAGAACCTATCCACAAAATTTAAGACCCGAAATCACATGTTTATTTTTCCCGATAGTATGGAGAATTTTTAAATATCTCAGGTATTTTCGTACAATCTTGAAAAATAAAAATGTGATTTCGAGTCGCAAATTTTGGAAATAGGTTCTCTATAGTGGGCTATTTACATAGCTTTTCGCTTAACATACCCTTTCTGTTACACCGTGTATACAGAATGTTTTTTCATTGCCACCCTTAACGAAGTGTACGTACTCTATACATCAAATAAAGCAAGTTTATGCCAAAAAAATGCTAAGAAACGATGTAAATTTTTTTGTTTAATTACTTCATCAGACGAAATTTATAGTGTCCAGGTTTATGCTAGTTTTATCATAGACAGATGGTAATTATTTCTCGTGAAAAAATCTTGCTACGCGCGTCAATGTGCATTTATGCAGAAAAACAGACACTTCCCAGGTATGCTTCCATGGAGAAAAATGATCGTGATGATGAGGAGATTCCGTAGTTTTCGGGAACGTTGACGACCAAAAATCAACCTGTATAATTAATGGATAATTATCTGCAATGTTTGCTTTCCGCGCCAATGGTATCGGGCTATCCTGTGACTATTTAAATGGGCTTATCGGTTATTGTGAGATACATGTATATGCAAATACACCTATTTTGATCTATATCTTACCTATCAGGCACGTAAAACCCTTGTGTGATGACCGCATCGAAGAACTGTTCCTTGTCATTGCATAACGGACATTTCAGGTAGTGCATGCCTGCACTTAGAGCCATCCTCTGCAAATAAAACATTACTTATTAGACTCATAGAAGTCTTAGACATATAGGTCAACTCAGGGCTTAGTGTGAGTTTTCAATTCGAATTCGTTCGCGTTAACGTAAAGCAGCCAGCCAATCGCGTTGCGGCGTGAAGATGTGATGTAATAAAAGTGAGATGGGACTACGTGATTGATTTAAAAATTTACGTTAAGGTACATAACGTTATAGAATTCTTTGTTTTAATTTTGGCCGACAATTCACAGGAAAATTGTAAAGATCAATAGATTAGTATAAAATATATGACTGTCCGTCCGTACTACATAGGTGTCAGGTTACATCAAAATCCGTTTTTACCCGACTGCGCCAAATGGAGGATTATGGTTTTCGAGTTGTATCCATGTACTTCTTTCGCAGGCTCAGACCCTAAACGTCTTGTCGCATTTGAGCTGAGATACCTTCATTATACTAGTTGTAGTTATGAGAGTGATCAAAGTTTTTAGGCATTCGGGTTTTTGTGCCGCGTGGTGCCGGCAGAGTAGAGTTTGTACCACCCCATGTCTGCCCGTGGGTATCGTACGAGGCGATTAAGGGTTTCCGGGAGGTGGGTCTCCCGTACTGACAACATAGTCTGAAAATCACACTGCGGTCACCAACCCGCCTGCCCAGCGTGGTGACTATGTACAAACCCCCCTGTGGCAGTAGCCTTGTGGCGTGCCCTGGGGGAGGCAAGCAGTCCAGAATATACTTAGCCGCTACTCCTCTTTTATTTGTTCTGCATGAAATACTTTCACATTTATTATATTAATATAATTAATGTTAAGAAATGAAAAAAAATCACCCGAGTGAGACTTGAACTCACGACCTCTCGCATACCGTGCTGTGCTCTAACCAACTCAGCTATCGCTCGGATGACGAATTAGACCATTTATTAGTTGGTAATGTGGAATACCTGGGATGGTACATGGGAAGTATGGCAGTAAGTGTGACAGGCCCCCATTTTAAACTGCTCCAAGACCCCGTGTAATGTGTTGCAGTTAACTTCGTGACCTATCAAATATGTGTACTTATAATACAAAATAAACTATTATAAAATTATTAATAAAGAAAATGGAAAAAATTCTTCACCCGAGTGGGAATCGAACCCACGACCACTGCAAACCGTGCCAGCCGCTATAACCACTAAGCCACCGGGTCAATTACGCGGATGACGAATTTTACCATCTCTTTTCTAAATTACATATTGGCAACGTTATTCTTCATCCCGATAGCTATACACTAGCCAAATCTCGGCAACTAAAATAAACTAACTGTAAAGTGTTCCCGTCCTGAAAGCAGCTCCGTATGCAATCCGTTTTCAGCCACTTATCACAAGGTCCTCCCGAGAAGACTTCCACTCACTACCGAATTTGAGTGCAATGTTCACAACAGTTTTTCGAACTGGTTTGAGGAGCGTCCCGACCGCATTCCTTCAGGTTTCCGTAAACCTCAGCCGTTTTCACCGTTTCAGTACCGAGAAACTGAATAATTCTTGCGACCCGTGCGCGACCGTTCGAACGAACTTTTACCGACTTTTTTAACTACTACTAGCTGTCAGGCAAACGTGTCCCCATGACGCCACGCCATTGGCTAGCCGATGGCGGGGAATTTCTAACAGTTGGGATACCTGTACACAATTTCGATGAAACCACGCATCCCTGGCACAGCATGGTGGCCAGAACGTATCGGCGCGAGGGAACCCGCAGACCGGCTCGTAGCATATCACACATACTATGTCTGCCTCCGCTGCGGATGTCTCTGAAATAGAATAGGTTTTATTTCAAAATGGAAGAAGTGGCACCATGTGGTTCTGTCGGCCCTTGGTGCTCTGCCTACCCCGTAAGGGATAAAGGCGTGATTATATGTATGTATGTTTGGAAGATTACGACTTGGCGGGGGTTGGTGAAAAGGGAAGCATTGCCCGGGCCACTAGTTATTGTTTCGCCCAAGTAAATGTGTTAAAACTATAATTTGAAGGGTACAGGCAAAGAACAAGGAATGTCACAATTTTTATTTTTTTGTTTTATGCTGTCAGTGCCATCTATGGTTGTAGTAGATTGTTTCACAGTTACTAGGTTTCCCATAATCTCAACAGATGTTGCTAAAAAATAGCGTTTGTATTTGATTCTAATGAAAAGAACAGGAAATGTCCATGACATACCGTCAAAGAAGAAGGACAGTCCAAAATTTGACAGTTAACAATTTCTAGGTTAGAATTCATAGCGGTTTCTTTTCATTTGATTTATTTTGTATGAATATTTAATAATGTTTTCTGACTCCGAAAACGAAGAAAACTCTATTAGTTTTATTAACCAATCTACAAAAAAAAGAAAGATAACCGGAACCAGAACGGTTGACGAGCTTTAAATTTTTGCAAAGTTTTAAAATTCATTGTTTTACTATTTATTCATATAAATATAGATTTAAAAGTCGTATTTTATGGTGAACAGTTAATATGGATGCAGACAGTGACGGGGGCGAGTCCCCAACTGAACATGCGAAAAAACGAAAATTCACTAATACTACTACCATAAAGCTTTTTTGCCTATAAGTGAAGTTAAATATAAAGATTAAATGCATTTGATGCCATTTTTTGCAAGAGAAACACAAGTTTTTTATGAATCATTAGAATATGATTCCAAAACCAAAGAATGTAATGATTAATTCAGTTTTTTTTAGTATAAGAGTAATTTCCTAAAGGACATTCCTTGTTTTAAACTTGTTAGAAAATGCTTATAATTTTTATTTAATTTATTATTGTTTTGTTTTTAATAAAAGGCGGTGCAATTTGAATTATAATGTTAAAAAAATAACTAATTATTAGATGTAAGTGTAAGAGACTTTACAAATTGATCTCAATAATAAAACAATGACTTCTAAACTTTAAATTGCGTTTTTCTCTTAATTAGTAAAATTGGACATTCCCTCTTCTCTGCCTGTACCCTTCATTTTGTTTCTCCCTCTTTTAATCGTCCTATCTTTTTTCTCGCCGCGAATGCGGACCACGTATGTTCCCCCTATCTGCCAGTTGTCCAACCACCGCGGTACTGACCTCGAGTCTCGGCAAGTGAATTTTTGTGTGTGTGACAAACTGACGTGTGGATTATGGTGAACTTTGAACCTAAGCCCTACGATAAATTGCGCGCGGAAGATGAAAGAAGAGAAAACACACAGGTAACTGTTTGACATTACTTCTTGGCCCAGTCCCTTCCTAAACAATATGTATAGTGCAATTGTAGAATAAGCATGTGCATGTTAGATTTTAAGTTACTAACACTAGACACTGCCATGTTAGCCATGCCGTATAGGCACACTTAGGGTAAGGACCTAGTTATTTAATATTTGATAAATAATTAATGTATCCATAATGTTGCGTTGGTATAGGTACCTGTCGTGCTTGTCAATAAAATAAATAAATAAATTGTTGTGAGAATCTTCGATATTGCGTTCTAGGAATTGTATATCCAACTTCTAGCTTGAAAAAAATGATATTTTTACCATGACTACCATAATTCCTTATTTCAACTCCTTCCAGCCCTTTTATCGCATTCGTGGATATTAATACTTACCTATGTCATCATTTGCGGGTTTAACCTCCACTTGGTTTTTCGGACACTTCATAGATTTCTTCCTCGCCTCACTTATCCTCTGTTTGGCTTTAGCCATTATCGCGTCGGGTATCTTTTGCTTTGGCAGATGTTTCTGACAGAAAGATCTGGAAATAATTAAACAATGTTTAAGGACATCTGTGTAAAGAAATGTGATAAACTTCTTTATGCTTCAATAGTGACCCTTCCCGGCTTCGCACAGATGCAATGCCGATGCTATACATATATAAACCTTCCTATTGAATTTTAATAATAATAAATTCATTTATTTCTCACCACAAATGACACAATATGACACATAAAATAATGTGATGCTTGAAAGGAGGAACATTGTTATTCATGGGAGACTGGTGCCTGTGTAGGGTCAGAGACGCGTGTTACAGGTCATCAGGCCCCCTTACAATATCGTCGACATACATGATAATAAAGTTAGCACTGTGCAGTATCATATCTAATATATTGTGATAGTACTGGAGTGAGATTAAAATTATAGAAGTTTTAACTAAGATTTAAAAAATAAACATAAAAAAAAATGAATCACTATCTATTCAAATAATCGGCATAAAATCCATTAAATAGTTTTAAAGATCTAAGCATATATACAGACAGACAGACAGCAGGAAGTAACTTAATATTATTACATAGTGATATGTGTGCCTTGATAAAGGTACAGGCTGGTTTCTACAACTCAATATGTATTTGTGTGCTCTTATTTCGTGCAGGAGTGATGCATAAGACTGCCTTTCTATTAGAGATGTATTGACATCATGTACCAATGAATACGTGTAGAGTAAACATTTTGGTTACATAAGAAAATAATGTTTCTAATTAACAGTAATAATTCAAAGTTAGCTACATTGTACATTCTTGATGTCATCATCATCATCATCATCAGCCTATTGCAGTCCACTGCTGGACGTAGGCCTCCCCCAGAGCACGCCACAAGACTGCCATGGGGGGTATTTGCCCATTGTCATCACGCTGGGCAGGCGGGTTGGTGACCGCAGTTTGTATTTTGGACTATGTTGTCAACACGGGAGGCGCTGCTGCCCACCTCCCGGTAACCCTTAATCGCCTCGTACGATACCCACGGGCAGACATGGGGTGGTACGAATTCTACTCTACCGGCACCACGCGGCTAATTACTATAATACTTGCAACAATTATTGATGTACATACTTGTAATTCCCGTAAAACAATGAGACAGCATTTCTTTCGCGTCCACACGGCAGATGGAACTGTTTCCGACATTGTGAGATAGAGCAGCCCAGTGTGGCACCACCTTTACCACAGTATGAGCATTTCTGTAAACAAAAAATATGTTGTAGAATAAAATTATACAAACATATTATACAGGGTGTAACAAAAAGGGTATGTTAAGCGAAAAGCTATGTAAATAGCCCACTATAGAGAACCTATCTACAAAATTTAAGACTCGAAATCACATTTTTATTTTTCAAGATTGTATGAAAATTCCTGAGATATTTAAAAATTCTCCATACTATCGGGAAAAATTTACAATAGTTTATAATATTTACATAGCTTTTCGCTTAACATACCCTTTCTGTTACACCCTGTATATGTATAAGGTCTATCCAAAATTACCGATTATCCTTTGACACTAAACTAGGTAGGTAAATATTGTTAAAACATGTTTATTTTTTCGGATAGTATGGAGAATTTTTAAATATCTCAGGAATTTTAAAAAATAAACATGTCATTTCGAGTCTCAAATTTTGTGGACAGGTTCTCGACAGTGGGCTATTTACGTAGCTTTTCGCTTAACATACCCTTTTTGTTACATCCTGTATATTGCTTCGCACCGCGTTTCGTTAACGGTTCGTTAGTGGTTGTGTTTCTACTCAAAATGTTTCAAGAATTGCCCCCCAGGACTCAAAGAGATCAATGGTTTAGGCTGTCAGTGATATATCTGTCATTCAGGACAAAGTATTTTATACATGTATGTGTATATTTTATAGTATGTATTTCTTCTATGCTGCTCTGGGAGTGAACAAAAAACATATAATACTACAGATGCTTCTCCTCCGGGGCATACTGTTATAGGATTTACTAACCTTGAGGACCTTATAGAAGCCCTAGGAGCTCAATCCGAAGAGTTTAAGGGACTTTTTAGTTTATCACAACATATTTCATTTTCACTTTATCTCATCACCTGATCATTCCTCGAGGATGCGCTTTTCAGATACATAATATTATACAGTTTCCCTTTTGATTTTATATTTAAATCACAAATTATCCAACAAATTCAAGCCAAAACACAGAAATTGGTTTATTTTGAAACGAAAAGTCATCCTTTTGGCAAGCTCTTGTCATGTCACTTTTTCATTATATTACTCTTTTCGTACACTCAAATCTTTACAAAACTTCATGAAGAAAAAGAATTCATTTCGAATTCAAGAATTTGAAAATGGAGACAAAAATTCGTATATAAGCCATACAAACGGGAAAAAGTCAAGCATTCCGTCGGCTACTCAGCCAGAGTGAAGAACGGAATTATAAGGCCTTGTCCCGGGGCCGCCTGCCCCGGGACCCTTGCTGCACTTCGCCGGACTTCTACAGCGCGAACAATCCGCGCCCGCGTCGCGTTCAGTAACCGCGCTCCGCGTCCACGGACCTCTACAGCGCGAACAATCCGCGCCCGCGTCGCGTTCAAGTAATCCGCGACCGAGAAGATTCATCTGTCCGATCCTATACCTACAACGTCTGCACCTGCATCTAGAACTGTGACCCGTCCGTCGGGTCTGGTACCTGCAACTCCTACCTGCAACTTCTACCCCTGCATCTACAACAGTGACCCGGCTGTCTGGTCCGGTACCTGCAACTTCTGCACCTGCATCTACAACTGACCCGTCCATCGGATCCAGTACCTTCAACTCCAGCCTGCAACTACTACACCCGGGGGCGTGACTCCTGGAACGCCGTCGACCCAGGACCCTCAAGAAGACTCTGCTCACCGACTTTCTACACTTTTACATTCTACAATCGTTCATCCACGCTCTACTCACCCTCACTCACCTTCACGCATTATTCATAGTGATCTTCTATATTGTGTTAATTTGTGTTGTAAATAAATTCGTGTAACTCATATTTTCTTTTTATTTCGTTAGGTAGGTATTATATATATATATTAGGTAGGCTACAACTTCTACACAACTGTTGCTACACGACACTGTACAAGTCAGTAGAGGGACAAGAGGGTCTTGGTGTTGGCTGACCACCTGTCACTACTAACCAAACTTGGTACATCTCAACAATACCCTCAAAATTGCTCAGAAGTGGCACCATGTGGTTCTATTGGCCCGTGGTGCTCTGCCTATGCTGTGAGGGATAAAGGCGTGATTAAAGAGGATGTCCCGTAAGTCGACGTCAAGCCGGAAACGGGAGATAGGCCAAGTCATAATAGTTATCAGTATTTTTTCTTTTTTTTAAATCTAAGTTATGTACTTTATAATTTATATGATTTAAAAAATTTAGAAAATCTACACCCTGTGATAGTTTTTTAACTCCTGATGCTACAAATCTTCACTTTTTTTCAATTTCTTTTTTATTCTGTAATCCTGAAAAGTGCTTCTGTAAACTTGTTGCCTAAAATTCAAAGCCAACTGCTCCAGTTTGGAAGAAAATGTCACGTTTTGCCCAACCAACTATTTAAAATTAATACTTCGCCCAACCTTAACTGGCTGTACAGAAAAATAATGTACATAACTTAGATTTTTTATTTTTTATTTTCTGATAACTATTATGATTTGGCCTATCTCCCGTTACCAGCTTGACGTCGACTTCCGGGACACCCATCTATCACACTGTAGTGACCAACCTGCCTGCCCAGTGTAATTACTATGGGCAATTAAATAAATAAGCAAAATAAGCAAAAAAATAAATAAATAAATAAATAAAATTGGGAAGTAGCATTGTGGTCTGCCCTGGGGGAGGCCTGCGATGCAATGGACTGCAATAGACTGATGTGTGTATATTAAAGATACACACATTGTATATGTCCAAAATAAGGTGGCTAGAACTGCAGGATTGCAAAGGGGATCTTGCAGCCACTTCTGGCATTGAATATTGACTACTTAAATTACTTACATGTTTTTTACTTCTTTCAATTTCAGATAAAATATCAGTATAAAGAAATCCAAGCAGTCCTTCTTCATCTTTTCCTTTCTGCACTAAACAACAGGAAAGTAGCTGAAAATCAGTCATTTGATTAGGTTATGTCTTCAGATTTATGAATTTTAATAATTGCAAAGAATTGAATCTAAACAACTAGCTACTGACTTGAGAAACAAATTCTTCCCATTAAACTTGGGTCTAACGGAGTCTAAAAGAGCCCATGCAATAACATTTGTTCAAAACTTACCACACAAAAATAGTGGCACTGTATGGCTCCTATAGCATACAGTTTCCCATAAGTGATCTCATCATCCAGCGCACGTTCACAAAAAGCACAAGGGGCTATATTTACAGTCACTAATTTAGCCAAGAGTTTATTTTTCTTATCTTTTCCGATTCTTGCAAGAGCCATAATTAGTTGAAAGATTTTATGCTAGATCATGTTAAATAACGTGAAGTCGCAGATTGAAATGTAAATATTGTAATTAACCATTTATTATGTACCTATTAGTAAGGATATGTAAGATAAATACAAAACGGAATAGGTACTACAATATTATACAATAAAACCATAACAAAGATGGCCATTTGACAATTATTTTGGCGGGAAAACTAGAAATATGTTCTTGAAGAACGCTAAAATCTAATTTCGTTCCAAAATAGAAAGCGCATATCTGAGATTAGTATACAGAAAAGAGATAACAATACTTTTTAATAACTATGGGTTATGATAATATATTCACGCTACGGTAGTGCCATCTTGTGTCCAGTAGCATGACAAAGTAAGTACAGCCGGTAACCAACAGGTAGCGGTAGTATTTTTGTCCTGCCTGAACCACACAGCCAACGAACTCAGAACGTACTGGACAACCAAGTAGTAAGTAACCTTCATTGTTGAATCCTTGGAGTGCCTTGGTTGGTAGTGTTGTGAAAATATTGGCGATTGAAAGAAGGACAAAGTGATGAGATATCAGTAATGTTAGACAAGGATAACAAATGAAATAAAACCGCAAAGAAATGGGTAATAATGTTGTCTATTGCCAAAAGTAATAATTCATAAAAATAATGAGCAATTAGCGTCGCACAACACTAGTTTTAAATGTCAAAAAATTACAAAAGCCGCAAAGGCGATTAGTTTATTTATTTTTAGTGTTTATTTCTTTTCAATAATGCTAAATTTAACTAAATATCAGTTCCGCAACCGTATGTTTATCTAGTCTTAGATATACCTACTTTATTTATGGTAGAATGCTGGGTATTCGTACTAAAGTGCCATAAAATAGGTGATTGACGATCCTTTGTTTTTAAAACTGTGATTTCTCGTGCTGTGGACCAAAAGATAAGTCAAAACCTTCTAGAAAACGTTTTATCCAGTACATTTTGACCAATCTTGAACGAATTATGTCCTTAAACCAAGCCTAATCGTGTTTAATGATAACCTTTGTGGTACCACCATTTCGTAACATACTGCTTGATATTTCTACGACTGACATGGCTGCATTGCTCAATATTCGCTGTGATACTTGCCATCAGTTTGTGTATTCCACGAGAATATAGAATTCCTATAAGAATCTTACAAGTTAACCAAGATGTCCACCCTAGAAAACAGTCAGGCACTGTGGTCTCAGATGCCTAGAGAAAAAATAGATCCTAGATATGAGAAATGTCGTAATATAGCTGAAGAAATATATAAAAGAATCAATATCACCTTTGAAATAAAGAAATTGGAGACTGCACAAAGTGAATTGTCCGACAATAGGTAAGACATTTGGATTAATTTTAACACATTTTAGGTGATTACCTAAAAAAACATTGAGTTCTATTGCACTATCTATGTGCTACATAATTTAGTAATCAGGTACAGTATTTCCAGTATTGATTAGTGCTAAAAACTCCTATTAGTACTAATTTATTGTCCCAACAACTTAACACATAGATTCATATTCTTCATTGTACACACACATAGTTTGTTACTAATAGACAAGGATTTATTTATTTATTACAAGTGGACATCTGCGACTCCGTCCCTGCGAACTACATTTTAAAAAAAGTCAAAATTATCCTGGATAAAAAGTATCCTATATGTTAAGTGGGACCTGTCACCTGTCACAATATATTCCTCGAATCGCCACATCGAAATCGGTTCAGGCATTTCTGTGATTAGTGTGCACAAATACACAGACAAAAATCATTTTTTTTGGGTACTATTACGTTGATAAAAGTTTTATCTTCCATGTACAGACAGCGATCAGTTACATTTTTATCATATGTATTAGGGATGTTGAGGATCCACTTTTTTCCACATATGTGGATGTGGATTTTAATAGGCTCATATCCACTAATGCGTATGCAGATGCGGATCTGTATAAAAAACTTAAATGCAAACAAACATGCGCATCAGATCTTGTCAGTTGTCACAACAAAACAATAGTGAGCCACGTTAGCGTCACCGATTCACCGAAGTCCACAACAAAATAAAATGATTGCTTTCCTATTGGTCCCTCAGCACGTGCGGTCGACATGCGTCACTCGCCGGGCCCTCCCCTTTCATTCTTGTCGCGACCTGCTACACATCCGCATCCGCATTAGCTCTGCATCAATTTATAAGGATGCAGAAGCGGATTTCAAAATCGACGCGGATGTGAATATTCCGCATATGCGATGCGAATATTCGCAGCATCCCTGATATGTATAGATTCCTTATACATTACAAAACTTCAAAGTCGAGATATTTATGTGGATTAGTCACAGGCATTAGGTAGGCTTATGTAATAAAAATTGTAAAAAAAACCTTTAATTTGACTGAGTAATTGAACATTATTGATTTGAGACTGACTAGTAACTGAAAATTGGCTCACCCTATTACCTAAGTATTAGGTAGAGAATGTAACTGAAGGTTTGCCTTTAAATTTTTAGTAAAAAAAAATCTCACTTTTAATTTAAAAAAAGGTTTGGTCTTTTTTTTTATGCAGTCCACGCGGACGGAGCCGCAGGGGTCCACTAGAATGCGGTTTGCGTGCGGTGATAGGCGCTTGATGCGGTTTTTTTAAAATAGATATAGTTATTCACGAGGAAGGTTTATAATGTACTAGTGGACGCCCGCGACTTCGTCCGCGTGGACTGCAGAAAAATAAAAATGTTGAAATCACCTGGGAAAATATTTTTTACCGGTTTAATTAAAAAACAAAAATCCAGGGTGTCAGCTAACTCCATACAAAATTTAATTTAATCGCTCCAACCGTTTTTACGCGGAAGAGTAATAAACATCCATCCATACTCACAAACTTTCGCGTTTATATATTATCGATTCCCATTCGGGTGAAGAATTTTTTCCATTTTCTTTATTAGGCTGGGCTGCTAAGGGTTCTGCATCAGGCAGTCTAGACCTTCAATTTTTTTCTTTCATATCATTTCTACGTCATTTTATTCTTTCATACATATTTTTTGGATAACTTGAACCGTTTACGCAGCGCACGCAACGGAAGTCTCCAAAGTTGAATAATTTTCCCCGTTTTTTCCACATTTTCCTCTTATTCTTCGTCCCTATTGGTCGCACTGTGATGATATATAGCCTAAAGCCTTCCTCGATAAATGGACTATCCAATACAAAAAGAATTTTTTAATTCGACCCAGTAGTTCCGGAGATTAGCGCGTTCAATCAAACAAACAAACAAACAAACTCTTCAGCTTTATAATATTAGTATAGATAACTAGGGACCCGCCCCGGCTTCACTCAGTAATGCACTCTCACGCGGGCGAAGCCGTGGGCGGCCGCTAGTATAAAATAAAGTGAGATTTCCGGCTACTCTTGGAAACACAGCTATGTTCTTCTTCTTCTTCTTGTAGTGGCACTCCATTACTGAAGGTCTGCAGTTACAGCTATGTTTCAAATTACAATTTAAAAGCCTTTACTTGCTGATAGTGATTACAATATTAATTATTATTATTTATCAGTTAATAATTTCTTATTCTAAATTAATAACAATCTACTCATTATTATTATACAGGGTGTAACAGAGAGCGAAAAGCTATATAAATAGCCCAGTATAGAGAACCTATTTCCAAAATTTGAGACTCTAAATCGCATTTTTATTTTTCAACATTGTATGAAAATTCCTGAGATATTTAAAAATTCTCCATACTATCGGGAAAAATAAACATGTGATTTCGGATCTCAAATTTTGTGGATAGGTTCTCTATAGTAGGCTATTTACATAGCTTTTCGCTTAACATACCCTTTTTGTATAAGGTCTATCGAAAATTAGTGATTATCTTTTGACACGAAACTAGGTAGGTAAAAAGAAACAACTTTCACTATGGGACTAACTCCGAAATATTGAAAAAAATAAGGGCTATTCTATACATTTCAGTGCAGTAAATTATTCGAGATTGTATGGAGCAATTGATTTTTTTTTAATATTTCGGAGTTGGTCCTTTTTGAAGTGAAAGTTGTTTCTTTTTACCTACCTAGTTTCGTGTCAAAAAATAAATTGATCAGCGTGTCCTTTTGACACAAAGGCCTCCTCCATTTCCTTCCATCTCAGCCTGTCTTGCTGCTTGCAGCTATGTTAGTATGTATTAATTTGTCGCCATCTACCCCCCAGTGACCAAATAGATAGCAACGAGCTAAGCAACGAAACGGACCTGTTTGCGTGCGACAAGAGTGACATAACCAGCAGCACGGAGGCCGACCGTCCCGCCACCACATGTGAGAAGTACATCAATATCAACAACAATGAGGAGATCAAGAAGAAGTTTGAAGTGGCCGTATGTAAGAGACCGAGGAAGAGGTATAGTTTGATGATAGATAAAGATAAAACAACAAATTCAAAATCGTTTATTCGACATGAAAGCATTGACAACTTGTTTGTCGATGGTCTTTTTATATGTTACTTTCTATGTTTGCACCCCAAATTAAAACCGCTACTAAATAAAAACAGGAGGTGAAGTTAAACAACCTAAAAAATTTAATCGCAAAGCTTTTGCTTTGGCAACGGTCACTACCCCAAGGTGGGATTTGTTGCGGTCTGTCAGGCATAAGTTGGCGATCTGGGGCTTAATAGCCACCAACGTGGAGCTAATATATATAATAATAGAATAATATAAGGTCGCCTAAAGACGAAATCCAGGAGAGCTGCTATACAGTTTTCCTTTATGGCAAAACCAACATTAGGTCTGACACACCGCATGATTCTACTATTACTGTTACGCTATTTCAGTGAAGTGTCATTGCTTGGAACAAGAAATAGCAAGAAAGCTCCCAGCGACACAGCAAATCGTGTATCAAAGAGAAGAGTGTATCTAAACTAAGTAACATATTAACAAAAGAATCTTAGATTGGGTATTAGATATCAGATAATCATAGTAACACTTAACTCACTTAGTGTGTATAAATTAAATTATCATAACACAATTTCAAATTAAATTCATATAAATTACACATACCCACTTACACAATGTTAATAGTTACAACATTTAATAGGTTCGATTCCGGCAGTTACACTTAAACGTAAACCTAATCTTGTCAGGTCTATCTCTCTCCGTCCTTAACATAAATGGCTGAGAGAGAAAGGACAGGTAGGACTAGTTTTACGTTTAGGTTTAAGTGTTACTGCCGGAATCGACCATAATGTTCAATTACATCTACCACTAAGAGCCAGATTTTTTGATTACTTAGCCAGATTTCTATGCAATTACTCTACACTTGAGTGTTGTTCTTTTAGGCTCACATGCAGTAAATGAGTAAATCTGAATTTAAATAATTGTAAAATTAGCACACGTGAACGCTCTTTATGCTATGTCAGAAAACGCAAAACGAATGTGCGCCAATTCTCCGTTTAACTTAAATCGCCATTATTGTGGTGTCGGCAGAGTAGATCTGCACCGCCCCATATCTGTCCGTGGGTATCGTAAGAGGCGATTAATGGTTCAGCGTGGTGACCGAAATCCCACCTCCCCCCCTTGTGACGTGCCCTGGGGGAGGCCTACGTCCAACAGTGGACTGCAATAGGTCGATGTGTGTTTGTGTAGATGGCGATTAGGTTCAAGCAAGCGAAGCTGCTGAGTCTCACTGCAATATTATATTCCCAGGTTCCGCAAGCGAGTAAAAAAGAGTCAGTCAAAAAGGGAGCGTAGCGACACAGACGGTTCTAGCGACGAAGCGCTTCCGCTTAGCCGTATGGTGGATGTCGACGCTAAAAGCGTGCGGAGCGAGGGCTCCCCGGACAATGTAATGGGCGTGCCCAAGATCGTTATCGTCACTAAAGGTTGGTGAAAATTGGGGTCGTCACAAAAACTTGGCGAAAATAGGGTCTTCACAATAAATTGTCGAAAATGGGGTCGTGTGGTCAGGTTGGTGAAATTGGGGTCGCCACATGAGCGAAATGGGCTCGTGTCATTATAGGTTGGTGAAAATGTAGTCGTCTCTTAATATTGGTAAAAATGAGGGTAGTAAATCGTAAGTCTGAAAGCTGAGGAAATTGAGACATATACATACATATACCTATTAAGGATTAAAAACTTGCAAATGGCTTTAAAGCAATTTCGTTTTTTTTTACAGATTTCAAACCAAAAATCTTATCGCCCGATCAAAAGTCAAGAAAGAAAGACACATACGAGATCCAAAAGCCGTCGCCTAAGCCGAAAATCAAGGAACCCAAACCAGAGATAGCTCAAAACGTGGATCACTTGAAGTCTCTAGAAGACATCACCAAAGCCATAGACAAGACTGTTGGTGGAAGAGAGTTGTCTATGCTAAAAGAGGAGAAGATCGAGATAAAGATTTGTACTCTATGCAGTTTATCTTGCCGTGGCGAAAGGGGTCTAAGGTAACCTTCCCTACTTCTACACCAAAATAAAATTGAAAGATTCCTATTAGTTGTTTGCATTGATTGAATAGGCTCTGAAACTACCGGACAGATTTGAATTTTTTATTGAATTTGAATAAATCATGTGGTTATAACCGCCGCGTGGTGCCGGCAGAGTAGAATTCGTACCACCCCATGTCTGCCCGTGGGTATCGTACGAGGCGATTAAGGGTTTCCGGGAGGTGGGCAGCAGCGCCTCCCGTGTAGACAACATAGTCCAAAATACAAACTGCGGTCACCAACCCGCCTGCCCAGCGTGGTGATTATGGGCAAATACCCTCCGTGGCAGTCTTGTGAGGTGCCCTGGGGGAGGCCTACGTCCAGCAGTGGACTGCAATAGGCTGATGATGATGATAATGACGTTCTTATAACAATAAATTTGATATATAAAATGGCTGCTGTTATCGGTCCGATGTAAAAACCGCTAACTAAAACGCTTTATATCGTTAAAATTTCTTTAACAATCTTGTATTATTCACAATAAATTAGAACCAAAACAAGCAGACAATATGGTCGATTCTGACCGTCCAACTAAAATCTAAACTAAAAATTAGTTCTATATGTCCCTTTCCCTCTCAGTCATTTATGTTAAGAATAGAGAGGGAGAGACCTGACTGATTTAAGGTTTACGTTTAAATAAGTGACGGTCAAAATCGATCATAATATGGCGGCGGCGAGACAATCTAAAAGCGATTTATTTATGTACTAGTGGACGCTCGCGACGCCGTCCGCGTGGACTACAGAAAAACAAAATGTCGAAATTATCCGGGATAAAAAGTAGCCTATATGTTAAGTGGGAAAGGAAAAGATATTCCTGAAAACTGCATCGAAATCGGTTTAGCCGTTTCTGAGATTAGCGTGCACAAACGCACAGACAAACAGACAAAAATTCCAAAAATCATCGTTTTAGGGTCCTATTGCGTTGATAAAGGTCCCCTATAATATTTTTTCTCATATATCTTCCATGTACAGACAGCGATCCGTTACATTTTTATTATTATATGTAGGTATAGATTAAATTAAATTTAGAAAGCAAACATAGGTAGTACATAACAGTTCCATTAAGATTCAAGCGATAGTACAATATGGCCGATCCTTTTTGGTATCCTTGACTAATATTGACTGCACTTTTTTTTTATAATTTTTGTAAAATGTTTTTTTTTCAGACGCCACATGTCAATGTCACACGTAGTAGATCCAGAATACAAGAGGCAGGGAAAGTCGGAGTTGGATGTCAAAAACTAGGTACCATTAGATAAGCCATTATTATAAATTATAGGTGTTCGGTGTGGAATGTATGCCATCATTTTGTTGCAGAAAATCGTATGTCAATTTTGACGTAGTCACCGAATTTGTCATTATTGTCATATTTTTAAACATTTCTTCCAAAAGCAAGCCTTTGTTGAATGACGTGATAACTTTGCTAAATTCGCTGTCGCTCGGTAAATTGTTATACATTGTCTAATACAAGTTTATGACCTCACGGGCAGCGATTGTTAGACATTCGTGAAATAAACCCAACGAATAATCAAGAAATGACTATTTGATGTAAATCTTTGTCATTTTGGTTAGTAGGTGTCAAAAGGCAAGATATTTTCATTGCGTACCTTTATATTGAAAAGTCATATACTATTTTGTTGGACAAAAAGTATTGCCAGCGTAAATAAATATTTCACCAACAAAATGGTGGTAACACAGACAAAGAGTGTGAAAATTTTATGTATTTTTGGATTGACGCGGAGCGATGTGAAATTAGATATTTATTCGGATTTTTGGAGATTAAAGTTTTGGTAGGAGTATGAAAATGTGATGTTAGAATGTTGCTGTTATTGTCATGTTGTAGCTAATACTGGATTTGTTATTAAAAAATAATATTAACACGTGAAGCGAAAACTTAATATCCCTTTTTATGGAAGTTGCGCTAACGGATAAACATGAGACAAAGTTAAAATTAATGAGGAAAAGATTATTAAGATTTCTTTAAAACCAAAACGAAAATCAGTCCAGTGTTGGATGGACTTAGGCTTCCCCCAGGGCAGGCCACAAAGCTACTGCTATATGCGATTTGCCCATAGTCACCACGCTGGGCAGGGTTGATGACCGCAGTGTGATTTTCAGACTCCCCACCTTCTGGACAAATAGCCATAGATCCTGTATAATTGGCATTTTATTTTATTTATTTACAAAAATCCACAGCACTTAACATATTTAATACAAGTCCAGGACTTAACTTACTGCCATACATAACGGATTTGCATTATATGTACCAAAGACAATGTAGAACTTACAACATGACAGTGACAGATCGAGCAGGGTTCAAAAATCTGTGATGTTGGCAAATGTGATTGTAATTTAGAAATGGAATGGGTGCTGGTATGTGGTTATAATATCAGGAATTATTTTGAAAATGTCGCTTTTTTGCTGGCCGCGCCAGTATTGAGTTAGGCCTACTTGTAGCAAATACGTGTAAAGTAAATTAATATTTATATAGGTAATCTTATTAATTCCCAGTCACAGGGCTGTACCACTGAATTTATTTTAGGTAACTGTTTTCAATATTTATAAATATTAGCCGGTCGTAAAATAAACGTCGAATCCGAAATGAGTTTCGAAAGAAACCATATTACGCCGACCTCTATAAGGGCAGGAGGATAACAGAAAGAACAGTTGTCATAATAATTTATACATACAGGGTGTTTTTTTGTGGCCACCATTAACGAAGGGTACGTACTCTATACATCTGGGAAGAATTTTTTGTATTTTTATCACTTGATCGGGCGATATTTATAGTGTCTAGTGTTTATGTTAGTTTTTTTATAGACAGATATTAATTATTTCTCGTGAAAAAATCTTGCTACGTGCGTCTATGTGCATTTATGCAGAAAAACGCAGTCTATTTACTCAACTTTGGACCCTAATATTTTGGAAACTAGACACTTCCCAGGTATGCTTCCATGGAGAAAAATTATCGTGATGATGAGATTCTGTAGTTTTCGGGAACGTTGACGACCAAAAATCACCTGTATAATAAAAATGTAACGGGTCGCAGTCTGTACATGGAAGATACAGGGTGTAGGTGACAGCCAGGCAAATGCTGAACAAGTACCATTGTGTTGAGTTATACGACAGTGTTATAACTCGCAGGAAATGTATTTTTGATTTGATTATCAGTAATCTTTGCTCTCCGCGCCAATTGTATCGGGCGATCCTGTGACTAATTAAATTGGCTTATTGGTTATTATGTGACACATTTTTGTTTTTTGGATCACTTGTGACTCTCCATTAGGGTTTATCAATTTTTTGAACATTTTTGAGGGCAACTTTTTTTTTTTAATCTTTTTGAATTTGAATAAAAAAAAATATTTTCGAATTTGGTTAAAATTTTATTTTTATGTCATTATTTAAGGCCTAATTAAACGAACTAAACATTTTTTTTCTTCTGAAAATATGAAAAAAAAAATCGGAAAATTTCGGAATTTTCCTGCGAAAATTTTCAGTGTTTTCCGCCTCAGAATCATGGTCTGAAGTCATGGTATCAATATTTGCCTGGCTGTCACAAACATCCTGTATATGAGAAAAAATATTATAGGAGACCTTTATCAACGCAATAGTACCCAAAACAATGATTTTTGTCTGTATGTCAGTTTGTCTGTGCGTTTGTGCACGCTAATCTCAGAAACGGCTGAACCGATTTCGGATAATTTCGATATTTTGTTTTTTTTCTGTAGTCCACGCGGACGGAGTCGCGGGCGTCCACTAGTTCTCAATAAAACCTTAATCTTAAGTGCGCATTTGCTGCAAGTGGGCCTAAAATCTTATGCCATACTAATTACTATGGGTATGACGTCAAATCGTATCTAGTATCCACTTAAATGTAAATTTGAAATAAAAAAAATGTACACATAGACTAAAAGAATGCGACATTTTCAAATAATTCAAGTAAGTCTATTGTTTCGGCCGTTTTTGAGTACAAAATTGTATTTAATACTAAAAAGATGATTTTCGAAAAAAATCTAATTTAGGTCATATTAGTGTAATTTAATTATCTTGATGTTGGATAACGTTTGAAGTCCGTCTAGTATAGTAAAATCTGTTTTTTTTTTTTATGAAAAAGTTATGGCGAATTCAAAGTATCGAAAATACTTTTTCCAGGAAATCTAAGATCATAATAGCGTTCCGTCCCATCAGACTATGAGAGTGAAGGAATAGAGAGTGTATCTGAGTTTGGGCACACACTTGTGCACTGTAATATCTCTTGCGTAATTGGCTAACCTCTGTTGAGATTGGCCGCCGTGACAATGAAAAAATATGGTTTGGACGACATTTAACTGCATATTTAGTATATATCTAGCCTCTGGATTCGCCTTAACTGGGTTTTTATCAGTAGTAGCAACGACTGTCGTATAAATTTTATCCGATAAACAATAAATCCGCTTTCAATTTAAATTTTAGTTAGATAAAATTGTTGTACTGGTTAATTCCTATAGTTATATAATCTTGTACATGAAATAAAATGCCGTTAATGACATTTTTGTGTGCAAATCTACATAGTCTATGGTATGGGTGTTGCAATAACAAAAAAATAGTTTGAACTTTCTATCTGTATTAGGCATAAATGTTTTTTTTTTTGAATTTGGTGCTAAATATTTTATTATACGTATATTATATTTTTCTTTTAGTATAACTAATATATTTTGCAAATTATTTATAAAAAGTTAACTTTATATTTTGCTAACAGTCTTCACAGCATTTTATTAATAGAACTGGCAACACAGCATTTTCGTAATTACGTCGAAAAGAAAAAATATATCAAATCTAGATTGACCTAGGTTTAACAGTGTTGCAAGTTTTATTCGTACTAGACAAAAATATTCGGGACCTATTTCAATTTCATTTAGTTTGTAAGTGGAAGAAAGGACTTGATTCTACGTATTAAACAGCAGTTTTAACAATTAGTTAAGCTGTGTTTAAACTTGTTTGTAGCATCATTGTCGCTAAATGACTAAAAATATGTATTTGACAGTCACATTTGAATCGAGTCCTTCATTATTGTTGATTTAATTATTATAAATAAATAAATAGTTTGTTATAAGTTGCTATTAGAATAAGCCTGTCATGTTTTTATTTACTTTCAAATGGGGAAGCTAGTCAAAAATTTTAGGGATCATTATTATCTTTTTTGCTATGGATGACCTTGACTATGAATGAGCTGAGTACTAAATTTTCTTTCCTAATAGTTGATGAATATATCCGTTATGTAAATTGACTTTTTGCTTTTTAGTCATTTACTGGCCTGCTATGCCAAACGAGGCTGCAGCATCTCCCTCGAGATCCTGTAGTTCTGGTTACATTTTGGGAACAGCCATTTGTATGTCATTTGGTATAAAAATAGACAATTTCGTTACTTTTTTTTTTTTCTTGAAAGTGGGATCTAATAGTAATAGTTATTATTAGGGTCGATTCCGCAGTCATACTTAAACCTAAACCTAATCTTAGTCAGGTCTATCTCTCTCCGTTCTTAACATAAATGGCTGAGAGAGAAAAGGACAGGTAGTAGGACTAATTTTACGTTTAGGTTTAAGTGTGACTGCCGGAATCGATCATTATCCCTTGTTGAAAGCTTAAAAAGCTGTAATTTATGTTTATAAAATTGGATCTAATCTTCATAGTGATAGTAGTTTAAGTTTATGATTCATATAAAATTAAACATTTGTAAGGACCAAGCGTCAAACATCGTGTCGTCACTTGAAAAAAATAATTATAAGCTTGTTGTTTTTACTTCAGAAACGCTTTAAGCTCATTTTAAAGCATATAGCACATTTATATAAAAAAATGTAGTTTTGCAAATTAATAAAAACTTCGTACTTGTTAGAGGTTAGACAGACACATTGTTATCGTGAATTTCGAGAAAATGGCGACTATGGCTGGTATCAAAACAAATATATTTAAAAATAAAAAATGGCATTGTCTGCCTTGAAAGAGTGTCTGTTTAGTTTAAATAAAGTTTAAAACGTTTGTGAAGTAACACAGTTTAACAAAGTTTATAGAAAAAGTTGATAAAATTCGGAATCATGTATTATTTTCTTTTGCTTTTAAAAAATGATCTCCCAATGCGTGTCATTTAATCTATGGTGCAATCATGGTGTTGCCATATTATGTTTAGTTTGTATCATTATTAATTTTCCTATTTACGGTACTTCTACACTAAAAAGGTTTCTAGCAAGACATCATTAGTCATCATGTAGAATTAATAGACAGTTAAAAATGCTAAATGAAATACATGCATACACTAAACATCAAACTGAGATAAACTCTAAACTCGGATAAAACTAAGCCTAGAATCGCGTATCCACAATCATCTGATTTCGTATTTTCAAACTTTTTACTTTGATTTGGGATTTCAAAAAATTTACTTGGATCGATGTCGCATCGGTGTCCTATATCGATAACGGGTCGGATAGTGCGTTTATTCCCAGTCGTCCCCACTGGGGACGAGCGGAAAAAAAGTTTCGTTCGTCCCCAGTGGTGACGATTACCTCAGTCTTTTCAATCAAAAACATTGTTCAGGCTTGCTCAGTAAGTCGTAATTAAAGCATTTCAACAATCCGTGAAATCTCTTATTAAACAAAAAGTTACAATCTCGACCATTGCTGGGGACGAACGAAACTTTTTTCCCACTTGTCCCCAGTGGGGACGACTGGGAATAAACGGGATAGTGTGGAAACGCTCTTACGCGATAAGATAACACATGTGTTCGAACGCTATGGCAAGGGGTATAAATGTACAGCAAAATATTTTATGCGAATTTCGTTATGTATTTTTAATTCGTCTAAAATAGTGTAGAAGCACCATCCATAATGCCGTTTCATAATGATACATTGTTTAGTATCAACTATTGTTTTGATTAAAATAGAATAATATACATTTATTTAGTTACGATGCGTGTTCATTTCGCTTTCTAGAAGGCATTAGATAATAAAATTCTGTGTCATTAAAATTGTTCCTAGTTGTAAAAAGATTTACTTTCTGAGGGTAGAACTAAGTATGTTTATGGGCCCCAATGTTGGGCGCCAAGTTATTTTAAAGCAACTCTTTCTTCCTCTAGTTATTTTGTATTAATAACAGGATTTGCTGCAATAATAATTGTTGGTTTTTTGTCAATGCTTGCCGATGATTGGTTAGATTTAAAAAAAAAATTAAGTGTGGTTTTTCCTGGCAATTCAGTTTAGAGCATTAGACAGTATAAAAATAAGTAGTTTTGGCTGACATAAACCTTGTTTTTGTCGTTTTTGTTTGAAACAAACTCAGAACTGAGGTATGACGTCAACCCTCAGTCTTGTTTGCACTATATTTTCTCTAAGCTGAATAAGTACGGTTAGACCACGCCTTTTTCTCGTCGCCCCATCCTTTTCTGTGCTTTAATAATGGCATTTTCCAGAGCGAGAAAGCTATTCTATCGCCGCGGTAGAGCATTTATGCTTTCTTTCTCACCCTAGCAAATGACGGTTCTAAGAAACAGAAATGGACAGGACAACGGAAAGAATTGAAGAATACATATAAATAAGATTATGTTTTTGTTATTACTATATTGAGGTTATATTTAAGTTTAAATACGTTATGTAATTGCGGCTGTCAATTTTTGGATCGGTATGTGGTTCTATGGTCTAGTCTAAATTCTGTTTTGACTATTATGTAATATTACAATTAAAAAATAAAAAGTATTTCTTATGATGTCCTCATTTTATTTAACATTTTCTACCATTTTTTTGCATTATTTAACTATAGGATAAATAAAACAATGTGATCGATTCTGACATCCACATTTAATCATAATATACTAAAAATATGTTCTGCCTGTCTCTTACTGTCTCAGCCATTTATATTAAGAATGGAGAGGGACAAAGATAACTAATTTTAAGTTTATGTCTACATATGTCAGTCAGAATCCACATTGGACTCTTGATTCATCATAACCAAATTATAATACTAATATCTAACTTAATGTTATTTACGTAAAAAACATTGTCCAATAAACGATCAATCCTCATTACTATAAGAGAACTTATTCTGCTTGATCTTATGGTAAATATGGAAGAAATCAGAAGTGGGATCGATGGCGCCGATCGAAACCCACGACTTCAAAGTTTTAGCCACATCCTCGCTTTGCAATTGCACACTCAAATTGCACTTTTTAATCAGCTTAGACGGATCGTAAAATGATTTCGTTGTTGTAAAGTTAATATTTGTAAGTAATGGCGGATTTGGTCCTAATATTTGTTGTACATAGTCCTCGTTATACGTTTTGTTTGTGAAATCGATACTGTTTTTTGATATAACCGGCCTGGGTTCGTATTTTGGTATTTCGGTGAGATTTTCGGCGTTTTCGTTCCAAGCTCGATCTTGGATGCGGAGAAGGGACATCGGATCTCTGCCGTGAAGTCCCGCGTCTTCATAGGTTTCGAAGCCTAGGCCTGAAACAATGGGAATTCAACAAATAACTGCCTGGGTGCATATGTTGAATAAATATAATATAATGCTTTATAACATCGTCATCGCCTTTTACGGCCGGCTGTCTGCCTAATGTCAACCCTCCTCGAGTATAGCTAAGTGACAACTTTAGAAAAACCGTGCATGGAATAAATTCAGTGGTACAGGCACGTAACTGGGAAACCGAGCCTTCCGACTGAAAGGCGCACTTCTTAACCATCTAAAGTTTAAAAAAAAAAGATATTTGACAACAAATTGTAAGTATGGAATATCCATCAAAATTAGATATAGTTTAGCTTAAGCAATGTTAATTTTTGTAAAAAAAAAATAACACGTTACGTTTAAAAAACAGGGTATTCGACGACGGATAGGTTTCGTATCAAATATCTACACTAATATTATAAAGCTGAAGAGTTTGTTAGAACGCGCTAATCTCAGGAACTACTGGTCCGATTCGAAAAATTCTTTCACTGTTAGATAGCCCATTTATCGAGGAAGGCTAGGCTATACGTGCACATACCTGCAACACAAGCCTTCAAAACCGTACTAGCCGCCAAGGCTATAGGCTATAAATAAACATACCTGCAACACACGCCTTCAGCACCGTACTAGCCGCCAGCGAGCTGACCAAAGCCACCGGCTCTCCTGGCGGCGTGGCCAGGTAGAACACCGCGCCCTCTTTACTAGCCGATACTAGCTGTACACTGACGTACATTAGATCGCCTAGCTTCGTTGTTTGCACCTGTAATGTAATATTGTAAAGGGTTAGGTAATTGCAAAACTGCCTCAAAACTGCATCGAAATCGGTCCAGCTCTTTCTGAGATTAGCGTGCAGGATAGGATTACGTCCGTTTCATAGTATGCAGTGACACAGAAAAATGTGGTCATACACATAGTAATTAGCGTCATCACCATCGGAACTACTCTATGAAACGGATAATACACGTTGAGTTGCCGTACCCCTAAAAAAACTGCCGCTAAAAGTCTCCCTACTTGTCTTTTTCCCCCTAAATTTAGGGGTAAAACCCCTAAGTTGTCACCACTGGCAGAAAGGTAATGACTTACCACAGGCCTCATATTACTCCTCGCTTTGGCCCTCCTCAGTGCCTGTATCACCCGTCCGCTCAGGGCTTCGGCGACGACCGCCGGGGGCTCCTCGTGGGTGCGAGACTCCAGCTTTATGACATGCCATGTGCGCGGTCGAATGGCTACCACTGGAATACAGACATATTTTAAAATAGTACCTAATGGTTGCCCGCGACTTCGTCCGCGTGAATTGCAGAAAAGGCAAAAAGTCGAAATTATACGGGATAAAAAGTAGCCTATATATTAAGTGGGACCTGTCACAATATATTCCTGAAAACTGTATTGATCGGTTCAGCCGTTTCTCTTATTAGGGTTCACAAACGCACAGACAAACAGACAAATATTCCAAAATCTCCTGTAATATTTTTTCTCATATATCTTCCATGTACAGACAGCGATCCGTTACATTTTTATTATATGTATAGATTATTATCATACCAGCGTGCAACCGCGACTTCCTATGTGCTATTCTGAATTCTGATGTAAGGTAAGTTTCATCAAAATCCGTTCTGTAGTTTTTATATGAAGAAGTAACAAAGATACATACATCAATCCTCACAAACTTTCGCATTTCTTTATTGTACAAAGTAAAGTTTCACAAATAAAGTTTGTGACGAGGAAGATGTACAAAGGCGTGCTTATCTCTTAGGAGATTTCTTCCAGCAAACCAGTTGTGAAAGAGAAATCTCACAAATAGAACAATAAATTAATGCTAAAATTCAAAGAAAATTCATAAACATAAATAGCTAAATAGAATACATAAACTTAAATAAACATATAGCTAAATGAAATAAATAGACCTTAATAATCAATAGATAATAGAATACTTACATACCTACATAAAGGCAAATTTTTCATAAAATAAATAACGTCAAATGTATATTGATGATGATCTCCGACCGTATTTCCGCCAAGGCGACCAATTACAGAGATTGGCCAGGTATGCAGGAAATATTATAGTGCACAAGTGTGTGCGCAAACACAGATGCACTCTCTGTTACTTGTGTTACTCTCCTAGTCCGATGGGCTATAAGGGAGTCAAAAGGGAAGAAAGTTTTTATGGAAATTACATATTGGCATTTCAAAGCTAGATAGATAAAAGTCTCTATTGCACTACAAATCATACAAGTGCCTTCTATGGCATTCTCTACCGGCTAACTACCTAAAGGGCGTAAAAACAGGGGATAAAAATTCGTTTTTGTCCAAGATGAAACCAGTTATGTACATTATTATTCTGCAGTCCACACGTACAGAGTCGCGGGCAACAGTTAGTCTACCTACTGAAAAGCACGGCACGTAAATTATTATTACGATGGTGGCTCACCATCTTCACCTTTTATGATACGCAAACGCAACCCCAAAATCTTTGACTATGAATCTCTTTCTACGCCTAAAATAAACGAAATAGTACAAAAGTTTACCCACCTCTAAATAGCTAGATGGCGTTCATTTAGCAAAACCAACCCCTTGACAACTAGGGGCTGAAGAAAATCAATAATACCGTCTGCCTTCCGCGCGTGTAACATAACCTTTAATAAAAATCGCCGGTTAACTAAAAAGACTCACGTATCATCCCTAAATTTTAATAAAATCGCCAGTTATTTAAAGAAAATGGCGGAAGTCGAGGAGATACTAAAGAAAAAGCGCACCTTCAGAAAGTTCACCTATCGAGGAGTCGATTTAGACCAGCTGCTAGACATGCCAACAGACCAACTAATGGAGTTGATGCACAGTCGCTCTCGGCGCCGTTACGCGCGAGGAATCAAACGGAAACCCATGGCGCTGGTGAAAAAGCTGCGCCATGCCAAGAAGCAAGCAAAGAAAAATGAAAAGCCGGAACTGGTGAAGACTCATGTGAGAAGTATGCTGATTGTACCAGAGATGGTGGGTTCTATCGTTGGAATTTACAATGGGAAGACTTACAACCAAGTGGAGATAAAGCCGGAGATGATCGGACATTATCTCGGGGAGTTCTCTGTGACTTATAAACCGGTTAAACATGGTCGTCCTGGTATCGGTGCCACACATAGCTCGAGGTTTATTCCTCTTAAGTAAAGTAACTGATCAACTCTGAATATCTTGTTTTTAATATTCATTTTGTCTTATATTGGACACATTCTGCACAGATAAGAAATTAGAGAATATTGCAATTAAATCTGTGTTTTAGAAATCTTACATACACATGGCTGTGTGCCCGAAATTGGGGTAGGAAAAGCAGAATCATAAAGGAGATCCCTAGCATGTTTAGCTGGGACAGATGTAAATTTGTAACAGACCTTAACTGGAAAAAAATAAGAGGAAAATTACTTTTAAAGAACATTTGACTTCATTTAAATCATCTTCCTAGGGTTGGCTGGATTGTTGCATTAGTGTCCAAAAAGCTCTGGTAGGCTTACCCTCACCACATGGCACTAAATAGGCTTTTACTATGGGTGCGCCCACCACCGGGCCCTACACCCTCCACTGACCCTCGGATCTGATAACTCATAATTGCGACAACAGGCACTTGCACTAACTACAATCGCCATGAGAAACCAGACCTGAGCACCTAGCACCCATAGTAAATGTTTGAACTTCCGAATTATAACGCCTAATACAATTTCATTTACTAAATAGGCTGACTGTTAAAAAGTGGGTGTGTAATTTGCACACTAGGGTGTATGTAGGTGTGTAAAAAAGGAGGTGGTTCTACATTCTCTACAAAACTGGAAGCCACATCTAAAATTGTTGGCATTCAATGTGCAGAAACTGCTTTGTATGTTGTATTTCTTGACTTATCACCTTTTTATAAAGATACAGTGTACTGATGTGAAATAAAAGATAAAATCTTTACATAGTGTTTGTTTTACTTGGTTAAGAGAGTCATCATAAAACGAAATCTCATCTGTGGTTTTTTTTTTAAACTTGGTATACTTGTGTAACATTAAGATTTGTACTTTTTGCATGTTTTGACTTGCGTAACTTTAGCTTTGCAATTGATGTCGCTATAATCAAAGTCATTACAACCAAGGCCGTAATTAATGAAATCCACTGTACATTCATCGGAAGACACTTAAAAATTATTTGAAATATGTATTACACTAATAAAGCTACCTATGTTTCTTGTTCTGCTTCATGTAGATTTAATTGACGGCCGATTGGTGTAGTTGGTAGTGACCCTGCCTGCGACGACATAGGTCCTGGGTTTGAATCCAGGTAGGTGCAAACATTGATGTGATGAATATCGATGTTTGTATCTGAGTCATGGATGTTTATATACTTATCTATGTATTTATATACCATTGCCTAGTACCCACGACACAAGACCTTAGGGATCTTAGTGTGGGATTAGGTCAATGTGTTGTGAAGTGTGTGTGTGTGTGTGTGTGTGAATATGTGTGTGTGTGTGTGTGTGTGAATATGTGTGTGTGTGTGTGTGTGAATTGACTATCTTTAAACCTTCTGGCACAGAATTTTACCTAGTCCAAGTACCTAGCTACTTAACTGTTTCATTGCTTTTTTTATCCCTTACAACACGATCTGTACTTTGTATCACTACATATTATAAAACAAAGTCGCTTGCCGCTGTCTGCCCGTCCCTATGTATGCTTAGATCTTTCGAACTAGGGTACGGATTTTGATGTGGTTTTTTTGAGTGATTCACGAGGTAGGTTTAGATGTATAGTATCATTATCAGCACTGCATCCGTGCGAAGCGAATATAATTACTTACGTTTAATCCGTAACTTTGCGACGATATCATCGACCTCCTCCGCAGGGAGCGACCTGGCGACATGCCGGCAAAGCACTCGGGCCACACTAGCTGATGTCATGAGGAGGCGAGCATTCCTAACCGCCTTCGACACCTCACGCCAGCGTACTCCTAATTCGGGTAGCACCATCGCACAGCACACTTCGAAGGGCATACGCGATATTATCGACTGGAGCTCGGATATTTCTGTAAATATTCACGGGAATTTAATACGAATCGAATCAAGATATATATGAATTTTACATTGCTTCATTGTACAGATCGAAAAAATACGTGACTTACTTGGTATTGACGGGGCCATAGTGGTGTGAATTGAATGAGAAGATATTTTATTAGCTACAACCACCTACAGAACACATTTACTTCTAGCGTAACACAGAATTAATAACTAAAACATACATAACGCATAACCCAAACAAACAAAATACAGAGAAGAGAAATCGCCGTTGGATGTTTTGATTTTTAAAAATGACAGTGACGTGACGGCCGGACTTTTTTTTTTTAATAATTTATCTCGAAGGGGGGATTCGGCAGGAAAAGCTGGAAGGGTGCAGGTGTAATTTTCTTGTGAAAATCAAAAATTATTTGTAAATGGTTTGCATTATATATATAGTGAATCTAGTGCGTGTGCATGGTTTTATACGTAGGTAAGCTGAGTAAAACTTTAGCCGGAATACGATCTCTTCATGGGCCCATGTAAGTTGTTTCTGCAATTATTTTTCATTTTGACTTACTTTACACTTGTTCTTGAGGATTTTCCCGACGTTTCCATTCATAATCATCATTATCATCCATCATAAATTAAGAATTCATTTTACTAGACAATGATTAGGCTGTATGGGCTTAGTTCCTCTTGCCTTTCCTTCGGGATAAACTAAAAAAAAATATATATATATCTCGAAGGAAAGGCAACGGGAACTAAACACATACAGCCATTGTCTTTAGTAAATGAAGGACAGCCAGCCCCTTGATTACCTAATTTGCAAAAGCAAAGCGATAGTGAAAATTGTACAATATTCGCCTTGAAATGTGAAAGTTCCTTTGAAAGTCATTTTACGGATTTGACAAGCGATCAGTGATTTTTTTACAATTTTCGCTATCGTTTAGGTTTTGCTAGTTAGGTAATAAAGGGGCATGACCCAGGACAGCTTGTGACCTGGAGCTTGTGATAGGAGAAGATACCAAATCCCTGGTGATAAATAGCAGTTTTTTAGGTTTATCCCGAAGTATAGACAAGAGTAACTATGCCCATACAGTCATTGTCTTTAGTAAATGATTTCTGAATTTATGATGGATGATAATGATGACGATGAATGAAAACGCGGGGAAATTCTCGAAAACGAATGTGAAATTAGTCAAAACCAAAAATAATTGCAGAAAAAACTTACATGAGCCCCTGAAGAGATCGCATTCCGACTAAAGTTTTACTCAGCCATAGAGAGAGAAAGTCATAGAGGAGCTAATAGCGTATGCAGCAGTGTGAGAGAGAAAATGTGATATAGGTACATACATTATTATCTATGTATATTTATTATTTGGTTTGGCTTTTATCATATTTAGACCTTAAATCCAATAATAAAAAACTGCATGATTATAATAATAATCGTTTATTGCTTCCAAAACAAAGATAAATTGTACAAAAAATAAGAAAAAAAATCTAAGTTAGGTACATCCATTTGCACTAAGGATCCTTGTCCCCTGCACTAGGTAAAACCTGTTACTGCAGGGTTACAATGACTTTCCTAAGCGAAATAAAATATTACCAATTTATAAAGAATGAAAAGGTCTACCTTGAATATGTTGTACCAAGTTGGTTGCAGACACGATTAGGTGAGCATATTAAAACTACCCTAAAACTAATAATAACAAAATAACATGAAAAACTATAGGTAACTATAAATTATTGTTTGCCATTCATAAATGAAACTTTAGCGCTCAAGTGTGACGTGTAGCTGTAACTTAACCAGTTTGTATGTAACATTGCAAGTGCATAAAGCTACCTATGTGATTAATTGTGGAATGATATAACACAATATATCGTACCTGAATCATAATATTATGTAGTGTTAATGTATAAAATGTTTGTGTGTGTGTGTTTGTGTTAGTGTATAAAATGTGATGTATAAGTGTAACTTCTATCGCATCTACAAAAAGCAACCAAATAGAGCTTCAGATTGTAAATAATCAAGCCCTCGTAAATATTCATTAACCATTTTCTTACATGAGTAACGAGTCAAGGCTATAATATTAATACTACGACTAATTCTATTATAGACGGCTGGTCCAGCCACCGACGCACTTCTGCGAGCGAATTTCGTCTGGGTAATAGGAATGTTGAAAATTATGTCCTTCCTACGCTTTTCCTTAATTCTACGGAGAAGATTCACATCAACCTTGCAGTGCTGGTAAAGGACCACAGCTAAAATATATATTTGCCGGACTGTTAAAATGCCACAGTCTATATAAAGCTGCTTGGTAGAATACAACCTATTCTTGAACGTGGCAGTTTTGATTAGGGCACGCTGGGCCCTTTCCAGCACCAGCAGGTGAGTTTCGCAAGATGATCCCCAGACAATAACGCAGTACGAAAGAACAGACTGAACCAGAGAGCAATATACCATCTTTACCAGGTCCCTACTGCCAATGTGTCTTAACTGTTTAAATATCCATATTAATTTTCGAACACGAGCAACGAGCGTTTCAATGTGGGCGGTCCATCTGAGATACCGGTCCAGGACCACGCCAAGATATTTTATGGTCTTAACTGACTTTAAAGGTGGACAAGTGCAATTGGCCATAACAACGCAGGTGCCCCTATGCATAACAAGAGGCAAAGGAGCAGGAGGCTGAGTAGAGGAGTTAATAGTAAAAGTAATGTACTTAGTCTTTAATGTATTAATTGTGAGCAAATTTCTCCTCAACCAAACTGACACCGCTCTAAGTCCACAGTTTGCAGACAACACAACACTGTCCCAGGTATTGCCATGAAAGAGCAGGACAGTATCATCAGCATACGTTATGATCCTCCCGTTCTGAATAGTCATCCCACACAGGTCGTTGATGTAAATAAGAAAGAGAGTGGGGCCCAGAATACTTCCCTGTGGGACACCAAATTTTATACAATTGTAGCCGCTTATTTGGTCACCAACTCTCACCCTCTGCACTCTATCGGTTAGGTAGCTTTTGAACCATTTCTGAGCCACGTCCCGAACTCCCAGTTTCTCCAGTTTGGCCAAAAGGATGGGAAAAGAAACAGTGTCAAAAGCCTTGGCCATATCCAGAAAGATACCTGCAACTTTGGTTCCATCATCTAATTTGGAGATAATGTGCTCAGTTACCACAGTCACAGCATCCTCAGTGGATCTTTTACTTCTAAATCCATACTGGTTGTTAGAGAGTAAATTTTTTGACTCCAAGTACTTTGTGAGGCGCTTGTTCATCAATTTCTCCAAAATCTTTGAGAGTGAAGGCAAGAGGGATATTGGCCTGTAATTAGACACATCATCCTCTTTACCTCCCTTATAAATTGGACAAATAACCGAGCTTTTGAGAGCACGAGGTACGACTCCGGTTTCAAGACTGGCATTACATATCATAGTAATTGGGATACTTATGTGGGGCAACGACATCCTGAGTAGTTTTGCGGTAATACCATCAAAACCGGGTGCAGAATTTATCCTCAGTGAGTTAATAGTAGCTGTCACCTCAGTTACGTCTGTCGAGACTATACCAAAGGATTCGAGTCTCGAGTGATTCAAAGAGTAATCATTAGCCAAATTTATCTCTGTTACACTACTGGCATCCAGAATACAGTTAGCCAATCTAGAACCAATATCTTCAAAGTAATCATTAACTGTTTTTAAAGAAGCGTCTGCATCAGAATATAACGTGAGTAGCTTCTCAGTACCAGAAGAATTGCGGGAGATGTTACAAGACTCTTTGATAGTATGCCAAAGTTCCTTGTTACTATTGCACCTCTTCAATCTTTCTCTTTCGTACGTTCGTTTTAAATTTTTAAGTATTCTATTGCATATGTTTCTATAACTTCTATAAAACAGTTTCCATTCTAAATTATCCGGATTTTGTTTTGACCTCTGGTGTAGTCTGTCACGCCTACAGCAATATCCTGTACAGCAATATCTGCAAAGTAATCATTAACTGTTTTTAAAGAAGCGTCTGCATCAGAATATAACGTGAGTAGCTTCTCAGTACCAGAAGAATTGCGGGAGATGTTACAAGACTCTTTGATAGTATGCCAAAGTTCCTTGTTACTATTGCACCTCTTCAATCTTTCTCTTTCGTACGTTCGTTTTAAATTTTTAAGTATTCTATTGCATATGTTTCTATAACTTCTATAAAACAGTTTCCATTCTAAATTATCCGGATTTTGTTTTGACCTCTGGTGTAGTCTGTCACGCCTACGCAAACACTTGATCAAGCCAGGAGTGACCCAAGGCTTAATATTTCTTTTAGATCTAGGTATGAATATTTTACAAGTATTTTTAGCAATAAGATCAGACATAATATTCAGAAAAGTGTTAGTTGCGAGATCAACATCATCGAGATCAAGGCATTCGGTCCAATTTATCGTAGAAAGCTCTTTGGATACAGAGTCATAATTAGTCTTAAAATAGAATTTCTCTTTTCTTTTTGTATTTATCGTCTTTTTATTTAATCTAATCACGACTGGAGAGTGGTCAGTTATAGTAGCAGGTAAGACCAAAATAATTGAACCACTTTTTGACTTTAGCATGCAGTGATCTAGACATGTTAGCTCTCTGGTCGGAAATACATGTCCAGGTACAAAATCTATGGATGCCAAGGCAGATAAATAGTACGAAGAGTTCTGATCTATGTTATCAATAACCTTTATGTCAATGTTAATATCACCGATAATTGCCAGGTTAGAAATGCTTTTCAGGGACTGAACCAAGGAGACTAAAGAATCCGTAAAGCCAGCAGCATTAACGAAACAAGGCGGTCTATAAATACACACTAATGCATGCTCATCAGCAATTTGAATAACAAGGCAGTCAGCATCTTGCAGATCTGGCTCATATACAGTAACATCGGAGAGTGAGTCCCTGATGTAGACAACAACACCATTATTTTGATTTATATATTTTTTGGTATAAAACATTTTATAACCATTTAAGCTAGGTGGGACATAACCGTCACTCAGACGACATTCAGAAAACATCAGTGCGTCAATACCAAAACCAAATCGACTCATAAATACCTCAAACACAGTAAGATTCTTATTGATACTTCTTATATTAAAGGCTATTATTGAAAAATGGACAGAAGGGTTATACTCCATAAACAGGGCACAGTCCTCGGGTTCTTCTACAAGGTGAGATTTAGAGACATTGACTTCGTCAATGTCTTCAATAATATCATTTAGTTGATTCATTATAATTGAGTTTATTATTTCTGGAAAAGTAGAAGACCCTTGGACCATCCCATAAGCATTATGACAGAAAATAGATACTAACTTAGTTAGGAGAGCTTTATCAACGCAATAGTAGGTACCCAAATCAATGATTTTTGGAATTTTTGTCAGTTTGTCTGTTTGTAGAGAGTAAGTATATTCTTTGAACTTAGTTAATAATCTTTTGATTTACATAAAGCGTCTCATCAAAAATTTAACTTACCGATGAGAGGTTATGTTTGGCTGATTTCGCTCACTACGGCTTTAACAGCTTTTAACAATTCATCATAATTGCATACTTTTAGTACACCTTGTAGAATATTGATTAAGGTTCGGGAACACAAATTTCACGAAACTTTAATTGTTTTGGACTAAATCTCTTACGACACGAACAATTTGTCTGCCATCAATAGCAATGATGGCAAACAAAAAAAACCTATACGCAAGTGAAGACAAAAAACTTAAGTATCGTCCTGCTCACACCTTCATAATTTACATTCGCGCCATCTTACTCTTGTAATTATTATTATTTCAGTAGCTTGTCTATTCTTATACTCCGTCTACTGTGTAGCGAGAGGTTTTTTGTTTAGTTTATCCCGAACAGGGATTTGGTATCTACTATCCCGAACACCGAAGGAAAGGCAAAGAACACTATGTTCATACAGCCAGTATCTTGCGTAGAATGGATCACAGATTCCTACGGATGTGAATGGATAAGTCAAAGATTCCGTCCGCCTCAGGAACTTTGTAATCCTCTTTCTACGTTTGTAATACTCGTAGGGTCACTAAGTAGGTAAACTAAGTAGTCTGTGCTCGTAGGTAATACTAGTACTAAATAGCTCCCTCTCTATTTCCATGGTCCGTCTGCAGGGCGAGGACGACTAAGTGGTGAAAAGTAACTGCAGCATAGTTGAGTTTGAATTCCGACAGGTGTAAACATTGTTTCAGATCCATTTAAGATTAACATGGGTGTTTCTTTAAATACCTATCTATGTGATTATTGTTAACTAGAACCCACGAAACAACAATACCAGAGATAAAACAGAAATATTTTGCTATGTAAATTCATGTATTTTCGAGCAAGGAAACTGCTATTTTATGTAATAAACTTTATTTACAATTACATATTTACAGAAGAAAACCTTCCACTAAAAATAAACATGAACATAACCAACTGTGTAAGTAATTAGTGTCTAACAGATAAACAAATTAAAAAAACTATTTTCTGTGTATAAAAACGACCTATAACTAGCGCACTAAAACTATGTAATATTTACATTTATAGGTAGGATTACATCAATTGCGCAACACAATTACACACTCACATTATTTTGTAATCGACAGACTTATCCGTGCGCGATTAAACTTCATCTACAATAATACATTTACATATTAATTCACCTGATTTTGTAAAGTACGGATTTTCTAAAATTCGTGCAATGACCCCTAACTATTCATCTATGTCACTCGCACATAAATATATTGCTGTCACGTTCGCGACTGATCTCGGCGTGACAGACAGAAAAATCTGTATCTACGTCAATGACAAAGATGAAAAGGTTGTTGCACGAATTTTATTTAATTCGCAACCATGCTTTATCGCTATGAGTAAACCAACTCTACTCCCCTGCGCGCCTGAATATACGTATATATTAGAGTACATTTCACCAAAAGTTCCGAAATCAGGCAAAGGAACTATTATACAGGGTGTTTGTGACAGCCAGGCAAATATTGATATGCCGACTTCAGACATGATTCTGAGGCAAAAACCACTAAAAATTTTCGAAGCAAAATTCGAAATTGTGTAGCTCGTTTAATTTGGCCTTAGATAATGACTTAAAACAAAATTATCACCTATGAATGATTTTCGAAAAAAAAAAAATTGATCCCAAAAAGTTCAAAATACTAAGCAACGCCATTGGAGAATCACAATCTATAAAACAGCAATGTATCACACAATAACCAAATAAGCCAATTTACCAATACCAATAGTCACAGGATCACCCGATACAATTCGCGCGGAAAGCAAACATTGCGGATAATCAAATAAAAAATGCAACTCCTGTGAGTAATAACATAATAACGATGGTGGGCGCACCCATAGTGAAGTAATAACACTGTCGTATAACTCTAAACAATGGTATATGTTCAAGTATTTGCCTGGCTCTCACACACACCCTGTATAAAACGGACAATAGTTCCGAAATCAGTCATAGGAGTTATTCCAATGGACTCTATGATGGATGACAGACGAGAGTATTATGAACTTTACAGCCGCAAAAAATTAAAGCGGCTACAGGTAGTTATTGAACTTTAAAATAACGGGTAAAATATGGTTCAAACATAGCAGAAAATTTAAAGCCAAGTTTATAAATAACAAGAAAAATAATAATAGTTCTCATCTACACATCATTTTAGCATCTTTTAAAGGGACAGCCCTGAATACAAATTAATTATTTTAAAAAATACATATGTCACTAAAAAGGACAGTATGAACTCATAGAAGTAGTGACATACTATATAAGAGCTGAAGTATCAAAAAACGATTATGGAATCTCATCTCTCAGATAGGAAATATTTATTTACATTATTTTTAAAATAAAAATCTATTTAAAAAACAAAAAACCCGACTGACATAATCTACTACTGCCTACTTACTATCACTCTCATGACAAAGATGAATCAAGCTCAAATGAGACAATTATAGGTACTGTATAGATCGTAGAATAGATAGAGTAAGCCAAAGAAATATACACTGTTAAAACTCCTTCTAGTGCAGTTGGGTAAAAACATACAGCTTAACAATCTAATGTAGCTAACTAACAACAAATGTAGTTTATATTGTTTACTGCAACATCATTCTTTATTTATTTTCATTCGGATATGAATGATTTTCATTTTTACACTTCATGTGAAAACTACATAATGGAACACTTATCGCTTAAGTTCTATTGAAAGTAATTTACTATAAATTATTTCATTACCCACAAACTCTCTTCATAATTTTTCTCTTGGAAAGTTGTATCATCTGGGAAAAAGTTACATTAGTGCCTTAATTATTTTGATTGTAACCATGAAGAAGGTATAAAAGAGAAGCTGGTACTATGAACCAAGTCATGTAGCAATCGTGAGGCCATGACGTCATGATAGGGGCAGAGCTTCAGCGTCAGTGTAACCACACGTTTGTGCTCCGAAATGTAACCGTATTAAAATTACAAAGACACTAGCTCTCTTATCAGGGTACTTTTTTACTTAAACGTAATATAATATTGCCATCTAGTGAAGAGTAATTGCACTAGAAAAAATTTGAACCATATTGATAATGAGCAAGTAGTTTGACTAGTCACTACAAGGTGGTTTCTATGTAAATGGGCAGGGCTACAGTGTTCAATGCTCCCCTCGTCCCATACTTCACCCCCGCTCCGCGGCACACTATTTTTGTATGAAAATATACTTAGCCGCTACTCCTCTTTTATTTCTTCTCTATGTAACAAAATCTTAGTGATCATATTTTAAAGCCCGAACCAAATAAAGATTACTTGTAACCAATAGATTTTGATAACCATTAAATCAATTTTTTAAGTCATCATTGGCAATTTTAAAAACTACTTAACATTACCTTTATCATATCTTTAATATTAAAATATTACAGTCATTTTCTTGTTCCTTCACCTCATAATCTATGGGTGAAATACTTCTTTTTGAGCTAAACGATTTACTTTTGTCTTTGCCTCTGTAATGAGACACCGGTATATTTGTACTCTCTTTTAACCTAGGTTTCACTGAGGGTACACATCTATTTTTATTTGAATAATATTTTGGCTCAATTGGTTTCTTATGTGACGCAGTGACGACTTTTTTAGTCTCCACATGGGCTGATTTTTTAGGCGAACCAGGAATGAACTGTCCCATTTTCGTCTTAAGAATTTTCTTTGCTTTCTTCGCATCGGGAAAGTTTTTATCTAAAAAGTCTTCAAATGTATTACAGAATGACGGCGATGAAGAGTTTGCTAAATTCGGAATTATTGGAGGTATTATCTTATTGATATCTGTTGGTTTACTTGTTTTCACAATTTTAGGTTCGGGCGCTTCTGATACATTACTGTCATCTGTTACGTTTTTGCTTGGATTCCCTTTTGATTTTCTCTTTGAATAACTAGACGGTGTGACATTATTATCATTGTCATCATCTATTAAAATTGCATCATCATCTTCCGTTTTCAGTTCACTTAATAATGCATCCATTTCGCCTGTTTTATCTGCCAATGATACAGTACTAACTATTTTTGGATGGCTACTAGTACGATTTTCAGTGTCTGGCCTACATGTTGGCACAGGTTCCTCTGTATTATGCCTCTTTAATCTATTGGAGGTCCTCACAGGAACTTTTGGTTCAGCAGGAATATGCACAACCTCAATATTTAGAGGTGGCACATCAACTGTGTGCAACGCATTTATTATTTCATCATCGTTCATCACCTTATCATTTTTAATATGCTGGTCTAAAATATTATACATTTCCATCGCTTTTTCATGGAGTAAGTTTAATGTTTTTAAATTTGCCTTTTTTGCATTAGTAAATATGTATTTTATCACACCCTCGAACATCATGTATTCATTCGCGAATTCGTCTTCTTGATTCTTGAAAGGGATGATGTTGGGTAAAGTCTTGTTTGAGGCTAAAGGGTTCATTGGGGGTATAGGGATTAAAAGTTTAGATTGTTCCTGTGTTTTCGTTACTTTCGCAGAAGAATTCTCCATAATATTTTTAACGGCGTATTTCTGGTATTTTGCACCCAGAGAATACTTGTCGTGGGTATGACCTGCATGTTTATTGTAGAAATGCACTTGAATCCCTTTGGCGTACTCTAATACCATAATAGAGGCTGGACAGATGGCCAAGTGGGAAACTAGCTGCGATGACAATTGTTCACGTAAGTTGTGAAGGCAATGGTGTACCGTTTTCGACTTGTTAGTATTGTCTAGGATCACGAACTTTTCTCTTGTTTCACATTCCATTTCAACTTTCCACATTTGAAATTCTGAAATTACAAAAATATGCTTGATATCTGAGAGGCTTTTGTGCGCGTAAGAGGTGACAGCCCAATTGTTAAGACGTGCGCCTTTAAACTCCTGTGCAACCTCTTTGCGTGATAATGGGATGGACTATAATATTTTATAACAATGGTAAGGATTAAGAATCATACCTAAAATGGATGGGAAGAACAGGCTGATAACATTATTGGTGTGTATTCCAGATATGTGGCTGTTGAACATGAGGGAATGAGAGAAGATCTTGTTACACTCCAAGCACAAAAACGATTTGATGTACTTCATCTTGTTCAATACATCCCTGATCACCGGTTTTGGAAGACATTGAGCTTCGGATGATCTGAAACCAATATTACAAATACTAGGTGTAAACAAAAATCTTTACATATAGTAAAACACATTCACCGCTACTGACTACACATTCCCATTTCCTTAGTTTTTTTTATAGCCATCACTGACACTTATTTACCTGAAAAGGAAATAACTGTCAGTGGCACCTATAGTAAACACACATGAAACACAGATGAAACTGATGCCTGCTTTTTAAGAAAATAAGCATGCAGCAAATGTGTTAAGCCAAGTTAACACTGACAGATGTTGCATACATAATAATCATTAAGCTTTAAGCCAACAATTATTAAGTTTTAATCAAGACAGTGTAAAAAACACTTACTCATTTTTTAAGCCATAGAGAAGGTATAAAAGAGGAGCAGCGGTTAAGTATATTTTCATACAAAATTTGTGTGCCACTGAGTGGGGGCGAAGTATGGGATGAGGGGAGCATCCTAACACTGTAGCCCTGGTCATTTACATAAAAACCACCTTGTAGTGACTAGCCAAACTACTTGCTCATTATCAATATGGTTCAACATTGTTTTTACTAGTGCAATTACTCATCGCTAAATGGCAATATTATACTACTATGTTTTAGTAAAAAAAGTACCCTGATAAAAGAGCTAGTGTTTTTGTAAATATAATACGGTTACATATCGGAGCACAAGCGTGTAGTTACAGCTACTGCATTCCACTGGAGCTGAAGCTCAGCCCCTATCATGATATGCCCTCACAATTGCCACACGACTCAGTTCATAGTCCCACCTCCTATTTTATACCTTCTTCATGGTTTTGTTGTTTCACCTACAAAGTTACATTGAAATCTGTACCGTGGTTTTAGTGCAAAAGATCCATTCACACTTTAGTTGTATTTGGGTCATCTATACATATAATAAAATTGTAACAGATTGATGTTTGTGCACGCAAATCTCGGAAACGGCTGAACCAATTTCGATGCAGTTTTCAGGAATATATTGTGACAGATTCCACTTAAAACATATAGCCTACATTTTATCCCGGGAAAATGTTTTTATCCCAGATTAATTCCACATTTTGTTTTTTCTGCAGTCCACACGGACGTAGTCGTGGTCTACTAGTATACTAGTATGTAATGTCTTCACATTCTCACCATATCATTCATAATTAGTTGTATGTGATACAGAAGGCATTTACCTACTCAGCTGGAGGCTGTAGGTAAATATATAAATAGATAGATGTGATACATGAATAGCTCTCATAATGCCAGTATGTAACTGAGAGATATGGTAATTCCTTCCTCTTTACATAAGTTTATCTATAGTTATATATTTTAATGGTTGAGTCCAAAAGACAATGAATACTTACGTTTTTTCTCCATTTTCATTAAATAGGTTATGGAAGTACTTAAGGTGATCGTAAGTGGCGTTGAATGTAGGATACTTCAGATTGCACATTAGCACGGGGCATTCATATACAATGTCGGAATAGTCTTTTGAGCTTTTGCTTGTAGATCCTTTAGAGAGTGCCGACTGTTTTAGCAACTTCTCGGCGGATACCACGCTGATTTTAGGCAATGACGATGTTGATTCTTCATTAATGGTTCGTCGCTTACTTCGGGTTGCCTGTTCGGAAGCCTCTACATTGGGTTTAGGCTTCATAGTATTCGCTTTATGAGATAGCTTGTGCACTCGAAGTGCTAGGGCACTAAACAGCTTTTTTCCACAAATATTGCATGTTGATTTTGCGCGTTTCAACTTAGCTTTTGATAGGCCTTTAGCCCCCATTATTTATATACCTTGGTGATACGTGCCAATTATTATTTAAATTATGTACAAAATTATATTTAATTTCTATAAATATTACAACCTGCGCTTACTTCACTGACGCTTGACCGCTTGACGCTATTTTAAGTAACAGTTTAAACTTTTAAATTCCTACCGCCTGCCGTAGGTCGTGTCATAGGAAAGTCAAAGGAAATCCGTCTATACAGGCTGTTATATTGACAGACATGGCTGTTTATTGCCTTTCTAGATTGCCTTTCTCTCTTTTTCAGATTAAAAAAGTTTGTATGTTGGTGTTGACAGTTGTTGAGATTCGGCGGGAAAAACTGGAAGGGAGCGGGTGTTTTTTTGGTGATTTTCTTGTGAAAATCAAAATTTATTTGTAGATGCTTGCATGTGTCCGTAAAGTGATGTTTTCTGGTAGATAGGTTATATTTTGTTTACTTATTATGTGAATCTAGTGCGTGTGCATGGTTTTATATGCAGGTAAGCTGAGTAAAACTTTAGCCGGAATACGATCTCTCCATGGGCTCATGTAAATTGTTTCTGCAATTAGTTTTGAATTTCACACTCGTTCTTGAGAATTTTCCTGACGTTTCCATTCATCATCAATATATCACATCATAAGTTCAGAATTTATTTTACTAAAGATAATGGCTGTATGGGCTTAGTTCCCTTGCCTTTCCTTCGGGATAAACTATTTGAAAAATTTAGCAATTTTTTAAGGATAGTTCAGGGCCCCGTCAAGTTAGTACGAGCTGTTGTATCCTACGGGGGCTGAGTTGTTCAGTCCATTATTATTTAACATCCTTGGTTTACAACTCCATTTTTATATAACATCCTTGGTTTACAACGCTCTTGAAGCAAAAAATGTTAGCGCGTTCTCGTTCGGATATCTCCCTCGCACATGCCAACGTCCATTACTGCAATTTGAGATAGACATATTTTGTGAGTGAATGGTACGACCGTGTGGTACAGCAGCACAGCAGCAAGCAAAGTAAATCCAACATGGCGTTCGTTTGTTCGGTTTATTTGTGAATTTTTCTGTTTATTTATTCGCTCCAGTAATGTTGAGTAGAGTTTCGGTTTCTCCGTTTAGTGTGTGAGATACTTAACAGTATTCTGATAGTGATTTAACCTAAGATAGTGACTTTTAATCCAAGATAGTGACTTTTTTTCATAACCTAGTATTTGCAAGATACTTAGTGTTTTTTGTTTATCCTTTATCATGGTTTGGATGGATGGATCATGGATGGATTTTTTGGAAGGATTGTGTCATTGTTGAGATTAAAATAACTGCTGCATTTAATATCGAGACATTTTATTTAGACCATTTTTCTCACAATCAAATATAACAAACAAGTTGCCGTAGTAACCATAGTGTTGTACTACGTAAGTAGTGATGTGCGCTCAACACTCCTCCTCAAATTAAATTATATATTTACTTATTTAATTTGCTATCAAAGCGCACTTGACTCACTTGAACATGAACAATAAATAAAACTTTAAACATTAGCACTAACTACATAGCCCAGCAAAAATAAACTTCGAACTTAAAACAAAAATTGACAGCTTTGCTTTAAGCTTTTTGAATAATTATATAAACAACATAAATGGTATTAACTCGCTTCAATAAATTGTCTTATTTCCTCTCCTCCTAAATGATAACATGTTTATTAAAATAGTAACATTTATCATTTGTCATACATAACTTAATAAATTATCTAACACATAAACTTATTTATAAACCCATAAAACTTTTCTTTACCTAAACTTTTAGTCATCACATCAGCTAAATTTTCTTCAGACGTAATATACTCTATACTTATAATATTATTAGCAACTAAATCTTTTATGAAATGAACTCTTATATCTATATGCTTTGTGCGTTTCGAGTTTTCATAATTTTTGGCCATGGATATAGCTCCTAGATTATCTACATATAATACAGCATTGTCATTGTAACCTAAATGTTTACTGATACCCTTTAAATTTACTAGTTCTTGTGCCACAGTTGCAGCTGCTATATACTCTGATTCTGCAGATGACAATGCAACACATTGCTGCTTCTTAGAAAACCATGCTATAGGGTTTTCTTCCTGTAAAATTATTCCGCCGCTAATACTCTTTCTATCGTTTTTATCTCCTGCCCAATCTGCATCAGAAAATCCATATAATTTTGAATTACTCGTCTTCGTAAATATTAATCCTTTATCTTTTGTCTCTTTTAAATAACGTATAACTCTTTTCCCTGCTTTCCATAACTCTTCGTTCGGCTTATCTAAAAATCTACTTAAATATGATACTACAAATGTTAAATCTGGCCTCGTTGTTACTGTTAAATACATAAGACTTCCTATTAGTTCTCTATATGGTACATCTAGTTTATCTTTATCCTCTTCATTTGTAACAATATTGTAATTTCTTTCCATAGGTGTTTTCATTCCTTTACAATCACTCATTTTAAACTTGTCTAATATCTTTTCTACCATTTTAGATTGTTTCACTATTATCGTATTTTCAGTTCTCTTTATCTCCATTCCTAAAAATTTCTTCATATATCCTAATTCTTTTGCATTAAACTTGTTTTTCAGTTCTGTTCTTATATTATCATAATTTCCAATTAATAATATATCATCAACATAAATTAACATCCAACAATCAGTTTTATAATACAAGCAATAGTCATAATCTGAACGTTTAAATCCAATATCTTTCGCAAATTCATCTATTGTTTCATTCCAACATTTTGGAGATTCAACTAATCCATACAGTGCTCTTTTAAGTTTTAAAACCATATTTTCATTCTTCATTTCCAGTCCTTTTGGTACTTTAATATACACGTTCGATTTTAGCTTGCCATTTAAAAATGCAGTTGGTATATCTAATTGTAAAATTTCTAAATCTTCTTTTACTGCTTTGGATAAAATCATCCTAATTGTAGATTGCCTCGCAACAGGTGCGTATATATTATCAAAAATATCTTCCTTTTTCTGTTGGAATCCTCTTACTACTAATCTTGCCTTTTTGGTGCCATCTTCTTTTTCTTTAAATATCCACTTTGTTTCGATTGGTTTAGTGTCTTTCGGTATATTTGCTTCTTCCCAAGTTTCTAACTGTTTTAGTGCATTTAATTCTTTATTTATTGCTTCCTCCCATTCTGGTATTTTTATCGCTTCCTCAAACGTTTTTGGCGCTTCACCGCATAAACATATCACCATATTCGTTTCGTAGTCCTCTAACGATTTTGGAGGTCTCACTATTCTTCCCGATCTAGTCGTTATTGTTTCTTCTTTACTTGTGCTCTCTACTTCTTCTTCTCTTAATTCTCGTGCCTCCTCCTCTATTAAATATTTTATATTCTCATTTACTCTATTTTCACTGTATTGTATATTACTTTCATCAAATATTACATCTCTGGAAACAATTATTTTATCTTCCTCTGGATCCCATAATCTGTATCCTACAGAATTATATCCGACCATTCTCATTTCTTTAGCTCTATTTTCTAATTTACTTGGTTTTGGTATTGTTGTGACCCATGCTTTAGAACCAAATATTCTTAATCGTTCCAAGTCTCTATGTCCGTAAAACAATTCACTCGGCGTCTGGAATTGTATAGCCCATGATGGACATCTATTTAACTGGTAAGCTGCGCATTGCACTGCTTCACACCACAGATGTTTTGGTAACTTTGTTTCTGCGAATAATGTTCTAGCTCTGTCGTATAAGGTCCTGTTCATCCGCTCAGCTATTCCATTTGACTGTGGACTGTAGGGTAGGGTATATTCTATTTTAATCCCTTTATTATCACAAAAATTACGTAGTCTGTTCGCGGTATACTCTCCACCATTGTCGCATCTAATTATTTTTACTCTGTTACCTATCTGTGTTTCCAATTTTAAAATATAGTTCATTAACTTTTCCGTTGCATCAGATTTATATATCAACGGATAAACAACACAAAAATGTGAAAAATCGTCAATAATAGTCATAAAATACTTCTCACCATTCGGCCCTGGTTGTCTAATTGGACCTGCGATGTCTGTATGCAGCATCTCGGCAATCATTTGTGTTCTCGGCTTTGGTACCGGATTGAATGGTCTTCTTGTGGCTTTGCCTTCCATACACGCGCTGCAAATTTTGTCACAAATTGGTAACCTCATTCTAGCTAAACCTTTTCTATTCAAATGTCCTAACCGTTTATGCCATAAATCTTCAATATTATTTAATTTTGTACTTACATTGCATACACTCCTGCTTAATTCGGCCTTTATTTTATACAATCTATTTATACATTCACCATTTATAAAACTATTCCTATTAAATATTTTTACATCGTATTTAGTAAAATTTACTTTGTATCCTGCTTCGACAATCTTTTTAACTGACAGTAAATTGTAAGTCAAATTTTTGACAATTAAAGTATCTATGGTAATATTTATGTTTTGATATTTTACTCTAAGTTTACCTCTTTTGTTAGTTGTAATACATTGTCCATTTGCTACATATATTTTTACACAATTATCTAAGTATCTAATATCTGTCATATACTCTTCATACTCCTCATTAATTAAATGGTCTGTACACCCAGAATCAACTATTAGCTCTATTCTTCCGCCTTCGCACACATTTGCGTCTATGTCGCTTACAATAAATCCCATATCCATTTCTTCTATTTCTGCTGTAGTCGCTCTCTGATAATGGTTGGTGAAACCTCGGTTTTGACCATACGATTGTCCTTGTCTTCCTCTAAAATTACTTCCTTGTGCAGCAGTACGCCCTCTTGGTATTCCTCTAACTCTCGATTCGTTTTGTGTATTGTCATATCTCTGTATTCTTCGCCCTTGCTTCACGTTCTTTTCTCTGCACTCATACGATTTATGACCTGGTTTCCCGCAGGAATAACAGTTAAATACATTTTCCTCTTGTTCTTTGCTATAACTTTAATTTTTCATCTTCGTTTCCGTATCTAAAAGTCTTGACTTTACAAATTCTAATGTTAACTTCTTATTTGTCGTCTCCATCGTCTCTATAGCTGTTATTACATGGTCATAAGTCTTCGGCATAGATGACAATAAGTAGCATATCTTATCTTCTTCTTCCACTTTCACATCAATCGCCGCTAATTCGTTTAGCAATGACTCTATCTTTACTAAATGTTCTTGAAGGGAGTCGTTATTTTCCCACCTTAGGGTCATCAGCTTTCTTTTCAAATAAAATCTGTTATATACACTTTTCCTTTCAAAAATAGCTTCTAAATTTTCAATCATTTTCTTCGCCGTTTCACTATGCCTTACAATTTCAATATATTTGTCCGATAGACATTGTACTACGACCGATCTTGCTTTTGCATCGTCTATATTAAATTTTGGATAGTCAGTGTCTGATCCTGTTAGGGTATGACTGAGTTGTTTCTCTTCCAAAATTAGTTTGAGACGGAATTTCCAATTCCCAAAATTAGTAGTCTCATTTAGGACGGGCAGTATCGACGCCGCAGTCGCCATACTTATCTTATTTTATATAACGTTTTCTTTACCTTAATTCGTGGATCGCAACCCAATGTAGTAATTTATTTTACACGCACACGCTCTGCTACCATGTTGAGATTAAAATAACTGCTGCATTTAATATCGAGACATTTTATTTAGACCATTTTTCTCACAATCAAATATAACAAACAAGTTGCCGTAGTAACCATAGTGTTGTACTACGTAAGTAGTGATGTGCGCTCAACAGTCATTTCTTTAAATTAAAATGTATTATTCTTCATAACAATAATATCCTTGTTTTATTTGATAAAATGACTATCGTTTTGTGTGTACATATTTCGGATTGGGCATTTTCCCTTGTAGGAAACTAGAGCTAGAACTCTGGTTTCAGTTTTCTGCAAGTGAAAATGCCTAATTCCGGAATGTATCGTACATTTCTCCTATCCCTGCAATCCATATTAATCGTCAGTTTTGTGGGGGTGAAGTAAGATGGCAACAGCGAGCTTGCCTTTGATACTTTTTGTACGTACACCTTCTCCGCTAGGAGTAAATGTGTTCTGTGGTTCAGGATATACAGGATTTATAGTTTATTGCGTTTATTTATTGCAGTGCAGTACTATATAAATATGACTGAATCAATAAGTAACACAGCCTTAGCTACTATTAAATGCAATCAGCAAGCTATACGAGCTGTTCGTTTTAATATAGATGGCACGTACTGTCTCACTTGTGGAGCAGATAAGAAAATTAAACTCTGGAATCCTCACAGGCAATTACCTCTGAAAACGTACGGAGGACATGCTAACGAGGTATTAGATGCAGCCGGTTCATGCGACAGCAGTCACATAATTTCATGTAGTGCCGATAAATCTTAAATACTATGGGACGTAACCACTGGACAGCCTATCAGAAGATACCGCGGTCACGCCAGCTCAATAAGTTGCGTAAAATTCAACGAAGAATCAACAATGGCCATCTCTGGATCAGTAGACAACACCGTTTCGTTCTGGGATGTTGTCAGTCGCTCTCAAGGGCCAGTACAAACCTTAAAAGATGCAAAAGACGCAATAACATCAATCCAAGTAGGTAATTTCGAGGTCATGACGTGCTCAGTTGACTGCCACGTACGATTATATGATATTAGGGTTGGAAAAATTATTTCAGACTATATAGGCCACATTCTAACACATGGTAGCGTAACTCATGACAATCAGTGCTATGTATTAAGTTGTGCTGATAGTACAGTAAAATTATTTGATAAAGATTCCGGTGAAATACTCAACACATTTTCTGGTCATGAATGTAAGGATTACATGATAGAAAATGCTGTGAACAACAAAGACAGTCATGTTATATCTGGATCGGCAACAGGTGATATATTTTACTGGGACCTTGTTAGTAGTACATGTGTACTGAAGCTGGCACATGCTAAAAACAGACCTGTAGTGTCTATCAGTCACCATCCAACTAAAAATTACTTGTTATCAGCCTGTGAGGATGAGATAAAGCTCTGGGGTGAAGCCGAAAATTCTGAATGACTTTCATTATACACACACAAGGGACAAGGTTTTATTATAACCATGTAGGCAAGGCACAAACAATGTAGTGGAGCCATGTTTTGCAAACACTCGGAGGAGTAAAAGACCACTACATCTTGAATGCAGTGCAGATGAGAAATGCAAAAGGAATGTGGACTGGAAGTCAAGCTTGGGAGCAATGAGATATTTACTGTACATATTGAAAGAAATATTCTAATCTATAGTATTTTATAATAAATGTGTAGCAGTTAACATATTTCATTTAAATGTTGTTACTTAATTTTAGAAATGTGATTGATGGAGTTCTCTGTAGTTGTAATCATAAAGTTATTATACCTTTCAAATCAAATCAAATGCATTACCTTTCAAGGGTAAGAATACTAACTATCTTTTTAATAGGATGGTCAATCATCCTTTCTCTTTACTAAAGAATAAGAACATGACTGTATGGATACAACGATTCCATCCATTGCAATATATACCTATAAAAAAATACAATATTAGTTTCTGCTACTGAACAATAGATGGCATTAGTTTTGTGGTTTACACAGGTCGCGAATCTTAGATTATTTACACTTGAATTTAATATCGGTAGATTAAATTCTTTTGCCTTTCAAATTGAAAAAATAAAATAAAAAAAAAACTGCTGATTTGTTGATATTTTTGTGATTATTTTGCATTTTATTTAGATTAATTTCATAAAAGTCACTTGGAAATAAGAGTTCTTTGGTATTCTAATCAAATGTGGTTTTCTTAAATTATATATTTGTGGTGCTATAACTACTAAAACGATTAGCATAATCTTACAATGTTGATTTGTAAATTGTGGTTCACAAATCGTCCTAATTTTACGTATTTTAACGTATTCTAAGCAAAACGCTGATCTTTCGACGTAGAATCCTGCAACAAAGGTAAATTTGATTTACACGTTACCATTGAATCGATTAGTAAGTCTAGCCAGACTCATCAAAGATGAATGAAAACCTTTCTGCTTATATTTTCTTTTTTTCTATGCCCTTTGCAAAATAAATAATGTACTTGGACGCACTTTCACCGATGCTCTACATTAAAAGCTTACGAATTATAAAATTTATATTAATATTGAATTTCAGATAGTAATAGTAAGTACAAAATGGAAGCAGTACAAAATCATACCACAATCCAAACTAACAAAGAACACTCAAACAGGGATAATAATATTAATAATGAGGTTCCTTCCAGTCACAGTTCTAGCACAGACCATATTGCACAGTTCAGCAATTTTTATAGATCCAGGTATAAAGAAACTGCCTCATCAGACAATGAAATTGAAATAAAACCAACCAACTTGCAAGCAAGAAGTTTCTGTAAAAGTATGGGTAATATAGCAGAGGGTCAGTACCGAACAAATGAATTTAACAGAGACATAGATACTGTGACCAATAGTATAAGTAGTATAGATTTGAATGGTGAAAGAATTAAGATATATAATTCACTGCAGATACCAATAGTTGGTTATGAGGTTATGGAAGAAAGAGCACGATTTACAATATACAAATTGAAAGTAGAAGATGATAAGAGAGACCAATCCTGGCTTGTTTTCCGACGATACACAGACTTCGTTAGACTATACTCCAGAATCAAAGCCGAGCAGCCGAATATAATGCTTCCATTGCCACGTAAACGCTGGTTCCGTGATAACTTTGAGCCAGAGTTCTTGGAGGACAGAGTAAGGGGATTGCAGATATTTGTCAATGCTATATTAAGTAAATTGCCTAACCATCCTGTTGTTCGTGAATTTTTCTGCCTCGATGAGCCTCCTCAGGTGATGAGTTATCAGCCTGAGGTACAGGCAGTATACGGTGCTATGGAAGAAACAATAACTACTCTCAAAATGCAACTGAAACAGAAAGATGCTACAATAATGCATTTTCAACGGAGGATAGCTCAGTTAGAAAATAAGATTAAAAACTGTCCTACGTGCAGTACAAATGGTACATAGGTATGAAAATTTAGATATTCTTTAAAATATTTAGTATTTAATGCACTTATTAATTATAATTAGATAATATTTTTGATAACCAGTTGTGTGGTATTATAGATAGGTAACTATAAGTAGTTGCACATATTTTTGTATATAAAACTACTTTACTGTTTACTTTACATTGTAAATTGGAAAAAAAACAACAAAAAGCTAAAGGGACCATTTTGTAAAAATAATAAATGTACAATGATAAAACAATTAAGTATATCAAGTTATCACAGTTGGCCCAAGTTTGGTATAAATTATCTTTCATTTTGGTGGTATTTTATATTATGATGATTTTACATAATAGAGACAGCTGGCTAAAAATGATTTTGTGCTAACTTTATGCTTCTGCAGGGTTCGAAATTATCAAGATAAATATTTCTAGCTGATTTTCCATTTAACTTCTTGAAATATTCTTATTTAAATGATAATATATTTATCCCAATGAGGGGGTAGGTTTTTCAGTATTATTATTTAAATGGCAAAAAATAAATGTGAGAAATATACAATTTAATTCAGAATTTATTTTTATGGCATGAAACAAAAGTAAGAAAGTACCTAAAGAACAGAAATTCACACTTTTCTCTTTTTTTTTTGTTAGTTTATCCCGAAGGAAAGTCACACTTTTCTCTTCAGAGAAACATTTTTTTTAGTTTGAGGTCTAGCAAATGTTTGGATACGCAAATTCAGTTCAGATACACATAAATAAATGAGATTATTTTAGTGTTTGATTTTTATAATTATCAAAGATAGTTATCAAGGTATATTTATCAAATAATTATTGTGATAATTATCATGATAATTATCACTTCGAACCCTGTGCTTCTATGTATTATATACATGCATAGCAAAATGCAGTTATTCTTATTTGTTTGTCATTGGAAGACAGTAAATTCTAAAATATTTAAGTAGCTATTTAATAAAGTGTTATTTATGATTAGCAGTTTTTAAGTCTGGATGTGGATTACAAAGAATTTAGTACAATGACCCCTAACTATCCATCTCTGTCACTCACACATCTATACATATAATAAAAATGTAAGGGATCGCTGTCTGTACATGGAAGATATAAAAGAAAAAATATTATAGAATACCTTTATCAACGCAATAGTACCTAAAACAATGATTTTTAAAAATTTTGTCTGTTTGTCTGTGCATTTGTGCGCGCTAATCTCAGAAACGGCTGAACCGATTTCGATGCAGTTTTCAGGAATATATTGTGACAGGTCCCACTTAACATGTGGGTCTTTCTTCACTTTAGACAATATTTGCGCAAGTTTTTCATATGAATTGAAATTTCATGTTTATGAGATTTTGATCATATTATGCTATTAAGAATCATTTTATCCAATGTATAGGTGAAAGGCACGTATGTATTACAAATATTGAAAGAGTTACAGTCACTTAAAATATATGATAAGCTACGGTAATGAACCATGTGCTCGGTAATGATTTTTTGAGTACACGGTAATGAAATATAATGATAAGGTAATGATACAAAATAATTTCAATTAAAATAATACACATTATAAATTGCAATTGCCCTTTATTAAATTGTTAATCTTAACTATCATAATAACAAAAAAATTTGACTTATTCCAAATAAAAATAATATAATCAGTCAAATCAGTCTTCCTATCTCCTTTTATTAAATCTCTGATATTCGAAGTAAACTAATCTAATAGAAAAATAATCATCTAAATATAAATTAACATAAAATAATGTTATTGTTCCATTATTTAAACATTTTGGTATCAATTCAAGTCTTCTAATAATTATTTTAATAGAGTTCACTTAGAGAACTAAATAATCAACTATGTGAAAATATTTGTTTTAAAAAAATTATGTTTTCATTGTAAATGTTTCTTTTTTTTATATTTTTTTTCATATTATCAAATCCACGTACGTCAACTACTTAAATTTATTAATCAACATGATCAACTATTGAAAATATTTTAATAAGGTATCTTGATCGTAGTAGGACTTTTTTGTATTTTTTTTAATTTAATCATATTTACTAAAGTTTATTTATTTATTTAGTACTTTTCATATTAATTATTTTATTTCTGTCTGGTTATTATTTCCTTGGTCTTTTTTCCTACTCCCTTTCCTTTATATTTCCCCCGTTTACCCGTGTCTTGACCATCATTATCTACAATATTTTCTTTATTATCTTCATCAGTGTCTTTGTATTTTTCTTTATCAAAAGCAGATTGACAGGTAGATAATATTTTTTTTAATTTTCACAATAAGATTTACTTTTAGAACCAACAAAAGTTGTGTTCTGCCAATCACCTAGTTTTGGAAGAGCTAGAGCGTGAACCTTCTCCGGCGGTTTGCATCTTCCTGTTGAAGGTTTTCGGGGTAAGACAGAAAATATTTTTATGTCTCTGGCTAGCCCTTCCTGTTTTACCGGTATGTTTAAACGCTTCTTAAGCCCTTTACTTGGAAATTCACTTCGTATTAATTCTGGACCATAACTGCAAGAAGGTTGGGATATATCGACTGAAAAAATTGGTACGGCTAATGTAGTTCGTATTAATTCTGGACTATAACTCGAAGAAGGTTGGGATGCTTCAATTAAAGAAATTTGCATGGCTGGTAGGTTGTGCATACCGAGATGGTAATGCTGACAGGTGTTCTCTTGACATATAAAACAGCTTCGCGTTCTCATCTCTAACCGATTGCTTTCACCACATCTCCAAATTACTTGATGGACAGCCATAGTACCTTTCAAAGTTGGAACAAACTTAGGTATCATATGTTCTTTTTCATCTACGAGTATGTTTGTACTTGCAATCTCAAAAATTTTTATATTGGATACGTTGGCTCTAATAACTTCAACAAATTTAGTAAATGTCCCGACGTCTGTTCCTGAATTGACAATTCTATTAGCGGTCCTTTTCACTACTGCTCCTAGGCCATCTGGAGCACCTTTCCCATGGCCTACTTCCATATAATTCCAGGTTAATTTACGAAGTGCTACAAATTGCTTCTCTAATTGAGTAAAAATATAAAACATGTTTCGGTTTCGATATTGGCTGCCGGGGCTATCACTGTAGAAGTGCAGTGTATCAATAAATGGCGATAGGTCTGAAATATGAAGCAAAATTGGTTCCAAATGTGCCCAAATTGCAAAAGCTGTATGCTTTAAATTTTCGGATACTGTGCAAACTGAGTGTGTCTTTAATTCAAGCGTTTCAGTGTCTTTCATATATATTACAACGGTGTGAATTGATACTTCTTGTCTACTACCACCAAAATGAAAAGACTGTATCTCTGTATGATGTTTGAGGCCGTAGTTCTCACTAAAATTTTGTACAACAACAGTTGCACAGTGTGGCAAAAAATTCGTGATAACATTCTCTAGTTTTAGAATAACATCTGAAGGTGGTGCATAATTTTCAGTTTTAGCCCAAAGAATGTTATGTCTTATTTTTCCGTCCTGCTCATAGATGTTAGATGTCCTACGCCATTCATAATATTTAATTTGAATATCATTACTGAATTCTAAGTATTCAATTACCTTATGTTCACATGTAGAACATTTACGGTCTAAACAGTTCTCATTATATCTATCACAGCAAAGCGTGTTCAAAAGGTCATTATTTGTTGTTATTTTAATAATCTCGGCTTTATGTAGAGCTTTGATTAAGAGATCTGAATTGCAGTGATACATACATTCACATGTGTTTCTATTTTCTTTGGGAAATAACACCCAAAATGGTCTCAATTTACAAAAAAATGAATATGAAACACAAATGGTTTTATTTTCGGTGCAGAATTTGTTATATAAGTTTTTAAGGGTATCATTTATATACCTTTTTTGTTGTCTATTTTTATTTCTCGTTACAAACTCCTTTATTCCAGGAACCACTCTTGTATTTTCGTCTTCATTAAAAAAACACAGTATTTTTTTACGACTTCTTTCTCTTTCACGGTATTAAAATGTTTCTGGACATTTTTATTACCAGTTTTCCTTACCTGTACATGTTCTTATTAGTAGCTTTAGGATCTCTTATCACCTCTTTATATTTATTTAAAAGTCTCTTTAGCTCTTTGTTTTCCTTTTTTACATTACATAGTCTTTTTTTAAATATTTTTATATCTTTGTCTCTTTGATAACGTAAATGTCTTATTTTTGCTCTTAACTTAAAATATTTATCCGTCTGATTTTCATATGTAGGTACGGTTTCCTTCATATCATGTGATAAACCTAATTGAAGGAGATCATGACTCTCTAGGTAGTTCTCTAGGTTCGTCTTTGAATCTTTCGATGTCCAAAACAACATGTTCAATTTCTTTTTCGGCTCTCTTTTTATGTAAATATTTTTTGCTATTAGCTCTCCACTTTCTACGTCTATCTCTTTGAGCACGTGGTGTTAAATCTTTAATTCCAATAATTTTATTTTCAGCTTTCCTCGTCATGTATCTTCTTTTTTCTTTTTCAATATTATATAATTCTTGATTTTCTTTTAAAGCTTTTACGTTTAGCTAATCTTCTTCTAGCTAATATTTCTTCTTTTGTTTTCTTAGGACGCGCCATTTTTATCTAAAAATCAATCAATTGGAATAATCATTACCGTAATTTATTATTCATTACCGTGACCGCAAAAAGGTTACGATAAACGACGGTAATGAAGGGCACGGTTATGAACTATAACCACTTTTAGGCAATTATACTTTTTTGTGTAAGTAGTACATGCTATCATTATATTTTAACAATAAGCTATCCCCTAACTTAATGAATTGTTCTAGCTGGAAGTTAACAATTTTAAATACTTCATAAGGTATAAGCGGACTTGTAATGAAATACAAACTGGACAAAACACTTCAACACAACACTTACCGTGATTTTTAGTTTAAAACCATGCGTACGTCTACTCGCCGTTACGCTTGCCGGCTAACTGAGGCGCAGGGGCCTCCCTCTACAATATGTGGCGGGGCGGGATCAAAGGTTTTAGCCGCGGTTTATCGAATTCTTCTAACGGTTCTGGTAATGAGTTTTGTACCGTAACAAAACTTTAAAAACGAATTTGCTTAATATATGTTGACAAAATAGCATTTCTATTATTATGATTTATTAAACGTTTATCGAATTATTCGACAGTCGACAAACTTGCGTTCTTCGCTATAGATTAAATATAAGACGGTTTAATGCACAATATCTAGCAATGGAACAGGTGCCTGTAATGATTTTTGATGCTGTTTTTATTTCAAAAATATGCGTTTCCATTAAAAAAATCTACAAATAAATAAAGCGCCAGTTAAAGTACTTTGGTATACATGATATATGTATATTATAATAAGTCTAAACTTAAGGTAGATTTTTTTATTTAATAGAACTTGTGACATTTGGTACATTTGAATATTTACCCATGTAGGCTATTTTTTATCCCGGGAAAATGTTTTTATCCCGGATAATTTCGATATTGTTTTTTTTTCTATAGTCTACGCGGACGGAGTCGCGGGCGTCCACTAGTACTTAAATATATTTCCGTCACGTTCGTGACTAACCTCTGTGTGACTGATACAGCAAGTCAATATGTATATCAATGACAGACATGAATAGAGAGCGGTCATCGCGCTAAATGCGTCATAATTCGCGTCCGTACTTTATTTGTAATGTTGCAACCATTCTTTCATTCTGTGTTCATCCATTTAAAAAAATATAGCATTATTTCGGATGGATTTGCTTGCGTTTTCTATAGCGTTACCTAACCAGAGGAAAAAAGTTCGTGCTTACGGGGAAGGAGGCAGGAAAGACGGGGTCTGCATGTGACACGGATAACTTTGTAAAGATTCGTCGCGAATACTGTATTACAGTACAATTAATTTTAATAATAGGCATTGACTTACTTGTGTTTCAGATTTATCGCGAAGTGATGATAAATGCGCCTAAAGGATAATATTAAAGTTGAAATTAGGAGTGTTTTTTTTATCACTAAGGTGCTTTTCGAAAATAGTTTTTTATAATATTGTTTTGTATCACTTGAGATGTCCATTACTTAGCTAGAAAAACTATACCTAGTGTATAGACTTTGCATGAAACATGCTTTTACTAGAATATGTGCTAAAACATTTTTATATTCAGTAGGTGCTAATATGATAGGCATGTCACGAATTTGTAGCATTTATTATATGTAGAAATATCAAATATTAATGTACAAATAGATTTATGTATTGCGTTGACCAATGGCAGGTCAGCGGTATTTTGTTTACTTTTATACATATAAACCATAGTGCCTTAAAGTTTTTTTTTTTACTAAAAATACTAAAGTGAAATTGTATACTGAAGAAATACTACAAATGAATATGTTAAAAGATGGCATTAAGCTAAGAATTTTTGCTTCAAGTTTATGAAATAGATATCACAAACGAGATCCCCTTTAAGTATAATATATCTCGTGTATTCAGGCAGCTTTTAAGTTATATGTATTTTTATATATATTCAATATAACGACTTCCTCGATTTAACAATTTTTTTCCCTATCCCCTTGCTTGAACTGTCTATAAGAGTCAATGTAAAATATACCTTTACATTGCGAACATTATTTGTGAACAACCTCTTTATACGAATTTTTGACTATCAAGAAAAAGTATGAATACCTCTCATTAACGAATTTTGAAAACCAAAACCTTTATATAAAGTTCCCATTAATGTGGAGCCTTAATTTCATAGTATTCGATTCATGTCGCGACAGGTTTCGACACGCGTTTACCTCTTTATAACGAATTTTAGCCCGCTTAATTAACCTAAACATAACAAACCTCAGTTCATTCGTTGATATAACGAATATTTACTTGCTCCCTTCAGATTTGTTAAATCGAGGTTGCACTGTATTAAGGCGCACTAAGTCTTATATTCAGGAATCCAGGATACATTGTAAAAATATCGGATATTTAGACAAGTGGAATAAAACGTTCGAATAAGAAATCTCTTTTAGAGATAAGCACGCCTTTGTACATTTTGTTATCAATCAACTTTATTTGTTAAAATTGTCCTGAGCACAATAAAGAAAAAGAATTTAATGCTATATGTACCTAGCTAGCAACTTGTCACTGAGCATTTACGTCTACCCCCGCTATTGTAAACGTGACTGTGGGATGCCCTATACCAGGGATGGCGAACCAATGGCACGCGTGCCACCCCTGGCACGCAACAAAATAGTTCAGGCACGCCGAATGATACAGATGAGAATGAATAACAAAAAAAATAGCATCGAAACTGTTTGTCAGATGACTCTAGTTCAGCGGCTTGCATTCTGCTGAAAGTAACAAAGTAAGAGCCTGACATAAAATACTTCGCATCTAATTTAAAACAGCAGAAATTACACAATTTTTTTTTATATGTTAAAATAGTAACATTACATACCGATAATTGTACTTTTGAATTTTTAATAAATAGTACAGTATACTTAATATCTAGTTTTATTTTTGTTCAATAATATCAATATGCCTTAATTATTTGATGGCACGTCATAGATATAATAACTATGTCTCATGAAAAATGGCACGTATATCACTAAAGGTTCGCCATCCCTGCCCTATACGATCTTGCAGTTCTAGCTACGCTATTTAGGTAACACAGCCGTGCGAATAATGTCAATTATATCATATACATATTTTGCCCTCTGTGTGTGTGTAGGTATCCCGTAAACTTAAAATTATTTTTGGTCTTAAAGAGACCTTGAGTTTTTAATAAAATGTTATCATAAAATGTCTGTTTTAAAATTTCTTTTGGCCCCAACACATTCAGTGTCGGTGACTACGTATTTGCGTCTTTGAGACTTTCTAGAGGTGCCGTTGACGCTTATTTGCGTCATCGCATTAGGCGTTGACGTAATGTCGGCACCCTTAGAAAATCTGCCGGCAGCGAATGTGTTTTATTATACAACTATCTTTCAAGACCGAGTATTTGCTAGATTTTAAGCCGGCTTTTACACCAGAGATGTGCTAGACATTTCTTATTGTTCTTCTTGTAGTGGCACTCCATTACTGGAGGTCTGCCGTCAGCTTATTTACAGCCAATTTCTATAACTTTGGGGTATGCACGAACCTATTTACGCGGCGTAACGCTCTAGCGACTCACTAGCAAAATCTATGTGATTTGACAGTTTGACGCTAGCGTTACGGACTATCGAGAGGTTCCTGCTTACCGCATTGATCTTGAGAGATTTTTGCATATCAGAAAATTTCAAATTAGGAATAAAAAGGTCCGAGAATCTTTTTGATCGTTCGTATCCTCCTTCACATTAGCTATTCTCGTACACTCACGAATGTTTCGCGGCCAAGATTTCTCTCGTCTTCTTGTTTCTAGACGTTTCATTGACATCATTTATTTATAAGGCATGCCAACGACAAATAAATATGTAAGGATTTACAAAAAACACAGATCGGTCTAGGTCTGATGCATATAGTCCGGGAGGTAGCGTTGCATTTTTGATGGTGATTTTAGGCCGATCGATTTTGAGTGCAATTGATAGTTTAGATGAGGACATCAATTGAATTGAGCGTCAGCAGGCGCACTCAGGGTGGGGCGAGTGGGGAGAGAATTTCAAGTATGTCAAAAAAAAAAAATCCAAAAATTATTTCTGTTCGTCCGAAAATTTGCACATCAGTAGTTTTAACAATAATAATAATTATAGAAACCGTCAGCTGTGAAGAAAATGGCGGGTTGTACGTCAGCAGGTTATATATACCTATATTAAAAATAATTATTTTCATTTCATTTCCGGTCGAATGAAACTGATACAGGTTATTCTTTATGCTATAAAAATGATAAAAAAAAGCGTCAGCAGATCTATCGATAGGGGTAAAATCGTCAGCAAGGGGATTATATGTGCCGAGCAGGTATTCAATCCGAGTATGCATTAACCATCTATATTATTCAACTGACGACCTTCTCCCTGTCAATTACTCTGCTGATTCTTTTCTTCATTATATACATTGTTCAAATTATGCTTACGATCAATTTTCAAGCGACCTGAAATCAATTTGATTATAAAAATTCTCATTTTTTAGTCCAGTCAAATTAGCTACAAAAATAGGGGTAAGGTTACATTAATTCGCACCTTGCTAAAAATTTGCATGAATGTTGGGAACACCATTACATACAATTTGTCAATTATCCACATCAATCCAATGTGTGGAAAATTTTTTATTGAAGGTCAAATGTTGCAAAAATCGGTTTTTTGAGTTTTCCAGCTAAACGGTAAGTTCTATCATGAAAATAGGTGATACAAAAATTATTCATCATCCAATTATCTACAAAAATTGTTCATACACTTTTTTTCCTAAGAATCGCCATTTCGGAGATATAGCGATGCAAAATGTTGAAAAAGTTGTGTTATTCATAATATGCACACGTTTCCGCGCCACCCGTGAGGTAGTGTACATGACGCGTTTTTTTTACGTGGTTTCCCCAGTAGGCCTATTCCACGATCTATTGTGGTTCTGTTGAGTTAAAAAACTATTTTATTAAATTTAAAATGGTACTATAGTAAATGACAAGAGCGGTGTAAGTAATGAGTAAATTGAAAAAATTATTCGTCTGATAGATACTCGTTTAATGGAACATAATCCATACTGTCTTGCACTTCTTCTCCTTCTTCTTCTTCTTCTTCCTGCTGGGTACAAATAAATTGTTCAAAGAGCGATGCATCAGATGTCTCCTCGCCTATATCGTAAGAATCCTCTTCTTCTGGCGATTGAACATTGGAGCACGATTGGCCTCGACAACTGATACATGCTAATGAACAAAACAACCCAACTTTTTTACAGCCGCATTTAGCATTACACCCCGTTTTGCAATTGCAAAAAATTGAATTGAGGAGTTTTTCCGGTGCAGGAGGGAGTAAAGTCTGAACTGGTTCCAATATATTGTCAATTAACTTCCAACCCCAGTCTTCTGGGTTTAGTTTATTACCGAGCCATACTTGAACTTGATAATATACCCGAAATAGATGTTGATAAGCAGAAGCAGAGGTTGGAGGAAGACAAGCTAATTGTACTTGTTTTTTTTTATGCGTATTTTTTGCAAAAGATAAGTATCGAAACTTATCTAAGCACGTAATTTTTTTTGGAGCTCCGTAAACGGAAAGAAGAAAGCGAATTCCGTTGGTGATTACAGCTTGTGGAGTAGAGGTACTTTCTTTGAAAACGTCAGCACAATCAACTAAATCTTGTCTCTCAAACAATTTCAAAACTGATTTTTTACCTATCCTGAAAAATGCTGATGTCGTGTCGCAACCAGTTACTGCATGTAGAAATAAGATATGATTTTGGCATTTTGAAAAAGCAGATAAACTCTTGTTCGTTCGAGCAGTAAGTAATACCAACAAATCAACATCTTCACCAACAACAATAGTTGGATTTGTCGAGTTAAATTGTTCTATTGCTGTTTCAACTATCAGGACATCAGCATCATTATCAGCTTGCGCCGAACGCCAACCGAAAAAAATATTTATTTTTTAAAACCTGGGAAAGCTGAACAACAATCAAAAATATATTCATCCAAGAGTTTATCTGCTTTTTCAAAATGCCAAAATCATATCTTATTTCTACATGCAGTAACTGGTTGCGACACGACATCAGCATTTTTCAGGAGAGGTAAAAAATCAGTTTTGAAATTGTTTGAGAAACAAGATTTAGTTGATTGTGCTGACGTTTTCAAAGAAAGTACCTCTACTCCACAAGCTGTAATCACCAACGGAATTCGCTTTCTTCTTTCCGTTTACGGAGCTCCAAAAAAAATTACGTGCTTAGATAAGTTTCGATACTTATCTTTTGCAAAAAATACGCATAAAAAAAAACAAGTACAATTAGCTTGTCTTCCTCCAACCTCTGCTTCTGCTTATCAACATCTATTTCGGGTATATTATCAAGTTCAAGTATGGCTCGGTAATAAACTAAACCCAGAAGACTGGGGTTGGAAGTTAATTGACAATATATTGGAACCAGTTCAGACTTTACTCCCTCCTGCACCGGAAAAACTCCTCAATTCAATTTTTTGCAATTGCAAAACGGGGTGTAATGCTAAATGCGGCTGTAAAAAAGTTGGGTTGTTTTGTTCATTAGCATGTATCAGTTGTCGAGGCCAATCGTGCTCCAATGTTCAATCGCCAGAAGAAGAGGATTCTTACGATATAGGCGAGGAGACATCTGATGCATCGCTCTTTGAACAATTTATTTGTACCCAGCAGGAAGAAGAAGAAGAAGAAGGAGAAGAAGTGCAAGACAGTATGGATTATGTTCCATTAAACGAGTATCTATCAGACGAATAATTTTTTCAATTTACTCATTACTTACACCGCTCTTGTCATTTACTATAGTACCATTTTAAATTTAATAAAATAGTTTTTTAACTCAACAGAACCACAATAGATCGTGGAATAGGCCTACTGGGGAAACCACGTAAAAAAAACGCGTCATGTACACTACCTCACGGGTGGCGCGGAAACGTGTGCATATTATGAATAACACAACTTTTTCAACATTTTGCATCGCTATATCTCCGAAATGGCGATTCTTAGGAAAAAAAGTGTATGAACAATTTTTGTAGATAATTGGATGATGAATAATTTTTGTCTCACCTATTTTCATGATAGAACTTACCGTTTAGCTGGAAAACTCAAAAAACCGATTTTTGCAACATTTGACCTTCAATAAAAAATTTTCCACACATTGGATTGATGTGGATAATTGACAAATTGTATGTAATGGTGTTCCCAACATTCATGCAAATTTTTAGCAAGGTGCGAATTAATGTAACCTTACCCCTATTTTTGTAGCTAATTTGACTGGACTAAAAAATGAGAATTTTTATAATCAAATTGATTTCAGGTCGCTTGAAAATTGATCGTAAGCATAATTTGAACAATGTATATAATGAAGAAAAGAATCAGCAGAGTAATTGACAGGGAGAAGGTCGTCAGTTGAATAATATAGATGGTTAATGCATACTCGGATTGAATACCTGCTCGGCACATATAATCCCCTTGCTGACGATTTTACCCCTATCGATAGATCTGCTGACGCTTTTTTTTATCATTTTTATAGCATAAAGAATAACCTGTATCAGTTTCATTCGACCGGAAATGAAATGAAAATAATTATTTTTAATATAGGTATATATAACCTGCTGACGTACAACCCGCCATTTTCTTCACAGCTGACGGTTTCTATAATTATTATTATTGTTAAAACTACTTATGTGCAAATTTTCGGACGAACAGAAATAATTTTTTTTTTTTTTTGACATACTTGAAATTCTCTCCCCACCCTTACTGGAGCTGCTGACGTTCGAGTTACTCAATGACTATCCATGAAAAGTACGTTATGACATTAATCAATCGACCAGAAATGATTTTGTAAAATGCAACGCTACCTCCCGGACTAATATGTCTGATACAGGCTAGCACAGCACTTACCATGGAGAAAGTATAAAAGAGGAGGTGAGACTATGAACTGAGTCGTGTGGCAATCGTGAGGCCATGACGTCATGATAGCGGAGCTTCCGTGTCAGTGTAATGCAGTAGCTGTAACCACACGCTTATGCAAGTAGTTTGACTAGTCACTACAAGGTGGTTTCTATATAAATGGGCAGGGCTTCAGTGTTCAATGCTCCTCTCGTCCCATACTTCACCCCCGCTCAGCGGCACACTATTTTTGTATGAAAATATACTTAGCCGCTGCTCCTTTTCTTCTCCATGGCACTTACCAACTAGTGTTGCCCAAATGCAAGAACAAGACGAGACTTAGCCAGTCTTGGTCTTGGTCTTGCGCCAATACACCTGGTCTTGGTCTTGGTCTTGCGCTCCCAGTCTTGGTCTTGGTCTTGGTCTTGCAGCAAGAGTCTTGCAAGTCTTGCAATTACCTATTAGTCTATTACTATTTATTAAAGTTTACTTTAAATCTTAGAAAAACGTATTAGAATTGACATTGTGAGCTTGAATTAACATAGCCATAGTAAAGATCAAGCAGATTAATAAATAACTGAAGATTTGATAAGAAATTCGAAAAATCAACTGACCTATATGTCGTTTTCCATGGAAGTAACTGTTTTTTAATAAACATTTATGATTTATAAGCTTACATTTGCTAAAACATGTAAAAAAACAAATTAATTACAATAACTTGACTGTATTTTAAAGAACAATACTTATCTGTCTAGAAAGAGATTGAACCCTCAACTTATAAGAAATTTAATAAAAGAGTTTTACGATTTATCATTTATTTGAATAAAAAATAAAATACAACACAAATCAACAGCTTTATCATTAGGTTATGATACTTTATATCAATTCTTTTGACCAAGAATTAATACAAAGTAACCATCTGGCTGACTCATCACTTAACCTATTTCTATGTTTTCTAATTACTAATGATGCTTTAGAAAATAACCTCTCAGCAGGTACTGAAGTTGCAGGTATTGAGAGAAAATCACGGGCCATTTTCGATAAAATCGGATACTCTGTCTCATGCGTCCTCCACCAATCTAAAATGTCTTCCGAGCTGGCAGTTCTTGGTTTTCTCAGGTACTCCTCCAACTCGTCTATCACTAAGCCTTGAAGACAAGATCCAGATGACGTCGAGGGACATTCATAGAGTTTATCAAAGTCTATTACATCTTCATCACATACTTTATTTTATTTTTCTGGTAATTCCAGAGATTTGTTCAGTGAGTGTAGACTTTTATATTCTTCATAAAGTTCATTGAACTTGCGCAGACTTTCTGTTTTAAGTTGCTTCCCCCACATTGTCAGGTCAAAAGTCTGAGCCTTATGCCTTGGGTCTAAAATTAAAGAAGTACAATAAATCCAGTTGCTCTTCTTGTAATGTTTAAGCATTTTGTCTCGAACTGCTTGGAAAGCTAGAATGAGCCTTTCATCCACTTCAGATCGATTAGGTTTCTCATCTAACTGTTTTACCATGGATTCAATTTTATCTAGCAAGAGATTGAATGATACAATGACTAGCGGTAATGTAACATATTTGTCTCCACCAAGTTTTGTACTTAAAAGTTTAAAGTTTATTAGAAATTTATGTAATTTTTCGAGTACCTGCCATTCATTAGCTGTGATTTGAAAATCATTCAATTCGGTGACAGAACTGCACAATATGTCAATGCCCGCTCTCACTTTTAAACCAAATCCAATCATATCATGTGTGGAATTCCATCTCGTTGGACAGTCAAGAATGGCATTTAGATTTGATGGCACGCCAGCTGCTTCACAAGCAGACTGAAACTTCTTCTTCACTATCTCACTTCTTTTTATTTTACTGGAAATACTGCGTAACTTTGTTACAGATGTACGCGAGTCAGCAATATTTGGTGCAGATTCTTCATCTTCCTCATCCTCAGTTTCGTCTGCATAGTCTTCGTACTGCTGATCTTGCGCGTTAGTGTCAGACTCACAGTGTAATGCTAAGGTCTTTAATAAATCTTGTACACCAAGGTTTAAAATGTGAGCAAAGCACCGGAAATGTTGATTGTCTGAATCAAAGTGTGGCGGCAGCTGTTTGCCCAGTTCAAACATAAATTTGGTATTTGCACTTGCGTTGTCGACCGTGATAGCTTGTATTTTATTAATTATGCCATATTCCAATAAACATTCATGGAAAATCGTTGCAATATCTTCCCCAGTATGTCGACCGCGTGATGGTATAAAATCAAGAACTACAGATCGATACTTCCATTCGTTGTCTATATAATGAATAGTAACCCCGTAGTAACTCCTACCAGCAATTGACGTCCACCCATCAATGGTAAACGACATTTTAGATGATAATTGTTGAAGTCGTTCCTTGAGATTCAATTGGAGCTCTTCAAATCGCTCTTTGACTTTCCTTCTAAGTGTAGACCTTTTAGGAAACACCATATTAGGGCAAATACGTCGAAAATATACTTGTGTAGCTTCGTCATCGAAAAATGAGAAGGGAAGATATTTTTTCACCACCCAATCAACTGTAGCTGTCGTGATGTTGTCACTGCTGTTTTCCGACTGAAACAAAACAATAAATCTTGTGTTATTATTTAAAACATACTAGGTTTGAGCGTATAAGAGGAGGAGGTTTGTTGTTGTTAAATCGAGAAAATCGTTAAATTGATATTTGTTATATTAAGGTTGCACTGTACTGTAATTTACCAAAATAAAGTACTTAGTTGTTACTGGCCGATTAAATGAAAATATGGGTGTTTATAAAAAATATTTAAGACGATAATTACATACTTAATATGTCGCACCCCTAGATGAAAACACCACTAACTCAAAAATACTTACGTAAGTTAATGGCGTTTTTGAAAGTATCGCATGAATAGCTACGCGGAGTTAAAATTCTATTAACTGTTAAAAAAATATTCTTACCTGTCCATTTCTTCCAGCGGTTACTAAAAAGCTTGTGATATCTCCACTTAATTTTGGTTTAACAGGAAGAAATATTTCTGATTCCTTTTTGTGGAAAGATATTAGATGTTTCCTTAAGCCTGAAGTGTTTCTGTTTTTCATTTTTATTTCAATCTTTTTATGTTGGCACAATTTACACAAGGCAGTTTGGGATGCATGAATTATTTCGAAAAACTCCTCAAATTTGCTTTTGGGTCTTTTAGATCTGTGACTCAAACTCTCGTTACTCGGACTAGAATAATTTGAAAGGTCACTCATATTAAATTGTACACGTGATACGTTTTTAGAAAACAACGAGAATTAGTAAAAACAATTATTAAGTTAGACTCGAAGCACAGCTCAATTGGAAATGACTGGAATTAAAATAATTCGTATTATGAAGTATAAATAAATGAAGTACGTTTCCTTGCTTTCTACCGCGCCGCCTCGCCACGTGCCGGCTCTATGAAAAGGATGCCGCCGCAAATCAAACGATGCCGCGTGCGGCGTACAAACACACACTAAATATTACCTACTTGTACAGACGCGACGCGTGAATAAAATATATGTAAAGAATTAGTGCCAATCACTATTCTTTACATATAAGTGAATGTTTTGGCGTACATCTATACTAATATTATAAAGCTGAAGAGTTCGTTTGTATGTTTGATGACAGAAGTTTTAAAATAAATAAATAAATCCTGAACGTCACTATACCTCCAAAGTTACTATTCCTCGTGGACGAAGTCGCGGGCACAGCTAGTAAATACTTACTCTCATCATCTCTCTCAGAGATATTCGGGCTGGTAAGTAATACAAAACTCTTATCGCAGGCTTTTTATTTTATTAGTAGGTAAGTACCTACGCTTTTTATATTATTTTATTAGTTTTGTAGAATTTTTTTACACGTTTCAAGTATATTTAAAAGTGGCTACAATATTTATCAAACGGGTGATATTTGAACACTTTTTTGCTATTTTTTCTTGTAAAAACTTAAGAAATATAATGACTAAATGTACAATAATAGTACCTAAGTAATTAGTTTAAAACCATATAAGTAATCAATATTATAATATATACTTACTAGAATCACAGATATGATAATACTATAGTACTAGAATGAATTATTATGATATCTACTACCTATCCTTACCATTTTATCCTAATCATAATACTACTTGCGTGATCAGTATAATGTATTCATTTTCATTCTAAGCACTCTGAAACTTATTTATTCTTTGGAACACCTGTAGGTACTCTTAAAATTCGAAATTATTTTGCATTAGTATACCTACGCCCTATGGCGGCAATCAAATAGTGTCAAATGTTATGATTTCGGCGTGGCGGCAACGATTGTTTTAGATTTCAAAAGAAGCCGCCGGCGCGTGTATCATAAGTTCATAACCATGTACTTCCGAAAAGCGGCAAATTTCTTTGAGAAGTAAGTACAAAACCTTTGATGCCGCATTATCAAAGTGCCGATGGTTAAAACATAACTATGCATGCACTCAGTTTGATTTTAATAGATATTTTTTTATTCGCTATGTTTATGGTATTAGTCGTAATGCGCATAGGTCCAGTTTTTCATATTCTTTGATACAGTTTTTTGCGTCTCATAGAATTCCTAAGCGTACCTACCTATACACCGAACTGTTACACCTAACTACTCCGTGAAATAGCGCTAAGTCCTAGCTGCAAGACGCAAGAGTCTTGCAGGCTATGTCTTGTTCTTGCTCAAATCTTGCACGGTCAGTCTTGGTCTTGTTAAAAATACGCGGTCTTGTTCTTGGTCTTGCAAAAACGCAAGAACAAGACCAAGACTGCAAGATCAAGACTGAATTTGGGCAACACTATTACCAACATTAAAATTAAAATTACCTCACGCAAACTTATCGATAGCGCGTTCGTTAAATGAAAGTGAAAATCAGAAGTGGGATAAACAAGTGTTTATAATAATAATAATTGCAAGTTTATAAGTATATATTTTTATTATAAAAATTGTTAAAATATTCTATTAATAATCCTTGATTATTTCATAATAATACCAGTGATAGGAATAAGCAGATTGGGTCAACGTAGCCTTAGGATCTGCTTTTATGACCTATATATATATTTTACACAACACATTAACCTAGTCCCACACTAAGATCCCTAAGGTCTTGTGTCGTGGGTACTAAGCAACGGTATATAAATACATAGATAAGTATAGAAACATCCATGACTCGGAAACAAACATCGATATTCATCATATCAATGTTTGCACCTACCGGGATTCGAACCCAGGACCTATGGTAGGGTCGGCCGTCGTTCTTTACATTTCTCTAAGGACAGTAACCAATTTACTTATTTCAATCACGAATATGATAAAGGAATAACGTCGATTCCGGCCGTCACACTTAAACCTAAACGTAAAATTAGTCCTACTACCTGTCCTTTTCTCTCTAAGCCATTTATGTTAAGGACGGAGAGAGATAGACCTGACTAAGATTAGGTTTAAGTGTGACGGTCAGAATCGACCATAATGTTTAATATGCAGTCACTTCATAATTCTAATATTTACATATCAATACAAAGCAATACCTACTTATTTTCTAGTGTCATAAACTGTGTTTTTAATACAGGGTGTGGGTGACAGCCAGGCTAATACTGAAATGCTGAACAAGTACCATTGTGTTAAGTTATACTACAGTGTTATTACTTGCAGGAAATGTATTTTTGATTTGATTATCAGTAATCTTTGTTCTCCGCGCCAATTGTATCGGGCGATCCTGTGACTAATTAAATGGGCTTATTGGTTATTGTGTGACACATTGCTGTTTTTTTTAAATCACTTTTGACTCTCCATTAGGGTTGATTAGTTATTTGAACTTTTTTGAAAATCATATTTTGGTTTAAATTTTATTTTTAAGTTATTATCTAAGGCCTAATTACAGGAACTAAACTATTTCTTACCTTAAAATATGAAAGAAAAAATGTTGGAAAATATTGAAATTTTCCTGTGAAAATTTTCAGTGTTTTCCGCCTAAGAATCATGGTCTGAAATCATGGTATCAATATTTGCCTGGCTGTCACAAACACCCTGTATATGGATACCTACTTATTTAAATGCAAACTGCTTGCCAGATTACATAAGGCTACTAAGTTAGTACTTGCTAACATACATAGGTAAGTAAAGAATCTCTATACAGGGTGTAACATAAGGGCGTGTTAAGTAAGATGCTTAGAAGATAGCACACTATAAAGTTATCTAATAACATTTATTTTTCAAGAATGAATGTAGGTACATTTCCGAATTGTTTAGGAATTAAAAACATTTGATTTCGAGTCCCGTGTGGACAGATTCTCTATAGTGGGCTATATAAAAAAATATTTCTCTTACATAACAGAAATACTTAACTGTTTTTGCGACTGTACATTTCATCGGTTTTGCCGGTGATGATAGTGTTTTTTTAGATATATGTATGTCACGTACGTATAGAATGTTGGTTACTCTTTATGTTGTTGTTGTCGTCGTCAGCCTATTGCAGTCCACTGCTGGACGTAGACCTCCCCCAGTGTACGCCACATGGCTCGGTCTCCCGTTTTCACCATCCGGTCACTACCAGCCGTCCTCTTTAAGTCATCGGTCCATCTGTCCGGAGGACGCCCAATGCTACGCTTGCCGAGGCGCGGTCTCCATTCGAGAACCCGTTTACTCCACCGTCCATCGGTTCTACGACAGATGTGTCCGGCCCACTGCCACTTCAGTCTGCTACATTTCGAACTTAAATGTACTTTTACTCTGAACCAGCACTGTTTTGATCGTTCATATAATGCAGCTCACGCCTAACCGGCATGATTTTATGGACTCTCTTCCTGTGTGTGTACAATGACGCTTTTTGCTTGAATGTCTGCCTGCAAATATCACATACTAGGGGCCGATCGCTTGAATGGATCACTATGTGTTGGGTTAGCGCCTTTTTGTCCTGGAAATAAGGTTTATTTTGTATTAAACATACAAATATATGTAGGTAATAATATAGGTTTAAATATATTAAATAATTAATGGCGCCCGCGACTCCGTCCACGTGGACTGCAGAAAAAACAAAATGTCGAAATTATCCGGGATAAAATGTAGCCTACATGTTAAGTGGGACCTGTCACAACATATTCCTGAAAACTGCATCGAAATCGGTTCAGCCGTTTCCGAGATTAGCGTGCACAAACATAGATCCGTTACAATTTTATTATATGTGTATAGATATAGGTAGTAACAAAAAGGCATGTTAAGTAAAAACTAAGAAAATAGAAAACATAGCCACAAAATATGAGACTCTTAAATCACATAAATGTTTATTTTCTAACATTGTATGAACAGGAATTCTTCATACTACATATAGTACTGTATATGGAAAAATGAACATGTGTTTTCAAGCCTCTAATTTCGTGTATAGTGCGGTATTTTCATGGATATTTGTTAAACATACTCCCTGTGTTACACCCTGTATATAGTATATTTAACTAATAGAATCTTTGTGACCTTCCTAATCTTTCAACAGGTAGTCAGTCAACAAAGATTCAATCAGAGATTTTCTGACAAGTTAAAATAAGTGTCAAAAATAGATGGCGTGAGAGAATCTCCTACCCTAACTGCTTCCCCCTTCACCTCCCCCATGTACGTGACCAATGACAAAACAGAATGAGGGATGATGATGCGCTCACGCCATCTATCCATATGGTCGGTATTATTTTAAAATTTTAATAGTTGTCGGAAAATCCTTCATTAAAATAAAGAAAAAATCCAAAAAATTAAGTACAAAAATTTTGCAAAAATTTTCACTTGGGATATTTTTAAAAAGTTACGATGATGATGATCTTCGACCGTATTTGAGCCATGGCGACCAATCTCTACGGAGATTGGTCAGGTACCCAGGAGATATTATATTGCACAAGTGTGTGCGCAAACACAGATGCACTCTCTAGTTCCGTTACTCTCATATTCCGATGGGATGGAAAGCCGACACGACCGGAGAGAGATCAGACTCAGTAAACGAACTTGTACATCTCAACTATACCCTCAAAATTGGTCAGAAGTGGCACCATGTGGTTCTATCGGCCCTTGGTGCTCTGCCTACCCCGTAAGGGATAAAGGCGTGATTATATGTATTTATTTATTATTAAACCTACCGTAAACGACTTCCCACACTGTTGGCACACATAGTTCCTTGGCTTCTGCTTCTTCTCTCCGTGCACTCTCATCATATGTTTTTCCACATTCGCTCGAGACGCTATCGGCTGAAAAATAAGTCAATTCAATTCAATTTGTTCATTTGTAATACACAGGTTATAAAGTTGTTGAGTATATAATTATGTCAATATAGTGCACTGTGATTTGCCATTTGGCGTGCAAATTTATACATAGAGCATTTACATAAAAATAAAATAACAATCACATTAAAATAGAACATTCAATTAATTAATTACATATAAAGAAACATTATTAATAATAGCACATGTCGTTGAAACTCCATTATGGTCGTGTTACCTATCTATCTATACATACAGGGTGTAACAAAAAGGGTATGTTAAGCGAAAAGCTATGTAAATAGCCCACTATAGAGAACCTATCCACAAAATTTAAGATCCGAAATCACATGTTTATTTTTCCCGATAGTATGGAGAATTTTTAAATATCTCAGGAATTTTCATACAATCTTGGAAAATAAAAATGTGATTTCGAGTCTCAAATTTTGGAAATAGGTTCTCTATAGTGGGCTATTTATACAGCTTTTCGCTTAACATACCCTTTCTGTTACATCCTGTATAATAAAATTGTAACAGATCGATGTTTGTGCACGCTAATTTCAGGAACTGCTGAACCGATTTCGATGCAGTATTCAGGAATATATTGTGACAGGTCCCACTTAACATATAGGCTACTTTTTATCCCGGATAATTTCGACATTTTGTTTTTTTCTGCAGTCCACGCGGACGGAGTCGCGGGCGTCCTCTAGTTACAAAATAATTTAAGCATTAATGTATTCTTTATTGTACACACAAACATTGGACAGCATAGTGACATAATACAGGATGATTTTTGTCGTCAACGTTCCCGAAAACTATGGAATCTCCTCATCATCACCATAATTTTTCTCCATGGAAGCATACCTGGGAAGTGTCTGGTTTCCAAAATATTAGGGTCCAAAGTTGAGTAAATAGACTGCGTTTTTCTGCATAAATGCACATTGACGCGCGTAGCAAGATTTTTTCACGAGAAATAATTAATATCTGTCTATGAAAAGAGTAGCATAAACACTGGACACTACAAATTTCGCCCGCTTTAGTAATTTAAAAAAATATATCTATATATATACAATATAAATTTTACATCATTTCCCAGCATTTTTTTGGCATAAACTTACTTTATTTGATGCATAGAGTATGTACCCTTCGTTAATGGTAGCGACAAATAACACCCTGTATAGTTACACAGAGTATGTTCCAAAGGCGAGCTTATCTCTTCAAGAGATTTCTTCTAGCAAACCCGAATTTAAGCATTGTCTAAATCTGACAGGTATTTCATACATTTCGCTGTCAAATGGCATTTTTGATGTCGATTTTTAATGATTGACATACAAATCGTCTTAGGTTTAGAAACCGTTAGCGTGAAAAAAAATCAGGAGAAAGAAAAACTGAGTGCTGTATTTTTTGAATTTCATTCACTTTACGCTCGTTTTTTAGGATTTTCCCAACGTTTCCATTCATCATCATCATTATCATCCATCATAAATTCAGAAATCATTTACTAAAGACAATGGCTGTATGGGCTTAGTTCCCCTTGCCTTTCCTTCGGGATAAACTAAACAAAAAAAAAAAAAACTAGTGCTGTATTTTGTACTTACGACGTCTTTTGTTTTTTTTTATTTAAACGCACATTATGTATGAATCTCCGAGGTTCTCACTTAAAGGCGTCGATATGACTGTTTCCAAAATGGGGTGGGCCCAGAACTGCACGATCATATAGGAGATCTCGCAGACACGTAACACAGCGGAGACGAGTCAAATAGAGATAGAGATAAACTAGCTCATCGCCTGGGAGAACGCCCCTGAGTTCCTTAGTCGACTCTTACGACATGCACGGAATGAGATGCAGCTGATGTATTCTAGTGAAGCCCCGCATCAGTACAGGACCATGTTTAATCTCACCTTATCACAGACTGGACACTTGTGCGATGTTTTGCCGAGATGTTGGTAATTGAAGTGGTCTTGCATTGCTTCTTTAGTCGGATACCCTTTGTTGCACATCGGACATGGGAATCTGAACAAAATATTGTGTTCAAACAATATAGTCCGAAAATCATTTCTGTTGCTACCATTTATGTTAAGGATGGAGAGAGAGAGAGAGACCGATCTGACTAATTTTAAGTTTTGGTTTAAGTGTTTTATATTTAGGTCAGAATCAACCACACTGTGTTTAATTAAAAAAAAAATCCTAATAGGGCTGTTTCATTGCTGCTATTGTATCTGTAATAAATAATGAAATAGAAATATCGTCACCCGAGTAATTGACCCGGTGGCTCAGTGGTGAGAGCGCTGGCACGCGGAATGCAGAGGTCGTGGGTTCGATTCCCACCCGGGTGAGGAATTTTTTCCATTTCTTTATTAATAATTTTATAAGAAATATCTATTCTATTTAAATAAATAACATTGTACACTCACTTGAATATTTGTTCAGTAGCATGCGCTCGTGAGTACTTGAGATGTGCTTGATACGTCGCGAGGTGAGAGAATACCTGCGAGAAATACATTCTGATAAGTAAATTTATATCTTAATAATATTATAAACGCGAAGGTTTGTAAGTATGGATGGATGGATGGATGTTTGTCACTCTTTGACGTAAAAACGGCTGGAGCGATTTTAATAAAATTGGGTATGGAGTTACTAAATATAAATATTCACACACTACACAATACATTAACCTAGTCCCACACTAAGGTCCCTAAGGTCTTGTGTCGTGGGTACTAAGCAACGGTATATAAATACGTAGATAAGTATAGAAACATTCATGACTCGGAAACAAACATCGATATTCATCATATCAATGTTTGCACCTAGCGGGATTCGAACCCAGGACCTATGGCGTCGCAGGCAGGGTCACTACCAACTAGACCAATCGGCCGTCTTTCTTTATATTACTCTTTATATTTTACGGGTAGAATCTGATACTCTGGATTAAGATATAGGCTACTTTATCCGCATGCATTTTATTTTTCCTGTAGTCCACACGGACGAAGTCGCGGGCGTCCACTAGTACATACATAAAGTCACGCTCATTATCCCTCAAAGAGTTTGAGCAGAAGTGTTCAAATTATATACACACTTTTCACCACCTTAGCCCATTAAGTCCAAGGTGAAATGGCTATTTATTCTTAATAGATATTATAAGGTTTAAGCGTCAGAATCCGTTAACCCACTTACACCCTATTAATACATTTAGAACTTGGAAACCAGACACCCACTTACACCCTATTAATACATTTAGAACTTGGAACCCAGACACCCACTTACACCCTATTAATACATTTAGAACTTGGAAACCAGACACCCACTTACACCCTATTAATACATTTAGAACTTGGAAACCAGAAACCCACTTACACCCTATTAATACATTTAGAACTTGGAACCCAGACACCCACTTACACCCTATTAATACATTTAGAACTTGGAAACCAGACACCCACTTACACCCTATTAATACATTTAGAACTTGGAAACCAGAAACCCACTTACACCCTATTAATACATTTAGAACTTGGAAACCAGACACTTCCCAGGTATACTTCCACGGAGAAAAATGTTCATGACGATGAGGACAATATGGCAGTATGATAATAAAAATTTTGTGTATTTCCTTCCATCCATCCATCCATCCCACATGTATCCTGCACTTCTTGCTACCCTATTTTGGTAATACAACTGTGCGTAAACAGGGTTAATTTTAAAATATCAATAAGCTCGCAAGACTAGGTAGCTACCATCATAAACAACAACATTTGTTCTACGAGTTTTGATAATTTGTCTGTCATACAAAAATATTACCTCTGAATGTTCTCAAGTCTGTACATAATACTGAGGCGTGCGTGATCGCAGGCGTCAACCTTTTCGTATACCTACGAATGGAACATAGACTTACAAATGTCACGACAGTACAATAAAAGCTTGGAAAATCATTTTTAAATTAATGTATTGAGTATAAAACTCGTAGAACAAATGTTATTTGTTTATGATTTTAGCTATCTAGTCCTGCGAGGTTATTGATGTTTTAAAATTAACTCTGTATATGTATCTATGTCTACCTTATTGCAGTCGGTGCACGGATAGCGGCTCTTGTTCTGGTGTCGCTGTATGTGGTACTTGAGTTGTATGACTCGCACCATTTTGTGGCAGATCGGGCATTCCTCCCGAGGTAATGGGCCTTCGTGCAACCTGTAAGTTGATTGAGGCTTGTAACAATACTATCTGCGTCAGCGAGTCTCCGTCATCCGCACACTCACACACGTCACCCACACTACGAGACTGTCCACTAAATTCATTCGATTTCCCGCGATCTTCTTGCCTTTCCTTCCTTTTCTTCTCCTTCCTCTTCTTTCGCGAACTGTCCGGCGGCAGTGGCAGCTCAATTGGCCGGGCGCACCCTGGTAATACCAGGGGTCGACCGGCCGGCCCACATCCCCCCGGCCAGCCGCATCTTTCCCTTCCCAAATGGGTCAGACTCTCTGACCCATGTGGCCCCCTTTAAGGGCCACTTTAGTTACCGGCGCGTTGTCTCGCGCCGAGAATTTAGCCCGGGCACAGGGTTTGCCCCAAGACCCCCAACCCTATGCGTATTTTTGCACCAAGGAGGACCACGTCCTGATTCGATAGCCAGCCGGCACCGAGTGCGATAGCCCCGCAGTCCGCTCTGGTGTCCATTACCTATTGAACCTAAGCGGTAGCCCCGCAGCCCTTACGAGGTATGATAGTAGCTAGGAGGTTGAGGAATGCGATAGCCCCGCAGTCCATTCCAAGAACCACGAATAGGATTAGTATGTAGCGGAGCCATCTATCGGATGCAGGAGAGAACCACAATCGAATGCAAAATCCTAGAACGCGATATCGAAGTTTCTCACAATGATTGGAATATATACATGGGCCAAAACAACTACTAGTGGCCCGGTGGGGCCGGGAGCGCTTCCCTTTCCACACACCACAGTACATAAGTACTTACCATGTACTCATATTGTTTATGTAACATGTATCTAAAAACATTGGATGCAAAATAAAGTCAATAACATATTCTCAACCACGGCTCTTTCTCGTTTCATCAGCCAACATCAGAGGCTTTAATTAAGAGGATAGCTAAAAGAATGCAAGAAGTTAAAGAGGTACCTATAATAGCTATGATATCCTTACTTTATATGATAAATGTAAAATTAGGGATGTTGGTTTGGTAACGCTTTCACGCGAAAACTACTAAACCGGTTTAAATGAAATTTGGTACACAGATAAGTCTATAGCAGGGGTTCCCAAACTTTTTTTCTCATAGACCCCTTTCAAAAGTTAACTGGTTCTGGTGGATCCCCTCCAGGCCTGCACCACATTATCTACGTATTAATTGTGAACGAACCCCCATTTTTTCACGTCAACGTAGACCCCCATCGAGTTTCCTGTGGACCCCTGGGTGTCCACCAGCACGTGTATGATGAATTTGGTGAGAGTGAGATGTCTCACTTTTAAACGTCAAATTCACAGAGCTATTAATAACTAGATAAACTAAGTGTATGTACTTTTCATGTAAAAATAGACTTAGGAATTAGAATAGACACTCGTTCTCAAGGACTGAATGTATTAGGGCTGATAGAAGTGGTTTACAATCCCTTTTTACACACCAAGTAGAAACACTTGCCTTGTCTAGTTATTACTTAGCTCTGTGAATTTGACGTTTAAAAGTGAGACATCTCGCTCTCACCAAATTCATCATACGGGTGCTGGACCACTTTGGGGACCACTGGTCTAGAGCCTGACATAACGTACGCACCTCAAGTGCGTGGCGAGTGTGGTGCGGTTGACGAAGCGCTTCTTGCAGCGGTCGCACTGCAGGCCCTCGCGGTGCACTCGGGCCACGTGGTTCTTGCGGGCGCGGGACGTCCTGGAATACCGACACACACTCACACTCCACTCAAGATCTTAGGTAGGCTTGTTTACGACAACAATGTGTTGTAAACTTGTAAGCACATACATATACAGGGTGTAACAAAAAGGGTATGTTAAGCGAAAAGCTATGTAAATAGCCCACTGTAGAGAACCTATCCACAAAATTTGAGACCCGAAATCACATGTTTATTTTTCCCGATAGTATGGAGAATTTTTAAATATCTCAGGAATTTTCATACAATCTTGAAAAATCAACATGTGATTTCGAGTCGCGAATTTTGGAAATAGGGTCTTCATAACATACCCTTTTTGTTACACCCTGTATAAGGTCTATCCAAAACAGAATCCCTGCTCTAGAGCCTAATCGGCTTGTCACACTTCAGCTTAAGATGAAGTATGAGCCTCATTAGACTTGTGTTAAAATCGTGAAAGTGATATTAGGTCCAAATTTTTATGCAGTCGATTTTTTAAAAATTTAAGTATGACCGTGTATACAGGGTGATTTTTGGTCGTCAACGTTCCCGAAAGCTACGGAATCTCCTCATCATCACGATCATTTTTCTCCATGGAAGCATACCTGGGAAGTGTCTGGTTTCCAAAATATTAGGGTCCAAAGTTGAGTAAATAGACTGCGTTTTTCTGCATAAATGCACATAGACGCGCGTAGCAGGATTTTTTCACGAAAAATAATTAATATATGTCTATAAAAAAACTAACATAAACACTAGACACTATAAATTTCGCACGATCAAGGAATTTAAAAAAAAAAAATAAAAAAATCCCAGCATTTTTTTGGCATAAACTTACTTTATTTCATGTATAGAATACGTACCCTTCGTTAAAGGTGGCCACAAAAAAACATCCTATATAAAAGTCGGTAAAAGTGTATATCAGTGTGTGTATGTCAATTGTCATACGTACTTGAAGAACATCTCACATTCCAAGCACTTGTACAATTCGACGGTGGTCTTTGACAGTAGTTTCCTCAAATCCCCCGGTTTAGGGGGCGTTTTTGGGGTTTCCTTCTTCGCTTTTTTCTTGCGATCCTGTGGGATATTATTAATGTATAGTATAGTTAGATTAGTCGGCGATCGATCGATCGATCTGATAGAAACTATCTATCGACTTCGACTAATCCATCGTTGATCGATTCCGTCGATCATTAGACACCGTCAGCCCAACATCTCTAGGGTTAATTGATCAATATCGACCGATAATCGATCTAACGTTATCCATAGACTAATTAAAGTTACAAAACCAACCGATCAACTTCAATCAATATTGACGCGACGACGCCGATTGGTTATACGTTGACTAGGTTATACGTAGCTATCACAAAACCTACCTTAGTAACACTGGCCGTCTCATACCCAACATCATCATCATCATCATCAGCCTATTGCAGTCCACTGCAGGACGTAGGCCTCCCCCAGGGCACGTCACAAGACTGCCATGGGGGGTATTTGCACATAGTCACCACGCTGGGCAGACGGGTTGGTGAGCGCAGTTTGTATTTTGGACTATGTTGTCAACACGGGAGGCGCTGCTGCCCACCTCCTTACCCAACATAATTACACCTTATACGTTGACCGACGCCGTCGATCAATGATCGACCGATTGGTCTGGAAACGCCTACCTATCATAATTTATGACCCATAAAGTCTATATTCACCTTAGTAACACTGGCCGTCGCATCACCAATATGCACCACATTATTCGGCACCTTCTGCTTGACTATATGTCGGTTGACATGCAAGGCTATCAGTTTAGATGACGTTTCAACATGGCCGCAATGCTTGCACGTGTATCTGGTGTAGTGACTCGCTATGTGATCCGATAGCTTTGCATCTTCAATGTATACACAGCAGATTTTGCAGGCTGTTGTGCCCAGTTTCTATAAAGATTGTTATGTTATGTTAATGCTGCTGCATTTATTTATTACATGTACGCAATATAGGGTACGGTTTATATTTAAGATAACTAAATACTAATGATCGCCTGTGATTCCGTCCGCGTGGACTGTAGAAAAAAGAAAATGTCGAAATTATTCGGGATAAACATATTTTCCCGGGACAGTGAATTGTAGCCTATTATGTGTTTTTCTGATATGCAAGCTATATAATTGTGACGTTTCACCAAAATCCATTCAGTTGTTTTTGCGTGAAAGAGCAACAAACACACTTCCTCACAAACTTTATAATATTGTTTCCGAGTCATGGATGTTTCTGTACTTATCTATGTATTTATATACCGTTGCTTAGTACCCACGACACAAGACCTTAGGGATCTTAATGTGGGACTAGGTTAATGTGTTGTGAAGCGTGTGAATATTTATTTATTTATTTATGCAGATAACATTATTTAATGATAAACTCAGAAAATACGAAAAATTTCATGCAACCAATACAGAAGCAATCTAAGCAACACATTCGCTGCCGGTAAACTTTTTAAGGGTGCCGACATCAGATCAACGCCTAGTGCAAGGACCATGAAGAAGGTATAAAAGAGGAGGTGGGACTATGAAGTGAGTCGTGTGGCAATCGTGAGGCCATGACGTCATGATAGGGGCGGAGCTTCAGCGCCAGTGTAACGCAGTATCTGTAACCACACGCTTGTGCTCCGAAATGTAACCGTATTAAAATTACAAAGACACTAGCGCTTTTATCAGGGTACTTTTTTTTACTAAAACGTTGTATAATATTGTCATCTAGCGATGAGTAATTGCACTAGTAAAACAATATTAATAATGAACCATATTGATAATGAGCAAGTAGTTTGACTAGTCACTACAAGGTGGTTTCTATGTAAATGGGCAGGGCTACAGAGTTAAATGTTCCCCTCGTCCCATACTTCACCCCCGCTCCGCGGCACACTATTTTTGTATGAAAATATACTTAGCCGCTACTCCTCTTAACGTCATGGCCTCACGATTGCCACACGACTCACTTTATAGTCCCACCTCCTCTTTCATACCTTCTTCGTGGTTCAACCTCTTTGGAGATTCAATCTATGCATTGCTTCTGCTTTGCAACGTGGATACCTATAGTTAGCTCAATATATTGATCTTGAATCAATTTACCTGCTTATGAAGCGATACAAAATGATCCTCCACCTGTTGATGTGTATAAAACCCGACGATGCATAGCTCGCATTTGTACACCGAACTCGCGTAGTGCACTTGCTCTTTCGCTGCTTCCCTGCAAACATTTTATATACTGCAGCTGCTTCTCTTCCCGGGCATACTGTACAAGTCAGTAGAGGGACAAAAGGGTCTTGGTGTTTTGTAGGCGATGGGCTGACCACCTGTCACTACTAACCGAACTTGTACATCTCAACTATACCCTCAAAATTGGTCAGAAGTGGCACCATGTGGTTCTATCGGCCCTTGGTGCTCTGCCTACCCCGTAAGTGTTAAAGGCGTGATTATATGTACTATGTATTTATGTACTAGTCGACTGCGGAAAAAACAAAATGTCGAAATAATCCTAGGTAATATTTTTCCCGGGATAAAATATAAAAATTGATTAAAATTCACATACATCCAAAATTAAAATACCTAAAGTCTTGTGTGTGTGCAAAAGTAGGCTATGTCCTTTCTCAGGACTACATGTGTACCTACCAAATTTCATTGAAATCGGTTCAGTAATGACGTGAATGCAATACAGACAGAGTTACTTTCGCATTTCACAACACATTAACATAAACCCACACAGATTGCTAAGAATACAATAAATGACGAAACGATGTTTATGTACCTATATATTATAAAATTATTAATAAAGAAATGAAAAAAATTCTTCACCCGGGTGGGAATCGAACCCACGACCTCTGCATTCCGCGTGTCAGTGCTCTAACCACTGAGCCACCGGGTCAATTACTCGGATGACGAATTTTACTATCGCTTTTTATAAATTACATATTGGCAACGTTATTTTTCATCCCGATAGCTATACACTAGCCAAATCTCAGCAAACAAAGCTGAATCCCTCAGCACAATGTTTAAAGATGAAACGATTAACCATATCCTAACGGATTATATTAATGGAGAAGTGTTTTTATAAATTTATCTTAGTCAAGATATTATGTATTATAAAATTATTAATAAAGAAATGGAAAAAATTCCTCACCCGGGTGGGAATCGAACCCACGACCTCTGCATTCCGCGTGTCAGTGCTCTAACCACTGAGCCACCGGGTCAATTACATATATATTAAAACCTATATATTTTAAGTCTAGCCGTCGGCTTGACCCTTCGGAGATAACGTCTGGTTAACTCTTCGTGACTATGTGTGCTTTCGATCCCATTTCACAGCCCGCGCTCGCCGCTCTCCTGAAGGAGGAGGGGCGGGGAGCGCGGGCACGCTGCGGCCGGCGGTGCGAAGGCGCTCTCGTTAGTACGCTGTTTAACCTTGCGTGTGTTATGTGTGTTTAAGTGATACGCAACAACAGTGAGACTGTTCGATCGAGCGTACGTATTTTAAGGTAATTCAATATTTCTTGGCTTAAAAATTCCCAGTAAAAATAAATAGGTAATTTAGTTATCCAGTTTTATATTCGCGGATACCTTATTGTCTGTGTAAACAGCCGCGATAGTTAAGAATCTTGTTAATTAAGAAAAAATTTTTTTTTCGTAGTTAATGCTGTTAACTTAATCTTTCTTAGGGTTTTGTGTTAATTTCCTTTATTTCCAGCGATTTGACTCAAGTAACGAACATTCGTTTTACTAGAGCTATGTACTTATAGTACTTAATAACCTTGGTTGAATTTGCAATGACCAAATTCATTTATAATTTACCTCAATAACGCCCCCCGGGCAGAGGTTTTTCTGTGTCAAAACGCATACTGTTTCTAAAACGATGCGAGACATGTCCTGTTACTCCAGACAGACACCTGTCGTGTCGACTTTTAAAGTCGTATGGATTTTTGCCAATCGGCGTATCAAAATCCTTGACACGACGTATCAGAATTCCATACACGTCGTATGAAACTTCATGACGCGTCGTATCAAACTTCATGATGCGTCGTATGAAACTTCACGATGAGTCGTATCAAACTTCATGACGCGTCGTATGAAACTCATGACGCGTCGCATGAAACTTCGTGACAAGTCTTATCGAATTCCTTGACACGGCATAACAAACTCCTCTAGTCGTATCGTACTTCTACATATGTCGTATTAAATTTGGGCATGAGTCTTTACTTTATTGGACTCACGTCTGACCCGACTGAGCCACAGGCATTTCCGTGTCTTTGACTCCTGTTGCATCTCATACTCACTGAAGTTTCCGTTGATCATTCAGATGGCCTTAGCAAGAATATGATCACTATCGCGGATCTCTCCACTCGCTAGTTAACATCCTTGGACGAGACAGACAGGCTGTTTCTTGAAAGAATTGTGGAAGCGATTTATATCCTTTTCCCAGATGGATGGGATGAATGGAATGTTTGTGACTTATCAAAAGAAGACCTTATTGGTAGGAAGATCGACTTTGCAATTTTGAGCAAGTTGCATTTCGCCATTTCAACATTGATATTAGTGAAGGCTTTGATCAAGAAGCAACTGCAGTCTCAGAAAGATTTTATCAAATGATAAAATTGCAAGTCCTAAACTTCGATTTTTGAAGAGCGCTCATAATTAGCCCGAAGAATATCGCAATAACAATTCACGGCTCAGCTGTGCAATTAGAAATATAAAAAAAAAAAAAAAAAAAAAAGCGGTAGATCATAATTTAAAGACTGAATTTATATCTAGAACAGTAGTATCGGAGTTATTATCAGGCACTTCAATAAAAAGAATAGGCAAAGATATTATATCGAAATCGTCAAAGAAACCTAGGTTGGGAGGAGATGGTCAATAGTCCCAAGGAAAGATCCGAAAATATTGAATATGTTGCGATAGTTGCTTCAGAGGCAAACTACGAGTAGAAGCGACCAAGAATTTCCGACTTCACAGTCAGAATCGGAAATCTCAGACAATGATGAAAATGACGTTTTTGTTCCGTCAGCTATTGGTGACATTGTGGAGAATAATGATAAAGAGAATGAAGTAGTCAATTTTGACTTTTCGTCGGAAGTTAAGGAAGCAGATCCTTATATTCCGGTAGCAGACGGAGATGTATTGCAGCAGGGAATCTCTTGCCAAATATTTTATGATACTGGTTGGTGCAAACTGCGATATAGTGAAGTGCAGATAAAGCTTCACGCTACACCTACTTTCTCTGCGCTGGAGATCAAGTCACAACTAGCATCAAAGACTCCAAATTGGATCCCGTTTGATCACCTTGTGAAGTTAGACCATGCTTTAGGTACTATTTCTCTTTATCCCAGCTGGTTTGCTGGAAGAAATCTCTTTAAGAGATAAGCTCGCCTTTGTACATTATCTATGTTATATAATTACCTGCTCTATTTCTCATGCGTTATTGTTGCAATGTAAGCGATTGTGAGACGCTTTAAATGCTACGCTAGATGAAGCGAATATTCCTGGTCTCGGTCCAATATTGAGGAAGCATCTTATAAGCAAGAAATCTCCTTGTAATGTATTATCAGATGACCTTCTACGACAAATACTGGACGTTTGTCGTAGAAGAGCAGAGACGATTGAAGCTAGACGTAAAATTTACTCTCCTAAGACCAAACATCTCTATGCTATATTACATGAAATTCCGCCTCCTTCATCAGCCTTGTTTGACGAAAAGACTTTTGACACAGACTTTGCAAGACAACGGAGAATTTCCAAAAATTTTTTCCTAAGCCACACGTTTAAATTACAGAAAATGGATCACCTACGGAAGTCCATCTTACATTTTGAAAATTCTAGAAGGTCTTCGAATCCCTTTCTGCGAGAAACTTCCACTTTCCCACCTGTCAAAGAGACTTTACAGTCGCATGAGTACCCAAAGTTTTCCCGAAATAACGTAGGAAATTGGTGAAATGCGGAGCTCAGGTAAAATCAACTCACCAGACAGGGTTTATTTCGAAAATGTTTTTAGTACCGAAGGCAGGCGGCTCTCTGAGTCCAGTTGTAAATCTTTAAAACAATTTAGAAGATTTCTTATCCCGAAGCCGTTCCGTCTGATCAGTCATCAAAAGATTCCCAGTTTCTTGCAGAAAAAATTTCTTGGCAAAGATCGACCAATTCAATGCATTCCTCGGTATTCCGATAGCCGAAAATCACCAAAGATTTTTAATGATAGCATACGACAACGTGTTCCTTCAAGTACTTTAATATACTCATATAGAATAATTGTCATCCGTTTCACAGAATAGTCCCTGGGCCTGATTTCAGAACTAACATTTTTAGTATGCAGTAATACAAAGAATGCGGTCATGCACATAGTAACGGGCGCCATCTTCCATGGGAGCTATACGGTGAAACGCACTCTAGTACATAGTATTTAATATTAATCACGGATCCCACAGTCAAACGGCGCAAGCAGTTTTGTGGGACGTTGTACCTAATTTTAAGTCCTAGAATATTTAAAGAATAATAAATAAATTAACTGCTCTTCCTTTTGGACTGTCGATAGCTCCTTTAATTTTCTCTCGTCTTACCAACTGGGTGGCAAGCAAACTAAGAGAAAAGAGCATCAGGGTCGTGGTGTATTTACGGCCAATCTTAACACGAGAGATCAAAGAGAATATCGGATTTTTCTATTCCTAATTTGAAATTTTGTATGAAAACAATTGAAGATTAAATCTGAGATATGCAAGAAATCTCTCAAGATCAGTTATAGAAATTGGCTGTTAGACGACTTCTTTCTAGCTCACCAATGCCCGGAGACTCTTGCCAGGCAAACAATAGATTTTCTAAAATTATTAATAAAGAAAATGGAAAAAATTCTTCACCCTGTGAATAGATTTTCTCTTAGATCTAGGTCGACAAATAAATTGGAAAAAAACGGTTCTGACTCCGCACCGTTCAGAAGAGTATCTCGGGATAATTTGGAATCCATCTCAGAACGTAAAGTTTTTGAATGCGGACAAGAAGGGCCGTATTTGAAACGACATTCAAGTGATCATCAGAAAGGGAGAATGGAGCTGGCTTCGGGCCAAATCTCTCCTCAGTCGTCTAGTTTTCGCAGCCTTTGTAGTTCCTCTCGGTCTAATACATTGCAGAAGCTTACAGAGGGCATCAAACCGATTCCCAGAAGATCGTCCAAGCCAGTTATATTCTGTCCCCAAGCAAGTACCTTTAAGACCTAGGTTGGTGGTTAAGGAATTTGAACAAAACTTTTCCAATAATAATCGATGACCCAAAGATTTACATCGTATCCGATGCCTCGGGGTCAGGATGGGGGGTATCGGTGAACGGAATAAAATTATCGGGAGTATGGAACAAAAGTCAGTCGAAGTGGCACTCTAATGTGAAGGAGATTTTTGCAGTATTTCAGGGAGTCAAAAGTTATCAACAACTTCTGAAAGGTCATGTTGTCGTAGTCCAATCGAACAATCGTTCAGTAGTAGCGTACATAAATGAACCAAGTCATCATGTCTTAACAAATTAACCTCCGATCTATTAATGATGTGTCTTCAGTCACAAATCAAACTAGTAACCTTTCATCTTCCTGGTCGTTACAATGTCGAGGCCGATCGCTTATCACGTAGGAAGAACCTTCCCACGTGTTAAGACGCTGTCCCCGGGAATTCTTCAAAAGATTTTTCAGAAATGGGGCAAGCCTTGCATAGACCTGTTCGCGTCAGCGAGTTCAGCAGTAATACCAAACTATGTATCTCTAGATGCAAGAGATCCTCAGGCATGGTTTGTAAATACGTTCAGCCGGGAATGTCTGTCCTCCGCCAGCTTTAATCCCGAAAGTACTTTCACACTGGAACACGGCCCAGGGGTTTTACATTTTAATAGTTCCTCGTTGGAGCAGTCTTTTGGAGAGCCGACCTAAAGAACAGAGCCTTGGCTCCCCCATACATTTGGAGGCCTGGAAGGTACGGGGTGGTCATCAGGGGGTAGGGAATCAGCTAATTGGGATTATATATATAACTCATGGAGAAAATCAACCTCTGAAATTCCATTCCACCATTGAAATCCTAATCCTAAAGCGGCTTGGTCTCGTTGGTGTAGTTGGACCTCCAACAACGACGTGGCTAGAAACAATCCAAAATCATCCGATTTAGCCCGGTTTTTATGATATCTTTACCGTGTTCACGGTTTTGCATCACAAACCATTCAGTTACATAAGTCTGTTGTATACACTTTTGCTAATTCTTACTCTAGCGAACTTTTAATGTTACCCTCCTCAGGAAAATAATCTTTATCAGGTATCCCGTCATGTGGCTTTATTACTCCTATTAGCATCAGGCCGTAGGCTACACGACTTGACTCTCTTACATATTGGACTGTATGATATGGAAGTTCACGATAACAAAATTACACTTTGGCCACGATATGGTTCCAAGACAGACTCTTCAACAAACCGACAATCGGGCTAGCATTTGTCTACGGGTTCTATTATAACTTTAAACCCAGTTCTGTGGTTAAAGACTTTAATCCCGATCACTGAGTTTCGAAGGTAGAGCAGGGATAAATTTATCTTCTTTATTTATTTCTACTAGAGGCCCAGTGAAAGCAGCCATAAGATGTATAATTGCGGGATGGATAGGTTCCGTCTTTAAAGTATTAGGAATAGATGCTTCTCCGGGAAGCGTTAAGTTAGCTGTGGCATCAAAGAATTTTCAAAATCTTTCTCTAGATGAAGTTTTGTCGAGAGGTAATTGGAGAAGTGAGAGCACTTTTTCTTTTTCAAATTCTATTTTATATAAATAAATCGTACCTCTTCAGATTTGGTTGGTAATGTTCAATCTGTGTTACCCCTTTAAGATAGGGAATTTTATAACAATAATTTGTAAATTTAAGAACAATTATGTTTTATTGCGTAGTTTTCGAATGCTGTTATTATTGGCTTAATTTATTGATCTCATTATGTGAATCATACATACATACATAATATATTATGTTTAATACGCAAAGTAACAGGTTAGTGTTGATTTTCTACTTTAAGTTTGTCATAATTTTTTAAAAAATTCACATTTCTTTTTAATAAAAAATATTGTTTCTGAGTATGTACTGGGTGTTTATTTTATATCTTTTTTCAAGCCAAGAGGTATTATTACATTACTTCCCGTTTCACAGTACGCTGCTTCTTGCCCGGCAGAAATCAAACATATCTCCGAAGGGTCAAGCCGACGGCTAGACTTAAAATACAAGCGTTTTCCCCCCGAAGGGTAGAAAACGTATATTTTGGGTCTAGCCAAGGCTTGACCCGAGCAAGCTCTTGCCGGCCATCTTCGGAGCAGGTACTAACGAGAGCGCCTTCGCACCGCCGGCCTCAGCGTGCCCGCGCTCCCCGCCCCTCCTCCTTCAGGAGAGCGGCGAGCGCGGGCTGTGAAATGGGATCGAAAGCACACATAGTCACGAAGAGTTAACCAGACGTTATCTCCGAAGGGTCAAGCCTTGGCTAGACCCAAAATATACGTTTTCTACCCTTCGGGGGGAAAACGCTTGTATTAAAATATGTAATGAACAATGATTAATTAAGTAAATAAAAAAGACTTACCTGGACGCTTGAAGTTCTTCCTCCGTCATTAAATCGACGTTGTATCCACATTTGACGTCATTCTCTTTCTTAAATTCGCTCATTTTCGGCGCATCCTCTTGACTAATCAATATTGTCGTGTCTTTTGCTCGGTGAGTCAGTATTGGACTGAAATATATAAATAAATACATATAGACACGGCCGTGTCCCCGAAATGAGGTAGCCACGACTGCAGGAGCATAAAGGATATCTCGTGCCGTCATATAGCGGCTGTACGAATGCAAGAAGGTTTTTACGACATGTTAAAAGTTTATTCACGTCAGTGAAAAAATATTTCCTTCTATAACATAGGTCTTTGCGGAGCTAATGCAACAAGTATGCAGATTCCGCATACAGGGTGATTTTTGGTCGTCAACGTTCCCGAAAACTACGGAATCTCCTCATCATCATGATCATTTTTCTCCATGGAAGCATACCTGGGAAGTGTCTGGTCTCCAAAATATTGGGGTCCAAAGTTGAGTTAATAGACTGCGTTTTTCTGCATAAATGCACATTGACGCGTGTAGCAAGATTTTTTCACGAGAAATAATTAATACCTGTCTATGAAAAACTAGCACAAACACTGGATACTATGAATTTTGCCCGATCAAGTAATAAAAAAAAAAAAAAAATTTACATTGTTTCCCAGCATTTTTTTGGCATAAACTTACTTTATTTGATGTAGTAAGTACCCTTCGTTAAGGGTGGCAACGAAAAAACATAGTGTATGATAATAATAGCCTTTTATTCAGAGAGTGCTTAAGTAACATTTTGTTTAGTAGTCATTTCATTTCTAATAAATTTCATAGTATTTTTTTTTTGCATCAAAACTCGTCTGTATGCCATTAGGTGACAAAGGCCTCCTCCAATTGACTCCATTTTTATATACCCAAGATATATGACACTACAGCTATTCTAAGAAACCAAAGCAAAGCTGATCTATTTACGTGGAAATTTTCACACCTACCTGACAATAAGCTCCGGCATTTCCCCCTTGACGTGCAGATCCTCGGTGGAAACCACTCCATCAGGTCCGACCACAATGTGCGAGATCAGACTACCAGCTACCGTACCGTCCAGTGTTGCAGTGGGCACTGTAAGATGAACACATGACCGTGTTCTTAATACATAACCTCATTTCGTCGTTGTCGGCCTATTGCAGTCCACTGCTGGACGTAGGTTTCCCTCAGAATTGGCTGACTGGGGTGACGCGGGCCGGGCTAGTCGCAGGTGTTACTGGGTGCGAAAGAAGAGGAAGGATGGATAGGAGAAGAAAAGAAGGGAGGAGAAAGGATGGAACCTGGGAAAATAGGTCAAGCCAATGTGTTGTGAAGTGTGTGTATATTTACGAGCATCATTATAATGTCTGAGACTTCGATATCGCGTACTAAGATTTGTATTTGGACTTTAGTTCTATCTGCGTCCGATTGATGGCCTACAATGTATTCTCACCTTCCAGCACATGATTCTCGATCTGAAAGCTGATATCCTCAGCCACTACCTGCCCCACGTCATACTGTTCATCCTTAACGCTGCGTGGCGTGATGGAGATGTACTGAGGTGCCCATTCCTCATTGGTTGTGTAGTCGAAGTATATCCTATCATAGTCCACTTTATGCTGCGTCTCTAATGTTGACAGGGTTTGAGATAGGTACGTGTGGTCCAGCCCCTAAAATAATCATTAGAGTCAAGACACACGTTTAACATGCCACGCGATAACACGCCGAAAATATATGGTGCGTGTTATCGCGTGGGGTGTTAACAGTGTCATGGACAATATAAAATATATGAGATTGATAAATTCATTGGTACAGACCCGTGACTGTGAATGAATTTATTTCATGTAAAGATTTTAATGTTGCAAAATTGTGACTTAGCTCGTACCTCGGAAAGCACGTTAAACCGTTGGTCCTGCGCCTGATCTCTCTCCGGTCGTGTCGGCTTTCCGTCCTATTGGACTATGAGAATAACGGAATAGAGAGTGCATCTGTGTTTGCGCACACACTTGTGCACTATAATATCTCCGACGTACCTGGCCAATCTCCGTAGAGATTGGTCGCCTTGACCGAAATACGGTCGGATATCATCGTCATGAGATTGATATTGGCTAACACGCGTGTTATCGCGTGGCGTGTTAAAAGTGTCTTGCTTGACCCTTACTTTCTTACTAATATTATTAAACTAATCACTACATATAAAACAATTGCAAAGCCCCCCGAAGTGGTGGGCGGCCGCTAATCATAATCAACGCAACGGATTTTGATGCGGTTTATTTTAACAGATAGATAGAGTGATTTAATGTGTTATAAAGTTTTTATATTTTATATATTAGTTTATAACTAGGGACCCGTCCCGCCCCCTGATTACCTAATTTGCAATAGCAAAGCCGAAGCAAAGCGATAGCGAAAATTGTACAATATTCGCCTTGAAATGTCAAAGTTCCTTTGAAATTCATTTTACGTAATACGAATTTGACAAGCAATTAGCGACATTTGTACAATTTTCGCTATCGCTTTGCTTTTGCTAGTTAGGTAATAAGGGGCCGGCTTCGCACAGGTGCAATGCCCCTTCACGCGTACGAAGTCGTGGGCTGTGGCAGCTACTAAGAGAAATAATATGAGAATGAAATGCTTAAATATGAAATTCATAATTGATTGATATACCTAAGTACCTAATTCTTACTTCCTTACTAATATCAAAGACGACATATGATATAACCTCATTTACTTTTAAATAAATATAAATACATAGGTACGTAAGTATTTGCAAGCTTGTGATGTGACGCGACGTATTTGTCATCTACGATTAAGACTCACCTCATTGGTCCCGCTCAAAGCGAGCACCCGCAAATGCTCCTGCGCACTCTGCGCCTGCAGCTTGAACCGGACGAGTCTGCGCATGAGTGCGAGACACTCCCAGCAGAGATACTGCTCTATGTCCGCGTCCTCTAACTAATGAATGGATTGTTGCGTGATTTACGTGTTTAGATTAAATGGCTTATACATACATACATACATACATATACACACGGCTGTGTTCCCGAAATGGGGGTAGCCAGAACTGCAGGATCATTAAGGATATTCTACTGCCACTTTTAGCATAGCGCGGACAGATGTAAAACAACTTGCTAGCTTATCGCTTGAGAAAAGAAAAGAAATAAAAAGGGCTTATCAACACTCTCCCCTGAATACGTAACTTGCAGTAGCAGAGCCGCATCAATGCGATAACGAAAATTGAGTATGAGTGTGTGCGGGGCGAGGTGCGGGGCGCGGGAGGACGCCGAGCGCTCGTAGCGCGCACGCACACACTCTCAATTTTCGCGATCGCTCTGCTTCATATGCGTAATAAGGGGGCGGTTTCAGTTTACTGCTTGATGTAGGCATCCCTTAGGGCACTCCAAAAGGCTACTACAGCCAAGGGGAGCATTTGTCCAATGTCACCACACTGGGCAGGTGGATTGGTGACCGCAGGGTCACTTTGGGACTATATTTTCAAAGGGGAGGCCCATCTCCTGGAAGCTCATAATTGCCTCTTAAAAGTAACATTTTGTTTAGTAGTTAATTCATTTCTAATTTAGTTCATAGTATAATTTATATAGTTTTTTTTTTGCATCAAAACTCATGCCATTAGGTGACAAAGGCCTCCTCCAATTGACTCCATTTCTTTCTATCTCCACATAACTCTTATTTCTACACAACTCACAATAGTTTGTGTCAACAGTGTTTACATAAACTATTTTCTGAACACTGCCGTCATCCCTCTTCAAGCACAAAAAAATACCCAAAACTATAAATAAAAAGCTACAACACACCTACTTATTCTACATCTAACATTACTATTTAATATACCTACTATCCACCGAGCGAAACGTACCATACAGACCCGCGATGGGGTATAATTGTAAAAAAATTTACATTATGGATTTGAATAGAATAATACTTTCTATATTTTTCCCAAATACCCCCACGTTGTAATATGCAGTGAATATTATAGTTCTTTATACAGAGTGTTTTTTATATTTTTGACATCGTTATATGTATTTTAGTGTATGTATTAAGATCCGTTCAGCAATTCTGGCAATAGACGTACCTTCATTCATATCCATGGTTGGCGTCAGGCAGGCAAAACTTTAGCTATTACTTTTGAGGAAAATGGGAAAACCATGGAGAAGAAATAAAAGAGGAGCAGTGGCAAGGTATATTTTCATACAAAAATAGTGTGCCACTGAGCGGGGGTGAAGTATGGGACGAGGGGAGCATTCTAACACTGTAGCCCTGCCCATTTACATAGAAACCACCTTGTAGTGACTAGCCAAACTACTTGCATAAGTGTGTGGTTACAGCTACTGCATTACACACACTGGCCCTGAAGCTCTGCCCCTATCATAATGTCATGGCCTCACGATTGCCACACAACTCAGTTCATAGTCCCACCTCCTCTTTTATATCCATGGAAAACACCAAGACAATGTTGAAACGAACTACGTGTTTACATTCTGGGATATTTATTCCCAACTCATTAAGTGTAAAAGTAGCATAGCTCCTAGTTATAAAACTTAGGTAGCCTTATGTACCTACCTAGACACCTAGATATACAATATATGTAGTAAGGGCATAGAGCATTGACCTTTTGCCTTTGCAATCACAGAGACCCTGTAAGAAATATCTCGAAATAAATACTTTAAAAACTTACCCTTTCTCCCGCGAAATCATACATAAGCAGTCGAAACATTTGATAGACCTGCGGCATGCCAGTTATAGCATATAAATTACGATCGGTACTCAAACACGTACTACAAACAGGTCTGTAACTAGTTTCCACGTCTTGCTCCATTATATTAGAATAAGCTTTCCCGGCAAGTTATCTAAATAATTTAATGTTTTGAATTGTTTTCAAATCACAACAAAAAGTAATACTCCCATGTAAAATAGACAAAAATTAATGAAGATTATTCAATGCTCCGACGACACCACAAAATGGCTGCTTTACCCAGTGTTTCCAACTACTTCAGTTACCAAAATTAGGAGGACCGGTTTCATTAACCACTAACAGACACCTAATAAACCATTGTAACACACCTAAACACCATTTAAAACTTAAGGTACTGTGTAAAAACACAAGTTTTTTCTAAGGAATTTAACCTTTGTTTTTTCTAAGGGATAGATAAGTATATAAATTTATTTATAGCTTCACAATATAGTCAAATAAAATAACTTAAACCTACTACAGAAAATTAAATGTATGTATAAAGTTGCCATCTACCGGGAGGGTGCCCAGGAGGCTGGCAGCATTGCCACGTTGAATGGCAATGCTAATTTTTTGTCCAAAAAACAGGCCAGCCTTCTGGTCACGGGAAGTTTCAAACAGGCGTTTGGAAATTTCCCGGTAGAGGCGGTGAGCAACTGATCCCCACGGTCCCAGTGTCTCGACGCCAAACGCCCCAAACATGTAGTCTCCTGGGAGACCTGCATATTTGCGGCGTTTGGCGTTTTCCGCCGAACATGCAGCAGAACCGGCTTTGGATGATGTACCGCCGATGTGGGAGGCAGCAAGAGTGTCAACACAAGTAGCATCCCACACAAGCGGTCTACCCATCTCCCAAGGCACTAGGGTCATACCGTCGGGCCTTTTCCCATCATCACGCGCCAAGCCATTGGGTTCCAGAACTGCTGGCGCGTTGGCTTTTCCTAGGGCCCGACGGATAGAATCGTTGATATTTGCGTGCCGTGGGAGACGGCCCAAGCTTCTGATGCATGAAAGACCGTGGTGACCAAGCCTATCTACGGTGTCCCCACACTGGCAAATGTGGGGAACCGTTACTGTGGCCCCTAGGCGAAGCGATGCAGCTATACGGAACGTTAAGATAAGTTATAATTTTGGTCAAAATACTATCAAATAAATCTGTGATTATTGTGTTGGGTGTTTTTCTATTTCAACTGGTAAACGTCACTATCTATAAATGTCAACAAAAAAAAAACCGGTTTAAAAAAGTAAACAAAACTAAATACATAAATGGCCCCACACTTTTTCTATTTTATTGTAATCAAAGATCGCGGATCTATTATAATGTAATTTATTTATGAAGTGTATGGCGTGCCGCAAGCTGTAGTTCTATCGCTGCCGATTAAGAAACTGCAAGTTTTAAGGTACTAAAACATAATACTGTACCTACTACTACACGTATAGAAAAACATAATTCTGCCTTATTTAGAACGGACTGCAAAATAATGCTTAATTAGAATTAATGATCTGTATGAAATACTTACTATTATGGAGTTTACATCGTTGAAGATTTAGCTTCGTATATTGAGGACTATGGAAAAGAACATTTCGTTCAGCTATGGAAGCGAGATAGATACGCGTAATATTGAAACAATCAAAAGGGTAAGTCCACCTAAGTAGCTTAATTATTGTAATCTTGATTTACAGTACTACAGTATAACGTTTGCGTGTGCAAGAGGTGGTCTAAGATTTAAGACGAACGGTTCAGGCTTAAGAAATAAATTCACAACAAAAAATGATTGCCTGATGAATATGTATGTGAAATATTAAGATCGAACATTCGACAGATCCATTCATCCATCAATGAAAATAACAACCATGGTATAGGTAAAGATAGTTTCCATTTGGTACTTAAAAGAGAAAGATGAACTTGATTTATTGCAGTTAAAACACATTGAGAAACTGCAGGCAAACTTGCAGAATAATAAAACAGGAAAACTATTCATCCAGTTGCAACAAGTGATCATATTAGGGTAGCTGTGGTTATATTACTTATATTATTATAGGTGCATATTATTTTGTGCAGTATACTGAGTGTCGGGCACAATGCATTTGCACATCATATTGCATTTGCCAATGTCAATAAATCATAATATTGTAATTGCCAATGGAAAGTTATTATCATATTATATTTGCCAGTGGCAATGTTAATAATTTTATTGTAATTGCCAATGGCTAGCTCTAGTTGCTAGCTGACTAGCTATTCACCTTTTCAAAGTCTTTGTGCTATTGCTGTAATTAACAGACACTTCCTATTTTCTTTTCTCCCGTAGCAGATATAAAAATGGAACAGAATGAGCAAACAGTAAATACATGTGCAGGATGTTTGTGTGTTGGACACCCACTCTACCAGGTCACTGATGATAAACTTAAGCAGTACTACATGGATGTATTGAATGAAGTCCAAGTAAGTTTCTCTATACAGTGTGAGTCTGGATAAAGTGCACATATTGATGTGGGTGAAACTAGACTTATTTTTATCCACGGGAAAAATAAAAAAATAACTGTAGCATTTTTTTTCTTTTTTTCATAGACTTTTATTTTATGAATTACTATTTTAGGCAGTTAAGTATTAGAAAACGTTATAACTTTTGAACTAAGTGGTCTATAAAGTTGAAACAAAAACAGTAATGATCGCAAATAATACGCGGTACTGATAAAATTAAAAATGTATACACAAAAGTACCATAAATAAAAAAAACTTGTAGAACTTAAGTTTTTTTTCCTATTTTTTTGGTGTTTTCTCCAATAATTGGCAGATTTCTCAAATAAGTTTCCAATCAAAAATATTTTTTTATTATTTTAAGTTATTCTACATCGTATTAGCTTCCTAAAATAAAATTACCACGTTTCCAATCCCAACACAATGTTTGCTATAGGCGGTCAAACAAAGGCATTTATTATCTCACTTCCAGGTAGCGATCCTTTTTGAGAGTTATTATTGTAGTTATCCACGTTGGGTGCGGGGTGGCGGGGCGGGCTACCAAAGCCAATGAATGGAATAACAATCATGTCTATTTTGAGTTAGTTATTTAGTTGCCACGAATTTTTCGCTGCCACAACTTGTCTACTTTGTGCTCTACATTAGTTTGTTACGCGATGCCTGTTTTGAGTGAATTCCCGAACAATCACCTCGCTGATCTACATTTTTATTATGGGATGTGTCGAGGAAGTGCAAGAGGTGCACGAATAGCTTATTTAGCTGCCTTTCCCAACAGAAGGCCGATACCGTCAGCCCGAAACTTCCAAGAGGTCCACAGAAGGTTGGCGAATAGTGGACTTGGTTTAATCCGCGATCAGCGAGAGCAGCCGCCTCAACATGTAATTAATGTGGCCACAGAAGAAGCCGTGTTGCGTGATTTATTTGCTAATCCAACTGTTAGCACCAGACGTTTGGCTTTACGACATAACATATCACAAAAATCGGCGTGGCGCATTTTGAGAAATGAAGGACTACATCCCTATCAAATCAAAGGGTGCAACATTTACATGATGATGTTGATTGGCGTCCCAGATGCGTTATGTCTGCTTGGATCCAGAGGAAAACTCGGGAAAATCCGGAGTTCCCAAAAACTATTCTTTGGATGGACGAAAGCCAATTCACGAGAGACGGTATTACAAACTGTCGTAACCTACACAAGTGGACCCGTAAGGGGGAAAATCCATATCTAAAAAGGTCGTCAACGTTTCAGCAACGGTTCTCAATAAATGTATGGGCAGCAATGCTCGATGATCTACTGATCGGTCCAGTAGTACTGCCGGCAAGATTAACCGGGGAACGGTTTTTAGAACTACTGAGAGATGAGTTACCGTTTTTATTAGAAGAAGTGCCTCTTCAAACACGTAGAAGAATGTTTGTTCAAATGGACGGTTGTCCTGCACATTATGCACGTGATGTGAGAACTTTTTTGGATGAAAATTATCCAAACCGTTCGATTGGTCGGGCAGGGCCTGTGGGATGGCCTGCGCGTTCCCCTGATATGACACCCCTTGATTACTTTTTATGGGGGACAATGAAGCAAAAAGTTTATAACTCCCCCATAAACACAGAGGCTGAACTGCAAGACAGAATCATGAATTGTTTTGCTGAATTAAAAACTGATGCCGAGATGATTCGCAGAGCCACGCAGCAAATTGTATTACGAGCAGGAGTGTGCTTGCAACAAAGAGGTGGACATTTTGAACATTTAATGCACTAGGTAACGTGCTTAGTTTAAGTTTTATGTGTTTAATTTTAAGCAGAATTAAGTATGATTTACGTATTTAGCTTATTAATGATTGATGTTATTATTATAATAAGTATTTTTATTTGTAATACCTGTAGAGGGCAAGTATTTAACCAGTTACGCCTCTGGACTGCCTTGGTTTGATCGCCCATACCAAACATTATGTCTGTATCAGAGACGTGGTAATTTTATTTTAGGAAGCTAATACGATGTAGAATAACTTAAAATAATAAAAAAATATTTTTGATTGGAAACTTATTTGAGAAATCTGCCAATTATTGGAGAAAACACTAAAAAAATAGGAAAAAAACTTAAGTTCTACAAGTTTTTTATTTATTTATGGTACTTTTGTGTATACATTTTTAATTTTATCAGTACCGCGTATTATTTGCGATCATTACTGTTTTTGTTTCAACTTTATAGACCACTTAATTCAAAAGTTATAACGTTTTCTAATACTTAACTGCCTCAAATAGTAATTCATAAAATAAAAGTCTATGAAAAAAAGAAAAAAAATGCCACAGTTATTTTTTTATTTTTCCCGTGGATAAAAATAAGTCTAGCTTCACCCACATCAATATGTGCACTTTATCCAGACTCACACTGTATATGTTATAATAAGGGTCTCTCACTTATCATGAATTCTCAAAAACTACTTGGCAGATGAAGATAAACTTTAGCAGTATATTATGACTAGGAGCCATCTGCTAAGAAATCATTTCCTGAAATGCCTACAGGAACGGACAAAATGTGATGGAAACATATGTTGATTAAAAATTTTAATTGGTTTTCGGATTAGCAGCGATGTATTTATGGTTGCATCCTAGGTGCTTGGATCTGGCTTCTCGTTGCGACTGTTGTATCTTGTGTTCGTGATCATGAGTCGGCAGATCCGAGGGTCAGCGGAGGGTGTAGGGCCCGGTGGTTTGCGACCCCTCAATAGAGAAAATGGGATTGTCAAGTTTACACAAACAAGGTATAAGATGTTAGGTTCAAATAACTTTACTGCCATACAAAAAACATTGAAAAGAGAAAAATATTTTTCCAATATAAAACATAACTTATGTCCTTTCTCAGCTTGTAGGCTGGACTAAATTTCATCAATATCAATCGACCTAGTTTTGGTGGGAAGGGGTTACAAACAAAGAAATAATTAATCATTTTTAATATTTAAGAATTTAGACAACCTTACATAATAACATTCACATTGAGGATTGTAATTGTCTTTCAGCTACCAAATGTGTTAGAAATCTGTCCAAACCTATGTTGGAAGTGTATTTCCATGCTGAAAAAAGTAGTATCCTTCAGGGAACAGGTCAAAGATTCATTCAGGATCCTGCAGACTTACAAAACTCAGGTAATACTGTTTTTTAATTTCCTTAAGTTTTCTCTTGTGAGGACCAAAAGTGAAAAAGAAATGGTCATGATGTGTCTTACCATGTGGGACTAACTGCTGAAAAGTGGGTGTGTGATTTGCTCACTTCTGTCCAACCTCTTTGAGCCTTATAATGGGCTTTAAAAAATTTAAAAATAAGTATATATTTTTAGAATTCAGACAAATGGCCAACTCACCTATTGACGGAAGTGACAAGACCATATCCTCTACAAATACACAAGTTACTAGCAGTAGACATACCTCCGGATTGTTCACCTGATGATGATGATGATGATGATGACGAACATATAAAGAAGGAGACACAGGGTGAAGTTCAACATATTTATGTTAAGGAGGAGTATACTGGCGGCTTGGATGATGGTAAGTGTGACTAACTCATACAGGGGGAGGCAAATATTGATATGATTAAATGACTAAATGACTACAGACCAAGATTCTTCTGAAGGAAATCACTGGAGATTTTTACAGGAAAATTCCAAAATTTCCCGAGTTTTTTATTTTTTTTCATGAACTCCCCCCATTTTTAGGGCCATAAAAATGTAGTTAATTTTATTAGACCTTGGATAATGAATTAAAGCTAGATTTAAAACATTGTGGATAATAAAAAATGCATTTCCTGGGAGTTTGAATAAGTTTAGTTCTATGAAATGAACGGTAACACTTTTTTTATGCGAATGTCCATGCCGCAAATATCCGGCGCGCGTACTATGTGACTTAACTTTTTGCCTGGTTATCACTCAAGTCCTGTATAACTTTATCCCATTAGAACAGAACCTTAATTAGACTGTAGACATACTTTTATTTTCAGATTCCCTAAGTATAAGGGACAATTCAGATGCTGAAAGCGAAGCAAACCTGAATGAAATTGAAACAGAACTGGAATCACTTATCAAAGGCGTTAGAAAGAGAAAAAAGATCGGCACCAGCACAGTGAAGAGCAAGAGAGCAAATAAAATTGCTAAAAGGGTCCAGGAAGTTAAAAAGGTAATATGTACTTAATAGCTATCTTATATTAATGTGATAGGGCGCTATTTAGCTAAACAGTGTTGGAGCTCCGCCCACAAATATATTTCTCAAATTGTTGCCTTTCTACATACATCCTTACTAATATATCATTTACATCAAAAAACCTGACTGCAGAAGTTTTTTGACTTGGTGTCACTGTCATGACTAAGACAAATCGGTCTATTCCTGGAATCTGTAATGATACCTCTCAAATTCATATTTATTACCGACTGCGCCAAAAAAAGGGTTGTTTTTCCGAGTGTATGTGTCGTGGCCATATCGTAGAATTGATCATTTCATGAAATGGTCGCATTTCATGAAAAGTTCAACTGTCTATTGGCCACATCATGATATGGTTTGGGCAGATCGATGATAAAAATCGTTTCTCGATATGGGCAACTAAACGCCCGATCATTTCATGAAGTGGTCAAGATTATTGATCATATCGTAAAATAGTTACATGAATCACCGGTAGAGGCGCTGCGCGCGTTTTATTTATGTGTAAAGATAGCGGATTTTTCTTTTTAGGTTATAAAACAAATTAAAGAGAGTAGGGTGACTATGCACAAGAAGTTCACGGATAGTGTGTTATATTAATGGTGGTTTATAATAATATTGTTAAACAAAAACCTTAGATTACGATAGGTTAGGTTAGACTATGACAAATGACGCAAGAGCCGAGCGAGCGGAGCGAGCGTGCCAAGGCAGCGTCCGGCGATGTGCCAGATGCGAATCGCTTTTGTAAAGTCTTTTATGTTTTTAAATATTATATTGTGAAAATATCACATAAATAATAGCAAAAAACATCATACCATCATACCTTATGGTATACTTATATATGGTGTACGGTATATATTATTTATATAAGCTCTTACCACATTCGGATTTTATGGACACCCTCTTAATACGATTTGGCCAAACGTGGATGACAAAATCGTGAAATGTAGACGATTTAACGATCTGGTCAAATTGAATTGGCCACTTCATGAAATGCGACCACTTCATGAAATGCTCGACCATTTCATGAAATGATCAATTTTACAATATGGCCACGACATATGTACCTATAGGTATATTTCTTTGGCATGCTCTAGAGCAGCCTTTCCCAAAGTGGGCGATAACGCCCCCTTATGGGCGATGCAGGCCTAAAGGGGGGCGGTAAGAGACCCAGAAAAAAATTGGGGCGTTGTGTAGAGGCTTGGGAGTTATAGTGGTTTTTAAGTAGGTGAAAAAATGGGGGCGCTAAAAAATCATTTATTCTCAAAGTGGGCAGTCGACCAAATAAGTTTGGCTCTAGAGCCTACCTAAACGGCTTGTCGCATTTGAGCTTGACGTCATTAGAAACATTGGGTCAAAATTTTAACGCAGTAGGGTTTATTTCTTTAAGTAAATGGTGTTAAAGCAAATGTTGTACATTCAGTAAACTTATGAGATGTTTTTTTTGTTAACAGAATCTCATAAAGCGCTCAAATAATATCAGAAACAGATCTCAGACGATTGAAGTTAACCCAATACATATAAATGATGAAATATATACCAATGAAGAAAGTGTTACAGCTGAATATAAAACTGAAATTCATTCTTCAGTAGATTATGTGGATAATGGTGAGAAATTTTTTAATCCTGATGAGAAAAGTAATATGTAGCTAGCTCATCGCCTATCTGAACGCCCCCGAGTACCTTAGTCGACTCTTACGACATGCACGGAAGGAGATGCAGCTGATGTATTCTAGTAAAGCCCCTATGCACGTACAATTAAGTTAATATAGATTTAAAAGCTAACTTATGCCCGACAGACCGTAACAAATCGCACCTTGGGGTGGTGACCGTTGCCAAAGCGAAAGCTTTGCGATTTATTTATTTTTGGGTTGTTTAAATTCACCTCCTTTTTTGTTTGGTAGCAGTTTCATTTTTGGGGTGCGAACATAGAAAGTAACATATAATTAGACAATCGACAAACAAGTTGTTAATGCTTTCATGTCGAATATATGATTTTGAATTTGAATTTAATATTTCAGTTGAGAAAAACCAGAATGCAACTAGACTAGTAAAAATTCATAAGTCACTGGAGTCTCTAATGCAAAGAAGTCAGAAAAAGAAGATGATAGGACAGAGCAAAGTGAAGAAAAGATACAAAAAAGGTATCGGAGATCGAGAATCGAACAAGGTACGATTAATGTATTTAAATTATTTCTATCTTGTTAAGTTCTTGAACAAATTTTATCCCGTTTCTTGAAAGCTTGTCAACAATGATACAAATTCAAATCCGTAGTAAAAGGACAGTTTGTAGTTGATTAGTTTTCGAGACTAGCTCATCGCCTGATAGAACGCCCCTGAGATCTTAGTCGACTCTTACGACATGCACGGAAGGAGAAGCTGATGCATTTGAGTGTTCTCTTTTAGAATACAACTATAAACTTTACAAAAAAATTTACTTACGTTAATAAATTCTGTTTAAAATTACTTATATTTCGTTTTTCCAGCAAGATATAGTTAAAAGCGCCAGCGATAAAATAATAACCATAGAGTTGTCATACGAAGAAGTGTTGCTAGAGAGAGAAAGAGAATCCACTAGTAAAGGCTATTTAAACTCGCCATACAAATGTGAATCGTGTGTACTTAGTTTTAAAGACGAAAGGTCTTATAATAAGCATGTTACTTCTAAACATTGTAAGGTATGTAATATCTATAGAAATGAAAATGAATAAAAAACGGCAGTAGGCTCAACCCTTACCACTAACTGGTGAAAAGTGGGTGTGTTATTTGCACATTTCTGCCCAACCTCTTTGGAGGATAATGGTCGTGACTATACAGGATGATTTTTGGTCGTCAACGTTCCCGAAAACTACGGAATCTCCTCATCATCACGATCATTTTTCTCCATGGAAGCATACCTGGGAAGTGTCTGGTTTCCAAAATATTAGGGTCCAAAGTTGAGTAAATAGACTGCGTTTTTCTGCATAAATGCACATAGACGCGCGTAGCAGGATTTTTTCACGAAAAATAATTAATATCTGTCTATAAAAAAACTAACATAAACACTAGACACTATAAATTTTGCACGATCAAGGAATTAAAAAAAATTTTCAAAAAAAAAATGTTTTTCCCAGCATTTTTTTTGGCATAAACTTACTTTATTTTATGTATAGAATACGTACCCTTTGTTAACGGTGGCCACAAAAAAACATCCTGTATCTATCTATCTATGTGTGTATGTAAAAATGAATCACCAAAATGTATGTACGCGTATAACTTCTGAACTACTGCACCGAATTCTTCTTTTTTTGTGTTTGTTATTTCTAGGATAAGGTTTGTATAAAATAAAATATATTGTAAAATTATTAATAAAGAAAATGGAAAAAATTCTTCACCCGAGTGGGAATCGAACCCACGACCACTGCAAACCGTGCGAGCCGCTATAACCACTAAGCCACCGGGTCAATTACTCGGATGACGAACTTTACCATCTCTTTTCAAATTACATATTGGCAACGTTATTCTTCATCCCGATAGCTATACACTAGCCAATCATCATGATGATGATGAAAATGAATGATAAAATAATTTGTTTTCTTTCAGGATATTGGCGAGTATAAGTGTTCTATATGCAATACATATTTGGCTAATGTGAAATCTTTGACGTCACATTACAAGAGGCATTTACGGAGGTATATCACTTCACTTTTATTAACTACTAGTGGATGCCCGCGACTCCGTCCGCGTGGACTACAGAAAAAACAAAATGTCGAAATTATCCGAGATATAAATATTTTTCCGGGATAAAAAGTAGCCTATATGTTAAGTGGGACCTGTCACAATATATTCCTGAAAACTGTTTCGAAATCGGTTCAGCCGTTTCTGAGATCAGCCTGCACAAACACACAGACAAACAGACAAAATGGAAAAACATTGTTTTGGGTTCTCTTGCATGTATAAAGGCCGCCCATTATAATTTTTTCAATATATTTTTCATGTACAGAAATCGATCCGTTACAGTTTTATTATATGTATAGATAGAAGACTAGCGACCGCCCGCGACTTGGTCCGCGTGAACTTTATAGCTTATGTGTTATTCTGATGTAGACGCTTTATACTTGGCAAGTTTCGTCAAAATCCGTTCATTAGTTTTTGCGTGGAAGAGTAACAAACATACACACACACGCGTACATCCTTACAAAGAAATATATATCAGCCTTTTGCAGTCCACTGCTGGACGTAAGCCTCCCCCACTGGGCTCGCCACAAGGCTACCGGGGCCTTTGGGCTATCACCGCAGCTAAAGTTATAATATTTTTTTAGATACGAATGCAGTATCTGCCACAAGAAAACCTTAGATATGAAAGTGATGGAGCAACATTTTTACTCGTCGCACGAAACTACCCTCAAACAGTACACTTGTAATGTGTGTGGGAAGATAAACAAGTGAGTACCTATTATATTAATATTATGTTAAACATACAGGATGTTTTTTTGTGGCCACCTTTAACGAAGGGTACGTACTCTATACATGAAATAAAGTAAGTTTATGCCAAAAAAATGCTGGGAATTTTTTTTTTTTTTGAAAAAAAATTTTAAAATCCTCGATCGTGCGAAATTTATAATGTCTAGTGTTTATGTTAGTTTTTTTATAGACAGATATTAATTATTTTTCGTGACAAAATCCTGCTACGCGCGTCTATGTGCATTTATGCAGAAAAACGCAGTCTATTTACTCAACTTTGGACCCTAATATTTTGGAAACCAGACACTTCCCAGGTATGCTTCCATGGAGAAAAATGATCGCGATGATGAGGAGATTCCGTAGTTTTCGGGAACGTTGACGACCAAAAATCACCCTGTATATAAAATTCTCGTTTCGCGGTGTTTGTTACCAAACTCCTCCGTAACCGCTTGACCGATTTTTATAAAATTTTATATGTAGGTCCTCGTATGGGTGCGGTAGTCTTGAGAAATAAAGTAACATGTCCTGTCTTATTCACAAATATTGAGGCAAAACTACTGAAGCCAGAAACTTGAAATTCAACCCTTAATTAAATGGGTAAAATATCCTCAAAAACACGGTCTGTGTTCTCATAAATGAATTTTAACATGGTTTAAGCTATATATTGCCTAAATTTGTCAGATATTCCATACATTTTGTTGTCAGATGTTATTTTTAAACGTCTTACTTTAGACGCAGTTTCGTAACAAAACCGAGTAAATAACATTATTTATTAATAATTTTATAATATATAATATCTTGACTAAGATAAATTTATAAAAACACTTCTCCATTAATATAATCCGTTAGGATATAGTTGATCGTTTCATCTTTAAACATTGTGCTGAGGGATTCAGCTTTGTTTGCCGAGATTTGGCTAGTGTATAGCTATCGGGATGAAGAATAACGTTGCCAATATGTAATTTAGAAAAGAGATGGTAAAATTCGTCATCCGAGTAATTGACCCGGTGGCTTAGTGGTTATAGCGGCTCGCACGGTTTGCAGTGGTCGTGGGTTCGATTCCCACTCGGGTGAAGAATTTTTTCCATTTTCTTTATTAATAATTTTACAACATTTTTTTATGTATATAATTTCAGTGCAATAGACGCGCACCGCAATCATCTGGACTCGCACAAGTCGCGGGTGGCTTGCCCCAACTGCGACAAGACGTTTAGTCATCGAGCCGGCCTCATGAACCATAGACTGTGAGTACACATTATACAGGTGTAACAAAAGTGGTATGTTAAGCGAAAAGCTATGAAAATAGCCCCCTAGAACCTATTCACAAAGATTGAGACTCAAAATCACATGTTTATTTTCTGGACTCGTACAAGCCGCGGGTGGCTTGCCCCAACTGCGACAAGACGTTTAGTCATCGAGCCGGCCTCATGAATCATAGACTGTGTATGTACTAGTGTATGTTAACTGAGCACATTGTTAGGTGCAGGTGCAATGTGAACACCAAAATGAACTTACATGTAACCGATGTTTCCAACGGTCAGATAGCCTATCTGAATGATAAAACTACCTTCATAAATAAGCAAGCTGAAGTGGCAATGGGCAGGGCACATAGCTCGAAGAACTGATGGCCGTTGAAGTCGGAAAGTTGTAGAGTGGATACCACGTATCGGGAAACGCAGCGTGGGAAGGTCACCCGCGAGGTGGACGGACGACCTGGACAAGGCCGCGGGCGTTGGTTGGATGCAGGCTGCTTCCGACCGGTCGGAGTGGAGGTTGTTGGGGGAGGCCTATGTCCAACAGTGGACTTCTCAGGGCTGTAAATGATGATGAAGTAATTTTTATTTACTCATAGGGCCTTGTTTACACATTGCAAAGTGCAGGTGCAGATATTAAGTGCAAATGCAAAGTAAAACAAACTGTAGATATGTAAAGCTGTATATGGATATGTAGGCACCTTTATTTATATTTACATATTTAAATATTTATTCTAAACATATTTATAAGTACTAATTAATTATTATTTACTATTTTACATCTATAAAATATATACATATTTACAATTACATTTATCTATATCTAAACACAGACATACACATACATTATCATATTATATTACATTAAACTTAATCTATAAACATTTAGTAAAATATATTTATTTATATATTCATGACACATTAACCGGCACGACCGTATTGTGCATTGGAAACGCGCACGGTGATTAGAGACCCTTTGTCTCCGCAAGTACGTCCGCACGTACTTGCCGGCTCGATCGCCCTGCGCCGGCGCACGCGCACATCACCGCGCCGCGCCAGTCAGCCTGCCGCTCTCGTACCTAATACCCGTATCGCTCGCTCACTACGCGCCTTGCATTGCATACCGCTTTCGCAATACCATTGTGCTTTTACTGTTGCTTGTTCTTCATTTCACTCCTTCTATTTCTATTGTGCTGTGACTTTCTTACTGTGTTGTGAACTATCCTACTTGCTTTGCCTATCGCAATATAACTTCCGTGCTTGTGATAATCGAGTAGTTTTATTTATTGTGACATCGCTAAGGACATCCCTCACGCACCCTGCAGCACCTAAACTGGTGACCCCGACGTGACTACTACTTTGTCTTCTGATGCTTATATAGCTAACGACACTGTAGCTTCAATTAAAATTGTAACGGGAGACACTAGGTACCACGAGCTTCTAGACCAGTTTCCTGAGATAACCCGTCCTTCGGGCACACCTGCGACTCCAAAACACAATACGGTCCATTACATACAAACTATCCCTGGTCCACCTATACACTGCACTCCCCGTAGACTCGCACCCGACAAACTCCAGATCGCTAGGGCAGAGTTTGAGCTCATGCTGAGCAATGGCACAGCACGTCCTTCCCAAAGCTGCTGGGCTTCGCCACTACACCTTGCTCCTAAAAAGGATAACGGCTGGCGACCCTGTGGCGATTATAGGATGCTTAATGCACGGACTATCCCAGACCGTTACCCGATTAAGCATATACATGATTTTGCCCACAGTATTACTGGTTGTACAGTTTTCTCCACCATCGACCTCGTGAAAGCGTACAATCAGATCCCGGTTCACGAGGACGATATCCCGAAAACGGCCATAACGACTCCGTTTGGCCTGTACGAGTTCACCATGATGACCTTTGGCCTGCGTAATGCTGGCCAAACTTTTCAACGGTTCGTGGATGAGATGACGCGAGGACTTGACTTCACCTACGCCTACCTCGACGACTTCTTGGTGTTTTCTAAATCTGAGGAAGACCATGTTCGACACCTTCAGCAATTGTTCACACGCATGAAGGAGTACGGTGTCCTCATCAACACCTCGAAATGCGTGTTCGGTGCCAAGGAAGTAACTTTTTTAGGTTATTCAATCTCCGAGGCCGGTACCAAACCTTTGACATCCAAGGTCCAGGCTATCATTGATTTCCCAGCACCAACGACAGTGAGGCAACTAAGGCGATATTTGGGGATGTTGAATTTTTACCGACGTTTCTTACCAAACGCCGCTAAGATTCACGCCCCCCTCAACGCCTTACTGAAAGGCTCCGTGAAGGCGTCTCACCCAGTTAATTTAACTGGCGAGGCCCTTTCAGCCTTTAATCAGTCGAAGGAGAGCCTATCCAACGCTGCATTACTCGCACACCCTGATTGTGACGCCAAACTCGCTCTGGTAACAGATGCGTCAGATGTGGCTATGGGTGCAGTTTTGCAGCAGTTTACTGATGGAGATTGGCAGCCACTCGCGTTCTTCTCGCGAAAGCTGAGCCCATCTCAAGAGAAGTATTCACCCTATGATCGTGAGCTCTTGGCCATATATGAAGGTATTAAATACTTTCGCCACATGCTGGAAGCTCGACATTTTGTGGTGTATACTGACCATAAGCCGTTATGCTATGCTTTTCACGAGCGAAAAGCTAACTGCTCGCCTCGTCAGTATCGCCATATCGACTACATCTCGCAGTTCACAACCGACATTCGACACATATCGGGCAAAAACAATGTTGTTGCCGATACATTGTCACGCATCGAAGAACTGCAGATGCCAATCGACTTCGACATGTTGGCGAAATCCCAATCCTCAGACCAAGAGCTAGCACGACTTCTAGGAAGTGAATCTTCTCTCCGCTTAGAGAAGCTGAAGACTCCAGGCAGCAGTACAGAGGTTTACTGTGATGTGAGTACCTCATCACCTAGACTTTTTGTCACTAAGCCCTTACGCAAACAACTCTTCGACAGTCTACATAGTTTAAGCCATCCAAGCGCTAACGCATCCGCCAAGTTAGTAGCGGAGCGATTCGTTTGGCCTGGCGTACGCAAAGACTGTCGCGAGTGGTCGCGTAAATGCCTAGCCTGCCAACGCGCCAAGGTAAACCGCCACGTGTCATCACCGTTGGGCACGTTCGATCTACCTCGCGCCAGGTTCAGCTTTATCCATGTGGATATAGTTGGACCCTTACCTGTATCTCAGGGACACCGATACTGTCTGACAGTTGTAGATCGCTACACGCGCTGGCCAGAAGTTACACCCATGGTTGATATGACGGCGGAAACGGTCGGTAAGGCATTGATATCGTGGATATCCAGATTTGGATGTCCATCCGATATCGTCACCGACTGCGGACGACAATTTGAATCCACACTTTTCCAGTTCCTTGGAAAAATGATCGGATTCAAACATCGTCAAACCACCGCGTATCATCCACAGTGTAACGGCTTGGTGGAACGTTTCCATCGCCAGCTCAAAGCAGCTATAATGTGCCACGCAGACTGCAACTGGGTAGACAGTCTTCCATTGGTGCTCCTGGGTATTAGGTCGGCGTACAAGGAGAACCTGCAGGCATCGTCTGCGGAATTGGTGTATGGCGAGCCTCTGAGGCTGCCGGGAGAATTCTTCCACACCACTGCTCCTGACACGTCGGCAGACATATCAGATTTTGTTACTCGCCTGCGTCATGTCGTGGCGAAACTTAAGCCTGCACCTGCAACCCGTCACAATAAGGACAGGATTTTTGTTTTTAAGGACTTGGCATCGTCAAGTCACGTATTTTTGAGGACCGACGCCTTACGTGGTTCTTTGCAACCCCCTTACACCGGTCCCCATGAAGTTGTCGAGCGTAACGACAAAACTTTTAAAATTCTGGTAAAAGGGAAAAGCGTCACAGTAACTATAGACCGTCTTAAACCGGCCTATATACTGACTGACCCAAATACGCCTCCCAATCCAACCAGTAGCGCCCGTAGTCCATGTCCAAACGTCATCCCCACGGAACCGCTACCAGCAGTACCAGCACAGCTGGACCCTCAAACTCAGCAGGTCAAGCGGACCCGCTGTGGCCGCATCGTTCGATTCCCGGATTTTTATCGCCCGTAGTGACGGTCTCCGGGGGGGAGTGATGTAGGCACCTTTATTTATATTTACATATTTAAATATTTATTCTAAACATATTTATAAGTACTAATTAATTATTATTTACTATTTTACATCTATAAAATATATACATATTTACAATTACATTTATCTATATCTAAACACAGACATACACATACATTATCATATTATATTACATTAAACTTAATCTATAAACATTTAGTAAAATATATTTATTTATATATTCATGACACATTAACCGGCACGACCGTATTGTGCATTGGAAACGCGCACGGTGATTAGAGACCCTTTGTCTCCGCAAGTACGTCCGCACGTACTTGCCGGCTCGATCGCCCTGCGCCGGCGCACGCGCACATCACCGCGCCGCGCCAGTCAGCCTGCCGCTCTCGTACCTAATACCCGTATCGCTCGCTCACTACGCGCCTTGCATTGCATACCGCTTTCGCAATACCATTGTGCTTTTACTGTTGCTTGTTCTTCATTTCACTCCTTCTATTTCTATTGTGCTGTGACTTTCTTACTGTGTTGTGAACTATCCTACTTGCTTTGCCTATCGCAATATAACTTCCGTGCTTGTGATAATCGAGTAGTTTTATTTATTGTGACATCGCTAAGGACATCCCTCACGCACCCTGCAGCACCTAAAGATATGTTAACACTGGTATATCTCTCCAGAACAGTCCACGAGGCCCAGAATAAGTTCCCGTGTGCGGTTTGTGACAAAGTGTTCCGGTGGAAGACCAGTCTGAAGCGGCATCAGGAGAAACATGATACGGTAGTTAGTTTAGTAACTAAAATGTGATATAAGTTTGGGGTGATTTTTTTCGTTGCCACCATTTACAAAGGTTACATACTCTATACATTAAATAAATTAAGTTTATGCCGAAAAATTACTGGGAAACGATTTAATTTTTTTTAAAATTTTTATTAACATGATCGCGTGAAATTTATGGTGTCCAGTGTGTATGTTACATTGAGTCCAGCGACTTACCCTTCAGCCGATGGTACCACGAATGGGGGTGGCGACGCTTAGGGGTCTTAGGTAGGTAGGTACAGGTCACAAGAAGATATTCCAGTCCAAAGATCACACACTTATCCACCGGTATCACTATTACGAAGTCTAGGAGGAGAGAGATGCCTCGAAATATGAGTCAAACGGTTTTTGAGATTGTTCTATTGCGTGCTATTCTATTCTATTGATTGGATTGATTGCAACAGACAGCGCGTTGTATGAAATCGAGCTATAGGTGGCGCTGTCGTGGCGCGCAGGTGTACCAACTAGAGGTGGTTAATATAGTAACCAGCGTCTTATGTAGCACGTTATTTTTCAATGGCAAAGATCATGTGCTATGTAGGTACGTACAGTGGTGCTATAAATAACGAACCACACGCGGTAAGTGCTGCACGGCAACTAGCAGGGATAGATAAATAACGTAGCACTTGGTCGTCGTGCTGTAACGCTGCAGCGAGAGTGAGGCATGCGTGTGGGCGGAGCTATGGCGTAAGATTGCTATTTATTAGTCTCGCGCTGCGGCTAGCGTGCTGCTAGATTTAACGCGACTGCCATTGCTCGTTATTACATAGCATAAAATATAGCACGCTAGAAAATTCTAGTTTATAATCCCTAGCGTGCTATTTTCAAGATTTTCGATGCAGTTTTCAAGAATGGGCATATTGTGACAGATCCCACTTAATGTATCCAGGGAAAATGTTTTTATCCTGGATAATTTCGACATCTTGTTTTTTCTGCACCCCACACGGACGGAGTCCTTGTGACTCCTTCCTTGTGACTCGTTTACTATAATAATATACAGGATGATTTTTGGTCGTCAACGTTCCCGAAAACTACGGAATCTCCTCATAATCACGATCATTTTTCTCCATGGAAGCATACCTGGGAAGTGTCTGGTTCCCAAGATATTAGGGTCCAAAGTTGAGTAAAAAGACTGCGTTTTTCTGCATAAGTGCACATTGACGCATGACGCAAGAGGTGGCAACGAAAAAACATCCTGTATTATAATATATGTATGTATTTGCAGAGCAACGCCCCGTGCGTGCCGGCAGCTCTCTGCTCCGAGTGTAACGTGACCTTCGCGTCCGTCAGCTCGTACCAGCGACACCTCAAGAACAGCCTGCGGCACGTGACACACGACCAGCTGCGGTGAGGCGTCTGTTGTGTTGTTATTCGTGTTGTTGTGTTGTTAGTCGTTATAATGAGTAGACATCTCAATTTCATGAGAATTTCTCAATATACTGTCACTTGATTACTTGTAGTCGTTGTTAAAATAATTTCAATCTAAAAAAGTGTGCTTTAAACACTCTGGGCATAGTTTCCCTATAGCGGGCTATTTACATAGTTTTTTTTAACATACCCTTTCATTTTGTATCTTGTTACTAGGGTTCATGATTTCTCGAGCTTTTCAATTTCTCGGGTCTCGAGAATTCTCGAGGCTAATTTCTGGAAGCTTCTCGGGTTGTCGAGAAATTTCCATTTACGTACGTTTTCTCATATTATTCGGTTCCAATAACGTCAACAAATTCAGTGGTTTTCCTCTCAAATAAAAGTATCAAATTAATTATAAAACTTTTATTGATTATATTCAAAAACATTAATCTCATGAATAAGCTAATTACCTTTTTTTTTTTAAAAAAAAACAGAAATAATATTATTCAGACTCATAATTATAATGACAGCACCATTTTTGGCTGGTTATTTAGAACTTATAAACTATATAGGAAATATAATTAGACTAAGTAGTATAATTAATGTATCGTTAGTTATTTTATGTATTAAAGTTTGACTAAAAAATAATAGAAAAGAACAGATAGGTACTCGTACCTAGTAAAATTTAAGATCATATTTAGATTATATTTTTAATAAAAATAATATGAATAATAAAGCCATGATGTGTCAATAAAAGTGAAAAGACTTACCTGTTTGATTCCAATTTATCACGTAATCTGTGAAACACTCACTACGTAAACTATACTTGGCTAGAGTCGAAACACGAATGAACGTGTAAAAACGACGCCGCAGAGCGCTTGCAGCGAGATCAAAGGGTGCCGCTGCGCTTTGGCCCGCGTCGCCAGTGTCGCCACGCAACACAACAAACGGCGATTTCTATATAGGCACATGATTTCTCGAGTTCTCGACTTTTCTCGACCTTAATTTCCCGGGAACAAAGCCCAATGACGTGGGTGATTATTCGGTGAAATAAATAAAGTTTAATTTAGGCACTAAATCCACACTTTATTAATTAAAAGAGATGGAGAAAATATTAAAACATCTATACCGAGTAATGGCCGGTGGAAAAGAGAGAGAGAGAGAGATAGATAGATGCGTAGTCAACCTCTCACACTGTATATTAATATTTCAGGTTTACATGTGATCATTGTGGGCGACGTTTCGCAGACAAAACGAAGTTACGAGATCATATCGAAGATAAGCACTTGCATAGGACCTTCCAGTGTCATATTTGCCTTAAGGTACATAATTATTAGGTGTGTAGGCTTCACTAGAATACATCAGCTGCATCTCCATCCGTGCATGTCGTAAGAGTCGACTAAGGAACTCAGGGACGTTCTCTCACGCGATAAGCTGGCAACTTGTTACTGAACATTTCCGTCTGTCCCCGCTATACCAAATATGTCTGTGGGTTCCCTTTATGATCTTGCAGACGTTGTTTTATTGTATTTTTGAATAGATTTGAAGCAGTAATTAATCAGTAAATTATCATATTATATAGGTACATACTTTAGAATAAACGATCTTTTGTGTGTTCAATTTGTTTTCCACGTCGTCATCTAAAATTTCGAATCCAGATTTTAAAATTGTTACGTCGCTAATACCCGAGAAGGGTTGACGTTAGGCAGACAGCCGACCGTAACACAAACGCCAAATCCTTAACAATTTGCCTGTCTAACTGTGTAAAATAGATTATCCGGGATTAAAAGTAGCCTATGTGTTATTCTGATGTGTTAGCTATATCATTGTGGAGTTTTAATCAAAATTTATTCAGTAGTTTTTGCGTGAAAGAGCAACAAACATACATACATCCTCACAAACTTTCGCATTTATGATATTAGTAAGGAAGGAGTGTATCTACCTCGACAGACGTCTAAGAACCGAGTGAACTTGGACCAGCATGTACGTAACGTGCATCGCGGGAGGCCCAACAACAAGGTGTGCAATCACTGCGGGAAACGCTTTCCGGTTAGTGCACCTGCTTTTACCACATCTTTATTTTCTTTATTGTACACAGAAAATATACAGCAGGTAATTATATAACATAGATAATGTACAAAGGCGAGCTTATCTCTTAGTTGGGATAAAGTGGTCCTTTAATTTTTTCTTAAAACTTCCAATTGTACAACAATCTCGAATACTGTGCGGGAGTTCATATGTCCTGGGTTCGAATGCCGGTAGGTGCAAACATTGATATGATGAATATCGGATGTTTGTTTCCGAGTCATGGATGTTTTCTATACTTATCTATGTATTTATATACCGTTGCTTAGTACCCACGACACAAGACCTTAGGGATCTTAATGTGGGACTAGGTTAATGTGTTGTGTAGTGTGTGTGAATATTTATCTATTTGTTATTATTTTTATTTATATAGTGTAAGCGAATAGTATTTTTATTTCCAGACTAAGGTACAACTGGAGTCCCACATCAGAACGCACACGGGCGAACGTCCCTTCATCTGTGAATACTGTCCGTCAGCGTTCAGCCAACAGTCTAACTTGCATAAGCATATACGACAGGTAAATATTACGAATTAATTAGCAGCAGATAACATTTCAAGCATTATCTGAAGGCTTGTGATTTTATTGTAATGGTGTTAAACATCGGTGCGGCTGAGGGCCAGTTTTGAACGGATAACCATTGAAAATAAACCATTGCAGTACAAATTTAAATTTATCATTACGTTAGCTGTATATGTCCATAGTTTGTCCGATATGCAGACGGCATATTCGGTCTGAGGGCCCGACATTTTAGGCTATAACTCGCTTAATTGATAAGTACAAATTCCTTAACTAGCTGTACAATTGTTTTAGAATGAGTACTAAATCCTAAGGATAGTTTCAAACCCTTTTAGCGGCCCTCATGCGTATACAGGATGTTTTTTCGTGGCCTTAACGAAGGATACATACTCTATACATCAAATAAAGTAAGTTTATACAAAAAAAATTTTTTTTTTTGCAATTTTTTTTAAAATTACTTGATCGGGCGAATTTATAATGTCTAGTGTTTTTATAGACAGATATTAATTATTTCTCGTGAAAAAATCTTGCTACGCGCGTCTATGTGCATTTATGCAGAAAAACGCAGTCTATTTACTCAACTTTGGACCCCAATATTTTGGAAACCAGAAACTTCCCAGGTATGCTTCCATGGAGAAAAATGATCGTGATGATGAGGAGATTCCGTAGTTTTCGGGAACGTTGACGACCAAAAATCAACCTGTATAGCTTATCGCCTGAGAGAACGTCCCCGAGTACCTTAGTCGACTCTTACGACATGCACGGAAGGAGATGCAGCTGATGTATTCTAGTGAATGTTATACGTTTATACAGTAAAATACTATGAATATAGACTTCTATAGAGAACGTATCCACGAAATTTGAGACTCGAAATCGCAAGTTTATTTTTAAAATTGGACTTAGTTATACAAACGGGAACCAACCCACACAAACAGTAACATCGAATTCTAACAAAATTTACAGATTATTTTGAAGTTTACAAGGTTGATAGAAAGTTCATTTTTGAATGCTTATGTAGCCTAAAACTTTTTTTAAATACATAACTATGTCCAATTATATCATTATACAGGATGTAACAGAAAGGGTATTGTTATGTATGTAGACATACATGTGTTGTATTCCTGTGTCTGTGTGCGGGCTGCGTCCCCACCCGCTCTTGTAGTCTATTAAAGCAGTGTGCAATTAGCTACCGTGTTTATTGGACGTCCTTGCCCTCCGTACCTACCTAAGTACATGTAGAACAGGTATGTTAAGCGAAAAGCTGTATAAATAGCCCACTATAGAGAACCTATTTCCAAAATTTGAGACTCGAAATCACATGTTTATTTTCGCTTAACATACCCTTTTTGTTACACCCTGTATATATGAACATTTAGGTGAAAAATGGAATGCTGTGGCTACTAATAAAACTCGTAGATGCCTGGACAGATTTCGATGAAAGACGCAGATGAGTCTCTTAATTATATTTCGTTTACAGGTGCATCTCAACATAAAATCGAAACGGTATCCGCTAAGCAAGAAGGACCCAACCGGGACTCGAATAGACGTGCCTACGTTGACACAACCCACCTTACTACCTTTGCATTATGCACATAGTGAATATTAATTTGTACAGTAGAATACCACCCCATGTCAAAATTTAAGATATTTTGTAGATAATAAAAATACACGTGATGTTGGGTGGGGGATGGGGGGGGGGTAGTCTTAAACCTCACCATGTATCACCAAGGCGGAGGGGGGGGGTGTAAAAAAATGCTTAAAAAAATATCACGTGATTAATGGACGGCCCCTTGGACTATGTGAGTGTCGGAATAGAGAGTGCACAGAGTGATGATTCCTAATGATTCATTTGTGTATTTAATTTGTATTTAATGGAATGTATATTATTTATTGTAATTATAAGCGAAAATGGATTGCGTGTAACATTTAACTTTTTTATTGTGTATTAAATGTGATTTTTTTATACTATTTTCTCTTTATTTATGTAGGCTAGGTTAATTTATATTAGTCCAAAAATCATTGAGTAGCTGTCTGTGTTCGCACAGAACTTTTGAAGTCAGTTAAAAATGAAACAAAATATAATTTATAAAATCACTAGATTTTTATTATTATCTCCACACATTATGCAATATTCAGTCTTATGTTACTTAATTATTTATACAGGGTGTTGGTGATATCGTGACAAAAAACTGAGGTAAGGAAGGATTAGTACTTAATTGTTTCCATGATTTTAACTGAATAGGCTATTATTTAAATGCTATTACAGTCGAAACAAATAGAGAAGATATAAAGTTAAGTAATATGGTCGATTCCGGCAGTCACACTTAAATCTAAATGTAATCTTAGTCAGGTCTATCTCTCTCCGTCCTTAACTTAAATGGCTGGGAGAGAAAAGGACAGGTAGGAATAAATTTACGTTTAGGTTCAAGTGTGACTGCCGGAATCGACCACAATGCCTACGTAACATGTGTATGAGAACAGTAAAAACTTCAAATATGACTATATGAATACTGCACATACATAACCAAACTATTAAAAAGGTAAGCTTAATTACTAAACATATTAATATATCACTGTCTGATTAATACTGTGATAAAATTAATAAAGAAAATGGAAAAAAAATCCCCACCCGAGTGGGAATCGAACCCACGACCACTGCAAACCGTGCGAGCCGCTATAACTACTAAGCCACCGGGTCAATTACTCGGATGACGAATTTTACCATCTCTTTTCTAAATTACATATTGGCAACGTTATTTTTCATCCCGATAGCTATACACTAGCCAAATCTCGGCAAACAAAGCTGAATCCCTCAGCACAATGTTTAAAGATGAAACGATCAACCATATCCTAACGGATTATATTAATGGAGAAGTGTTTTTATAAATTTATCTTAGTCAACACTGTGATGTTTAAAAATTGCAGAAATACTAAAATATATATTGCAATGCTAAGCTGCCTATCATGACTATGGGCAAAAACCCCCCTATGGCAGTAGCCTTGTGGCGTGCCCTGGGGGAGGCAGCAGTCTATCATTGGACTGCAAGACAACATAAAAACTGTCAAGTTTCTTTGCTGTTCTTCTTGTACAGGCTTTAGTATTTGCTTTCTTATAACAATACATTTTGTTTAACATGTTTCTCTAAAAAAATGTGGCGTGCAAAAATTTTAATTTATGTATATTAATTATTATTTTAGGCATATTTTAATTTGTATATTTGATTTTTAGAGAAACATGTCTGTTTTTACAATTAGCTAGGCAAACATTTGACCGCCATTGTGCCTGATGTTAAGTAGGATGCGGCCTAAGGTGGTACATGTTCGCGTAATAATAACTTTACTATGCCATGTTTTGAGCAAATAAATAATAGTTTAATTTCATTGCAATAAGCTGATGTGATTTATATAATGTACTAGCGGCAGCCCACGACTTTGTCCGCGTGAAAAGGAGCATTACACCTGTGCGAAACCGGGGCGGGTTGCTATAGCTAGCCTATAGACTTACTCGATAAATGGGCTATCTAACACTGAAAGAATTTCTCAAATCGGACCAGTAGTTCCCGAGATTAGCGCGTACAAACAAACAAACAACTCTTCAGTTTTATAATATTAGTATAGATTTCTACACAGCATTAAGCCCCTGTTTATGCACCCTCCGTCGATGTCTGGACAAACAGGAATGCCAGCTGAATCGCGCCGGACACAAACCACAGACTAGCGACGACCGAGAGCTGTGTAATGCGTTCACGTGGATACGCAGCTTTGTCTGGTTCTGAAAGACAAATAAATAAATATTCACACACTACACGACACATTAACCTAGTCCCACATTAAGATCCCTAAGGTCTTGTGTCGCGGGTACTAAGCAACGGTATATAAATACATAGATAAGTATAGAAACATCCATGACTCCAAGAAACAAACATCCGATATTCATCACATCAATGTTTGCACCTACCGGGATTAGAACCGTCAAAAATGCATACATACAGGTATACGGTGATATTGACAGCCAGGAACATATTGATATTCCGACTTCAGATCATCTCTCTTCTGAAGCGAAAGCTACTGAAAGAACAAGTTTCAGTGGGGGGCTACTACTAGAGCGGTAACAAGACAAGTGTGGGCTCAAAGAAGCTATTGCCCAGATATGAGACACGGTATAGGCTATTAAATACAACGGGAATTCTAAAGTTGCATATATACATATATAATCACTATTGAGGGATCGCCCGCCACCGGGCCCTATACCCTCCGCTGACCCTCGGATCTGCCTACTCATGATCACGAACACAAGACACTACAGTCGCAACGAGAAGCCAGATCCAAGCACCTAGCATGCAACCATAAATACATAGCTGCTAATCCGAAAACCAATTAAAATTTTAATCGACATATGTTTCGCCAACACCCGTGGCATCATCAGGATTAATTTTCCATGTTAGTTCTATCTACCGAACCAACTAACTAACAACTAAAACCAATGTAATGTACATTATTATTATTATGTAAGGATTAGCAGCTATGTATTTATGGTTGCATGCTAGGTGCTTGGATCTGGCTTCTCGTTGCGACTGTAGTGTCTTGTGTTCGTGATCATGAGTAGGCAGATCCGAGGGTCAGCGGAGGGTATAGGGCCCGGTGGCGGGCGATCCCTCAATAGAGATTTGAACTTCCGAATAGTGACGCCTGATACAATTCAACATATAATCACGCCTTTATCCCTTACGGGGTAGGCAGAGCACCAAGGGCCGATAGAACCACATGGTGCCACTTCTGACCAATTTTGAGGGTATAGTTGCTGCTGCTCTGGGAGTGAAAAAAAAAACGTATAATACTGCAGCTGCTTCTCTTCCCGGGCATACTGTACAATACTAAAGTTAATGCGGATGAAATACTAGATAAAGAAACATTTTCCACTTGATTCATTACCGGTATTTAGATTGTTGTTTTTGTTCCCAAAGAGCGGCGGTAGGCACTAGGCTAACTGCCCACACTTTTTGGGGATTATTAATCTTGTTATATAAAAATCTTCTATTCGTGTGTTTGTATTGGATTTCCCACTAAACGGCTCAACCTATTTTGATGAGATTTTGTGTGTGTTCAAGTGGGTTCGAGAATGGTTTAGACTTACGATTCGGTCAACGACATTTTGTTTCTCTCTGCTGTCATTATTTAGTTGACCGAATTGTGAAGCTAAACCATCCTCGAACCAACTTAAACATACACAAATTTCATCAAAATTAGTCCAGTCCACTTTTTGGGGATTATTAATCTTGGTATAAAAATTTTTCAATCACAAACACACTAACAGAAGATTTATATTGTTGTTGATGTTGGAGAACCTTTTACATAGGATCCGGTAGACTGCGCTGCAGTTGCTATGTCGATTACTCACGAGAATAATAGTTTCAGTTACGCCCGATAGATGGTTGTTATATCTCGGAAGTGTTTCTTTTATAATTAATTAAATCTTCTGTTCGTGTTTGTAATTGAAGTTCTTCTAAAACGGTTAAACCGATTTTGATGATTTTTTTAGTGTGTTCGAAAATGGTTTAGATTTACAATTAGGTCAATTAGACAATTATTTTATTACGGTCCATATTGTTACAGCTCATTTCAGAAAGTTTGCATTTAAGGCGTGGGACAGGACAACGTCTGTCGGGTTCGCTAGTATGTGTGTAAGTTGTAGAAAGAATAGTATGTATGCAGACTAGACTCACCGGAAATGGTTTTCCACAATGATCGCACAGATGCTCAGCGCTGTCCTTCTGATGAACAACTTGCTTGTGCAAGTAGAGTGATGTGTGCGTTTTGAATACCTGCGTGTAAAACAATAAGGAATACTAAATTTTGACTTCATTCAAGTTTAAAATTAAAAGAAGACCACCTCTCCGTTCTGTCACAATGTCTGAAACGTTGCCAAATAAACAAAGTACCTAATGCTAAACCATAATCAAAAACAATCCGTTGAAAGGCAATATGTATGTTTTCATTTAACGATTGCGCTCCTGAAAATTAAGCAACTATAGTTTGATTTATTTACGTCGAGTCTGAGTGCCTATTGTTCTTGCTACTGTTGCGGTCGTACACTATCTATTTACGTTATGTCGATTCTTTTGTTCTATTCCCTTTACGTCGAGTTTAGAATTAATTGAACGTACAGTCAAGTACAGAAATGACAAGCATTTGTATATTATTTAGAAACTAGAGGACGCCCGCGAATCCGTCCGCGTGAACTGCAGAAAAAACAAAATGTCGAAATTATGAGTTTCATGGTTACGAGCATTTTAATTTTCGTTGTATTCAAATCCACGCGTGACGTCATAACATGGCATCTACGCAATATTACAGTACTATTGTGTTGTTCAGTCATACAGAACAAAAACTCTGTCTATGTTCGGTAGATGGCCCCACTACACACATCACCACCTGTTGCTGGACTGCTGCCTCCCCCAGGGCACGCCACAAGGCTGCTGCCACAGGGGGGTTTTGTCCATAGTCACCACGCTGGGCAGGCGGGTTGGTGAACGCAGTGTGATTTTCGGACTTTGTTGTCAGTACGGGAGGCGCTGCTGCCCACCTCCCGGAAACCCTTACGTTACCCACGGGCAGACATGGGGTGGTATTCTACTCTACCGACACCACAAATTTGTATGCATACCTTCTGACATATGTTACAAACATGCACGAAATTCTTGAGATGATCCCAGTCTATATGGTCCTGTAGTTTCGTTTTGTTCGCGAACCGTTTTCCGCAGTCATTGCACATGTGTCTACAAAAAAACATTGGAATTTATCATATAAGGGCAGACTTTACAATAGTAATCATCATTTTCAGTCATGAGAAGTCCACTGCTGAACATAGGTCTCCCCCAACGTCCTCCATTCCGACCGGTCGGAAGCGGCCTGCATCCAACCGACCTTGGCTAGGTTATAATAGTAATAGGCTACAATAGTAATACTGGGTGTAATAAAATAGTAAACTGGGTTATGGTAAGCGAAATTTTATCAAAATAGAGAACACAAAAACTCGAAATCGCTTTTTATTTATTTTTCCAGATTGTATGACCAATCTTGTGTTATTCACGAATTTTCTATACTATCTAAAATTAAACTAGACTTTTCAAGTAACAAATTCAAAACAACATTACAATACATGTGAACATCATCATCATTTACAGCCCTGAGAAGTCCACTGTTGGACATAGGCCTCCCCCAACAACCTCCACTCCGACCGGTTGGAAGCAGCCTGCATCCAACCAACGCCCGCGACCTTGTCCAGGTCGTCCGTCCACCTCGCGGGTGGCCTTCCCACGCTGCGTTTCCCGATACGTGGTATCCACTCTAGAACTTTCCGACTCCATCGGCCATCAGTTCTTCGAGCTATGTTCCCTTACATATTACGATAGAATTTTTTAATGAAAACTCACTCATAATCGTTTTCAGTGACATGTTTCTTGCTGATTTTCATATGTTGTTTGTATGTAGCTATTGAGGAGAAGGTACGTTTGCACGGCACACATACTAGCTCACCATTCGCTCTGTAATAGATATTTTATCATTATTTATTTTTATTTTATATTATATTTTATATACAGTGTGAGTCTGGATAAAGTGCACATATTGATGTGGGTGAAACTAGACTTATTTTTATCCACGGGAAAAATAAAAAAATAACTGTAGCATTTTTTTTCTTTTTTTCATAGACTTTTATTTTATGAATTACTATTTTAGGCAGTTAAGTATTAGAAAACGTTATAACTTTTGAACTAAGTGGTCTATAAAGTTGAAACAAAAACAGTAATGATCGCAAATAATACGCGGTACTGATAAAATTAAAAATGTATACACAAAAGTACCATAAATAAAAAAAACTTGTAGAACTTAAGTTTTTTTTCCTATTTTTTTGGTGTTTTCTCCAATAATTGGCAGATTTCTCAAATAAGTTTCCAATCAAAAATATTTTTTTATTATTTTAAGTTATTCTACATCGTATTAGCTTCCTAAAATAAAATTACCACGTTTCCAATCCCAACACAATGTTTGCTATAGGCGGTCAAACAAAGGCATTTATTATCTCACTTCCAGGTAGCGATCCTTTTTGAGAGTTATTATTGTAGTTATCCACGTTGGGTGCGGGGTGGCGGGGCGGGCTACCAAAGCCAATGAATGGAATAACAATCATGTCTATTTTGAGTTAGTTATTTAGTTGCCACGAATTTTTCGCTGCCACAACTTGTCTACTTTGTGCTCTACATTAGTTTGTTACGCGATGCCTGTTTTGAGTGAATTCCCGAACAATCACCTCGCTGATCTACATTTTTATTATGGGATGTGTCGAGGAAGTGCAAGAGGTGCACGAATAGCTTATTTAGCTGCCTTTCCCAACAGAAGGCCGATACCGTCAGCCCGAAACTTCCAAGAGGTCCACAGAAGGTTGGCGAATAGTGGACTTGGTTTAATCCGCGATCAGCGAGAGCAGCCGCCTCAACATGTAATTAATATGGCCACAGAAGAAGCCGTGTTGCGTGATTTATTTGCTAATCCAACTGTTAGCACCAGGCGTTTGGCTTTACGACATAACATATCACAAAAATCGGCGTGGCGCATTTTGAGAAATGAAGGACTACATCCCTATCACTATCAAAGGGTGCAACATTTACATGATGATGTTGATTGGCGTCCCAGATGCGTTATGTCCGCTTGGATCCAGAGGAAAACTCGGGAAAATCCGGAGTTCCCAAAAACTATTCTTTGGATGGACGAAAGCCAATTCACGAGAGACGGTATTACAAACTGTCGTAACCTACACAAGTGGACCCGTAAGGGGGAAAATCCATATCTAAAAAGGTCGTCAACGTTTCAGCAACGGTTCTCAATAAATGTATGGGCAGCAATGCTCGATGATCTACTGATCGGTCCAGTAGTACTGCCGGCAAGATTAACCGGGGAACGGTTTTTAGAACTACTGAGAGATGAGTTACCGTTTTTATTAGAAGAAGTGCCTCTTCAAACACGTAGAAGAATGTTTGTTCAAATGGACGGTTGTCCTGCACATTATGCACGTGATGTGAGAACTTTTTTGGATGAAAATTATCCAAACCGTTGGATTGGTCGGGCAGGGCCTGTGGGATGGCCTGCGCGTTCCCCTGATATGACACCCCTTGATTACTTTTTATGGGGGACAATGAAGCAAAAAGTTTATAACTCCCCCATAAACACAGAGGCTGAACGGGTATACCTATTATAGTAGAACTTTTTAAGTAATAATTTTATATTGCATAACAACTAATAGCATAAACCTCTTTTCGCAGAATATCGTTTGGCATTAACTCATTTAGCATACATTGAAACCCATATTTCTGTAAGTCAGAATTATCTGTACGCATAATTTTGGTATCCATAATAATCACAATGTATAATCATCACATCGCAGAAAGTTCAAAACCAGATTCATCTTTTGGCATATATTTCTTATCCATAACTATTTAAAAGTAGAACCATCATTTCGAACCATAATGCTTACAGCAAGAATCATCTTTTATGATTATTGCAACACTTTTCTAATCAGGCGTTATCATTTTTACTATTGCTATTTGTTGGAGGTAGTAATCACATGAATCAATAAAAGTTGATTTAATGATAATTATTTGGTTTTTATATCCTTGCCCATGAGAGCATGTTCGTTTCTGGCACTCGCCGGCCGCTGCCGCGGCACGCTCGCTTCGCTCGCTCGGCTCGTGCATAAGAGGTCACAGTTCTAACCTAACCTAACCTACGCATTTTTAAAGAAGAAAGTAACCCAATCTATATTATTCTAATTGAAATTCTATGATCTTCATAGTATGCCTAGTTAAATTATGCCAAATAATCTGTACTCTAAATGAACGTTATGCTAAATGATATTATACAAAATTATAACTATGCCAAAGGTAAATATGCCAATAAAAATTCTACTATCTTAAATGTATGCCATTCTAAATTCGGTCATAAGCACATTATACCTAAAAATATTTATGTCAAATATTTTTTATGCCTAATAAATGATCGACTAAAGAAGTTTCTGCGAAGTCAGTTATCCCAAATAGGTTTCGGAGTATCAAGTTTCTACCAAATAGACCGCCCCCAGGCTGAACTGCAAGACAGAATCATGAATTGTTTTGCTGAATTAAAAACTGATGCCGAGATGATTCGCAGAGCCACGCAGCAAATTGTATTACGAGCAGGAGTGTGCTTGCAACAAAGAGGTGGACATTTTGAACATTTAATGCACTAGGTAACGTGCTTAGTTTAAGTTTTATGTGTTTAATTTTAAGCAGAATTAAGTATGATTTACGTATTTAGCTTATTAATGATTGATGTGATTATTATAATAAGTATTTTTATTTGTAATACCTGTAGAGGGCAAGTATTTAACCAGTTACGCCTCTGGACTGCCTTGGTTTGATCGCCCATACCAAACATTATGTCTGTATCAGAGACGTGGTAATTTTATTTTAGGAAGCTAATACGATGTAGAATAACTTAAAATAATAAAAAAATATTTTTGATTGGAAACTTATTTGAGAAATCTGCCAATTATTGGAGAAAACACTAAAAAAATAGGAAAAAAAACTTAAGTTCTACAAGTTTTTTTTATTTATGGTACTTTTGTGTATACATTTTTAATTTTATCAGTACCGCGTATTATTTGCGATCATTACTGTTTTTGTTTCAACTTTATAGACCACTTAGTTTAAAAGTTATAACGTTTTCTAATACTTAACTGCCTCAAATAGTAATTCATAAAATAAAAGTCTATGAAAAAAAGAAAAAAAATGCCACAGTTATTTTTTTATTTTTCCCGTGGATAAAAATAAGTCTAGCTTCACCCACATCAATATGTGCACTTTATCCAGACTCACACTGTATATATTATATTTATATTATATATCAGTAGAAGGTGCAGACATTGATATGATGAATATCGATGTTTATTTCCGAGTCATGGTGTGTGAATATTTATTTCTTACTAGCGGTCACCCACAACTTCGTCCGCATGAAGGAGCGGGTCATACTCGTATACAGGATGATTTTTGGCCGTCAACGTTCCCGAAAACTACGGAATCTCCTCATCATCACGATCATTTTTCTCCATGGAAGCATACCTGGGAAGTGTCTGGTTTCCAAAATATCAAAGTTGAGTAAATAGACTGCGTTTTTCTGCATAAATACACATTGGCGCGTGTAGCAAGATTTTTTCACAGAGAAATAATTAATATCTGTCCATCAACACTGGCCGCTATAAATTTCGCCCGAACAAATAATTAATTTAAAAAAAATTACATTGTTTCCCAGCATTTTTTTGGCATAAACTTACTTTATTTGATGTATAGAGTACGTACCCTTCGTTAAGGGTGGCAACGAAAAAACACCCTGTATAGCCTATAGCCTTCCTCGATAAATGGGTAATCTAACACTGAAATAATTATTAGCGCGTTCAAACAAACTCTTCAGCTTTATAATATTGGTATAAATTTATATGCCGTTTCTCTCTCTTGCCGTATGTCGTACACCTCAACTATACCCTCAAAATTGATCAGAAGTGTCACCATGTGGTTCTATCGGCCCTTGGTGCTCTGCCTACGTGTTTTGCGTGATTATATAGGTATATATATGTATGTATGTTATATGCCGTTGTTTAGTAGGATACAAGACCGTAGGGATCTTGTGTGGGTCTAGTTAAATGTTTCATACAACTTCGATATCGCGTTCTAGGATCTGTATTGGACTTTAGTTCTGTCCGATAGATGGCTCTGCTCCAATACTTACCTGGCTTTATGACTGTGTACATGACGTAACAAGTTCCCCCTCCACTGGAATCTCTTCCCGCATATGTTACAAGCGTGTTGCGGTCGCGAATTGTTAACGGATAGCTTTATTTCGTCCACCAGCACGGTTGCTAGCCGTTTGTCCGTTGAGCCGTCGTCTGGGAGGGATTCGGCTAGTTTTCTGTGAAGAAAAATTGTTATAGCTTTTTATTTAACGGCCGATTGGTCTACCAGGTAGGGATAGGGACAACCCTGCCTGCGACGTCATAGGTCCTGGGTACGAATCCCGGTAGGTGCAAACATTGATATGATGAATATCGGATGTTTGTTTCCCAGTCATGGATGTTTCTATACTTATCTATGTATTTATATACCGTTGCTTAGTACCCACGATACAAGACCTTAGGGATCTTAATGTGGGACTAGGTTAATGTGTTGTGTAGTGTGTGAATATTTATTTATTTATTTAAGTCCATAGGGTATAACAGAATGATTATATTAAGGCGATAACCTGTCCACATGATTTTGATTTGAGACTCGAAATTACTAGTTTATTTTTCAAGATTCTATGAACATTATTGAGTTGTTTACGATCTATACTATCAGCAAGCCTAGTTTTGTATAGAGACGATACGATACGTGATCATGCTAGGGGAGCTGGAAGAATAGATATGTGATTTCGAAACATGGATAGGTTCTCTATATTGGGCTATTATTACCGTTTTGTTCAAACAATATTTATTGGAGTTTATTGGACCATAATAAATTCAATTTAACGGTGATCTTGACTTAAAATACGTTATAAAATTACCTGACTTTCAGCTGAATTTGATGCTTAGAACTTGCTTTCACGTGTTTTTGGAGATTTGAGGTGGTTCTGAAGGACAATCTGAAAATGCATATTATTAGAATTTGCAATAATAACTGCATAATTCTTGCGACTCGTGCGCGACCGTCCGAGCGAAACTTTTTACCGACCTTTTTAACTACTACTAGCTGTCAGGCAAACGTGTCCACGTGACGCCACGCCATTGGCTAGCCGATGGCGTGGAATTTCTAACATTCAGATTTATCACTTCATATTATAAAATAAAGTCGCTTCCCGCTGTCTGTCCCTATGTATGCTTAGATCTTTCAAACTACAATGGGTGATACATAAATTGATGATGAATAAATTGAGTGATTTAAAGGTGGTTGGCGTTAAGCAGGCAGCCGACTGTAAAAACAAACGTCAAATCCTTGGCAATATGAGTTTCAAAACATACCATATATAATGGGATAAAGGCAGGTAGATGATGGATGATGGTAGTAGATGGTAGAAGATTTATTCAGGGTTAATTTTAAAACATCAATAACCTCGCAAGACTAGGTAGCCACCATCATAAACAACAACATTTGTTCTACGAGTTTTGATAAGTTGTCATACAAAAATATTACCTCTGAATGTTCTTAAGTCTGTACATAATACTGAGGCGCACGCGATCGCGGGCGTCAACCTTTTCGTATAGGTACCTACGAATGGAACATAGACTTACAAATGTCACGACAGTACAATAAAAGCTTGGAAAATCATTTTTAAATTAATGTATTAAGTTATGATAAAACTCGTAGAACAAATGTTGTTGTTTATGATTTTAGCTATCTAGTCCTGCGAGGTTATTGATGTTTTAAAATTAACCCTTTTAAATTAACTAACGACCCGCCCCGACTTCGCTCGGGTGCAATGGTGAGATCGAGCCATGTGGCGTACACTGGGGGAGGCTTACGTCCACCAGTGGACTGTAATAGACTGATGTAATAGTCTAGTTGATTGGATACTGACCCGCAAACCTCACAATGCGGCTTCCTTTTCTGCCCGGAATCAATGCGATGAGTCTCAGAGTGTTTGCGAAGGGAAGTCTTCCATTTGAACACTTTATTGCATGTAGGGCAGGGGTATAATTCTTGTTTACCACTGGAAAATGTTTATAAAAATAGTTTTTTATATGCAATAGTTCACTGGTAAGTGACAGAGCCAGATTAACATTGTTATTTTTTCCAAACAACATTCATTTCGTTTATGTCGGTAGGCCGAGATAATACCTAAAATCCAATATTTTTTTAAAACATGATCCAATAAAACAGCAATATATGACAAATAACAATATCTGTTAATAAAAACACACTTTTTGGCAAAACATGTGTTTGATCTAATAATGTAATAATAACTTACTGTGGGTACTTAATTTCATTTCACGAATTGATAAATCCTTGTATAAATAAGAAAACATTGCAGATTAAAAACATTAAAAATGCATTTCCTGCAAATTTTATTTGGTTCTCTCGCAAAACCATGTCAATATTTAACTGGCTGTCACCTACAATCTGTAAAATCTTAAAATAACAATTAAGAATGATGCGCCTATGTAGACAGTTAACTTACTTTGTCAAGGAGGAGTCATCTAATACAGATTCTGTATCATCCCCGTCTTTGCTATTCGATTCTTTAGTTATTTCTTCGGTTTTTATGTCCCAATCACTGTAAATGCATTGTAAGAAACAATTTTAAAAGTATACACCAATAAAACACACATACATACATTTACACTAGGCTGTATTCCCGAAATGGGGTTGGCCGCGTGGTGCCGGCAGAGTAGAGTTTGTACTACCCCATGCCTGCCCGTGGGTATCATACGAGGCGATTAAGGGTTTCCGGGAGGTGGGCAGCAGCGCCTCCCGTACTGACAACATAGTCCGAAATCACACTGCGGTCACCAACCCGCCTGACCAGCGTGGTGACTATGGACAAAACCCCCCCTGTGGCAGTACCCTTGTGGCGTGCCCGGGGAGAGGCCTACGTCCAGCAGTGCACTGCAATAGGCTGAAGAAGAAGAAGTGTTCCCGAAATGGGGTAGCAACTGCAGGATCATAAAGCAGATGCTAGTCAAGTTTAGAATATTATTTTTTGTGATATATGTACATATGTTAAAACTATAATTTTGTATCTCCCTCTTCTAAGTGTGTTTCCCCCCCCCGCCCTGCATCTAGTTGTTGCCCAACCACCGCGGTGCCGACCTCTCGCTCGACAAGTGAATTTTTGTGTGTGACAAACTGACCTACCCAAAGGAGTGCCCTTCGTTTTAAAGTGAAGTCCCAGTGCAGAATACCTAAATTGGATTGAAGTGAAAACCCCAGAACCCTACGAGAGATTCCGCGAGGAAGAAAAAAAAAGAGAAAACACACAGGTAACTCTTTGACATATAAATTAAATTACTTCTTATATTTCCCGTTGGCCCAGCACCTAAATCCCTAAACAACTTACTTCTGACAGTGCCACTGTTCTCTATGCCTGGCCACGCCCCTTTTTGTCGGGAACCGTTCATTGCAGATAGCACATTCAAACCTGTGTGTATGTCTGTTTGCATGATAGTTGTAAGTAATGTCCGTATTGAAGGTGCGTTCACATATCTCGCACTTGAAGTTGGCTTTATTCTGAAAAAGTAAGTTATTATAAACTACATGTTACCTATATTTTATTTTTAGACTAAGTTTCTTAACTAACGCGGCCACCCGTGACTACATGATATTTTGTTAGATGTATAAGCTACATAGGTATAAAAAACAATTTTCAGAGTCACTAACTAGTGTAAATTTTTTAGAAATAAAAATCTGTACATTTAATAAATTAAGTGGTCTCGGTCTGTGTATGGGATCGAACCGTGACCTTGGCTAGGTCATCCAACATCTCGCGGGTGGCCTTTCCACACTATGTTTGCCAATATGTGGTATCCATTGGCCATCCGTTCTTCAAGTGATGTGCCCTGCCTACTGCCACTTTAGCGTACACCCAATAAAACATACTTACAGCATTATGCTTCTCACACGTATGCTCTTTCAAATCATCTGAGTTCGGAAAAGACAAGATACACATTTCACATTTATACATTGCATTGACATACTCATCTGCATTTGCCAGCTTTAATCTTTCTTCTTCTACTTCCTCTCTTGTTAAAACTACATGAGTGTATGCAAGTATCTCTTTCTTCTTTTTTTTCTTTACTTTCTTTTTTACACACAAATCTATAAGTGCTTTATCATCATCGGATATATAATCTGAGTGGAGTGAGATGTCTTCTTGATTCTCTTCTTTTATTCCTTCTATATTGTCTATGAATTCATCTTTTATGATATCAATGCAGTTATCATTGTTATTCGGGGGTAGTGATATGTTGAATATGTTGGTTATGTTGTATTTTGGATTGTGTTGTGCTTCTATTTCTATGTTGGCTAGATCCTGAAACTGTTATTAAAAGTTAAGCCTTGTTTAGATTGCAAAGTGCAGGTGTGAAGTATGCTGATGAGTTAAATGATATTTTTATAGATATTACACTTATGGGGCCTTAGTTAAGCTAGTTAACCATGCATAAAGTTAAGTATAGTTACTTTTGCACAACATCTGACAGAATAATGTATAAATTTATTTGTAAAATTAAGTGTTGATTAGCCTAATCAACGCTTAAAGTTTTTTATAAGTATAGCCTAAATGTTGTTTTATGTTGCTTTGCATTGCAGTATTTGATCAATACCACAGTCAATACCCAAGGGTTGATCTGTAGTTTTGTGTTTGCTATATTTGGGTATGTAATATGTTGATATTATATATTTTTTAATATAACTTACCTCTCTATTAGCATCATGCAAGAGTTTATGAGAGTTCTGAACTTGCTTTTTGAATCTGACGAATTTTTGTATGACTGCCTTGCATTCCCAGCACAGGAGAATTTTATTCGCTGTCCACGATAACTGTAATATGAAAATATATGGTTAAGTAATAGAAATTAACAATGCTTTGTGTGATTTTGAGTGGATGGTTTTAGTATCACAAGTATGACTGAATTTTATAAAATGAAAACTAAAAACGTGTGAGTGGTAGCGCTCTTAGTTACAGTAGGAGAACGTACCAACATTAGTGTGCTCTATATTATATTGTACCACCTTTAATGTAATAATAGTAAAGAAATAATGATTAACATAACGAACCATAACTTCACTCATAATATACATGAAGCACTGTTTATATAGGAAGTCTTCAATGAGAAATAATTTACGCCCGGACCGCAAACAGCCGGAGCATAATATTTTAGTTTCAAATTCACCCATTTTATTTTTGAATTTCGTTTAAACTAAAAATATCAAAAATGCAGAGCTATGATGCAGAGTTTGTTTACATTATTTTGTTTTTTTTTAAGCCGAGTGCAGTTTAGATGAAGGTAAATGTTATATCATACAGCCAATTTGAATGGATGAGAACAACAACAAAATACATGGAAAGAGGTGGTTATTGCAGCCGTGAATATCTGTCTATTCGTGGGTGCCAGGTAAATCCAATAAAATAATTAATCATAGCGTATAAGCAAACCGTTTCTTATGATAGATATTGGATTAATGGGATTAATAAACTATCTGTACAGGCGTTTCCGAAACTGGATATGGCAATACTTTTCTGAGCGCCATGATCGGCGGAAGCAGAAAGGAACGAAAGAATTAAACGAACGACGAATGTGAATGAATGGAATAGACCTAAGTAGTCTGTAGAATAGACCAACTCAACTACACAGGTCAACCATATCGAAATTAACTTTTGTAAAATTAAATAGTTAGCATATAGGTTCGCACTTCAATGACTGAAAATGGCCCAATTACTGGAATATAATATTCCCAACAATCCTCTGGGAGAAGTAATTAACAACATAGGAGATAATCAAAATACTTGCATCGCCTGCCTCGCTCAAGATTTGCCTTTTATTCAACTTTCAAAATGCAAACATTTAAATTATTTTGCTATATTTTGCAAATACAAGGTAATTATAACACCATTATTTACCATGTTACTCCAACATCTGTTAATTTGTAAATAAATTCATGATTTTTTCAATACAAGTCTAGTAGGATTCCTTTGAATTGACTCCATTTTGAAATCTGTGTTTTGAACATTTCATATGGCTGACTACATCTTCACATTGTGTACTACAAATTAGGTTTTATATTAAAATCTGTACATAGAATAGTAGATTCTTTCTATTCAGGATATAAAAATAAAAATATTTTCCCGGGATAAAAAGTAGCCTATGTGTTAGTCCAGGGTGTCGGCTAACTCCATACCAAATTTTATTAAAATCGCTCCACCCGTTTTTACGCGAAAGAGTAACAAACATCCATCCATCCATACTTACAAACCTTCGCGTTTATAATATTAGTAAGATGTATAATTTATTAATTAATCTCCAGTGTCCTTATTCCCAATAACTAGTTAAAGTTTTTTATTTAATTTTCAGATTGATTATTCACAAACTCTGATATGCTACCAATGTCATAATTTTCTAAAGAAATTCGAGTTATTTAGTAAGCAGGTGGAAACCAGTATAGCAGTACTCCATGGTGATGTAAGTTTATGTTAAGCTTAACATCTTTTCACTTTTTTATAATATATCTTCACTTTTATCATATTCTTTACTAGTGGACGCCCGCGACTGTCCGCGCGGACTACAGAAAAAACAAAATTGCGAAATTATCCGGGATAAAAACATTTTCCTGGGATAAAAAGTGGCCTATATGTTAAGTGGGACCTGTCACAATATATTCCTGAAAACTGCATCGAAATCGGTTCAGCCGTTTCTGAGATTAGCGTGCACAAACCCACAGACAAACACAAAAATTCCAAAAATCGCTCATTTGGGTATACTATTGCGTTGATAAAGGTCTCCTATAATATTTTTTTCATATATCTTCCATGTACAGACAGCGATCCGTTATATTTTTATTATATGTCCCTATAGAAGATAGTATAGATATATAGATTATACATACGAGTACCTTGTCCTCATTTTTTTCATTCTTTATCCATTTATCACTAAGTACCTACCTATACATATATTTATATTGGTTGTTACATTACATCTTTTAACTTATTATTGGTACCTATTTTATTTATCTACATATATTTAGTATAGGTTTTATTTAGGATTACTATTTATTTTGTAATAACATTTAATATAGGTTTTATTTAGGATTACTATTTATTTTGTAATTAATAACATTTAGTATAGGTTTTATTTAGGATTACTATTTATTTTGTAATAACATTTAGTTTAGGTTTTATTTAGGATTACTATTTATTTTGTAATAACATCTTGGTATAATATAAAATGAAACCCACATAATACATATAACTAACTCACTCGAAGACTCGGCAAGCGTAGCGTTGGGCGCCCTCCGTTGACTGGATGGCAAAAACGGGAGATCGAGCTATGTGACGTAATCTGGACTGCAATAGGCTGACGACGAATAAAAGCATGATTATCATTATTGTCCATTCTCCTATCTAGTTTAACATTAAATATGTTTTTAATATTTCAGTTACACATACAAAAGAAGAAAGTACACAACTTTACACAATACAAACTGTACAACTTCTCTTACACCAACCAAGAGAATGATCAAACCGGCTTCACTATTCAAGAAGAGCTTGAGAGTGACATAAAAGAAGAGGGTCTGTTCACCCAAGAGGAGTATAACATCACAACGGAGATTAAAATAGAGAATGACGAAGAATGGGATGACGAGACTGATATTCCTTTGGCTCAGATTAAGAAAAAGAAGGCATTAAAAAAGTAATTTTGGTACATACCTACTAATCATTATGCAAAGAAATTAGTCAAGATACATAACTTTGAAAATATACCATAGGTACATACAAATTGGGTAACCAGAACTTGAGGATCAAGAAGGAAATTCCATAGCCACGTTTAGTATAGTGGTGACAGATTTATAAGATCAGTGACAAGTTGCTAGCTCATCGCCTGAGAGTAGGCCCTGAGTTCCTTAGTCGACTCTTACGACATGCACGGAAGGAGATGCAACTGATGTTGGTATTCTATTCAGTCAGTTAGCTATCTATATTCTTTTCTATGAGAAAAATAAGATTATTGGGGCAAGTTAAGCAACTCGAACTCAGCTCGCCATTTGGATGGGTGTCTCATTGTTTTTTTTTAGGAGCTCGGACAAAAAAAGAAGTAGAAAGAAGTTTGATGGAAAGATAATCTGTGTAACGATAGATGAAGAAGAGATGAGGGAAGAACGAGAGAGAGATATGAAGATGAAGTCTTATTTGAAGTTTCCATTTAAGTGTGAAGATTGTATTCTAGGTTTTGATTATGTTAAGAAGTTTAATGATCATATGGAGAGTAAGCATGTTAAGGTAATTATTTATTTTTTTGCTTATTACTAGCAACCTGCCCCGGCTACGCACGAGTGCAATGCTAATACTACATATACCTACTCGTACATATAAACCTTCCTCTTGAATCACTCAATCTGTTTTAAAAAACCGCATCAAAATCCGTTGCGTCGTTTAAAAGATCTAAGCGTACAGACAGATATGATATTTGTTTATTTCTTGCATTTCAGAAAGGCAGTTCATTCACATGCGACATATGCAAGTCAGAACTTAAGACCGAAGCATCTTTTAAAGCACACAAGAGAACCCATTTTGTAAGGTAGGTTGTAGGTAGGTATACGTTCTATTTGTTATAGGTACCTACCTACTTGTCAATGTAACATATTCGCAATGGCAATTGTGTTTTATTTTTAAAGTTGTGAAGCTAAACAATGCCTAAATTAGAAATATGTTTTTTACATAATGTTGTCAAATGTCTTTTTTAAACAGTGTCTAAGTACGCGGTTTTGTATAGAATCTTAGCCCCACAGGTATTATCATATATGTGCCCATAGTCTCTTATTATTTTTTGGACGAATTTTCTTTTAGGTTTTGTGCAGTGGGCTATTTAGATGCCTTCTTGCTTGCTTAACATAACTCTTATTTTACACCCTGTACAAGGCTGTGAGAATTTACTACACTATAATGATGATGATGACGATATTTGCTTGATGATTAGATACGAGTGTAAGCAGTGCGGTGAGCGTCATCGATGCGTGTATTCAAGCATCAAACATTACGCGCAACGCCACGGGGAAACATTAGCCGAGTTCTCATGTAAAGAGTGCGATTTTGTTGCTGAGTAAGTATTACGTAGTAGTACGTATAGGTTAAGTGTTACGGCTAGATTATGGGATTATTGGAAGTGCTACGACGTAGTCATTATGTAGCTAAGAGCTACGAGACGTAGTCATCATCTAGATAGTGTTACAACGTAGTCATTTTGTGGGTAGTGCTACGACCTAGACATTATGTAGGTAATGCTACGACTTAGTCATTATGTAGATAGTGCTACGACGTAGTCATTATGTAGCTAAGAGCTACGAGACGTAGTAATCATGTAGATAGTGCTACAATGTATATATATATATATATATATATATATATATATATATATATATATATATATATATATATATATATATATATATATATATATATATCGTTTTTTATCGGTAGTCAATCGGTAGTCTTATTAAGTACTACCAACTGTACGGCATGTGGAGATATTAGAAAAATAATGATTTATGTTTTAAATAATTAAGTTAAATACATCTAATGGAATAAAATTATGCAATACTACTGTAGTTGCTATATAGCTATATAACTATGACTTTGCTCCGTTATATAATCTTTGTAGTTGTATTATAATACGTACTTACCTAATATTTTTTCAGTACATACTACGCGTTCCGCTACCATCGGCAGGCACATAAAGAGAAGGAACAGTGCAAATATTGTAGAAAAACTTTCGTCAACAAAACTGCACTGAAAAATCATTTACTGTAAGTACGGTACTTCACCTACCTGCAAAAATACTTCACAGGACTGTGTTTCTGAAATAGAGTAGGTAGCTAGAACTGCAGGACCATAAAAGAGATCCCAGAGGCATGTTTAGTATGATGATCTCGACCGTATTTCGGCCAAGGCGACCAATCTCTACGGAGATTGGCCAGGTACGCAGGAGATATTATAGTGCACAAGTGTGTGCGCAAACACAGATGCACTCTCTATTCCGTTACTCTCATAGTCCGATGGGGCGGAAAGCCGACACGACCGGAGAGAGATCAGGCGCAGGACCAACGGATTTACGTGCTTTCCGAGGCACGAGCTAAGTGACAATTTTACAACATTAAAATCTGTACATGAAATAAATTCATTGGTACAGGCCCGTGACTGGGATCGAACTTACGCCTCCCGCTTGGAAGGTGCACGTCTTAACCACTGGGCTATCACCGCCCATGTTTAGTATAGCGCGGTAACATATAATAAAATTGTAACGGTTGGACCGATTTCGATGCAGTACTCAGGAATATATTGTGACAGGTCCCACTTAACATATAGGCTACTTTTCATCCCGGGAAAATGTTTTTATCCCGGATAATTTCGACATTTTGTTTTTTCTGCAGTCCATGCGGACGGAGTCGCGAGCGTCCACTAGTATTTAAGTAAATGATTAGTGACAGGCTGCTAGCTTATCGTGGGAACATCCCTGAGTTCCTTGTCGACTCTTACGACATGCACGGAAGGAGATGCAGCTGATGTATTCTAGTAGCGAAGCGCACGACCAACTTAGGACGTCTCCTAGTCATAATCTATCTTTTTACTAAACCTCATCTTCATTGCTCAAATATTTTTCGAGATTTCGTGATAAGTGAGTGACTTTTCGCTTCTATACTATATTAGCGATCCGCCCCGGCTTTGCATGGGTGACGTGAGCAAAGACGTGGGCGGCCGCTATAGAAAAGTTGTTTTAGACTTTCAGGCAATATTTAAACATTGTGCTGAGGGATTCAGCTTTGTTTGCCGAGATTTGGCTAGTGTATAGCTATCGGGATGAAGAATAACGTTGCCAATATGTAATTTAGAAAAGAGATGGTAAAATTCGTCATCCGAGTAATTGACCCGGTGGCTTAGTGGTTATAGCGGCTCGCACGGTTTGCAGTGGTCGTGGGTTCGATTCCCACGAGGGTGACGAATTTTTTCCATTTTCTTTATTAATTATTATTATTAATATTTAAAATTGTTTTCTCCGTACGAACCATCCTCGTACTTCAAGGAATATTCTAAAAAAGAATTAGCGGAATCAGTTCAGCTGTTCCCAAGATCTGCGCTTAGGAAAACATTCAGCGATTCATTTTTATATTATAGAATTATAGACAGGTATGCCTATAAGTGCCGCGTGGTGCCGGCAGAGTAGAGTTTGTACCACCCCGTGCCTGCCCGTGGGTATCGTACGAGGCGATAAAGGGTTTCCGGGAGGTGGGCAGATGCGCCTGCCGTACTGACAACATAGTCCGTAAATTACATTGCGGTCACCAACCTGTCTGCCCAGCGTGACTATGGGAAAGACTCCCCTGTGGCAGTAGCCTTGTGGCGTGCCCTGGGGGAGGCCTGCGTCCAGCAGTGGACTGCAATAGGCTGATGAAGAAGAATAAGAAGAAGTTAGCTATAAGTAGGTATTTAAAGTAGGACCTGCTTGTCCTAATATCACAAATTTTACTTTAGAGTGGTCCATTCCAAGTCAGTCCGCCTCTACTCATGCGATCGTTGTGACAAACACTACCGTTCGCAGTCGGGTTTGCTCGCGCACGAAGCTCGTCATACTGGCACCTCCACCGTGTATTGTACACAATGTAACGTACAGTTTTGTTCATTGGGCAGCTTGAGGCAACATTTGAACACGCATTCCAGTCATACCAGCGATGTGGATAAGAAGTAAGTGGCATGGCCGATTTATGGTACTGTTTTCTTGAACATTCGAGAGAAATTACTGATATATTATTATCATAGAGAAGAAATAAAAGAGGAGTAGCGGCTAAATATATTTTCATACGGGGGTGAAGTATGGGACGAGGGCAGCATTGAACACTGTAGCCCTGCCCATTTACATAGAAACCACCTTGTAGTGACTAGTCAAACTACTTGCATAAGCGTGTGGTTACAGCTACTGCGTTACACTGACGCTGAAGCTCCGCCCCTATCATGATGTCATGGCCTCACGATTGCCACACGACTCACTTTATAGTCCTACCTCCTCTTTTATACCTTCTCCATGGTTATTATTTACTATAAAACTAGCTGTTGTTGCCCGCGACACCGTGTGGACTGCAGGAAAAACAAAATGTCGAAATTATCCGGGGTAAAAAGTAGCCTATGTGTTAATCCAGGGTGTCAGCTAATTAGCTAAACTAACACCATACCAAATTTTATTAAAATCGCTCCAGTCGCTAAAATGTGAAGAAGCATTGAAGAAGTAACAAATTAGTGTAATTTTACTGTTGTAGTAAAAACCTTAAATATTATATTGAATTGTATCAGGCATCACTATTCGGAAGTTCAAATCTCTATTGAGGGATCGCCCGCCACCGGGCCCTATACCCTCCGCTGACCCTCGGATCTGCCTACTCATGATCACGAACACAAGACACTACAGTCGCAACGAGAAGCCAGATCCTTCGAAGGATCTGGCTTCTCGTTGCGACTGTAGTGTCAGATCTGGCTTCTCGTTGCGACTGTAGTGTCTTGTGTTCGTGATCATGAGTAGGCAGATCCGAGGGTCAGCGGAGGGTATAGGGCCCGGTGGCGGGCGATCCCTCAATAGAGACTTAAATATTATGTCAAAAATCGCAGTTTAGACCAATTTGTTGCTTCAATAAAATTGTATGTAGGTAGGTAACAGGCGAGAGAATGGTATCATATAGGTATATATATATATTTTATACACACTTTACGACTCATTGACCTAGTCCCACACTAAGATCCCTAAGGTCTTGTGTCGTGGGTACTAAGCAACGGTATATAAATACATAGATAAGTATATAAACATCCATGACTCGGAAACAAACATCGATATTTATCACATCAATGTTTGCACCTACCGGGATTCGAACCCAGGACCTATGGCGTCGCAGGCAGGGCCACTACCAACTACACCAATCGGCCGTCAAAATGATGCTTTACGGCCGATATTTTCATGTTGTTTATGTACTTACCTATAGGTACAGAATGTTTTTTGGTCGTCAAAGTTCCCGAATACTACGGAATCTCCTCATCATCACGATCATTTTTCTCCATGGAATTATACCTGGGAAGTGTCTGGTTTCCAAGATATTAGGGTACACAGTTGAGTAAATAGACTGCGTTTTTTTTACATAAATGCACATAGACGCGCGTAGCAAGATTTTTTCACAAGAAATAATTAATATCTGTCTATGAAAAAACTAGCATAAACACTGAACACTATAAATTTCGCCCGATCGCCGATCAAGTTATTTGTTTTTTTTTTTTTTCAAAAAAATTATATCCTTTCCCAGCATTTTTTTGGCATAATCTAAACTTTATTTGATGTATAGAGTACGTACCCTTTGTTAAGGGTGGCAATGAAAAAACATCCTGTATAAAACTTGATATTATTATTATTTTTAGGTTTGTATGCAACGATTGTGGAGCCAGATTCTTTAAGAAGTTCACCTTAAAGGAGCACATAGACTATGAGCACCTCAAGATAACTAAGTTTCAGTGTAATAAATGCTCTAAGGTAAGTTGTAGGTACATCAGCTGCATCTCCTTCCGTGCATGTCGTAAGAGTCGACTGAGAAGTCACCGATTTTGAGGCTTGAGTCGGCTGATTGGTGCAGTGGGTAGTGGCCCTGCCTGCAACGCCGTAGTCCTGGATTCGAATCCCGCTAGGTGCAAACATTGATATGATGAATATCGATGTTTGTTTCCGAGTCATGGATGTTTCTATACTTATCTATGTATTTATATACCGTTGCTTAGTACCCGCGACACAAGACCTTAGGGATCTTAGTGTGAGACTAGGTCAATGTGTTGTGAAGTGTGAGAATATTTATTTATCTTATAATCTCGCAATGCTAAACATAGCTGTGGTATCTCATTCGCGATCCGATTTCTGGCTACCACATTATTGGGAGCACAGCCTATGTATGTAAAGAGCCAAGATTTCTTATTTATATTGCAGGTATTCAAAAACAACTCTGCAATGAAAAAGCACATATTATTTGTGCATCAGAAGAAAAGGCCGCCCCGAGATAAAATATGCGATCATTGCGGCCGAGGGTTTACTGTAAGCGAGGCTAAATAGATAAGTAATACAGGGTGTAACAAAAAGGGTATGTTAAGCGAGAACCTACGTAAATAGCCCACTGTAAAGAACCTATCCACAAAATTTGAGACTCGAAATCACATGTTTATTTTCCAGATAGTATGGAGAATTTTTAAATATCTCCGGAATTTTCATACAATCTTCAAAAATAAACATGTGATTTCGAGTCTCAAATTTTGGAAATAGGTTCTCTATAGTGGGCTATTTACATCGCTTTTCGCTTAACATACCCTTTTTGTTACACCCTGTATAGTTTCGCATTGACGTTCGTTGACGTTACACTCCCAATAGGAATGACTTGACGAACGCGCGAAAATGAACACATCTTATTTGAGCAAACGTTTTGATAACTATTTTAGCGCGTCTCAGTACATTATTAACATAGACTATGTTCTATTCCTCTGTTAATACTAATGTAGGCGTGGTGAAAAGGGTAGCACTTCCGGTCTTATGAAGAATGCATGCTCTGTGAGTACTTTGCTATGACATCGTGCCACACGCATATAATGTTGCTTCTGCACTGTTGAGTAATAACATAATTCAGTACAGTATTGAGCTACATTGTAATGGGCGTAGATACATAGTATAGTTAATTCACAACTTCTTCTTCAGCCTATTGCAGTCCACTGCTGGAGGTCTCCCCCAGGACACGTCACAAGACTACTGCCACAGGGGAGTTGCCATAGTCACCACGCTGGTCAGGCGGGTTGGTGACCGCAGTGTGATTTTCGGACTATGTTGTCAGCACGGGAGGCGCTACTGCCCACCTCCCGGAACAGCTTGACCATTGGGATATCACTGCAGTATCATCTATCTATGTAATGTACTAATAGTAATTATACATTGTTTCAGACCAATTCAATCCTGGAAAGCCATATTAGAACTCACACAGGCGAGCGCCCCCTACAATGCAAGCATTGTGTCGCCACATTCGCGCATTCGGCTGCCCTATATACTCATAACAAGTTGCTGCACAGTGGCTTATAATATTATGGCAATACTGAAAGATTGATTTTTTTATTTTGTCAATTTACAGGATGTAACAGAAGGTGTATATTGTCAAGCTAAGTGCTGTGAAAACATGTCTACAAAAGAGACATGAAATTAAATATTTTTTTGTTTCCTAGATAGTATGGATGGATGTAATTGATGTTTAGTCTAAAATTTTGTGTAAAGGATCTCTATTCATAGAATTTCCTTTATGTTACACCCTGTACAATTTACCTTTACCGGTAAATAAATTAAATCTCTAAATAACTTTAGTTTTTTTTTTATAGTCCCTGTGGACCAACAAATGATCTTCATCTGCATTACAGCTAAAAGGAGAAAAATAGAAATTACTGTTTCTTTTAACTTAGGCATTTAATTTGTAAATAATCTAGAGAATAAAACAATAATATTAATATAATACTCAGCCTTAGTTAAGTTTTTCTATTACTAAAATTAATACTATACTTATTTAGATAACTATATAAAACAAAGTTGTGTATTTATTTATACATTTCAGAAAGGCTGGAATAATTTTCAGGATCTTTGATTAATCAGATTTCTGCATTTGTCACAGCAATAGTAATATACTAAGTTACTGGGAAAATGAAATCCATGCCTTCCAATTAGTATTAAAAAAACATGATCATACCTACCTAATTTATAACTATTATTATTTACAATAAAAATAGTATTTTCATGTTAAGTTAGGTAATCGATACCAAGTGTCAATCAAACATTATATTCTACAAAATTAATTATTTATAATATCAAGAAATTATGCAGACAACAGTCTTTAAATCTTGCTGATTTTATTTATTTAAATGTCATAAAATTAAAATAATACAAGTAAGTAACTGTTGATATAACTTTCAAAGGGAGTTATTTATGTTATTTTTAAAGATATCTTTCAATGTCAATTATTTTCTGAAACTAATCAGACTAGATATAAATCAATAATTAAAATCAACAATGAAACAATACATGATGATTACAGGACCTAGATGAAAACAGTGATTTATTACATTGCTGTAAAATTACATGTTTCATCTGGATTCATTCATCAGGCCTGCCTGATCAAAATTAAAGAGTATGGGCAAACATACTTGAACATTTATGTGCAATAGTTTTTTGGAAAACTTAAAAATAACCCATTGCACACCACTGAATACAAAAATGAAATTGCCCGAGAAACCCATAGTTAAAGTTTTGACTCATTTATTCGCCTTATACTGTTGTGGTGTAGGCATGAAATTAGTTTGTCACACAACATCAAGCTATGACTGAGAAGGTGAAGTAATATCCACAAACAATGACACAGGGTATCCTAATACTAATTATTCTACGAAGGACCGGACAAAAAGGTTGCATTGAGTGACTGAGGACGAGTCAGAAGGTAAATATTTGCAAGTGATTGGCTCAAACTGTGCTTTATAGTTGGTCACATTGTTGGGTGCAGATGTACAATAATTATAGCATTTCTTTGTCCTATTCCTGTCCTATGCCTGTATCATAATACTAAGTGTATATGTCGTGGCCATATTGTTAAATTGATCATTTCATGAAATGGTCGAGCATTTCATGAAGTGGTCGCATTTCATGAAGTGGCCAATTCAATTTGACCAGATCGTTAAATCGTCTACATTTCACGATTTTGTCATCCACGTTTGGCCAAATCGTATTAACAGGATGTCCATAAAATCCGAATGTGGTAAGAGCTTACACCATATATAAGTATACCATAAGTTATGATGGTATGATTTTTTTTGCTATTATTTATGTGATATTTTCACAATATAATATTTAAAAACATAAAAGACTTTACAAAAGCGATTCGCATCTGGCACATCGCCGGACGCTGCCTGGGCACGCTCGCTCCGCTCGCTCGGCTCGTGCGTCATTTGTCATAGTCTAACCTAACCTAACCTAACCTATCGTAATCTAAGGTTTTTGTTTAACAATATTATTATAAACCACCATTAAGTCTAATATACATTATACAATATAACACACTATCCGTGAACTTCTTCTGCATAGTCACCCTACTCTCTTTAATTTGTTTTATAACCTAAAAAGAAAAATCCGCCATCTTCACACATAAATAAAACGCGCGCAGCGCCTCTACCGGTGATTCATGTAACTATTTTACGATATGATCAATAATCTTGACCACTTCGTGAAATGATCGGGCGTTTAGTTGCCCATATCGAGAAACGATTTTTAATCATCGATCTGCCCAAACCATATCATGATGTGGCCAATAGACAGTTGAACTTTTCATGAAATGCGACCATTTCATGAAATGCTCGACCATTTCATGAAATGATCAATTCTACGATATGGCCACGACATATATATTATAAAGCTTATTAATATGATACAGGGGGCACATGAGGCAACATGTTAGTGTACACACACTGTGTTTCTAAAGGCTTCATTTGCTGCATTTGATGATGTGGCACCATATTAGGAATATGTTGGATTTGAGGCGGAGGCACTCCATTTGTTGTTGGCTGCTCTGGAGGCTTTTTGTTCTTCTTTTCACACTTCTTAAATTTAATACCGAGCTTATTTAATAGGATTAACCTTAGAGATTCCTTACCTCCAGCGTAGTTTAGTTCGTGTCGCGCCGCGGCTAGTATTTTCCCGAGTGTGGGCACTTCTTTTCGGCCAGAATAACTACTAACTATACCTCTCAATGCACACAGTTGGAAATAATCCAGTTGCACTTTAGTTTTTCTAACTCTTCTCTTTTTGGGTCCTTGTATTTTTGTTTGGGTAGCTTCAGCACGAAGCCCGTCCCTCTTGATTCGTTTAATTGTACTTTCAGACAGGCCTGTGGCAGCGCAAGCTCGTTTCACTACATTTTCAACAGGAAATGCATAACCCCTACTCTGTTTTTCGCTTTCGAAGAACTTTATCACTTTGAATATGATCTCTCTTGCCTGGCCGTCGATAGCTTCTTTCTTTTTCTTATCTGACTTGGGCTGGCGAGTTTCAGTCGTTTCCTGTCTGTGGGAATCGGTTTGGTTCTGCTGTTCACACAAGTTTTGTTGGGTTGGCAGATTCTGCTGGGTGGGCAGATTCTGCTGGTTAGGTAGCTGCTGCTGGTTAGACAACTGCTGCTGAGGTAGGGGTTGTTGTTGTAACTGTTGAGTTTGTACACTTTGTGTATGAGTTATGATTTCTATTGGAATATTGGTTATCTGTATATGGTGAACTTCGTGTATATTATGGTTGTCCATTTTAATTTAGTATTAGACATAAAACTCTTTTTGTATTCAACATAAATATATGTTTGTGAATAGATACACTTAACAGTATTTTGAGAATCACAACAAAAACTATTAGGGATCAAGATACGCTGTTCGCCCTTCTGTCGCCATAGAAAACCAAAGACAACATAGAAGAGAGAGACTTCTAAAAAGTTGCCATAAAAGTAAAGTTCTACTATATACTTAACTTCCTGTTATGCCTGTTACTCACATCAAGTATTTAAAGTTCGACATCCAGGAACATTTATGAATTCATTGGATTAGTGGGGATTAATTTATAAAAATTAAATGTCAAAAAATGTTATTGTTTTTCGCGAAACTGGACTATGTACATACCTATTTCTGTTTTCACAATTTTTCATGGATTTGTTGGATAGAATACCGTTTATTGAATAAGTTATTATTGTATTTCATTGTATTATAGCATACATAATGTCTGAGGTAAAAATAGAAGACGCTGGATTGTGTAAGGGCTGCCTAACCAGTCATCGAAAACTATCATCAATAGAAAAATATTTGGATTTGTTTACCCTTCTTACGACTGGTTTGGGCTTAAATAAACAAGATTCTACACACACAAAGGTAATTTAAATAATATTAGAAGGGTCTGTACGTATTGAATGTATGCAATATATATTATTTCTTGTTAACATACCTATGCATTACTGTAATGCCTATTTACTTTCCAGGCTCCACAAATGTGCTGGGAATGTATTCATATTCTCAAAAATATCAAAATATTCAGGGACAGAGTAATACAGGCTCAGTTGATATTGGACTTCAAAAATGATACTTCTCAGGTAAACTTTATTAGTAGTTTTTTTTAAAATATAATACTTAAAGTAGGTAGTTAAGTGTTGTTGCCAAACCAAGCTCTAATCTAAACGATATATTCAGCATCTTCTGATATCCTTTTTTGCACCGACATCAGGAAAATTCATTATTTTATTTTCCCTTGTACTTTTCCTCTTTCTTTCCCTTTCATTAAGCAAATAACTAAATATGTAAGGTGGTACTCATAACTGGAATAGAGCCTTTTAGTTAAGGTGTTGCAAAAAGGGCAATGGAAGAAGGGTGTAAATTTGCAACCCATTGCACAATCATATGCCAGCTATCTCCAATTCATATATTAATATTCTCTGGTACATGCTTAAAATATTTCTTATTATTAAAGTTCCTTTTCCAGGTGGAATTTTCCCTGTCCAGTCTGAGCACAGTAATGAAAGACTCCTATGATCTAATAGTTTACGAATCAGACAAAAAAACCATCAAAGCTGAAGAAAACGTACAGGTAATACCACCTGGCTCTGAAATAGACACCAAAATCTTTGACGTAGATCTGGTGAATGTTATCAAATCGGAAAACTATGATGACGTTGATAATTATGACATGGAAATATATGGCAGTGAAGTGGATATTAAAAAAGAGGATAACATAATAAAGAGTACAAGAAAACGGTGTCCGAATAAGAAGAATAAGTACAGACTAGTTGATGTAGGAGCTGTAGACGTTAGTTCGTTAGTTGATAAGTTTACAATAAATGCAGATGGCTTGAAGGAGTATCAAGATCGTTTAAGACAGGATCCGGGATATGCAAACAGGAAATTCAAATGTGAGACATGTATAGTTGGCTTCTACAGTGAGAAATCATATTTGATGCATAAAAAGAGGTTTCACAACAAGGTAAGATATTACATACATAATATTCAGTGGATTTTCCTAAAAGGGGTAGGTCAATACATTTGCTGCTGGCAGTTTTCTAAGCATGCCGACATCAGATATTTATAATGTAATTTAGAATACATATTATTAATTTTAAATTTTGCATGCCAGACTCTGGTGAAATGTGCTGAACCAATATTATTACTCTAACTAAATGATAAGATCTTTATGTACCACATTTCTTGCAGAAATAAATATTCTATTCTATTCAGGTCAATGCCTAGTGCTACGACGCAATCTCAGAAACGGCTGAACCGATTTCGATGCAGTTTTTAGGAATATATTGTGACAGGTCCCACTTAACATATAGGCTACTTTTTATCCCGGGAATATGTTTTTATCCTGGATAATTTCGACATTTTATTTTCTGTAGTCCACGCGGAGGGAGTCCCGGGCGTCCACTAGTAAATAATAAATGTATTTTGGCCTGATTATAACTTACTTGAGACGAACGCGTAGACACTATTGTATAATCATTGAAGAATTGAAAGATAATTATAAATATAGAGAAATATAGATTGCCTATGTAATCTTCGTGGGTGGGAGTGCACTGCACCAGCTCTCCTTAGGACAAGTAGCCAGTGGTGGGGACAGATGTAAGTGATCTCTAACAAGTTGCTAGCTATGCGGCATTTTGTGAGCCTACCACTGCTTTTCGGGCACAAATACACAATCAAATGTTTCCATCTCAAAAATGAATTGTCATTTTTCCAGCGACGACCATACCAATGCGACATCTGCGGCATGACTTTCATAAGCAAGTCGCCTATAAAGTCGCATCTCGCGACGCATTACGTGCGACTCCAATGTAGGCAGTGTGACTTCACTTGTTCGCTGTATAAAAAGATGTATGCACATGTATATCATACGCATAGCCGACTGTTTCAATGTATACACTGTGGGATGACTTTTTTGTGAGTATCTTACTTATTTACTCTTTACTAGCGGCCGCGACTTCGTCCGCGGGATCGTCGCATTGGTGCGAAGCTGGGGAGGGTTGCTATATACTATGTAGCCTATAGCCTTCCTCGATAAATGGGCTATCTAACACTGAAAGAATTTTTCAAATCGGACCAGTAGTTCCTGAGCATAGCTCGTTCAAACAAACTCTTTACCTTTATTAATTACTAGCGGCCGCGCACGACTTTGTTCGCGTGAGGGGGTATTGCATCCGTGCGAAGCCGGGTCGGGTTGCTACTAGATACACATAAACCTTCCTCTTGAATCACTCTACCTATTTAAAAATTCCGCATCAAAATCCGTTACGTAGTTTTAAAGATCTCATCATACATAGGGACAGACAGCGGCAAGCGACTTTGTTTTATAATATGTGCCTAGTGCCCTCCGGCCGTTTTGGTAACCGAAGTTTGGAAAACGGTTTCCAAAAAGGCTTTTTCTATCCTTGTACTTACTTGACTGGTCTCCTAAAAGGCTTTTTTCTATCCTTGTACGTAACTGAATTACTAATCTCTTTTCTATAACTGGCTGGCTTTTAGTTACGTACAAGGATAAAAAAAAGCTTTTTTGGAAGCCGGTTTCCAAACTTCGGTTACCAAAACGGCCGAAGGGGCCTAGCGAGTGATTGATGATAAGAAATTGTACATTAGGGAGCAATAAAATAGATTTTTCCAGCAAACCTACAGTATACTCGTACCTTATACTGTATTCCTCGGCTATTGTCTGTTAATTGTACCTAAAGTAAATAAACCAGTTATATAACGATTTATATAGATATAGATAAATATGCTTTATGTGCTGATGCGAGTCTTCACTAGAATACATCAGCTGCACCCATTTCCGTGCATGTCGTAAGAGTTGCCCAAGGAACAGCTAGCAACTTGTCAATAATCTTTTATATGTTATATAAGGTTATTTGTACATTTTTAGCAACTGTCGTCACTTCTACGCTCACTATCGCAATCTACACGAGAAGTACATTTGCGACTACTGCCAGAGACATTTCTACTCGCGAGATATGATCAAACAACATATACTGTGAGTACCTATACATACATGCATATATAACCTCACGTCTATGTCTCATGATGAACTCCGACCGTATTTCGGTCAAGGCGACCAATCTACGGAGATTGGCCAGGTACGTCGGAGATATTATAGTGCACAAGTGTGTGCGCAAACACAGATGCACTCCCTATTCCGTTACTCTCATAGTCCGATGGGACGGAAAGCCGACACGACCGGAGAGAGATCAGGCGCAGGACCAACGGTTTTACGTGCTTTCCGAGGCACGAGCTTAGTGACAATTTTGCAACATTAAAATCTGTACTATACAACATTAATATCTGTATAATGAAATAAATTCATTGGTACAGGCCCGTGACTGTGATCGAACTTACGCCTCCCGCTTGGAAGGTGCACGTCTTAACCACTGGGCTATCACCGCTCATGTCCCATGACTACTGTGAGGTAAGCACGAACCTTTGTACGCGGTGTAATGCTAGCGACTCGCTAGCAAAATCTATGGGAATTGACAGTTTGACGCTAGCGTTACGGACTATAGAGAGGTTCGTGCTTACCCTTCAGATCTCCATTTAGTACGTTAATTTGTTTTATAAAAACACAAACACGCTAGTAGTATACTGTAAGTTTACAGGAGTCTTAACTATTAAAACGTATCTAGAAAAAACAATGCGAAAGAAAAATTTTCAAAGATTATAGTGGCTTATGGGCGTTTCGCGAGCACTACAACATTGGTCTCTTCAAAGCTAGAGTGAATAGGCACTTTATAGGCAAACATGTACCACCTTAGGCCACATCTTGCTTAACATCAGGCACGATGGCTACACATCGATTTATTTTCAAGTGTGCGACACACAAACCTGCACCACTGTCGCCTCTGTCCGTCGAAGTTCCGTCGCTACCACAGCCTGTTGTCGCACAAACAGGAGAAACACGATGTCAGAGGCGCGCGCGACGCGTATTGTGTCGAATGCGACATGCGGTTTGCGACGCGCATGCTGTACACGCGACATTTGCAGCTGAGCGTGCGACATGGTAATCGGAAGACGTGAGTTCTGTTTTATTTCAACATTCCTGCTCATACTCATAAAGTGGCACTTACCGCACTTTATACTCCACATTCTGTTTTTCTATTAGTTTTTATACTTTCTAATGGTCGATTCTGACATTCACACTTAAATGTATTAGTCAGGTATGTACCTCGTCATTCGTAAGTTCAACTTATTGGTAGAAGTCCCATCAAAATTAGAACTAACCAACTCACGAGGTTAGACACCTTTATCAACGCAATAGTACCCAAAAGAATGATTTTTGGAATTTTTGTCTGTGTGTTTGTGCTCGCTAATCTCAGAGACGGCTGAACCGATTTCGATTCAGTTTTCAGTTCTTCTGTGTTCCCGAAATGGGGGCCAAAAATGCAGGATCATAAGGGAGATCCCGGAGAACGCAGCCACGTTTAGTGGAGTCATAAAAAATCAGACAACCTGTCACTGTAGCTCATGGCCTAAGATAAATGCCTTGATTGTTTGATTCACGACAAAAGAAGTACGATATAAATAGGTGCCAACTTCAATGGTCAATCCTGAATGATTTTTTATAAGAACATTAATACTAGTGGCCGCCCGCGACTCCGTCCGCGTGGCTACAGAAAAAACAAAATGTCGAAATATTCCGGGATAAAAACATTTTCCCGGGATAATGTATATATAGCCTATATGTTAAGTGGGACCTGTCACAATATATTCCTGAAAACTGCATAGAAATCGGTTCAGCCGTTTCTGAGATTAGCGTGCACAAACGCACAGACAAACAGACAAAAATTTCAAAAATCATTCTTTTGAATACTATTGCGTTGATAAAGGTGTCCTATAATATTTTTTCTCATATATCTTCCATGTACCGACAGCGATTCGTTACATTTTTATTATACGTGTAGATTTTTTTCAGTATCCCATGTCCGGTATGCGGTAAAATCTATACAAAACGATATAGTATGAACAACCACTACAAGCTGGTCCACGTGAGACAGACTGATTTCTACTGCGACAAGTGCGAGCGAGTAAGTAGATTAGTTGTTTTTGTCTCGCTCTTTTGAACAATATCAAGTTTTTATTTTTATTGCATTTGAAAATGTTATTTTATCGTTTATTTAGGTATTTATTCAGTTGAAAGATTTTAAAACTAAATACTTACAACTTCGCGCAAAACTGCTTGCGCGTACCTATACAGGGTATAACAAAAGGTGTAAGTCACGTGAAATGCTATAAAGAACACTCCAAAGTCCACTATAAAGAGCCTGTCCACATTTAAGACTCGAAGTCACGTCATGTTTATTTTTCTACTTTACAGAAGAACAATTCCTGACTTGATTAGGAATTCTCCATACTTACTAGTAAAACTTCATACTTACATTATGATTTTGTGTCTCCAATTTTGTGCATAGGTTTCCTATAGTGGCCTATTTTCATAGCATTTAGCTCAACATACCCCTTCTGTTACACCCTGTATAGCTGTATTGCATTATTTCAGTACTTCCTAAACAGTTTCCGACTACGTCAGCACAGGGAGTCAGTTCACGAGAAAAAAGAGAAGCCAAAAGACAAACTATGCGTGCATTGTGGGCGGGGCTTCGCTGTAAGTATAAAATCTACTATAAAACCTACTATTTTATAGGTAGTCTTTTACAGCCTATAGCAGTCCATGGCTTCGCTGTAAATACTCTAGTAATGACATAGAACTATCAACCTATTACAGTCCACTGCTGGATGTAGGCAACCCCCAGGGCACGCCACAAGGCTACTGCCTACTGCGGTAAAAAACACGCTGTATAATAATAAGTCCAAACATTCAGAGATATCCATAGCCCCCGCCCCCTTATTACCTAACTAGCAAAAGCAAAGCGATAGCGAAAATTGTACAAAAATCGCTGATTGCTTGTCAAATTCATATTACGTAAAATGAATTTCAAAGCGAATATTGTACAATTTTCGCTATCGCTTTGCTTCGGCTTTGCTTTTGCTTTTACATAATCAGGGGGCCGTTTGCAAATCATCCACGATCCGATTATGAGTCTTATATGTATGCGCCCCATTTTGCAGACAAATGCAAAAATGTATCTACGCTCCAATATGAGTGTCAATACAGGGTGTGGGTGACAGCCAGGCAAATACTGAAATGCAGAAAAATTAACCATTGTTAGCGCCTATGCTAGCAACGATAGCAAATCTTAGAAGCCTCGGAAGTCTTCTACCTGACATTCGATTTTTGACAGCTGTCTACTTTCAACCGGCATCAGATCAGCCTCTGTGTGTTGCACAAAATTATATAAAATACAATAAGTACTGTACAGGACTGTGGAACAAATATACGTGTAGACTCTAAACATCTTTTATTATTTCCGCTGAGACAACCATTGTTTTGAGTTATACGACAGTGTTATAACCCGCAGGAAATGTATTTTTGATTTGATTATCAGTAATCTTTGCTCTCCGCGCCAATTGTATCGGGCGATCCTGTGACTAATTAAATGGGCTTATTGGTTATTGTGTGATACATTGCTGTTTTTGGATCATTTATGACTCTCCTCTCGAGTTGATCAGTTATTTGAACTTTTTTTAAATTATCTTCTGGTAAAATTTTTATTTTTAAGTCAATTCTAAGGCCTAATTAAACAAAATGAACTATTTTTTCCTGAAAATATGAAAAATGAGTTTGTTTTCCGCCTCATAATAGGGTCGTGTACAGTTTTTTTATTTAGATTTATTAATATCGAAAGATCATAAAATAAAAGAAACATTTGCCGAAAGAAAAACTTCGCTAGCGTGAAAACTTTCCGGGATATAACGATTTCAAAATCAGAATTTTAGACTTGCCAAAAACGCTCGATACAAACGGCTACCACGACGTGACGTCACTCTTTAAGCAACTTGTATGCGCGTAAAAGAACTTTTGTTCTACAGCTATATTAAATATTGCGTTTATAAATATGGTCACAAAAGTTGCTGTAACTGATGCAGGTGGACATGGGATGTTGTTATTTTCAATTAATTTCACATTTGAAAAATGGACTTGCTAACTTTAAAGTTTTAAAGGCTTATATTACTACCTCATTTGGACACATAATCAAATTATAATTTTACAGATAGTATGATTTTAATTATTTATTCTGATAAGATGTTACTAAGATTCAACCATAGGAAACTACCCCATTATGGTCTGACTGAAGTGATGGTATCAATATTTGTCTGGCTGTCACAAACATCCCGTATAATGTTTTTCCTCCATTTTAACAAGTAACCCGTAAAAAATATCCACGCCCCAATTATGTATGATAGTCTATAGAATGTATCCCCTCCATTTTCCGCACAAGCCCCCGTTTCCAAAGTGTCTACGCCCCAATTATGAGAGGCTATATAATGTATCCCCTCTATTTTCCGCATAATTTGTTTTGGCGAAACATGTCTCCGATCTAATCCTACTAATATTATAAACGCGAAAGTTTGTGAGGATGTTTGTCGCTCTTTCACGCAAATGCTGCTGAATGGATTTTGATGAAACTTCACAGTAATATAGCTATAACACGTAGGCTACAATTCGTTGTCGTGGGAAAATATTTTTATCCCGGATAATTTTGACATTTTGTTTTTTCTGCACTCCACGCGGACGAGTCGCAGGCGTCCACTAGTAATAATGATTTTATTGTACCAAGTTTTGAGCGAATAAATAATTAATCACTATACATACTACATATAACGTATCCCCCCCCCATTCGCAGACAAACCGCACCCTGCAGAACCACGTGCGCACGCACACGGGCGAGCGTCCACACGCGTGCACGTTCTGTACATCCAAGTTCGCGCAGCGCACCGCGCTCGTCACGCATGCGCGAGCCGTACACAAGGTGGACGTCAGGCAGCGGGGGGGCGGGGGGAATGTGTAGGTTTAGGAAGGGGAGACAAGATCGATGTTAGGAAGGGGGACGTTAATGGGTCTGTTTAAGAAGAGGGGACAAGGTCGACGTCAGGAAGGCGGTAGTGATGGGGCTGTGTAGGAAGAAGGTAAGGGGGGAGGGGGATGTGGGGCTGATTAAGAACGGAGAAAAAAGTCGGCGTTAGGAAGGGGGAATGTGAGGCTGTTTAGGAAAGGAGTTTAGGTTTAGGTAATGGGGCTATTTCCGAACGGACACAGGTCGGCAGAATAAGGGGGCAAAGTGACCGTCAAATGAAGGGGAAATCTAATGGTGGGATGGATATGTGTAGATATTTGTGCAATAATCAGCCCCCTGATTACGTTAAAGCATTAGCAAAGCCGAAGCCGCGCGATCGCGATAATTGAGTGTGTGTGTGTGTGCGTGCGCGCAACGAGCGCTCGGCGTCCTCCCGCGCCCCGCACCTCGCCCCGCGCACACACACACTAAATTATCGCGATCGCGCAGCTTCGGCTTTGCTATTACTTTTACGTAATCAGGGGGCGGACCTATACAGTATATTGACCTATGTAGTATTTTTAGTAAAAAAAAAATGTAAATAAAATGTAGTCAATTTTATTTAATGAAATAAAGATATGTGATTATTAGGTTGAATTAAGTGTTAATAAGACTTTTATTTATTTGTATCAAAGATAAGTAGTCCTACAAATCCTATACAAACTACTACACGAGTCACTACATGAGTTGGAGCTACCTTTGCAAGCAGGAATCCATACAAAAGAAAATAAAGTTTTGAATAAAGAACTTTCCGTCGAACGTGAATTAATATTGAAAGTTGAATTAACATTTTTATATAAAGATATATAAGAAAAAATATTATAGAATACCTTTATCAACGCAATAGTACCCAAAATAATGATTTTTCTCTGTTTGTTTGTCTGTGTGTTTGTGCAGGCTAATCTCAAACGGCTGAACCGATTTCGATGCAGTTTTCAGGAATATATTGTGACAGGTCCCACTTAACATATAGGCTACTTTTTATCCCGGATAATTTCGATATTTTGTTTTTTTTCTGTAGTTCACGCGGACGGACTCGCGGGCGTCCACTAGTATTATATATGTTTACCTATGTGGACAGACGGTCAAACTAGGTAGGTCCAACTTTGAGAAGGAGATAAATCGGCGAATCCAACTCGGCTGGGCAGCGTTCGGGAAACTACGAAGCGTATTTATGTCCGTACCTGTAAGATACCCCAGTCCTTAAAGACGAAGGTATTCAACCAGTGCGTGCTGCCGGTGATGACCTACGGTGCCGAGACGTGGTCTCTAACTGTGTGCCTAAAGAAGCTCAGGATCGCACAGCGGGCAATTGAAAGAGCTATGCTCGGGATCTCTCTGCGTGATAGAATCAGAAATGAGGAGATCCGCAGACGTACAAAGATCACCGACATAGCTCAACGGGCCAGCAAGCTGAAGTGGCAATGAACAGGGCACATAGCTCGAAGAATTGGTGGCCGATGGAGCCGGAAAGTTCTAGAGTGGATACCACGTATCGGCAAATGCAGTGTGGGTAGGCCACCCGCTAGATGGACGGACGACCTGGGTTGCGGGCGTCAGTTGGATGCAGGCTGCTTCCGACCGGTCGGTATGGAGGTTGCTGGGGGAGGCCTATGTCCAGCAGTGGGCTTCCCAGGGTTGAAATGATGATGATGAATATTATAAACGCGAAAGTTTGTGAGTATGGATGTATGTTTGTTACTCTTTCACGTAAAAACGGCTGGAGGGATTTTAATAATACCTGTATCTACGAACAATAAATATTCTTATTCTTGAATTTAATTGTGTTATGATAATTGAATTTATACACACTAAGTGAGTTAAGTGTTACTATGATTATCTGATATCTAATGTAAGATTCTTTTGTTAATATGTTACTTAGTTTTGACTGTCGCTGGGAGCTTTCTTGCTATTTCTTCTTCCAAGCAATGACACTTCACTGAAATAGTGTAACAGTAATAGTAAAATCATGCGGTGTGTCAGACCTAATGTTGGTTTTGCCATAAAGAACTGTCTAGCATTTCTCCTGGATTTCGTCTTTAGGCAACCTTAACTCTTATTAGTTCCACGTTGGTGGCTATTAAGCCCCGAATCACCAACTTATGCCTGACAGACCGTAACAAATCGCACCTTGGGGTGGTGACCGTTGCCAAAGCAAAAGCTTTGCGATTAATTTTTTTGGGTTGTTTAAATTCACCTCCTTTTTTGTTAGGAAGCAGTTTCATTTTGGGGTGCGAACATAGAAAGTAACATATAAAAAGACCATCGACAAACAAGTTGTTAATGCTTTAATGTCGAATAAATGATTTTGATATTGCAACATATCAATGTTTGCACCTACCGGGATTCGAACCCGGGACCTATGGCGCCGTAGGCAGGATGACTACCTACTACACCAATCGGCCGTCAAAATGTAATGAAAAAACACAAATTAATATAAATAGATCACAGTTTAATAAGATATCATACACAATATTTTATCTATAACTTCATACGCTTAAAGGCTTAATATAGGTACAACATCATCATCATCATCATCAGCCTATTGCAGTCCACTGCTGGACGTAGGCCTCCCCCAGGGCACGCCACAAGACAGCCATGGGAGGTATTTGCCCATAGTCACCACGCTGGGCAGGCGGGTTGGTGACCGCAGTTTGTATTTCGGACTATGTTGTCAACACGGGAGGCGTTGCTGCCCACTTCCTGGGAACCCTTAATCGCCTCGTACGATACCCACGTGCAGACATGGGGTGGTACGAATTCTACTCTGCCGGCACCACGCGGCATATACAGGGTGATTTTTGGTCGTCAACGTTCCCGAAAACTACGGAATCTCCTCATCATCACGATCATTTTTCTCCATGGAAGCATACCTGGGAAGTGTCTGGTTTCCAAAATATTAGGGTCCAAAGTTGAGTAAATAGACTGCGTTTTTCTGCATAAATGCACATAGACGCGCGTAGCAGGATTTTTACGAAAAATAATTAATATCTGTCTATAAAAAAAACTAACATAAACACTAGAAACTATAAATTTCGCACGATCAAGGATTTTAAAATTAAAAAAAAAAAATCCCAGCATTTTTTTTGCCATAAACTTACTTTATTTCATGTATAGAATACGTACCCTTCGTTAAAGGCGGCCACAAAAAACACCCTGTATAGGTACATACATACATTGAATATAAATTTACAGACTTCAGACTAGTTGACCATGATTCTGTAGCGAAAACTACCGAAAATTCACACAGGATTCTTTTAAAATATTTTTTTTTAAATAGTGTGGCTGTATGGACATATTTTCCGTTTCCTTCCAGATGCACTAAATTAAGTAATAAACCGGTCTCTACAAAAGCGCCTCCTGGCGGCAAACTCACTCGTCGCGGCCCCCATTGGGCTGTCACCGCTTCTGGTGATATAATCAAGTAGCATTATTCCCTTTATGCGCTCGAATCATCCCCTTTATGCGCCCCATTCAAGTCCTTTATGCGCTAGAATCATCCCTTTTATGCGATCGAATCATCCCTTTTATGCGCTCAAATCTTCCTATTTATGCGCTCGAACCATGCGTTCGTATCATCTCCTTTATGCGCTAGAATGATCCCCTTTATGCGCTCGACGGTTGTGCGCATATAACGCAGCAGCCTGTCTGAACCTAGCGGGACAACGCGCACAATTCAACGGCCGCGCGCCCGTGTGAGTACGTTCGTGTTCTATTAGTCCCTTTTTGTCCTGTAGGGAAATTACTATCATTTTGTTAGAGAATTACAGTGTCACAAAACGGTATATAAAATTATTAATAAAGAAATAGAAAAAATTTCTCACACGAGTGGGAATCGAACCCACGACCTCTGCATACCGTGCTAGTGCTCTAACCACTAAGCCACCGGGTCAATTACTCGGATGACGAATTTTACCATCTCTTTTCTAAATTACATATTGGCAACGTTATTCTTCACCCCGATAGCTATACACTAGCCAAATCTCGGCAAACAAAGCTGAATCCCTTAGCACAATGTTTAAAGATGAAACGATCAACCATATCCTAACGGATTATATTAATGGAGAAGTGTTTTTTTTATAATTAATCATTTAAAAAATGTCATCTGACAGCAAAACGCAAGTAAAACTTTTCTAAATTAAACAATGTTCATCATAAACAGTGTTTTGTTAGGGACTTCACTAGAATACATCAGCTGCATCTCCTTCCGTGCATGTAAGAGTATTAATTACAATGGTATTATCATGGAGAAGGTATAAAAGAGGAGGTGGGACTATGAACTGAGTCGTGTGGCAATCGTGAGGCCATGACGTCATGATAGGGGCGGAGCTTCAGCGTCAGTGTAACGCAGTAGCTGTAACCACACGCTTGTGCTCCGAAATGTAACCGTATTAAAATTACAAAGACACTAGCGCTTTTATCAGGATACTTTTTTTTACTAAAACGTTGTATAATATTGCCATCTAGCGATGAGTAATTGCACTAGTAAACAATCTTGAACCATATTGATAATGAGCAAGTAGTTTGACTAGTCACTACAAGATGGTTTCTATGTAAATGGACAGGGCTACTGTGTTCAATGTTCCCCTCGTCCCATACTTCACCCCCGCTCCGAGGCACACTATTTTTGTATGAAAATATTCTTAGCCGCTGCTCCTCTTTTATTTCTTCTCCATGGGTATCATGTATTTTTTTATAAATAACTTACCCGAAAAGCCTTCCCGCAAGTCTGACACATCTTGTCTTTGGCGCTCTCTTTAATACCGTGATGTGCTCTCTTCACGTGTCTAGTGATACAACGACGTGTGGCCAGGGGCTGGAAATTGTTGCATTAGTATACAGGATGTAAAAAACGGGGTAAAAAAGGAAGGTGAAGTCGTTAGACATCTAGGCAGCGAAACATTCTTGAATGGAGTGCCACTAGAAAAGGTAGAAAAGAAGGGGGTAAAATAAATGCCGGCAAGCCAATTCGACGGTGATGGGCTGATGATTATACTTTAAACCAACCCCCTGTAAAGTTGTAAAAATGGCGCTCTAGCGTTTTTGCCTTTCCACTGTCGAATTATAAGAAATAGGAAATGAATGTAGCACATTAAGGTTAGAGGTTTGACAGATTTGTGGCAAAGTTTGTTGGAGGCCTTCACCCGTAAAGGGTCCATATGAGGTTTAAATAAAGTATAATATCAAAGGAATATTTTAGAATCATTTCAGAGCACCTACCTTATCGCATATAGGACATTTATGTTGCGTTTCCCCTTTGTGTTGGTAATTGAAATGATCGCGAAGTTCCCCTTTAGATCGATATCCTTTATCGCAGGCGGAGCATTTGAACCTGTGAAAGAGAACACCTGTAAATCCTACTAAGTGTAAAGTATTATTTACTTACTTGCTTTCTAAAAAAAATTGTCACTAGCTCGTGCCTCAAATAGAACTCCCTACCTTCACGTAAGCAGTACCATCCAGATATAAGCAAGCAGTATCGGTATTCACACCCTGTATACTTCCAGATATAAGAAAGCAGTATATATTCACACCCTGTATACTTCCAGATACTCGCAGTACCGTCATATACACCCTGTATTCTTCCAGATACTCACTTAAGTATAGCAGTGTTAATGAACTCGGTGGTAGCATGCGCCTGAGTGTATCGTAAGTGATGCTCGTACGACGCGCGACTCACAAACGACTTGTCGCACGACACGCATTTGAACTGAAATTTCAGGAAAGAGACTGAAATAATTTGTATTTTTCTTTATCCGATTTCATCAGAAGAAGGGTTATGTTTTTCGAATGTATGTATGTGCAGTGGATAGTAGGGCTACCGCACAAGGAGAGATATTTATGGAAGATAAAGATATTTTCTAGGTTCGGTAAAAGCAATATATTCAGGATGAGTTTTCTAACCCCGGCGCCAGACATAGCACACTTCTTTGAATACTTTGCAATGCTTTGAAAACACATTTGAACACATATTGGCGCAACCTGCCAGACATATTTCGCAAAGACTTTTCCCCACAGTACGCTGGTAGACAACAAACAAGATGGACGACGATTTTATTATTTATTTGCATGTAATTATTTTTTATGTGCAATAAAATTTAAGGAAACGTCCAAGAAGGAGGCGCGAAGGGATGTGTGAAATGTACCGTAATAAAACAAGGGACCTACTTATGTATATTTGATGAATTTTAACTACTATTTCAATACAGTCTCACACAACCGTTTCGCTCAACAATGCTGGCGCAAATGGACTTTGCGCAAGTGTGGCAGGCTACGCAAACATTTGAACACATACGACTTTGAACGCTTTGATGTGCGCTAAAAAACCGACACCGCGCGGCAAAGTGCAAATCTTTGTCCAAACTGTGGACACTAATTCAAAGTCTCGTGCCACACATGGTAATCAAACAAGTGAAGCTATGTCTGGCGCCGGATTAACCCTTAATAGCCTAGAGTTTCAATTTTGATACCAATCTTTTAAACCGAATGTTCACATTACTATTAGTTTATTTTTTATAGGTTGGCTGTTCGTATTTTACTGTTGTATAATATTATTTCCAACGAAATTAAAAATCATTGTGATTTTTTTAGCTATTTTTCCCTTCATCTAGACCCTCAAGCAAACACAATAATATAAAAATAAAAATAAAATCACTTTCGTAAATCAGGCTACTAAGGGTTAACAGAATTGACGACTTCAACTATATTTTCATGCCTCGTTGATCGAGTCGCGCGGTGCTGTGTTTACACGCAGCTTAGTACTAGCGTATATATAGCTACTCGCTACATATGTATATTTCTTTTGCACGCTTTAGCTAGCTAGAGCCTGAACGGTTTATTGCATTTGATCTGGAGAGGTATGATTATATTCGTCTTATTTACTAACTTGCGATTGGTCGGCAACCGGTCGCTAAACGTCAAAAGACGACTACGCGACCGATTCCAAGAAACCCTATTCTGTAATCAAGCAGTATGGTGCACTGACTTTTTAATCTAGTAGGATAATACCAAATGTCAATTTTGACAGCGACTATCCAGCGATTGCGACTGGTTGCAAGTTACAAAATCAGCCTGCGGGAGTTGTTTTAAACTTAGCATGCACAATTTTACGAGTACTTCTACATAATTATACAAAGCATAGATAATAGTATATACAGGGTGTGTGTGACAGCCAGGCAAATACTGAAATACTAAACAAGTATCATTGTTTTAAGTTATACGACAGTGTTATTACTCGCAGGAAATGCATTTTTAACTTGATTATCCGCAATGTTTGCTTTCCGCGCTAATTGTATCGGGCGATGGTTATTGTATGATACATTACTGTTTTTTGGATCACTTGTTACTCTCCATTGGGGTTGATCAGTATTTTGAACTTTTTTGAGACCAACTTTTTTTTTTTTAATCATCCTTATTTTATAATTTTGGTTTTAAGTCATTATCTAAGGCCTATTTAAATGAACTACACAGTTTTTTTCCTGAAAAAATTAAATAAGTCGGAAAATGTTGGAATTTTCCTGCTAATTTTTCAGTGGTTTTCGCTTCAGAATCATGGTCTGAAGTCGCCATATCAATATTTGCCTGGCTGTCACTTCCACCCTGTATGTACTCACTTATACTGGCTGTAAAAAGACAACTTTGTTCTTTTAATACATCGTGTGGTGGTGGTGAAAAGGGAAGCGCTCCCGGCACCACCGGGCCACTAGTTATTGTTTGGCCCACGTATATATTACAATCATTGTGAGAAACTTCGATATCGCGTTCTAGAATTTTGCATTCGATTGTGGTTCTCTCCTGCATCCGATAGATGGCTCCGCTACACCTCGTATTTTTTTTCTATGGAAGTACCTCTGGGAAACCACAGGTTTCCAAGATATTGAGGTCCAAAATCATAATTTTTTTTAAATAATCTAATATATAAAATTCTCGTGTCACGGTGTTAGAAGTTAAACTCCTCCGAAACGGCTCGACCGATTTTTCGTAAATATTAGCATGCATATCGGTTAGGGTGGAGAATCGGAAAACATCTATTTTTCATCCCCCTAAATGTTAAGGGTGGTCCACCCCTAATTTTTTTATTTATTTTTTTACAAAATTTTTTGTTTTTATTTTTTTATGATACAGCATACAAAAATTACATACAACCATGAATTTTCACCCCTCTAGGATCAACCCCTTTTACATGGCAAAACAACGTTGCCGGGTCAGCTAGTTTATAATATAATATTTAATTATAATTTAGGTCATAATTTTTATGTCGTTTCCTAGGGTTGGTTCCATAGAAGAAAATGATCGTAACCTTACAAAGAATACGAGGAATTTAAAAAAAAAACATTGCTGTCTTTTTACACCCTGTATATGCAGGATATATAATATGTTATGTATGATTGAACCTTAAATGAACGATGAAAGATATATCAAATAGTAATACCGTGTGTGTTCTTGTGTGTATACGCAGATGCGTCCGCATCAAGTCTATGCGCACAAGTCGGTCGCACGACGGACATGCGGCACGTGTCGGTGACGTCACTTGGTGCACTCTATGTGTACATACTTAGGTTAGGTTTAAATAACTTTATTCTCATAACAAATTTACATTTCACTTATAATGAGATACTTTGTTGTTAGATCAATCAAAATCAGCCAATTTCAATAACAAATCGTGAGAGTTTTTTTGCATACATCATATTTAATCATCAATCATAGAATAACGACTACAAGAAGACTATTTTTTTTTTTAGTTTATCCCGAAGGAAAGGCAAGGGGAACTAAGCCCATACAGCCTAATCATTGTTTAGTAAAATGTATTCTGAATTTATGATGGATGACAATGATGATGAGTGGAATCGTCGGGAAAATCCTCAAGAACAAGTGTAAAGTTAGTCAAAATGGAAAATTATTGCAGAAACAACTTACTCGTACATGCGCCCATGAAGAAATCGTAATCCGGCTAAAGTTTTACTCGGCTTACCTGCATATAAAACCATGCACACGCACTAGATTCACATCACAAGTAAACAAAATATGACCTACAAGAAAACTATATTAAAAACCATAATTCGAGGAACTAATTTGACAACTAAGTGACAGATGAAGGGTTACCAGAATTAGAAGAAATTAAATAGTGACGTTATAGTCGATGTCGATAATTGTCGATATGATTACAATCAAATAAGACTTGACTGTATAAATTGTTTCATATTACAGTTCATTTTAACTCCAATGAAGAATAAGTGCTCACGTTGGAACCCAAATAATGTTGTACGAATTGCAAAAACGTTCCGTAAAAGTGATGCTAACAAATAATATTACGAACGACAAAAATACAAACAACAATTTTTCTTCAATTGTATTGTAATATTATACCCCGCACTGTGAATTAATTAACAATTTGATTATTTTAATAAAAAAATATAAACGTAAAATACCAATCTGTATTTTTAAAATATCGACACGAACAGCATTACCCCGACCATGGCAACATTTGTGCAAAATGAACTGTCAAACTAGTCTCCCTAAATATGGTTTCGAATAAGTACCTAGTCTAATGACAAAATGTATTCACTGTGGGTGCGCCCACCACCGGGCCCTACACCCTCCACTGACCCTCGGATCTGATAACTCATAACTGCGAAAACAGGCACTTGCACTAACTACAATCGCCACGAGAAACCAGACCCGAGCACCTAGCATGCAAGACAATACATTGCACTATTCCGAAATCAAAAACTAGATAAATAATCTACAAATGTTTCGACAACAACCGTGGCATTCTCAGGATTATAGAAATTAGTAAATTAGTAAACCACTAATTATTATGAACCTCTAAAACCCAACACATTACTTACACAGAATTAACTACCCTCTACTAAGTATTAAAAAATATATAAATAATTATCCACCATTATTTATATTTCAAATAAATATATACTATTTGTGCGCACAAACCAAATAGTATTGGGAATTAGTATTTGGTTTGTGTGCTCGGGTCTGGTTTATCGTAGCGATTGTAGTTAGTGCGAGTGCCTGTTTTCGCAGTTATGAGTTATCAGATCCGAGGGTCAGTGGAGGGTGTAGGGCCCGGTGATGGGCGCACCCATAGTGAATGTTTGAACTTCCGAATTGTAACGCCTAATACAATTTTATTGACAAAATGTATGCCGAGTAGCAAAGCAAAATACGAGCCAAATGCATTGCATCGTCCGCTTTTCTAAAGCGCGGGTTGTTGTCAATTTAGAATCATACAAAATCATCAAATTTGGAATTAAAAATTAGAGATATTTTTGTTTGTGTATGTATTTTGGGACGTGCAGAGGCGCACTAAGAAAGTATTTCTAAACGATTAATAAAGAGAGGTGCACTGAGAGAGGATTAATAAAAATTCCCATGGGAACTTACTGTTGATGCCTTGCGAGGTTGTTTTTGAATGCGAATCGCTTATCGCACGAATCGCACCTATAACCCTCTCTGTGCGCGCATTGAATGTGCTTCCACCTCTTGTTGACAGTTCTGAAACAATGTCGAAATAGTACATAAATACTATAAAAATAAAACAAATGAATCTAGTCTCACACTAAGATCCCCAAGTTCTTTCGACGGCCGATTCGTGTAGTCTGTAGCGGCCCTGACTGCGACGTCATAGGTCCTGGGTTCGAATCCCGGTAGGTGCAAACATTGATGTGATGAATATCGATGTTTGATAGTATTATCATATCTGTGATGTATTTATATACCGTTGCTTAGTACCCATGACACGAGACCTTACGTATCTTAGTGTGGGACTAGGTCAATGTGTTGGGAATTGCGTGAATATTTATTTATAATTATTTATTTCGTATTTAATCTTTAAGTGTGACGGTCAGAATCGACCATATTATCATACCTACCTGCGACTAAACTTCCTTTTGGACCTACACTTTATTGTTACAAATGAACTGCATATTTATTTGCTAATTTTTTTAAAAATTACAATTATTATAAGTAAAAGTAATACTAAAGCCAAAAAAATAATCCGAAAAATAATTGTTTACCGAGATTTCGCTAGTGTATAGCTATCGGAATGAAAAAATAACGTTGCCAATAATATAATTTAAAAAGAGATGGTAAAGTTCGTCGTCCGAGTTAATTGACCCGATAGCTCAGTTGGTTAGAGCGAAAGCACGGTTTGCGAGTGGTCGTGAGTTCAAATCTCACTCGGGTGAAGTTTTTTTTTATTTTCGTATTAAAATTTAAAAAAATAATCCGCCAGTTCTGTTACTCCTGCACAAGAATAACGGCAAAGAAACTTGACAGGGTATTTATGTATACCTTGCGTTACAGTGTGACTTTGTGTTGAAAAGGAAATGAGACTAGCCGAGTAAGAAATAAAGACAAAACACTCACTCAAAATACTTGTAACACTCCGGACATTGATAGCCATATGGAGTACGTTTCTCCATCGCCATTCTGACCTTAGGTGCGGAATCCTTATTGTCACCTTTCTGAAACATGGTCGGAGCTAACTTATACAGGGTGTAATAGAAGGGGTATGTTTACTATCCCGCCCCACTAATGTTAGCTTCGGTCACGAGCCTGTACATACATACATAAAGGTTACGAATAAATTGGTATTATAAGCTTTTTAGCGTCAGAGCATCGTCCGTTATATAGGGTGCACAACGAGCAGGTGAGGTTGACTTTGGGTCCCAAGGTATTAGTCGAACCGAGTTACACCCCACTGAATTTATTTCAGGAACCCGAGGAGGGTTGGAGTCAGGCAGGTAGCCGGCCGTAAAACAAACGCCAAATGGCAATATGAGTTTCTAAATAAATATTATTACATAAATTATATAACATAAATAACTTCTTTGCTGCTCTGGGAGTGAAAAAAAAAGTATATACTACAGCTGCTTCTCTTCCCGGGCATACTGTACAAGTCAGTAGAGGGACAAGAGGGTCTTGGTGTTTTGTAGGCGATGGGCTGACCGTCTGTCACTACTGACCGAACGTGTACATCTCAACTATACCCTCAAAATTGGTCAGAAGTGGTACCATGTGGTTCTATCGGCCCTCGGTGCTCTGCCTACCCCATAAGGGATAAAAACGTGATTATATGTATGTAAATTAATGGGATAAGAGAAGGAAGATGATGATGATCAAAGTTAACTTATACAGGTTACCCAGAAGGGGAATGTTTATTATCCCCACTAAGAAAAGCCTAAAATTGTGGAACACAGGACGTCAATAACCTCAGAACTGTTCTTAGAAACTTTAAGTGGAGTCTAGAGTCGAGAAATCTATCAAAGGAGAATGGTCAGAGTGGCCCAAATAATGAAACCAACTTAATGAAATGATGATGATGATCTCCGACTGTATTTCGGTCGAGGCGACCAATCTCTACAGAGATTAGCCAGGTACGCAGGAGATATTATAGTGCACAAGTGTGTGCGCAAACACAGATGCACTCTCTATTCCCTCACTCTCATAGTCCGATGGGACGGAAAGCCGACACGACCGGAGAGAGATCAGGAGCAGGACGAACGGTTTTACGTGCTTTCCGAGGCACGAGCTAAGTGACAATTTTACAATCTGTACATGAAATAAATTCATTGGTACAGGCCCGTGACTGGGATCGAACTTACGCCTCCCGCTTGGAAGGTGCACGTCTTAACCACTGGGCTATCACCGCTAATGAAATAGCACAGATAGAGATATGATTTGTTAGGTCCTTAGAGAAAAAAGTTATAGCTATGTTAAAAATATAAATGAATTGGATATTTCAACTATTAATTAATAACATAATTTTATGCAAATCTCGAATACTAAGTAGTTAAAAGTAAACTTACTTTTTTCTTTTTAACTGCACTTTTTCCCGGCATTGTATGCTTGTTCAAATGCAAATGTATGTTAGTTAGACTATATGTGACATATTCACAGTGCATACAAGCATATCTACTGTAGTGTTCCTTTATGTGTTCCACCAAAGATATGTCGGGCACATATACTAGGCATATATCGCATTGTGTGTGCAATTGTTTCTGTAATTAAGTGATACAAAAAACACTACTAGTCTGGGAATGACTGACTTGACAGACATGAGCATAACAGAGTCTGCCCACTTCCATGTCATCCTGTACGGGTACATAAATCATCTTCCTGCCCTTTTCGCATTATTTGTGGAGTCGGCGCAATATGGTTTCTTTCGAAACTCACATAGCCAAAGATTAGGCATTTGTTTTACGGCCAGCTGCCTGCCTGACGCCAAACTTTCTTGGGTGTAGCTAAGTGATATTTTTTTTTAAAAAAACCACACATGTATTAAATTCAGTGGTACAGGCCCGTGACTGGGATCGAACACACGCCTTCCGACTGAAAGGTGCATGTCTTAACCAATGGGCCATCACTGCTTACCATATAAAAACATTGTTCGTATTTGAGAGGCATGGATTCATGGATGGTGTTTAGGCCTGATCCAGGGCCAAAACCTTATTAAAAAATAAAAAGATTTTGACAATCATCAATTCAGTCAAAAAATTGCTCTGCAAGAGCTAGGTCATTCCACCATAACCAAATACAACCAAAATACCAAGTGCGACATATCCGTCCCAGGACGTGGACAAGAGGAGGCTGCAGCAGTTTGGGGTCCTGGACCCATAATTCATTAAAAAAAGTACCTATCGAAGGCGCCAAGCACCAACAGATGGCTTAGTAGAGAAAAGGATGGGAAAAGGCTAACAGTATGTGAGTACGGACTGATTGGTGATGATGAAACAATACCACCACTGATACCTACTCTTGTGCGCCATAAGTGGGCAGACTCCTTTACTAAATTAATCATGACTTACTTCAGTATGCATTGAGTGATTATGATCACTATACTCAATATGACCTTTATACCCTTCAAGACAAGACTCACATTTGTACAAAGCATCTGCATAAACAGCTAGCATTTTTCTTTGTTCTCTACATTCTAACATCTCTGTCTCGCTCATTTTTATTGTTTTAAACTGTTTCTTTTGTTTAGTCTTCTTTCTCTTTTTAACTTTTAGCTTTTCTATATCTATGTTACTCCTTATTGTGTCTTTAGGCATTTCAGTGTCACTGAAATGTTCCATTTTGATTTCAGGTGATTTATGGAGCTGTGATAAAGGTATGTCATCTTCTATATCATTTTTGTCATCATCTATATCATTGTTGTCATTAGCTATGTCATTTTTGACATGATCTATATCATCTTTGTCATTTTTTATGCCACAGTCAATGAAATTGTAATCAATATCTTGTTCATATATTATCGTCTCATTATAATCTGTTTTGTATGAGTTTGTTAGATGTGAGAGACTGTAGTTAAGCGTTTTGTTCTGAAAATAAAGTTTGCGACTTTAGGATAACTCTTTTTTTTTACATACAAGAATATATTGATATTCTTTATATTTTATTGACTGACCACACTACTACTACCTCGGAGTACAAAACTATTTGGCATGTAAGTTCCTTGGAAGTGTAGGGGAGAAATAAGACCATACATAGGAGAATATTGATGTACCTACTCCAGTGAAGCACAAAAGAAATAAAGTCATCATCTTCCTGCCCGTATTCCAAGGGATGGACAAGAGAAATAAAGTATGGATAAAAAAAAGATATTCTAAAGTGGGTGCCTGTTTGTCTACATAAATTTGCATAGGGTTGCCAGGTCACCAAAGCCAAAAACGGAACAGTACAGACTTGACCCCTGTTCTCGGCCACACTTGACACTGACTCCTTCACAACATACCTTTTAAAAGCTTAGTAAAAGTGTCATGGACATGCTATCAAAAATCCTAACTATGCATAGCTACCCTACATATGTTTGATTATACTAACATTGTCATCTCTTCCATTGGCTAGTAAAGACAGTCTCGTTTGTGCAACACAGACCTGTTGCTTGAACTTGTTTATCTTTGTAATAATAGCCCGGCATTCCCAGCATATGTACAAGTTTACTGTATCTTGGAAAAAACCTTCCTGAAATGAAATTTCTTTTACGAATAAGCACTTAATACTAGCACATTTTTCTTTTTATGATCACTACATATTATAAAACAAAGTCGCTTGCCACAGTCTGTCGGTCCCTATGTATGCTTAGATCTTTCAAACTAGGGAAAAGATTTTATTGCGGTTTTTTTTAAATAGATAAGAGTGATTTACGAGGGAGGTTTACAATGTATAACTAGCTCTGGGGGAAGCCTACGTCCAGCAGTGGACTGCAATAGGCTGACGAATATATGAGCAAGTGTTATAATGTTAATATTACCCGGAATGCTTCAGGGTCGTAAGATAATAATAAATAAAGATTATTAACCCCGTCTGCCACTCGACAGAGTTGATATAATTTGCGTGTGTTGCATAGACATGTACAACACAGTTGTTTCAGTAAATTCTCAGTGTTTTCGTCCATTTTCTTATTTCTGGTGAAGCTGGTTTATTATTGCTGTCTTTGATCTATTATAGGTATCCTTCAGAGCATTAATTCAAGATATAATTTATTGAAATTGCAATAAAACTCACTGAAAAAATATTCAATAACAATAACCATAGATTTTTTTCGATTTTTTTTGTTTTGGATGGTTGGTTTATCCCTAAGGAAAGGCAAGGGGAACTAAGCCTATACAGCCATTGTCTTTAATAAATGATTTCTGAATTTGTGATGATGAATGATAATTGGAAACGTCAGGAAAATCCTCAAGAACAAGTGTGAAATTAATGAATTTCAAAAAGAATTGCAAAAACAACGTACATGAGCCCATGAAGAGATAGTATTCCGACTAAAATTTTACTTAGCTTACCTGCATATGAAACCATGCACACGCCCTAGATTCACATCACAATATAACTTATCAACCAGAAAACATCACTTTACTGACACATGTAAGCCATTTACAAATAAATTTTGATTTTCACAAGAAAATTACAACCGCTCCCTTCCAGCTTTTCCCGCCGAATCTCTTTTGAGAATACATTTTTTCTTGTTTAGTTTATCCCGAAGGAAAGGCAAGGGGAACTAAGCCCATACAGCCATTGTCTGTAAATAACTTGAGAATACAAAAACAAAAAACAAATACGTATTTTTTATTAGGCAAAGCATAGATTACAATAGAATGATGTAATCATACAGCCAAAGTAAAAAATAACAATTATTTTCACCTTTAGTATTCTATTGACCTGAGTAAATGTTGCCTTTTAAAAATATCCAAGAATATCGATAGTTAAGCTAACTTCAGATGTGATTTTGTAACTCATGTTCATTTACAATTTCAACTTCACGAAACTCAGGTTCTGACTTAATATTATCTTTTAAACTATCTTCCTGGGTTTCCTCTTTGTCTATTCCATCATAACTTGTAAGAGTATCTAGTTCTTGAATAAATGCTGGGTCTACTTCCACTTCTACCAATAACGGGTTCTCTGCTAACGGGTCCATGCTCTTGCTTTTGACTTTTGCTTTCCCTTTGGAATCCACTACACATGTTTGTTCTGTATCTAAAACATAATGGATGTTTCATAGTAAGATTGTTATTATACGATTGCTATAGTATGAAACAATTACTTTTATACATACTAAGATTAAAGGATTATTTAGTACTAGTGACCCACACGGGTGCAGTGCTGACCTTATATATAAACCTTCCTCGTGAATCACTCTATCTAATTAAAAAAATCGCATCAAAATCCGTTGCCTGGTTTGAAAGATCTAAGCATACATAGGGACGGAGAGACAGTGGCAAGCGACTTTGTTTTATAATATGTAGTGATTCTGTACTCTGTTACATCCTCTATACCTTATTTTGTGCAAAATAAAGAATAAAATTAAGAATAAAAAAATAAATAAATTTAATTGAATTAGTAGTACCAGTGTAAAAAAACAACTACTAAGTTTCCTCCCTGTCTCTCCGTAAAACAATAATACAGTGCAGGGCACCTCTCCTGACATACTGTGCTGGTTAGTGGTAGCTGTGAAGCCATACTGTATCACAGGTACCTAGGTCTCCACCTCCAAGCTAGTCTCTAATATATCTATACTATAATATTATAAAGCTGAAGAGTTTGTTTGAACATGCTAATCTTAGGAACTACGGGTCTGAATAGAAAAGTTATTTATCGAGAAAGGCTGAGCTATATAGCAATATACAATGTGCAATGCCCCCTGACGCGAACGAAGCCGTAGGTGGCTGATAGTCCTACTACAAATGCTGGGTCTACTTCCACTTTCACTAATAAGTGGTTTTAGACGGTGCTTCGTCTTGCTCCTGACTCTGACAAGAAGTTGACATGATAGGCTACCTATCGGTAAGATTTATTACAGTAGTACCACATATCTACTTTTCACAGAAAACAACTTAAAACTATGCTTAAAACCTACTGTTTTTGCGAGCGATTTCGTCTATAAAACGATGTACAGCTCTTCGTGCTTGACTTTTTAAAGTAATAATTTGTCGTCTCCGTAGCTGACGCCCACGAGAAAGTCGAGTATCTCTTTGTTCCGGTGTTTCATTAGCTATACGTTCACGGTTCCTTTCTCTGGAGACCAGCCGTCTGATCCGTTTCTGGTCTTCGGTTTCATTTTTTCGGTATGCGCGCGAATTACGAGTATTTCGCGATAGACGCCCTAAGTTTGACTTTCGTCGTGGCATGATATCTGTCTATTTTATCTAACGGTACTTATAATTATACGTGAAACCAATAAAAATCAAAACGAAAAGAAAATTGTACATACAATAAGTTTGTTTTGTAAATAAACAAAAAAATAATCGACAGTAACAAAGGAAGCAATGCATTTATACAGCCATATTGGATCCATTTCTCAAAATAAAATGCGAAGTTATCATAAATCATCTCATTTCAATTACAATGATTACAAGTCATTCCAGCGCAGAATGAACTAATCACAGGCTAACATGTAACTCCCACAATTCTTTCCTTCCGCCCTTATCCTCCAAGATAATTACTTTATGAACAAACAAAAAACCAACTCCATTCCATCCAGCCGTTTAGGCAATCCATTTGTTTCTGATATTTATGCACTCTAAATTCCAGGAACTCTTCGACAATTTTCTCACTCGTTCCCCCACAGGGTGCAGTTCAAAATCTTTGCTTCTGCGCTCACTTTGACAACTACAGAAGTGTGAAAATCACATACTCATCAGGTAAGAATACATGGTAAGAAGCACCTTCGTCCGCTTTTTGGGCACAAATAACTTAATCTGGCAACCGGCAAGGAATCCACTGGGAAACATGTCTGATGTATTCGATGACTGGGTATTTAGGTAAGTGACATATGTATAGGTAGCTATTATTACCACCAGAGTAAAAATACTTAAAAATAATAAATATTTTATTTTCAAATATAATAATTGATTCATAAAACAATTAATATCACATTATAGTACAGTTACGAGTAATTGCAGGGCACAATAAATTCATATACCTACTTACAGGCGAAATGTACCTACGGTAGAGTGCGTTTCACCAAATAATTCCATTGAATACTGGCGCTAGTTACTATTGTAGGACTACATACAACATTCATATCCTTGCAAACCACAGCTCTTTAAATAGTTAGACCACGCCAGTCATTTGTTGCTGTAATAAAATAGTATGCAACAGGCAAGTACATGGAATGTCACTACATAGTATAAAACAAATTAGCTGTCGCTGTCTGTCCGTTCCTATGTTACGTATGCTTAAATCTTTAAAACTACGCACCGGATTTTGAAGCGGTTTTTTTAAATAGATAGACTGATTTAAGAGGTAGGCTTACATGTATAACTAGGGACCCGCCCCGGCTTCGCACGAGCGTAATGCTCTTTCTCGCGTCCGAAGGCGTGGGCGGTACCTAGTATAAGTATATGGAGTTTCATTTCATTTAATATAGAAATATATATAAATAATTCAGAAAATATAGTTATATTCATAGTAACTAGCGCCATCATACATCGGAACTATTTGGTAAAACGCACTCTATCATGTAAATGAAGTTTAAGTTTTAATATTAGATAGCAATTTTCACTCTTGGTTTTGAGAATTTTCCATTCAATAGATATAGCAAAAAGTATCGCTTTTTCAAGAATTGAATGATGCAGATAATTAGTGCCTTATATCGTGTAAATGTGCCCGAAATTTCAAATTTGTGCATCCAACGGCTTCAGAGTTATTTAAGAAAAACTAAATAGAATTATAGGTTATAATTCTATTAAAAACTAATTCTGCTGCACGAACGTTCGCCCAGCAAATTTTTTTTTAATTGATGGGTCTAGCTGTATATTAAATATGCAAAAAGATAGCTTAAATACGAGCATAAATGTGCCGTGAAAGCCAAATTTGTGCCTCTGAACATTTCAGAGATATTTCGTTTTTTGCTGGGCGAACGTTCTGGCGATTGCTATATATAAGAAATTTCGGGCACATTTACACGATATAAGGCACTAATTATCTGCATTATTCAATTCTTGAAAAGGCGATACTTTTTGCTGCGCGAACGCACACTTCAATTCACCGTCATTTTTATCCACATATTCAGATTTATCATCCATTTCCATAACAAAACCAACGGCTGTATGGACATAGTTTCACTTGCCTTCGTCGAGATAAATTAAAAGTCTATAATAATGTGAATGAATGTGTCATGGTCGGCGGGAAAAGCTGGAAGGGAGCGGGTGTAATTTTCTTGTGAAAATCAAAAATTATTTGTAAATGGCTTGCATCTGTCCGTAAAGTGATGTTTTCTGGTAGATAAGTTATATTTTCATTACTTGTGATGTGAATCTAGTGCGTGTGCATGGTTTTATACGCAGGTAAGCTGAGTAAAACTTTAACCGGAATACGACCTCTTCATGGGCCCATGTAAGTTGTTTCTGCAATAATTTTTCATTTTGACTAACTTTACACTTGTTCTTGAGGATTTTCCCGACGTTTCCATTCATCACCATCATCATTATCATCACATAAATTCAGAAATCATTTACTAAAGACAATGGCTGTATGGGCTTAGTTCCCCTTGCCTTTCCTTCGGGATAAACTAAACAAAACAAAAAAAAAATAAAGTGAATGTGTCATGTCTAATGAAGGACGTGGAAACAATTTGATTTAAAACGCATGTTAATTTGTATACAATTGGAAAATAACAATAAGTTATTACTTATGTAGGTATATAAATAAAATAACTTAACAAACTTAAATGTAGATTTTATCATATACTTAATGTGGTCGATTCTGACTTAAACATAAACGGTGTTATTAGACACTATTAAGAATGACATTTGATTGCAAAATATTTAGAATATCTGTCAAAGTTAGGCAATGTTTAATAACACGCAGTTTTATTATTTTAACCATACTTAATATTGGTTGTCTGTCCCTCTCCATTGTTAATGTAAATGGCTGAGACCGAAAGGGACAGGTAGGTAAACCATATTTTAAGTTTATATTTAAGTCTAGCGGTCAGAATAACCACACTATGGTCGATTCCGGCAGTCACACTTAAACCTAAACGTAAAATTAGTCCTACCTGTCCTTTTCTCTCTCAGCCATTTATGTTAAGAACGGAGAGAGATAGACCTGACTAAGATTAGGTTTAAGTGTGACTGTTGAAATCGACCCAAATACCTACTTATATTATGTCAAAATATTAACTAACCTAATGTCAAATTTAAAAATATTGTCAATCAAGGGCCGAACGGTCAGATAGGCTACCTGAAGTCAGTGCCGGCCCGCCCATACGGCGAACGGAGCAGTCGCTCCCGGCGCCAAATCCTAGAGGGCGCCTAAATGGCAAAGATATAGGTATATATTATTAGGAACAAACAGGAGGCGCCATAATTGGATCTCACTCTATTCTAAAATTACCTTCGGGCCGGCGCTGCCTGAAGGGTAAAGTTAATGCTGTCTCTATCTTGCTCAAGCTTTAGAGAAAGACCGCATCAAATGTATCCTTCAGATAGATCTAAATAATAAACGCCTATATTCGATTGTATCGGGCTTAAAAAGTATTACCTAATTTACTTACAACTCACTGTTTAGTGAGTTTTTAATTTGAACTCGTGCGCGTTAACATAAAGCAGTCAACCAATCACGTGACAGCGTGATGTGATGAAAGTGAGAATGGCAATACGTGATGTAATGAAAATGAGAATGGCAATACGTGATTGGTTGGCTGCTTTACGTGAACGCTATCGAGTGCGAAGTGAAAACTCGCACTTAGCCCTGTGGTATTCGTACATACCCTCAAATATGACGACTCGCGATCGCGACCAATACGTTCAAATAATGTAGGTATGGTATGACAGACATACTCTTGGTCAAAAGATGGGCAGCAGCGCCTCCCGTGTTGACAAAATAGTCGGAAAATCACACTGCAGTCACCAACCGCCTGCCTAGCGTGGTGACCATGGGCAAAAACCCGCACAATTATCTTTTGCTTTTGTTACCCTACTACGCTATTGCTGTTACTTTTGCTTTAATTAGCATACGGCATGAACGTATAAGCTCGGCGCCTACTGGAAAATACGCACACATGCCCAACGCGCCGCGATTTCGGTGCTTCAATCTGTGCAGTGACAGCATTACGTCCGTTGTTCTTTATACGTTCATGCCCTACTGATATGGTTTCTCATCGCGACCGCAGTTGCCTGTTATCACGATCACGAGTCGTCAAATTCAAATTATTTATTCGACATGAAAGCATATATGTACAAACTTATTTACTGTTTGTTATTATTTTTATAGGTTATTTTCTATATTCGCACCTTAAAATGAAAACCACTACCAAACAAAAAAAAAACACTTCAATATTTTATTGATTTACTCAATAGAGTAAGTACGTGGGTCAATTTTAACAAGAAAAAAAAAATCATAAAAATTGGTGCGATTAGATCTGAGGCCCAGCGGAGGGTTGGAAATATAAAAGACCTATTTAGACTACCAAGGCACAATACAATGATTTCTCAACAATTACTTAACCATTATGTTATATCCTTGTAATATTTCGTGATTTTGACGAACCCCCTCTCCCGTATCACGTGATTAACGCATTCACTGCCGGTGACTACGTATTTGCGCGACTTCTTGGTTTTCGACGCGTATTTGCGTCTTCACACTAGGCGTTGCGATCTGATGTCGGCATGCCGACATGTAGAAAATGTCTTATCTAAGCACAATTTTTATTTTTAGTTTTAATACTTTATAGTAAAATCCCCCAGAATTTTCTATGCTTTGTTTGTATTTTTCTGGTCGCCTCGTTGATCTTGCCTGCCCCCCTAGCATGACCACGCCTCGTGGGTATCGTATCGTCTCTATACAAAATCCAACATGGCGGCTATATTTATCGTATTTTGACAGGCTAAATGTCGATAAATCGGTTTATCATATCGCTATAATGTTTCGCATGCCATGCTAGGCTTGCTGGCTTACAAGAGTTACAGTGGCCGGAATGTATGGTATATCCATCCATGCTTAGAAAAGCTGCCAGCAGCGAATGTAATAATATACGGCCCTCTAAATACACGCGATATTTCACTAAACCATCCTATTCGTTAAACTACCTATGGTTCATCATGAAGCACCACCAACATTTCTCTGGCTTCCTCATGACAAGTGCGTACTACGTGCGAAAAAACGTCCTGAGAAAAATTTTTCTTTGTTATATTCATTTTGACGTGATGCACCTCTGAAAGATGCCTCTTTACGTCCAAGAATTTCCTGAACGCCAGATCGCACACTGGGCAGTCCGCTTTGAAATTACGCTCCTGAAAATCACAATAATATCCATGAATTATATTCAAAGCAAAATAAATTTATTCACAACATTACAGTTAAACACTCTATACCTACTACTTAATTTTATTTAGAAGTACATAGAATTCGAAAGAACCAAATCAGGATTTTATTGGGTAGGTACCTACATTCATGAACGTATAAATAACAATAAAATTATTCTTTATACGTATGGGTACATTTTTGTGTTTTACTATCATCAATAGTTCCTAAAGAGTTTACTGCTTTCCAATAATACCTACCCATAAAAAACCTAAGAAGCAGATTTCGCAAACACGAAACTGTGGGGTAAGCACGAACCTTTGTACGCGGCGTAACGCTAGCGACTCGCTAGCAATATCTATGGGAATTGACAGTTTGACGTTAGCGTTACGGACTATCGAGAGGTTCGTGCTTACCCCTCAGAACTTTGTAGAAAATATGTTAACTACAACTTGTCACTAATGCTGATCCCACATTTCTGGCTATCCCATTTTGAAAACACAGCCGTGTATTGGTAAGGCCACACAAAATTGTACATTGTAACTCTCGAGACGAAATGGTAACGCTCGAGAGACTTGTAAAGCTATGTCCATAATATTTATTTAAAATTTAACTGTAGGGGACATGTAGGTAATGGGGATCACTTAAGCAAGAATTGAAATAAAATGAAATCTATTAACCACCTATTTATTGTTAAACTCTTTTTTTCCCGCTGTAGCTCGACATGGTCACGTTCATAAAATTGCCTTATTTCTTCCACTGTCCTTTTGTTTCTTTTATTTTCATATTGCTTAATACGTCGTGCCCTCCCTTTTAGTCCTAACATCAAAGTCACTTTACGCTTCATTCTGTATTGTAAAACAAATTCGTTTTCAGTCATGTTTTTGAAAATATTACGTATATTATTTATTACTTTTGGTATTTTTATAAGCATTCGTTAAAATGTTGCGATCTAATAGGACTCTTTTGACATTTTCTTCACTTTTTATATCAGGTAAAGTCTGATCTATAAATGAAAAAGATTTAGATAATGGTGTCATATTATAATTCTCATTTGGTTTTGGTGTTATTATATTTTCTTCTGCATCTTCTGGATGACGTAGTAGTTTCTCTAACTAAGCTAATTTTTGTGTCAATCGGACATTTTGCTTTCGAAGTCTGGAGGATCCTAAACCCCCATAGAGTGGCGGGAAAAGAATAGCGGGTTCCAATAGGGCGACTACTGGACGCCATTTTGTGAAAATGAAAAAAATTTAAGTCGACAAACTATATCGAGTGGGATATCGTTGAATAAGTATTTAAAAATCATTTTTAGGTTTCTCTCAATTTTCAATTCGACCAACCGTTTAGGATCTATATCGATTGAAAGTTGCGTAACAACCATTCTCACATATAAGTTTTGAGACAGCAGCAAGACGAAAACTTCTTGCTGCCGAGCATGTTTCTTGAAGCGTACCTATTAGTAGCTAGATACTTATAACAAAGTAATTTAAAAAATCCAAAAACCCGACTGCTTTAAAAGAACCAAATAATGTACATAATAAAAAAACTGAAAAGAAAAAAAAAACAAGCACATATGTCCGGTGGTCTAGTTCTAATTCTATAATATTATTATGGAATGAATACTATTGAAGAACATAAAATATTTTCTAATGATCGTAATATTTTCTAATGATCGTAACATAACAACTGAACAGCCAGGATCCATTAAAATATTAGCTTGGCTATCGGATAATGGATCCCGACTATTCAGTTGTTATGTTACGATCATTAGAAAATTTTATGTTCTTCTATAGTATTCATTCCATAATAATATTATAGAATTCTAGACCACCGGACATATAAGTGCTTGTTTTTTTTCTTTTCAGTTTTCTTTAATTATGTACATTATTTGGTTATTTTTAAGCAGTTGGGTTTTTTTCTTCTTCTGTAGTACTTTCTTTTACCTTCCTTATATACTTCCTGTTTCTTTTTGCATTGTTTTTTAATATGGTAGAATATTTTTCAGGATTAGTTTGCCGCAAACGGTCTCTGTACCTTTTCTGTTTTTCAGCTGCTGTTAAGCGAGCCATCTGAAAAAAGGTGTAGGTTCCTCATACATACTCAAGTCACTTTCCATACAAAACAGACCTAATCAAGGTACCTACAAATATGTAAAAGTGATCTGTTCATCCACTCAGTAATATTTGTAAATAAAAGCCCATAGATAGATAGCAAAATTCTTTATTGCATTATAAAGTTATACAAAGGCGAACTTAATGTCTCATTAAGCATCCAGCTGAAAAGGGACCCGTTTGGCGGTTGCACGTACACGGGACTGACGGGCTCCAAATAGGGCACACAGTTCTACTTACTGTTCTTCGTTTCATGTTACTTCTACCTGTCTACTTCTTTTGATCTGTATTTCTACCCTATTTCTATTGTCCTTTTCTATATTTTTTCTTTTCAAAATATATAATAAATTATCAGATGACATTAAAAATCTACCTTATACAATTTTTAAAATTAGGCTTAAGAAATGGCTAACTCAGGAATGTTTCTATTCCGTCGATGAATACCTCAAATATAAGAACCGCAAATAATATTTTGACATAAAGTATAAATGTGGAATTATTAGATCCGAGTATAATTGTAATTATTTAATTTTTTGTACTTTGTGACATTGTTTTGTATGATATCAGATATTTATAATGTAATTTAGAATACATATTATTAATTTTAAATTTTGCATGCCAGACTCTGGTGAAATGTGCTGAACCAATATTATTTATTACTCTAACTAAATGATAAGATCTTTATGTACCACGTTTCTTGCAGAAATAAATACTCTATTCTCTATTCTATTCTATTCTATGTTACTTCTGTCCGTGTATGTGTAATTTTCAAATAAAAATCTATTCTATACTATTCTAATGTTACATAGCATTCTCTTCCAGTTAACCGGTACTCATAAACAATTGTGTAAGTCTAGAAAGTATGTAGTCTAGTCTTTTTATTGATAAAATTGGAATTTTTGTATCGTTTTCTAAATTGGTTTTTATTATAATAAAAAACCGACTTCAAAAAGGAAATAAAAAATAAAAAATTACTTAGCACAAACTAGTTCGTTTTTTGATTAAGTTAATCAGAAATGATTGAAAAAGTATTTTATAATTTTGAAGTCGGTGCCAATTAAAAAAATAAGTAGGTAGTAAAAAAATATTTTTTACTTTTTTAAATTTCCTTTTACATATATTAAGTTTCAACACTAATTGAAGTACATTCTCATAATTGGTCTGTACAACCCCCAGAGTGTCTAGGTCCATCGAATTTTCCGTGCGTGTGTGATTTGAAGTGTTTGGAATCCCAAAGACACTATGCAAATAGGTATTAAACGCATTACAAATATCTTCACCCTCCGAGTATTGAGTACCGTTTAGATTAAGAATTCTAGGATAACTAGATCCCCCGCGGATGGCCTTTACATAAGTCCAGAACATTTTTGGGTTAGATTTGATGTTATTTTCGCATTTCGAGGTGAATTTGTTAAAGCAGACTCTTTGAATTCGATGTACTCTGGCCCTTAATAAGGAGAATTCATCATAGTCTAGTTTGTTCCCAAACTTTTTCAATCTCGCGTGGGCTCGAGCCTTCTCTTTAATAACCTTAATTAACGCAGAAGAGTACCAATCGGGATAGTTACGGTTTTCCAATTTCAACGTGACAGGTACGTAATCATCTATACCGGAATTTATTACGCGGTACATTTCACCTACAGCATCATCAACCGTGCCCCAATTCAAAAGAGAGTACCAATCCTGATTACTAAAGAGATCATTGATATCATCGTAATCTACCCTCTTAAAATCGCGCCTTGGCAACAATGACTCGCGTAACGGCCGTACTCTGAGATTAGATCTCAGATGGAATGCGGGATTTGCTCGATCCTACTTAAGCAATGTAGAGGAACTGCGATTTATTACTATAGGTAAATTGGAGAAAGCCAGATCAAGTGTATTACCCGCGTTTTTTTTAAGAACATTATATTGTGTTAAACCCGATAGCAAAAATTCCTCCACTAATCTAATAGCGACATTCTGTACCTCCACAAGGCCTTTTTTTTATAAATGTGTGACCCGTACTATTCCATTGAATGCTAGGTAAATTAAAGTCCCCGATAATAAAAAAATTGTCGCATGGGTGCTGGTTAATCATGTTATTGACTACTTCGATAATGTAGTCAATGTCAGTAGGAATGTGGAGGTCGTCAGGCGGTACGTACACAACGCACAGATGCAAGTCGCGAGAAGCAGAACACGCGCGTGCCAGCACTGTTACCCACAAAATCTCGGTCGAGCGTTGATCTGATAGTTCCTTACGCGCGGCACAGAGTGAACGCCGCGCGAGGACAGCCAAACCACCACCCGACAGTTTGCCACGGGAGATGAGATTGCGGTCAGCACGGAATATGTCGCAGAGCTCCCCATCGAAAATTCCATCGCAAAACCATGTCTCCGTTATAATAATAATATCATAGTCATTACACCGAATACTAAGCAGCAGATCCAAACATTTAGTTCGCAGACCACGAACATTTTGATAGTACACAGTGAGATTTTTAAAACAGTAACACATTAATAACCATAACTTAAAATGAAAATTCATAATGTTGTAAATAAACGGGTAGTATAGATATGAAGGAGATGGGTCTGGGCGTTCGTGGTCCATTATTAACTACCAACGTTAAAACACTCGGAACGCGGTGAAGTCGGGCAGAGGTTTTACAACAGTACCGTACAGCGCAACGATCAATTCAAAAGTGACCGTCCGTTATCCAACCATAATGCTGCCCGCCTCGTAGTGTTGCTATCCCCAAAGTGTTGCCTACCTCTGCTCCGAATACACCCAAGTCGAACCGGACTTGACGTTCCGATCTGCGACAGTTAAATATTGTCGCCTATCGCCTGGCACGCACTGCACAAAAGTAATAACATTAGCAAAATAAACAGTATAGTACATGCGACAAAAGGAGGTGCGCGCTCACTGAGCAGGTACCAGGTGTGTGATATCCATGCGTACAAATCTATAAATACCACAGGCGTTCTCAACAAAGTGATCACTTGCCTTCTTATTTAATAGCTTACACAGATAATTAATGTAAATCGGCTTGGGGTCCCCAGGTATCTGCAATTCCTTCGTAGTGACTCTGAGCTTACGACCCGATGAGATAATATTGTCCTTTAATAAACCGGTTTTTTTATTTTGACGACAATAGGCTTAGGGCGCCCCTGTTGTTTTATTAGAGGAATAGAGGAATCGACTTTCTTCTGAAGGGCGTCATGCTGGTCGCTGATGAATTGAACCGACTTCTGCAGGTCAGTGACCTCCTTTTTTGTGTCTACTTGCTTAGACTTTAAAACTTCTATTGACGACTTTATGTTCGCGTGATCTTTTCTAACTTCCTGTAGTTCTAGTTTTAAATCCGAGAACCGTTCATTCATCATAGATGAGTTAGAGTTGGTGGTCTCCATCAGACTGCTGTGGCACTCCTTAATCATTTCTGAGAACTCTTTTTTTCCATAGCTCCAGAGTATTGTTGACCTCTCTGGAAAAGCTACCAAAACACTCCAAGAACTCGTCACCATGCTTCCGTTTTCGAAGTGTAGTACACGATTGGTTAGATCTGTCTCCGAATGTGTCTTGTTAGGTGATCATGACATACTCGTATTTATATCCCACAACTGCACTATCCAATATTTGACGGAATCCAACAAACACTGACGTTGCACTTTATTACGAAGTTAATAGGGCTCGAATTACACTGTACTTAAAGATAAATAAACAATTAAATACGAATATGTTCGACTGTAGATTGCGAGCAGCCAACCACACGACTGCAAATACAAATTAATCGAGCCCAAACACCGGGTAATTGCTGTAAACAGTTGACGAGTTCCCTCGACTGTCTTTCGGCTCAATCATCAGATCGACTCCAGACCTTCATGAAATAGTAGAGCTTTAAAAAACTTAATGAAAAAGTATGTATTGAATATTTTATCTTCACGTGGAATCAGCTTAAGGTAACACCCGATAACTCTCGTAGTAACGCTTGGTAACTCTCGCGAGAGAAAAATCCTGCGGTTCTATAAAATTGTCATGTCTCTAAATGAATCCAATTCATGATTAATTCACATCATTACGTACGGACGTAGAATTGAGTGACACTAATAAAAAGCAAAAAATATGCACATTTAAACCTCAAAACGAGTTAATAAATTCAGTGAACCTACTTGGACACCTTGATCGTCACACTTGAAATGTCGATTTTTGGCGCAAAATCGCTTGACTTTTTTATTTTTTAATTATTGACAGGTCGAGCATCAGTGTTGCTATAATAACACTGCTTTAAACAGTTCGGATACATTGATTTTAAGCAAAAAATCGATAACGCTCGCAGTTCAACTCTCGAGACACTATTTTTCGGGACAAGGGTATCATGTAGTAAAAATATTGTAAGATATCGTATTATTGGTAAACTGTCATTGATGACGTAAAATATTATAATGAAGTAAATTAAAATGATACCGTTTAAATAAATATTTTTTTTTTAGATATAATCATGCATTTAAAAGTCGTAAGTATGCTTTGGGCCACGTATTTTTAGTATGGAAAGAAAAAAAACAATGTTAGAAATGTGCTATTACTAAAAATATTGTTCGTATTCGCCGAAAATAAACAGATATAATAACAAATAGTATTTCTCTTAACATATTGTTAATTACAAAACCTCTTTTAGTATTTTCTTTTTAAAGTTATGAACGTAAACTTTTAGGGGACATGTGCAATGTACAATTTTATATGGCCTTACCCGTAAACAGGGTGTAACAGAAGGGGTATGTTAAGGCCGCGTCCCCATTAGGCAAACAGTGAGCGGCTGACAACTTGCTTCCAGTTTGCCTCCCTATACATTTTAAATGGAGTGTCCATACAGCGCGCAATGTACGCAGTTTGCGACGTTTCGATTGCCAACTCATTCTGATTAGCAGCGAATGATGCGTGCGGTCGGCGGCACAGTTTGTTCACTACGCTCTAGTTCGCCGATCAGTTGATATTCAGTCAGCGAACAGTCAGCCGTTCACTGTTCGCCTAATGGGGACGCGGCCTAAATTAAATGCTACGAAAATAGCCTATAGAGAACCTGTCCACATCACACCACACCACTATCTCATAATAGTATGGAGAATTCCTAAACAACTCAGAAATGTTCATACAATATTGAAAAATAAACATGTGATTTCGAGTCTCAAGTTTTGTGTAAATTCTCTACAGTGGTTCCCTTCTGTTTAAATCATATAGTTTATTTGTGATACACAGATAATCACAGTTGTTACATCCTGTACTATGTATGTTGGAATACAACTTTACAGTGGGCACTGCCTATGTCCAGCAGTGGACTTCTCATAGCCTGAAAAGATGTTAAAATATAATTTACCTTATGCACTTCCCACAAATGGTCAGCCCGTTCTCGAATACTGCTGAATCCTTTCCTACATATATGGCATCGAAACATGTACTCTTTATTGTGGACCAAATATTTATGTTTCCTCAGTTTCACTTCCAAGTAAAACTGTTGAGGACACAAGTCACATTTAAACGGGTTGGGCTGGGCGAGGTGTATCTGAAAATAGAGTTTGTTATATTTATTTGTTATGTTCTTCTATGCTGCTCTGGGAGTGAAAAAAAAAACGTATTCGTATAATAACTACAGCTGCTTCTCTTCCCGGGCATACTGTACACGTCACTAGAGGGACAAGAGGGTCTTGGTGTTTTGTAGGCGATGGGCTGACCACCTGTCACTACTAACCGAACTTGTACATCTCAACTATACCCTCAAAATTGGTCAGAAGTGGCACCATGTGGTTCTATCGGCCCTTGGTGATCTGCCTACCCCGTAAGGGATAAAGGCGTGATTATATGTATGTATGTATGTTATATTTATTTTATTCGTGACATTTAGAGAGTGGACATCGGTTGTTGAGGCGCATAAATATCAATGAGCGGCGCCAAGTCAAGAAACACCATGAACGTACCAATGCAACGGTCAGTCACAATAAATCACTCATTTGAAAGGGGCCAGGCCGGTTCCCAGTTATGTTTTTTTAGTTCCTTGGGTAAGAAATTTGCTAATTTACCTTAAAAAAAAGTCATAACTTCGAAAATCGCGGAACATATGTTAATTGAATGTTTTCAAATACACCCAGGTGTGAGGAATCTAAAAAACATTATGATGTCACCTTTTGGACCAACCTGTAAGTATGTATAACTTTTTTGTTTTTGGTCAGATCGATTTGGGATTTCGTAATGTTGCTCTTTGACATCACTTAATCCTTATACTAATATTAAATGTGAAAGTAGGGATGTTTGTTACGCTTTCACGCGAAAACTACTAAACCGATCATCATGAAACTTTGTATAGATATTCTTATAGGTATTAGGAGTAACATATTTCGACATTGTTTTTTTTTTGCAGTCAACGCGGACGGAGTCGCGGGCAACAGCTAGTAAAACCAATATTAATGTATTATTTTTTTTAACGTCTTAAATAGTAAGTAGGTGTATTATTAACACATTCGCTGCCGGCAGATTTTCTAAGCATGCCGATATCAGTGCAACGCCTAGTGCCAAGACGCAAATACGCGTCGGCGTTACGTCTAAAAGACCAAGCAGACGCAAATGCGTAGTCGGTGTAAATGAACAGATAAAAAACCAAGTGCATGCACATATCTCGAAAAATAACCTCTTTCAATAAACAACTTTCAATCTTAAATGCGATAAGTCATTTAGGCTCTAGATCGTGTCAAATAAATATACACTCGAAAAACATAACCCTCCTGGTGCAGTCGGGTAAAAACACTAACCTCCATGTGAATTTCCAGATTCTTCTTCTTCTGAAACTTCGTCCCACACAAATCACACTTGAACACATTGGTCCCATGGACCTTCTTATGTTTGCAAAAATTACTCGAATCACTGAAGGTTTTATTGCAAATTTTGCACATGTACGACGTAAGAGACCCGTGGTTGCGCAGATGGAGCCTAAAAGAGCTTGCATCATCACATCTTTCGCTACAGGCTTGGCAGACCAGGGCTTGGTACTTCCACTTATTGGCGTACGCGTCTTTGACAAGGTGCTCTGCTACATGACGTTTCGCTTCGTTGTAACGGTCGAAAGTTCTGAGACATAATGGACACTTTTTCAGAGGTGTAATGACGCGTGTGTATTTTGTTCTTTTTGATTGGATGAATTCTGTAAAGTTGTTAATATACATTATATGATACACATAATAACATATCTATCTATACATATAATAATAATGTAACGGATCGCTGTCTGTACATGGAAGATATATGAGAAAAAAATATTATAGGAGACCTTTATCAACGCAATAGAACCCAAAACGATGATTTTTGGAATTTTTGTCTGTTTGTCGGTTTGTCTGTGCATTTGTGCACGCTAATCTCAGAAACGGCTGAACCGATTTCGATGCAGTTTTCAGGAATATATTGTGACAGGTCCCACTTAACATAAAGGCTACTTTTTATCCAGAGAAAATGTTTTTATCCCGGATAATTTCGACAGTTGTTTTTTCTGTAGTGTAGTTCACGCGGACGGAGTCGCGGGCGTCCACTAGTTTTATGCTATAAGATAAAACTTAATTAAGGTAACTTATGTACACAATTGATTCACAGTAATTTTCAGGCTCCCACGATACAGGTCAGACCTAGTGGGGACCATTATGAACTCTGTTCTCCTTACGTAAACTATTTGTAACTGTTTTCTACATTTTGTGCCTAACATTTATATAAGGACGAAATGTAAATAATTTGTGACAAATAAAATTTATTATTATTTGAAATTATGTACTTATTTGCCTACTAATGTTAATTAAGGTAAACATCATTAGGACATCATTTATGATTTCTTTTTTTTACCTATCTTTAACTGAGAGAATTCCCGAGTTCCTTTAGTCTACTCTTACGACACGGAAGGAGATGCAGCTGATGTATTCTAGTTACGCCCTGCATCAGCACAGGAAATATAAGGCCGATTGGTGTACTTGGCTGGCAGTGACCTTGCCCGCCGCGCCCTTGGTTCTGGGTTCGAATCCCGGTAGGTACAAACATGGATATGATAAATGAATATCGATGTTTGTTTCCGAGTCATGGATGTTTCTATATTTATCTATGTATTTTATTTATATACCATGGCCAACGACTCAAGACCTTAAGGATCTTAGTGTGGGACTCGGTTAATGTGTTGGGAAGTATGTGTGTGAAGAATATTAATTTAATATACTAAATTAAAACCACTTACTAATAGCAATGCTCTTTTGCTCCTCGCTCAATACTGGGTTATCTTCGTCGATGTATTCAAGAGGTTCACCTACTGCCCTATTCTCCATATCTTCGGCACTATCTCCACCATTCTCTTCCTTAACCCTCACACTCCACAAATGAGACTCCCAATGCTCGAATCTACCACGGAAATTCAATTTAGTTTTGCACCGGTTGCATTTATACAACTTCTCAACCACCCCATCAGCATTTAACACGTTTACCATAGAAAACAAAGTCCTCACATGCGTACGTACATGGCAAACAAGATGCGCGGGTGAAAAATGTTTCCTACACTGCGGACACTCGTTACAATTCATTTCCTCGTGCGCGATCTCGAAATGTGCACAGTATAAATTTATATTAAGGTAGCTTTGACTGCACTTCGAGCATTTGTACGTTTTCCTGCCGACGGTTTTGCACATGTGAGATTTCAATTGACGTAGGGCCATCCATTTGTGACAGTTCTTGCATCGGTATGCCTTCCCATGTGATGTTAGCATCACCATGTCCGAACATCTTGGATGTGCTTTGTTTTCACTGTCAGTTGGCTGTGCTGTGCTGTCAATGTCACTTATTGGCTGTGCTATGCTTTCACTGTCGTTTCTCGGCTGTGTTGTGCTTTCACTGTCAAGTAAGTTTGCGACATCAATATTCTCCTCCTTAATTATTATATTATTAAAGAAGTCTTTCTGATTTTTGTCTGATTTTGTTAGTTTGATGTTTACATTATATGTATGTGTATTTCCAATATTGTCCTTTACAGCAACTTCATCTATAGGTTCCTCTTTAATTTTACTTACACTAATATGTACAGGTGTTTCATTTAAAGGCTCTACTTTGATAGAATTAACTGCAATATCAATAGTTTCTTTCCTAACTATCTCTTCCTTTTCTACGTGATCTATTATTTCATGTTCAAATATATCTATTTCAGTTCTCTCAACGTTCTCTTCATCTACACGTTCCATTTTTACAGCTATCTCTTTCGTATTATGTGTATGTATCTCTTCTTGTGTCGTATCATGTTCCGGCATTTCTGTATCTATGCCATTACATGTATATTCCTGTATTATCCCATTTTCATCCACTAAAACCCCATCATCCACAAACATACTGGAATCCACATCGGATACTTCATCTTTAATATTCAAAATTGTTACAGTCTTCGCTGTATCTACATCAGTGGAAACATCAGATGGAATAACCACATCCTCATCCATCTTCTCTGTTTTAACATCTACTCCGAAATGATCTATGTACTCTTGCATATCAGAGTCAGCTGTGCCCAAGATGTTAAGCACAGCCGCCCTGGTTTCGTCATAACTACTGTTATGAGGATCATCAGATCCTTCTGTTATTTCGATTCTTTCTTCTGGTACAACTGGTAAACGGAAGATAAAATTGAGATTAGCTAGTAATTTGATTGGCCTTCTAATGGCTAGAAAACAACTTCTTGATATACCTACCTAGTTTGACGGCAAATTCGTACATTGTGATAGCCCAACGGTTAAGACGTGCGACTTTTAGTCAGAAGGCGTGGGTTCCATCCCAGTCACGGGCCTGTACCACTGAATTTATTTTATGTACGGATTTTAACATACTAAAATTGTCTCTTAGCTATATAGCCAGGTGTAAAACAAACGCCAAAACCTTGGCAATACGAGTTTCGAAGGGAAACATATTGCGCTGACCCATGGCTGACCTCATTATTAATGGAATTACATAGATGTATACATAAAAATATATACACATTCAAGAATTGCAGGATCTTAAAGGAAATCCCACAGCCACAATTACCATAGCGGGCAAGTAAAGGATTAATGACATATCTCACCTAGCTAGCTAGCTCACCGTCTGAAAGAACGCCCCTGAGTTCCTCAGTCGATCCTTACAACATGCACGGAAGGAGATGCAGCTGATGTATTCTAGTGAAGCCTCGCATCAGCAGATGAGTAGTAGCATGTATTTTATAGACAGCGGCGGTAGGCTCACCCTTTTTACAACTGCTGAAAAGTGGGCCAACCCATTATTACTCAAAGAGCCTAACGTCCCCCCTCGCCCATTATCCCCCAGTTTGTGATAGATACAATAAAATGATAACCGTCTTACCCGTGTGTCTCTGTGCATTTGGATCCCAACATCGCATTGGCACAATTACCTGTAAAAGAATACTCCTTATTATTTATTTATTTAAACACACTTACAGAACATACACATTCGCTGCCGGCAGATTTTGTAAGCATGCTTATGTGTCATCAGTTTAACGTCCAGTGCCAGAACGCAAATAAGCGTCAGCGGCACCTCTAGAAAACCGAGTAGACGCAAATACGTAGTAGGCGGCAGTGAATGTGTTAAAAGAAATAATATTAATATAATAAAAATTCAGATGTAAGTATGTACCACTTACATTATTCACACTAAAATAAATTGTAGAGTGAGTTTCGTTAAATACATAGTTATCTTGGACGATAGTTTTTATGTGTATGATGGCGCTAGTTACTATGCGCATGACTACATTCTCTGTATGTAGAGATACCAAGTTCCGTCACCGCATACAAAAAAACGTTCTTACTGTACAACACTGTCACTTATGCAAATATGTCACTTTTTAATACAAGCATTTATAACTTTGACATCTTAAAAATACGACATATAAGTAGCCTTGTTCAGGCTCTAGATTATCTGTGTGCAAAATTTCATTTAAATCGGTTTAGTAGTTCTGACGTGAATGAAAGCGAGATAGACAGTTACTTTCGTGTTTATAATATTAGTACGGATTACGATTACAAATATATAAATTATATAAAAATACGTACTATTTCAATCTTTTTACTCATAGAATGATCATGATCATTCATATGCTCGTACGCGTCCTTAGTTGTGGAGAAACTGGCATAACATATAATACACCGCTGCACCATAGTGAAGTTCTTACTGTGTGTGATCAGATGAGTTGGCTCCGAGCACTGTCTTAGCAACGATTTGCCGCACTCCCTACACTTCACACTCTTATTAAACGACAAATGTATGCTATAAATAAACATGCTTGAGTAAGTCCTGTGACAGTGACTGCATTTTTTACTGCCGACTCTTTTCGAACATGAATGCTGGTTGTACCTGACGTAGGGTGCGTCGCATAGCGTACACGCATTTAACCGATATGAGTATAGCGGTAAATCGGAGCGGACTAAATGAGTCACCGACAAATGCTCGTTAAGTTGCTCTTCCGCAGTGAATCGCCGACTGCAAAAAGGGCATCCGTAGCTGCACTTTTGCAACGACACGCACATATGCTGGTGACACTTGATTTCATAGCACGTGTTAAAGAATTTCAGACAAACACCGCACTGGTATTTATTGTGGATGTGCTTATGCAGTTTGTTGTCTTGTTTACGGTGAAAATTATAGTTTTCTCCACATTTCCAACATGTGCCCTTCACTTTTAAGTGTTTACCTTCAAACAGGCCGATTCTACTTGCGCAAAACATGTTGCATTCAGAGTGGGACAGTTCTAAGGCGATTTTGATATTAGGTCCATAGTGCCTTTTAATATGCTGTCGGAATGGATACATGTGGAACCAGGCTATGTTGCAAAATAAGCATTTATACAACAGCGGTTGATCAAACGCTTCGTTTACACGGATTTTTTTCTTCGTTTTCAATAATGTTAACCAGTTCTCCCAATTGTGTACAGCTTCAGAAATGTGACGATCCACTGGATGTACTGGCTCCTGCTTCAGGGTAAACCTTCCTATAAAGTTTCTAACTTCGATATCTAGAGCCGTATCACAAACGCTTAAAGTAAGCCGCGATAATTCCTCTAATTCCTGCAAAATGTCCGCGTCGGTAATAAATATGTGATTTTTCTCTGTTATTTTCACTTCGTCATCAGATATCTCAATGGTATCAATGTTTTCGTCTGGATCATCATCAATTTTGGTGGCTTCAGGCGATGATGGACATAAGTCAACGTCAATGATCTCGGGTTCGTCGTAGATGCAAAACACGTCATCATCAGCCTCAGCAACTTCTTCTACCTCAACTTTTACTGAGGCCGGTGGATTCTCTTTATCGATGTCAATTTCGAGTTTAACTGTAGAAACTGGTTCGGTTGTTTCTGGGTCTTCGTTTTGTTGTTCCACTTCGTTTTCTCCTTTTACACAAACATCTGACTGGAAAAATGCAAATTATAAAATTATTAATAAAGAAAATGGAAAAAAATTCTTCACCCGAGTGGGAATCGAACCCATGACCGCTGCAAACCGTGCGAGCCGCTATAACCACTAAGCCGATTCCGGGTCAATTACTCGGATGACGAATTTTACTATCTCTTTTCTAAATTACATATTGGCAACGTTATTCTACATCCCGATATCTATACACTAGCCAAATCTCGGCAAACAAAGCTGAATCCCTCAGCACAATGTTTAAAGATGAAACGATCAAATATATCCTAACGGATTATATTAATGGAGAAGTGTTTTTATAAATTAATCTTAGTCAAGATATTATATATTATAATATTATTAATAAACAAAATGGAAAAAATTCTTCACCCGAGTGGGAATCGAACCCACGACCACTGCAAACTGAAAATATGCAAATTGAAAATGTTATGTTATTAATGTTTCTTTATGTTGGATTAAAATAAACTTCTATTATTATAAAATTACAAGAAAATTGGTTAAGTAAATGAAGTGTGATGATGAAATAAACAAACTTACTTTCACATTACAAATTTAAATGTTTGATCATACATAAATTATGCCATGTTCCTCAATTGAAGTACAACATTATCAGAGATTCTCCCATATTGATTAAAATTCATACAATCACCTTTTCACATGAAAAGTCAATCAATCAATTTCGAAAAATATTCAATAAAAATTGTAGAATTTGTCAAAATCTTTAAAATTAAGTTAATATTTTATTAAGATTAAACATCATTATGTGAATTACTTAAAGCAATAAAATTTTTATTTTTAGAGATAAGACAGTTTTAATGTGAAAAGGCGATACATGAAAATTTTAAAACATTTACTGATTGGCTTAGCATGCCAACATCAGTTCAACCCTTAGTATCAGAATACAAATAAGCATCAATGGCACCTCTAGAAAACCAATGCAACCAAAATATGTAGTCGGCGGCAGTGAATGTGTTAATTAATTCAAATTTTTGACATGTTAAAGAAATTGAAGAACTGGGGACATAATGTGCCACAGGTCAAAGTAGAATTTCAATTCTCAACATTATTTACAGGGGCACAGTATCAATTTTCCACGGGTCTCAAACAGCATCTATTAATAGATCCCAGTCAAATGGCACAGGCAGTTTTGTAGAGCAGTGTAATAATTAGTATCTTTTAACTCAACAAATACTAGCCAACCTCCATATCACCAGGAATCCAGGTCCATATCATAGGTCCTGGGTTTGAATCCCGGTGGGTACAACATTGATATGATAAATATCCATGTTTGTTTCCAGTCATAGATGTTTCTATATCTATGTAAGTGTGTACTTATTTATATACCGTTGCTTAGTACCCACGGCACAAGACCTTAGGGATCTTAGTTAATGTGTTAATTATTATATCATTCAAATTTTAATCATGCTTAACCGTGGAAAATACTCTTATGTCAAAGAAAACACCACACACTAGCATCTCTCAACCAGCTTCAAAGGAGTATAACTACTGAGAATAAAAGCAATATGGTACATACATAATCAGTACTGATTATATCTGTATAATAATAACTTATGTAAATATATCTACATCAGTTTGCATATGATTTTTACTACCTTCACTGGAAGAAATCTCCATTGGAGATAAGTTCACCTTCGTGACTCATTATTTGTTATTATTATGAAGTACTTGTCCAGAAAAGTTATTTAAAGTAAGGAAGGTATGTTATGATCTAAAGAGGGTACTTACATACAATAATAATACTATCATACATTGAATTCTTAGAAAGGCATATATTCAACGCATTGTAAACGCAGAAAACGCCTATCCCTAGAATTTCTAATGTACGACACGTAAATGTTTTGATTATTATGAATAACTTACATGTTTGAGGGTATTTGGACGTAACAAAATGGATGACTTACCTGCACGTAATCTAGGTCGTCACTATATTGCTCACGAGGCACCAACTTCGACTTTCTGGATTTTTTCTCTTTATTACTCAACATTTTGGTAACACAACTAAATAACTTGCTTCGAAACTTTTATTAAACATCTCAGTGGAAACTGTGGGAAACTGCAAGTATATTCTTTGAAGTCGATAGAAAAGAAAATTAACTTTTTTTCTTGTTACATTTTTTTTGCTTAGTATATCTCTATGGAAAGTTAAGAGAAACCATAATTATGTCCATACAGCCATATTGTCCGTGAAGTGTTGTTTTCTTTTGAATACTAGTGCATGGTTTTTCAGAATTTTCCCGACGTTTCCATATATCACCCAACATGTTATTAAAATATGTACTCTTTGACTAATTTTACACTCGTTTTTTCAGAATTTCCCCCACGTTTCCATTTATCATCATTGTCTTCCTCAGATGAATTGTCAACCAACTAAAGACAATGTCGGCCTCAATGTCGGCATGGTTCACTTTGCCTTTCCTTAAAAAAAAAGAGAAAAAAAAGTAACCTCAAAACAAAAATATGTTTTGAATGTCAAAAATTCTCTTATTTTATATATAATTCATTCAATAAAATTAGCAAAGATGAGTATATTTATCAAACACTACAAATTAAATGGCATCGTATCCGTGTTCAATACTAAAATGTGGCGTGTAAAGTCAACAGCTGTAGACGCAGCTTTTAAAAAATCCGATGGCGATGAAGAGGAATTTCGCGTTTTAGATATTTTAAAAAAGAGAGATCGTTTGCAGAAAAGAGTGGCTCGTCGAGCTGATATTCAGCCCGACAGAGGAGATAGAATGGCTCCAGACCAGGTAAAAGTTTATTCTTATCCTGCCTTAAATAGTCAATGAGTATTAAATCCTACATACTAAAGAAGAGCACAAATCCAATAATAAAGTTACATGTCCTGACTAATTTATCAACACCAACTTGTTTGGGCGATACCTTCCATGAGTTATGTATAGGTAAGAAGGGATTTCCCAATATTTCCACAGAAGTGGCATGAGTCTGCTTACTGGTGGCTGCACACAGATTCATTTACAACTTAACACAATTTTACAGTATGAATTTAAACAACATTATTATATTATTATATTATGGCTGACCACCTGTCACTACTAACCGCACTTGTACATCTCAACTATACCCTCAAAATTGGTCAGAAGTGGCACCATGTGGATCCATCGCCCCTTGGTGCTCTGCCTACCCAGTAAGGGATAAAGGTGTGATTATATGTATGTATGTATGTATTATAATGTGGCCACAAGGATAAGCCAAATAATTAGAGATAAGCAAGCCTCCTATTTTTCAATCTACAATAAAAAAATGTATAATTTGTTTGTGTACAAAATAGCAATACCAAAATGGCTAGAATTTATAAATTTAATTACAACAGCTGAAGTAGCCACTCACTCTAAAAAATTATAAAATAATCAAAGCATGTGTGCATCTTATGTCAAAATAATAATAAAATAAATAAAGGAGTAATAATTTATGTAACCTACTTATTTCATTTTTATAATCACAATACTGGTATAATGTTTTTTTTTTTACAGAATTGGGGCAATGTGTGGCCCGGACCGAAAACCTTTCATCCCTCTACTGTGCCCCTGCCACTACGTCAAGGATATGTCGCAAAAGGCAAAGCTCCACCGGGCAAGAAAGCTAATGCCGAACTCATGAAGATACCTAACTTCCTCCACCTGACCCCACCAGTTGTAAAGACCCAGTGCGAAGCAATCAAAAAATTCTGCACAGAATGGCCCAAACTCCTCAATTCGGAACAAGCAATTGAAAAACATTACCCAATAGAGATAATCACATCTGATTATTGTCATGCTAGTCCATCAATTAGGAATCCATTGGCTAGAATAGTCACGTTACGCTTCAAATTATCCGATTTGAATCTTGACAATCACTCAAGAGATAAGTTCATACGTCTTGTCGGTGAAAGATATGACAATGAGTCAGATGTGGTAACAATCACAGCAGATAGATGTCCAGTTAGGAAACAGAATTTAGATTATGTTAACTATTTATTGACAGCTTGCTACCATGAAGCGTGGAACGTTGAGGAATGGGAGAAGGAAAAGACAGAAGATGATATGGAATATTATGATTATGACAACAATGCATCAAAGAGAGGTTTAGTTGATTGGCATATGAGAGTTACGGGCGATGTTAAAGAGTTATCAGAAGATGAATACAGAAGCTTTGACGTATCCAAAATTGAACATGGTGAGGAATATAAAAGCGCAGTATCAAAACTTCTTAACGATGGAGAAAGTGATACCACATGGAAAAATTACGATACAGCAGTGAGAAAATTGCTGGGGTTGCCAGAGAAACTTGTAATATAATTGTGTAAATAAATGTAATTTAGTGTACTTTTGGTTTATATTGAGACTAGTGCTCATATTCTTAGTAACTTTGAGGGCACTCGAATGAGATGATAATTCGTTTAGTTATTTTACTATGATTGAGTGTGATTGAAAGTTGAGTAAGCATTCCTGCTAATATTATAAACGCGAAAGTTTGTGAGGATACTCATATATGTATGTTGTTCTTTCACGCAAAAACTACTGAATGGATTTTGATGAAACTTCACAATGATAAGTTCACATCAGAAGAACAAATAGGCTACAATTCATTATCTGGGGAAAATAATTTTATCCCAGAATTTCGACATTTTGTTCTTTTGGCCGGCAGAGTAGAGTTTGTACCACCCCATACCTGCCCGTGGGTATCGTACGAGGCGATTAAGGGTTTCCGGGAGGTGGGCAGCAGCGCCTCCCGCCAACATACTCGTATTTCGAAAATGAGACTGCGGTCACCAACCTGTCTGCCCAGCGTGGTGACTGGGCAAAACCCCCCTATAGCTATAGCCTTGTGGCGGGCCCTGGGGGAGGCCTATGTCCAGTAGTGGACTGCAATATGCTAAGACGACGTAATCTAACTAATTGTAAATATAGGAGCCTGCCCAGAGTGAACATCGAGTAGGTATGACCACCCGACTTCAAGTCTGGATCCGCCCTTTCTGATACGAAATTACCCTTTACAACGGATAAATAAATATTCACACATTTCACAAGACATAAACTTAGTCCCACATTAAGATCCATTAAGGTCTTGTGTCGTGGGTACTAAGCAACGGTATACGGGTACGAGTATAAATACATAGATAAGTATAGAAAACATCCATGACTCAGAAACAAACATCAATATTCATAATATTAATGTTTGCACCTACCGGGATTCGTACCCAGGACCTATGGCGACGCAGGCAGAGTCACTACCTACTACATCAATCGGCCTACTACATCCATCACCATCGGTGATGAAGTCTTGGGCAGTCGCTAGTAGTTTACACGAGTCATGAAGAATCTCCATGACACGAGCTATTTTACTACATTGAAATCCATACCTAACTACATGAAACAAATTCAGTGGTATAGGTGACTGTGATTGAACCCACGTTCCCCGATTGCAAAGCATACGTCTTAACCATTAGGCTATCGCTTCGTAAGCGTAAGTGAAAACGAATACCTACCTACCTAGGCTATATAAATCACGCGGGCAAAGTCACAGGTGTTCGCCTATTGCTATAGGTAAGTACAGGATGTTTTTGATCGCCACCGTTTACTACGGGTACGTTGGTAAAGTTAGTTTATGGCTAAAATTGAAGGGAAACGAATTCAATTTAATGGGTCATTTTTAAAATAGATTTGGTTGCGTCCAATGTATGGTCATTGCGTTTTCGTTCGTTTATTGATTTTAAAAGTTGATAACAAAACAGGTTCGTAACAAGTAGGTATAAAAATGTCAAATAAGAAACAATTTTTATATAGGTAGGTAGGTACCTACGTTTACTTTTTACGCAATATTTCTACATCAATAATTTTAATGCTCTATATGCAGTAAAGTTTATGTCCCCACGTATATTAGTTTTAGAATTCCACATCAGAGTTTTTGTCAAACAATGGGGCTGGGAAATGCAATATTTCTCTTGGTTCTATTAAATATAATTTATAGTGTTTATTCGCTGAAATCGGAACTTAGACAGCGGAAATCGGGAAAAATAGACGGTCATCCATTGCAGGAATTAGAAACAGATAAAAAGCCAAAATTAAGAGACCAGAAAGATCAAACAGACGGTCCGGTGTTTCTGATAGAACCAGAACGCAAACTGGTTATTAGTGATCAGGAATCGAACCCAAGCCTAAGACCGGAATTGAGAGACCAAAAACCGGAACATAAAGACGGTCCGTTATCAGAATCAGAACGCAAACAGGATTTAAGTGATAAGGAGTCGGATCCAGGCCTGATAACGGAATACAGAGACCAGAAAGATGAACATAAAGACACTCCGGAATCGGATTCAGAACGGAAACCAGAACCTAGAGATCAGGAATCCTCCTCAACTGGAAAACCAGAATTTCGAGAATCGGATTCAGAACGGAAACCAGAACCTAGAGATCAGGAACCCTCCTCAAGTGGAAAACCAGAATTTCGAGAATCGGATTCAGAACGGAAACCAGAACCTAGAGATCAGAAACCCTCCTCAAGTGGAAAACCAGAATTTCGAGGGAAAGATCGAGCTAAAGCGGAAAGTAAGTACCTACCTATTTACCAAAAACTTTTTTTATACAGGCCTTCAAAAAAGTTCAAATATTGGGTATTCTTTCTCAGTTCAAGCGGTTAAGCTCTGGAATGAATTATCCAATACGGTTAGAGATTGTCGCACTGTTGGCACATTTAGGAAAAAGCTGAAGAATCACTACCTGTCCATTATTTGAATATGCTGTTATTTGTTTCTCTCCTTTATTTTCTTAATGTAGTTTCTTAGAATTTGTTTCATTGCCCTATTGTTACCCTATTGTTAACAATTTATCTTTACTTGCTTGGCTTGCTGGAAGAGATCTCTGGTAGAGATAATCTTGCCATTGTACATGCATCTCTTCTTTTATGCTGTATGCCATATTTCTTTTTGCGTATGTGCAATAAAGAATAAGAATTAACTGATCACCCCTAATGGAGAGCCACAAGTGATCCAAAAAACAGCAATGTGTCGCACAATAACCAATAAGCCCATTTAATTAGTCACAGGACCGCCCGATACAGTTGGCGCGGAGAGCAAAGATTACTGATAATCAAACCAAAAATATATTTCCTGCGAGTCTGTCGATGTCGTTTAACTCAACCCAACGATACTTATTCAGCATTTCAGTATTTGCCCGGCTGTTACCCACACCCTGTATAGCTATGTACTTACACACACTTCACAACATATTAACTAATCCCACATTAGGCTTAGGCCGTACTACGGTTAAACCGCCGAGGTTTTTAACCGCTTGATTTTGTGAGTAAAGCCAGTAAAGGTAACTAATGGAAGCGGCCGCACTGGCGATTTTTTCCTGCTACTGATTTTATAACCGCGTTTTGTTACATAGCTAGCGGGTAAAAACCGCGCAAATAGGTTTTCAATTTAGGTTCATAGAACTTATATTCGCGGTTTTTAACCGTAGTGTGTGCGTCTCGAGCGGTTTTGCGGTTAACCGCTTATGGGAAAAAACCGTAGTGCGGCTTAGCCTTATGATCAAGTTCTTGTGTCGTGGGTACTAAGCAACTTTGATAAGCAACTGTAACCATGGCTTAGTAAACCGACAGGCTGATTACGTATCTCGCAAAAGAAAAGCAGAAGCAATGTGAAAGCGTAAACTGTACAATATTCGCATTGAAAAGTCAAAATTCCTTTGAAATTCATATTCGTATTACGTATTATAATATAATACGAATTTGACAAGCAATCCGCTAATTTTGTACAATTTTTGCTATCACTTTGCTTTTGCTAGATAGGTAATAAGGGGGCGGGCCCCGCAGCATTTTAGTATTTGCCTGGCGGTCACTCACACCCTGTATAGTGCCATCATTCAAAGAAACTATTTAGTAAAACTTAGGTACTTACTTTATTTGTTCAGTGGCGTAGATAAATAAAGAGTTTTTTTTATTTCAGGATCAGCTGTATCCAAGCTAAAGTTCCATGTGTATTGGCCAAATGCAACAGTCCCATTTTACGTCAACATGGATCACTTTGGTGAGTACAGTTATTTACAGGACCCGTGCTGATGCGGGGCTTCACTAGAATACATCAACTCAGAAGAGTCGACTGTAGAACTCGCGCATTCTCTCAGGCGAACTAGCAACTTGTCCCTAAGCAGGTTCTTCTGAACGGTAGTCGAGAACCGAGAATACTTGACTCTATACCATCTGTGTACAATAGAAGTCGAATAAGAAAGACAAAGACGGCAATATCATCATCTCTCTACCCTCAGCCTGTTCTAAATTAATGTATCTGGCATAAAATATCGGCCGATTGGTCCTGGGTTCGAATCCCGTTAGGTGCAAACATTGATATGATTGTTTCCGAGTCATGGATGTTTGTATACTTAGGTATCTATGTACCTATATTTATATACCGTTGCTTAGTACCCACGATACAAGACCTTAGGGATCTTAATGTGGGACTAGGTCAATGTGTTGTGAAGTGTTTTATCCTCTTTAGACCGTGACCAATCGCTGAGCATCATGACGTCGCTGTCGGTCTTCGCTTTCAAGACCTGCCTGAAGTTCGCTCCGGCGCTGGAAAACCCGGAGACATTCGGTCATGTGCTGGTCTTCGAGAACCCTTCAGGGCTGAGGAGGTGCAGCATCAGCACGGATGGGCATTCGATGGAGGGGCCTCATGTAAGTTTTATTGGAGAAGAAGCTGAGTATACTTCTTCCTTTGTATACTAAGATTAGTAAGATTGTAGATACAAATCTATGAATTTGGTTGGGTATACCGTTACAAAATAAATTATGTGCCTAGGTATACAGGGTGTTTTTTAGTTGCCACCCTTACCGAAGGGTACGTACTCTATACATCAAATAAAGTATGTTTATGCCAAAAAAAATCCTCTGAAACAATGTAATTTTATCATAGACAGATATTCATTATTTTTCGTGAAAATATCTTGCTACGCGCGTCTATGTGCATTTATGCAGAAAAACGCAGTCTATTTACTCAACTTTGGACCCTAATATCATGGAAACTAGACACTTCCCAGGTGACGATGAGGAGATTCCGTAGTTTTCGGGAACGTTGACGACCAAAAATCCCACTGTATACAGGATACAAAAGTGTGTATCCTGCGCTGATGCGGGGCTTCACTAGAATACATCAGCTGCGTCACCTTCCGTGATGTCGGAGCATTCGACTGAGGAACTTAGGCGATGAGCAAATTTTTTTCTGATTTTTTTATCAGACCCCACTATTCTCCTTCGAGATTCTGAATCTAACTTGAATCCTCCTCATGTATACCTAAGTGAAAACTTTATTATATTAAAATCCGTCATCATCATTAGCCTATTGCAGTCCACTGCTGGACGTAGGCCTCCAACAGGGCACGCCACAAGACTGCCATGGGGGTATTTGCCCATAGTCACCACGCTGGGCAGGGGTTTGGTGACCGCAGTTTGTATTTTTGACTATGTTATCATCACGGGAGGCGCTGCTGCCCACCTCCCGGAAACCCCTAATCGCCTCGTACGATACCCACGGGCAGATATGGGTCGGTACGAATTCTATTCTGCCGGCACCACGCGGCTAACATGAAATAAATTCAGTGGTTCCTACTGAAAGGCGCACATCTTAACCATTGACGGCCGATTGCGGTAGACGATAGGTGACCTTGCCTGCGACGCCACAGGTCCTGGGTTCGAATCCCGGTAGGTGCAAACATTGATATGATCAATATCGATGTTTGTTTCAGGGGCGGATCTACCTAAGGGCTTTTTGGGTTGTATCTCAGGGCCCCGTGGATACAAAGGGCCCCCAGCCCCTACTAAAAACAATAGGATATAATTTTGTATTGAAAATTTGTTTCAAATTAAATGAAATAATAATAACTATACAGGGTGTAACAGAAAGGGTATGTTAAGCGAAAAGCTATGCAAATAGACCACTATAGGGAACCTATTTCCAAAATTTGAGACTCGAAATCACATGTTTATTTTTCAAGATTGTATGAACATTCCTGGCTAATATAGGGATTCTCCATACTAAATGGAAAAATAAACATAATCATATGTGACTGAAATTTTGTGAGTAGGTTCCTTTTAGTGGGCTATTTACATAGCTTTTCGATTAACATACCCCTTTTGTTACAGCCTGTATAAAGAAATATAATATACTTACCTACCTACCTACATCACTATCGAAAACAGTTTTTTGACAAAATTGCTATTTGTACTATAAATATTGATAAGAAAATAAATAAAAAATTCACCCGAGTGAGAAAGAATTGCTATTAGCTGAGTAATTTGGTAGGCCCCTAAATTGTTTTAGCCCAGGGCCCCACACGATCCGCCCATGTGTTTCCGTGTCATGGATGTTTCTATACTTATCTATGTATTTGCTACCGTTGGTTAGAACCCACGACACAAGACCTTAGGGATCTTAATATGGGACTAGGTTAATGTGTTGTGAAGTGTGTGAATTTGTATTATCGTATAACCCAGACCTGTTCCCCTATAATTGCAGAGAGTGACCCTCGGCTACGACTGCCTGCGGTCCCCTCACATCGACATGATGATCATGCGGGCCCTCGGCTTCCCCTTCGAGCACAATCGGTTCATCAGGGACAACTTTATCCATGTGGAACTGGACAATGTGGACCCTGGTATGTAGTAGCATACCTATAGCATACATCAGCCAGCCTAGCATGACCTGCGAAACATGAATGAATGATAAACCGATTTATCGACATTTAGCCTGTCGAATTACGATAAATATAGCCGCCATTTTGAATTTTGTATAGAGACGATACGATATCCACGATGCGTGGTTATGTTAATAATAGGCTGGGTTCGAAATAATTCTTACCTATTTTATTATATTTATACTTTATTTATTTACACACACATAATTAAAATTGGTTAAAATCATTGCTTTTTAATATTACTGTGTTATTTCCTAAGCTTAACTTAGTTCAAAATGTATAGGGTACCGGTGATCAATATACCTACCTACTAGCTATACCTAATAAATTAGTCATTCAATTTAGGTATTCGTGTCGACAGTGTTTACATAAACCATTACTGGTTTTTCTGAACACTGCCGTCATCCCTCTTCAAGCACAAAAAACAACCAAAACTATAAATAAAAAGCTACAACACACCTATGTACTTATCCTGCATCTAACATTACAATTCAATATACCTACTATCCACCGAGCGAGAGGTACCATACAGACCGCGATGAGAGTACTTGTGAAAAATTTTACATTATGGATTTGAATAGAATAATACTTTCTATCATCATCTTCATAATCAGCCTATTGCAGTCCACTACTGGACGTAGGCCTCCCCCAGGGCACGCCACAAGACGATCCTGTGACTAATTAAATGGGCTTATTGGTTATTGTGTGATACATTGCTGTTTTTAAGTAAGTAAGTAAGTTTATTTCTCCAAAATTGTACAATATTTTCTTACATTTAGCACTCCATGATATTATCAATACTGATCTTACTAGTTAAAAGGTTCTCTGATTCTTAAACTAGGTCTTACCTGTATCTTAAGAATCAGTGACATAAAATAGTGTGTATTAAACAATGCATAAAATCAGTCGGGCATCATTACGTTTTTCAGTATGCTATGTAGACAGTGTATAAAATTATATATATATATATATATATTTATATTAGGTTCAAGAGTTTAGCCAATTAAACTGGAACATTTTAATTATTCATAATTAGAGGGATAGAAATTAATTAAGAATTATAGGCAAGCATCAAATAATTATATTGGTAAAAACCCACAATCACTGAAATCACCCAACCCAATTCCAACTCAAGCCACAACAACTAGTAAGTGCTCAGTTTCCTCATAATTTAAGTTCAGCAAGTATTCCTTGATTATTTTGTCACATTTTATATGGGTCATTCTATAAATCCGCAGTTCTACGTTGAATCTATTGTATAAACGTGGACCCTGGAAGGATTCAAACCTTCTAGAGAATTTCGTTCGATAGGAGTATGTAGGACAAACGCTATCCCTCCTTCGACCCACTTCCCCAGTTGGATCATAGGGCAGTCTTTTATGGCAACGGAGTACTATTTGCTTAACAAAAAGTTGTCGAACAGACATTACCTCAGCAATAGGATATAGTTCCTCAGTAGGGAATCGGAATGGCTTGGACAGCATTACCTTTAATACAGCTCGCTGCGCTCGCTCCATAACAATCAGATGTGTTTTACAAGCTCCTCCCCAAGATGAAATAGAATATGAGAGTAAGGACTGAGCCAACGAGAAGTAAATTATTTTCATTAGTTTAATATCAGCAATATTCCGGAGGCTTTTAAAAACATACATTAATTTTCTAATTCTAGCCGCAAGCAGTGTGATATGAGGCTTCCAAGTCAGATTATTGTCCAATATAACACCTAGATATTTTACTGTACACTGTTTTCCGACATGGGAACAGTCACAGCTTCCACCACCGATTCTGTCGCAATAATGGGCCTGAATTTTGAATTCCTCATCTTTAGGGAGTGTACTATTCTTAATTGAGAAGAGCATATAGTGAGTTTTACTTACATTAATACTAAGCAGGTTATTCGCAAACCAGGCCATCACCCTTCGTAGTCCTGCCTCAGCGTTTGCCTCAGCCTCTCCCCAGCCACAGCCATGAAAAATAATAGCCGTGTCATCAGCAAATGTAAAAATCCTTCCGTTGTCAAGAGTCATGCTACATAAGTCATTTATGTAGACTAAGAAAAGGCTAGGTCCTAGGACACTTCCCTGTGGTATTCCAAAACATATATGAGCATCCTCGCTAGTATGTCCGTCCACTTTCACTCTCTGGATACGGTCGGTGAGATAACTCTTAAATAGGTCCAATGCCATACCCCTTATTCCAATATTTTCCAACTTCCCTATGAGTTTCGGAATTGACACCGTATCGAAGGCTTTAGCCAAATCAATAAATATGCCCACACTTTTCTTCTTCTTGTCAAGAAGATCAGATACATGATTCACTAAGCCAGTCACGGCATCTTCGGCCGATTTGCCCATTCTGAATCCATACTGGTTATCCGATAGTACTTTACCCTTTTCCAGGAACTTATGTAGCCTTTTTTTCATGATTTTCTCCAGGATTTTGGATGTTGCCGTTAGTACTGAAATAGGACGATAATTACTTACAGTGTCCCTATCACCACTCTTATATACTGGATTTAGATTTAGATTGGATCTGGATTTAGATCACTTGTGACTCTCCATTAGAGTTCATCTTTTTAAAAATCAATTTAAAAATTTATTCTTAAAAAAAATATTTTGAAGTCATTATCTAAGGCCTAATTAAATGAACTAAACTATTTTGTTCCTGAAAATATGAAAAGAATGTCGGAAAATGTTGTAATTTTCCTGCGAAAATTTTTACGGTTTCCCGCCTCAGAATCATGGTCTGAAGCCATGGTATTAATATTTGCCTGACTGTCACAAACATAGTATGTATTTGTAGCGGAGCCAATTATAAGTAAAGGACTTAGACAGAACCATACAAATAAAAGAACGTGATATCGAAGTTTCTCTCAATGATTAGAATTAGGTATACATCGCAGCTTTCGTACTATAGGGGCACATCTCGAAAATTTCGTGATTTCGACATTTTATAATATTTGGGCACAAAATCAAAATCTTAAACGCGTTTTACCAATATGTAAGTACACATTTTTTTTGACATGTGCGAAACACTAACTAGTGGCCCAGTGGGGCCGGAAGCGCTACCCTTTTCACCAACCAAGTTGAAATCAGCCTATTGCAGTCCACTGCTGGACGTAGGCCTCCCCCAGGGCACGCCACAAGACTGCCATGAGGGGTATTTGCCCATAGTCACCACGCTGGGCAGACGGGTTGGTGACCGCAGTTTGTATTTTGGACTATGTTGTCAACACGGGAGGCGCTGCTGCCCACCTCCCGGAAACTCTTAATCGCCTCGTACGATACCCACGGGCAGACATGGGGTGGTACAAATTCTACTCTGCCGGCACCACGCGGCCAATACTTTCTATATTTTTCCCAAATAGCCCCACGTTGTAATATGCGGTGAATATTATAATTCTTTATACAGAGTGTTTTTAATATTTTTGTCATCGTTATCTATTTTAGTTTATATATTTCAATTGGTTAAGGAAGAATTGTTTGAGTTTACGAGTCCGAATTTCTCTTGGTAAATTTTTTATTAAGTTTGGTATCATATATTTTATTGTTCGTTTACCATAAAAGTTTTTGCTGCATTTACTACGAGTTTGGAATTTGCAACCTGTCGAGTATATTTTCCGTGAGATATTTTGACCTTAATGTCTTCATTGAAATAATTTTCGATTAGTAGTAAATAGTTAATTTTGTCATGGATTGGAATAATTTGGCAGAATGTGAATAAATTGTGATAATTATGTTTGAATTTATTTTTTATTTTATATGGTACTATAGTCTTTAGTATGCGTAACTGCAGTTGATATATTTGGTCAAAATATGTTCGAAAAGTCCTGCCATAGCTCGTCAGGCCATGAGATATCACAGATTCAACCAACGTCTTATATACAGGATGTACCTAACAAAAAGGGTATGTTAAGCGAATAGCTATGTAAATAGCCCACTATAGAGAACCTATCTACAAAATTTAAGACTCGAAATCACATTTTTATTTTTCAAGATTGTATGAAAATTCCTGAGATATTAAAAAATTCTCCATACTATCCGGAAAAATAAACATGTGATTTCGGATCTTAAATTTTGTGGATAGGTTCTCTATAGTGGGCTATTTACATAGCTTTTCGCTTAACATACCCTTTTTGTTACACCCTGTATAAGCAAAAGTATGGAGTAAGGCACTTTGTTTTTTATTAAGGCAAATTTGGCAAGCAGTGCATAAAGCTGATTTTTGACATTGGAAATATGCACATTCCACTTTAATCGATTATCTATAGTGAGTCCGAGTTATTCAATTTGGGGACAATGACATATTTTATTGTTGTTTGTATGCAAACATGAGTGCTCATGAGCGATAAGCTGGATTTGTACATTACTTCTATTTTGTGATACGTTATATACATTGCTTTAGTTTTGTCCGCATTTAGTACCAGACCCGCATCATGCGACCACTTAGAGAGTATTGTAAAGTCGGAAGTGATATCCCGGTTTGCTGAAAGCAGACAAGTGTCATCTCATCAGCGAATAAGTAAACGTCGCAATCCTCAATAGCGTTGGTGAGGTCATTCACGTAGGTAAGGTAGTGGACCTAGTACAGATCCTTGTGTCGTTCCTTCCGTGACGTTCACTCTATCACTGATGGAGCTACAGACTTTGACGTGGTATGAGTGATTTGCGAGGCTGCACCAGTTGATCAAAGGGCCAGACAAGTTTTTGATGACAAGTTGTTTCGAAGAATAGCAAACTGTATAAATATAAATTATCCTAAAGGGTGTTAAAATGTTAATCCCGAAATCATACACTGAAGAATTATTCATTAGAACGCACGTCATTGAATGAAGCAAGCCACAGATGCGCAAAATCTGCGACCACTAATTTCAATGAGAAACGGCCGTGGATAAGAACTAAATATAATCAAGGGAACAATGTTTAAGTTACATAGAAACTAGCGCCTAAGTTCGGGGACGTCATTTAAAATAAGAACAAGGGGAACGTCGATTCAGACGCGTGGTATTAACGGGACCCTTAGTATTTTGCCAGTTGGTCTTCTCGCTCGCACTTGTAGCATTTTTATTGCTAGCTCGCTTTAAGTACAGTCGGTGTTCGGAAGTGTTATTTCATGTAGTTACTTTTTACCTACTAGACCTCGTTTTGTCTTTAATTAAATTCCGACAACTTTTTGGTAATCTTCCTAAATTTTACTTATTTTGAGATTTAAAGACCTAAATAATTTATTATAATAACATATTAAAATATTTACTAGTGGACGCCCGCGACTCCGTCCGCGTGGACTGCAGAAAAAACAAAATGTCGAAATTATCCGAAATAAAAAGTAGCCTGTCACAATACATACATACATAAAATAAAGTAAGTTTATGCCAAAAAAAATGCTGGGAAAAAAAAATTTTTTTTTGAAAAAAATTTTTAAATTCCTTGATTGTGCGAAATTTATAGTGTCTAGTGTTTATGTTAGTTTTTTTATAGACAGATATTAATTATTTTTCGTGAAAAAATCCTGCTACGCGCGTCTATATGCATTTATGCAGAAAAACGCAGTCTATTTACTCAACTTTGGACCCTAATATTTTGGAAACCAGACACTTCCCAGGTATGCTTCCATGGAGAAAAATGATCGTGATGATGAGGAGATTCCGTAGTTTTCGGAAACGTTGACGACCAAAAATCACCCTGTATGTTCCTGAAAACTGCAACGAAATCGGTCCAGCCGTTTCTGAGATTAGCGTGCACAAACATCGATCCGTTACAATTTTATTATATGTATAGATTTAACACAGTAGAACAGGATACCTGGAGGTAGAATTGCCAGCAGAATTTCATTTGCCATAATGGTCAACATGGACATTATATTGTTTCTCATAATTTCATATGGCATACTCACTTGTTTGCCATAATAGTCATATGCTAGAAACTATGTTTTCCATAAATAAATAAATAAAATAAAAATTGCTTTATTTCAGTAAAACATTTTCTGTTCTGTCGAGAAAGCCCCAGTAAGTAATAATAATACTTCGGTTGGGGATATCTCGCTCTTGCCCTTAGTCGTTTTACAAAAGATTTAACAACATAAAGTCAATTTCCATAACATCATTTGTCATAATCATTGTAAGCCATAATTATCATATGCCATAGAAATTGATTTTAGAAAAAAGCATAAAATATGTTTAAACTAATCGATAAATAGGTTTAGCTTTGGTTAGGTTAGAGCTCCCAAACTTTTTTTCTCATAGACCCCTTTCAAAAGTTTACTGGTTCTGGTAGACCCCCTACAGGCTACACCACATTATCTACGTATTGATTGTGAACGAACCCCCATTTTTTCACATCAACGTAGACCCCCATCGAGTCTCCTGTGGACCCCTAGGGGTCCATCTGGACCACTTTGGGAACCACTGGGTTAGAGTTTGACAAACAACGCACAACTCGAGCGAGCGAAGCAAGCCTGCCGCGGCAGCGGCCGTCAGCGAAGTGCTAGAATGCTAATGGCTTTTTAGGATAAAGGCTCGATTATAGTGATAAGTAGGTAAGTATTAGAAATAAAAACAATTTTAAGTACCTAATTTATAAGGCATTCGTATTATTATGGAATCTAATTTTCGGACAAACAAAGAGTATGGCACATAAATATTATGGCAAATAACAAATTTGGGCAAATGAAATTCGGGCAAGTAAAATCCTGGCATATGATTTTCGGACAAACATTAGACACCCCAGCAGAGCATCAGAGCGTTTTCTATACTTATATTTTACTAGCAGACCCGACAGACGTTGTCCTGTCCCACGCCTCAAATGCAAACATTCTGAAATAAGCTGTAACAATATGGACCGTAATAAAAACATTGTCTAATTGACAGAATTGTGAATCTAAACCATGAACATTCCTGAGTTGTTTAGGAATTCTCCATACAAGGTATATGACAAAATTAAGTAACATGTGATTTCCAGTCTCTGGTGTTGTGAGCAGGTTCCTTAATTATAGTGGGTTATTTACAAAGCCTTTCGCCTAACATACCTACATATTTGTTTCTGGTACATTATACATTATACTTATTTTTTTAGCATTACTTTTTAGATTCTTGAACGTAGGTAATAACAATTAAATTAAATTTATAAGTATAAGTAGGTACAGTTATCTATTCCGCGCACGACTGTACTCTCACCCAGCTAACTGTTTGACTGCCAGCAAGCAACTTCATGTTTGTATTCGACAAGACTATTTATAGATAATACACTATCTCTGCATTTGTGCGCTCGTCGGTCGCATTCACACTCGTAAACGCTCGTTTAAATTCGTTTTTTGTCTACCTAGTGTTAGTTAAATTGATTAAAAACATTACGAAATCAACAAATGAACTGATAAAGCGATAACTGATATGACAACGCGACGTTATAAAAGTGCCAACATAGTTATCAGTGTAGTGTCCAAACATGCCGGGAACGCAAGACCTAAAGTTATATGACAATATATTCATAGAAACAAATCTACAGTCGCCCGATTATGACGGCGTGATTGTCATACTATATCCTGAGGAGAAGAACGTTCCCCTTCCACGACATATTGCGAGCTTTATCGAACATGTCACGAAATTGGATAAGCACATATACACTGCTGCAACAGTATGGAATTGTGATTACGTGTCCGGAGGCAGACTAGTATTGGCGCCGACAGGGAAAATAACGCCGTATCACGACGTGAGGATAGTACGGGATGCGGCGAAAAAAGGTATGCTGAGAGCTTTGGATGCAGGTTGCAAGAAACCGCTGCTAGTCGTGCAGAATAATGTAGACTATCCGGAAAGTCAAATGGTTTGCATTCTTGGAGCGTTAGAGGTTCTATACAAGCCCATACAGTTTAGAGAACGAGATGCTACCAAAAGTTTTGCTATTATCGGCTTCCATGTCGAGGAGAAGCTGTCGGCCGAGTTTGAAAAGGTTGTCCGAAATGCGATTGCCCTTGAAAGGTCGAGGGCTTTGACAAGGGATATTGCAGGGGGAGATCCCGAAAGGATGTGCCCAGCAGCCATTGTGGAATACGTAAAGAAAGCTTTTGGAGAAGACAGCAATATCAAAGTCACTGTTGTTGATGACGAAGCTGTTATCTTAAAGGAATATCCACTTCTATCCGCTGTATCCCGAGCTGCTAATCACGTGGAACGACATAGAGCAAGAGTGGTAGAACTAGAGTACACACCAAGCGTGCCTTCTAGGGTAACTGAAACCCTCGTTCTGATTGGTAAAGGAGTCACTTACGACACTGGCGGTGCAGATATTAAAATTTCCGGAAGAATGGCTGGCATGTCCAGAGATAAAAGCGGGGCAGCAGCTGTAGCTGGTTTCCTCAAAGCTGTCTCCATCCTCAAGCCTCCACACTTAAAAGTTATTGGAGTTCTCTGCCTCTGCAGGAATTCCGTGGGCTCCGAATCTTACGTTTCCGATGAATTGATCTTGTCTAGGAGCGGGAAGACCGTGCGTGTCACCAACACGGATGCTGAAGGCAGAATGGCGATGGCGGACTCCGTATTCCTGCAAGCAGAGAAAGCGATCAGTCAGCAGATGACTGATCCTCATCTGTACACCATAGCGACATTGACAGGCCACGCCCATGCGTGCTACGGTAAATATACCGCAGCTATGGACAACCACAGTGCGAAGGCTACAAACCACGCCAGCAGGCTTCAACTAAGCGGTGCTATAATGGGAGAAGGGATTGAGGTATCCATCGTAAGGCCTGAGGACCTGGCGGTGAATTCTGGCAAATGCAAGGGGGATGACTTGGTGCAGTACGATACTGATGCGAAATCTAGGAATCATCAGCTGGCTGCTGGTTTTTTGATCAGGGTTGGTGGGATAGAAGATAAGTATATTAAGTATACCCATTTGGATATTGCTGGGGCAGCCGGCATGCCGCCAGATGAGCCTACCGCCGAACCTATACTAAGTTTGTGCCATGTACACAAGGTATTATTGTAAACTATGGTTGAAATCGAACCAGATAATGTTTTTATTGCTTCGTTATTAAAGTTTTATGTTTTTTGTAAACAGAGACTATATATTGACGGCCGATTGGTGTAGTTGGTAGTGGCCCTGCCTGCGACGCCATAGGTCCTGGGTTCGAATCCCGGTAGGTGCAAACATTGATGTGATGAATATCGATGTTTGTTTCCGAGTCATGGATGTTTATATACTTATCTATGTATTTATATACCGTTGCTTAGTACCCACGACACAAGAGTTCACAAGACCTTAGGGATCTTAGTGTGGGACTAGGTCAATGTGTTGTGAAGTGTGTGAATATTTATTTATATATATTTATATTTATTATTTTTATTTGTAACCTGAAATTTATGATTGTATTTTCATAAAATATAAAAAATTGTCAATTGAATTGTTAATTTGCTAGGCTCTTAAGACCCAAATTTCGGCTTTGATTCCAAAATTTATAATTAAAATAGTTAAAAAGACAAATAGTTAAATACAGGAAACATTCTAAACAGCTATAAATATATGGCATGCAAATCTAAATCCAAATGCTTTGAATATGGTTGACCATATAACACAACACTGAAATGCAATGTAATAGGTACTCGTAAGTACCTAAATCTTCAGTCGTCTAAGGGCAGATTTATCAACCATAAGATAACTAGAGACAGCGTCAACTTTACCCTTCAGATAATCGGTGTTATCATAAAATCGTGTCTAAGGGTCGGTTATATGTTATGTACCTATCTAAGATATTAAAATACTTTTTATACATTAGATCAATTTTAGAAACGTGGCTGTTATTAAAAATGTTATATAATAAATCAAATGAGAAACTAAACATCTTTTACATTAATTAGAAATCCATTTTATTTTACCTTTAACCTTGCTTTCTGCTAATCATGAACCATTGGATCAGTGGATACCAAAGCCGTGTCATAATCGTGTCGTCTAATTGAAAACGAGCCATACTCTCTAATATCCCATTGCAAAGGGCGTTTTTCTACAAGACGACGCGTCCACGACATGACCACCGAGACCACATTCTGGCGAGAATGTGTAGGTAGTGCAATGGAGCAAAATTGATAATAAAGATAGGTAAGTACATAAAACTAAATATTTTATTAAAGTACAAATTAAAAAAATCCAATGGAAAATAAATATATAGATACCTACATAAAAATAAATATTAAAGTTCAAATTTTAATACGATACACACTTACACAATCTGGTTCTGGATTATGACACGGCTTCCCATGTAAATGTCGTAGTCGTGTCGTTGTCGTGTCGTCTAGTGGAAAAACGCAAATGTTGCAATACGACACCATAACGTCTCGTTGCTAGTTGACCTTAGCCCTTTTCTTATTACATTTAATTAGAAATTAAGGTCGAAATAATATACTTAATTAATAGATATCTGAAATTCTGGAGTAGGTTACTATTGTCATGACTATTTCGTTCATTGAATAAATAATGTGATGTGGATCAGGTATTAACTTATTCTTATTCTTTATTGTACACAAAAAATTACAATAAATACAGGGTATTTTTTCGTTGCCACCCTCAACGAAGGGTACGTACTCTATACATCAAATAAAGTACCTACGTTTACGCCAAAAAAAAAATGCTGGGAAACGATGTACATTTTTTTGATTTTTTTTATTACTTGATCGGGCGAAATTTACAGTGTCCAATGTTTATGCTAGTTTCTTCTTAGACAGATATTAATTATTTCTCGTGAAAAAATCTTGTTACGTGCATCTATATGCATTTATGCAGAAAAACGCAGTCTATTTATTCAACTTTGGACCCTAATATCTTAGGAACTAGACACTTCCCAGGTATACTTCCATGGAGAAAAAATCGTGATGATAAGGGGATTTCGTAGTTTTCGAGAACGTTGACGACCAAAAATCATCCTGTATAGAGAAAACAAAAGAAATGCGTACAAAGGCTGTAAAATATCTGCATGAGATTTATCTTTAGGTAAAGTTTTATTTGAAGAAAAGGAAAAGTTATTTTTTATAGACAAAGCATCGATCGAATCGATAGAAGTTCGTCATCAAAACGTTCGCTCCGGGAGCAGCCTTCAATTTCGCGTTCGTCTAATCACGTGATACTTTATACCTACCTACATAAATTAGGGTAAAATTCACAGGTACCAAGTCGCACGATCGCGCTGAAATCGCGGTAGCCTTTTCGTGTCAGATGACAGAAGTGTTACGACAGCGAAAGTCAATGCGAAACGATGCTCACAGAACACTATATGATGCTACAATAAGCACCCTGCAAAGTTTTAGGTCTCGATGCAAGGCCTAAGACCTAGTTAGAGGTCCTATTCGTATGTTAATAGAAGTGTATATTAGTAGTGAATGTTAAAAACTTGTTTGTAAGCCTTGTACTCATTTATGAAACCTAGAACTTCTATATTAGACTGATGTAACCATTCTGTACGGTACCTTATACGACTATCTTGTCTAGGTACCTACCTAGTCTACATAGCATGAATGAAGGCAGGATCATAAAGGAGGTCCCACACATTTAGCATAACGGCTACAGCCCCCCTAGCATGACCACGCATCGTGGATATCGTAACGTACGATATCGTATCGTGTCTATACAAAATTCAATATGGCGGCTATATTTATCGTATTTTGACAGGCTAAATGTCAATAAATCGGTTTATAATAACGTGTTTCGCAGGTCATGCTAGGCTTGCAGATGTTGATAAGAATAAGAAATTATTTATTCAGCATTTACAAATGTTTCACAATACAGCCTAGAAAAAAAAACATATGCTGAAATGGACCCAGCTCAGCCTACAGCTGCAGACCAAAACAGATGGTCTACAGCGCTGGTTTTCAGCTGGACCCGTAATATTGGTGTTCCAGATTACACTATAAAATATTATTCAAATTTTCAATATGGTACGAGTAACTGCATTAATGCACAAGATATTTATACAATTAACCTGCTGCTTATAATATAATATATAAAATCTAAAAGATATAATTACATTTTTTATAATGTAAGTATATAAATATAGATAGATAAATATACATACAGATAAAAAATAAATTACAAAAGATTATAAAAGTATTTAAGAATAAAATATACAGGTGTTTTTTCGTTGCCACCTTCGTTGTTCGTTGTAAGCTTATGCCAACAATAATGTTGGGAAACGATGTAAAGTTTTTGGATTTTTTTTAAATTACTTGATCGGGCGAAATTTATAGTGTCCAGTGTTTATACTAGTTTCATCATAGACATATATTAATTATTTCTCGTGAAAAAATCTTGCTACGAGCGTCTATGTGCATTTATGCAAAAAAACGCAGTCTATTTACTCAACTTTGGACCCTAATATTTTGGAAACCAGACACTTCCCAGGTATGCTTCCATGGAGAAAAATGATCGTGATGATGAGGAGATTCCGTAGTCGGAACATTGACGGCCAAAAATCATTCTGTATATCAATTTCCCAATAGGTAAAAGTTTATAAATCTAATGATCACTGATAACTAGTTTTTCGTCTCCATCCCGCATGGTACGAGTATCTTGTCTACATACTTAGTCATAGAGTAATAATAATAATAATAATGAAAAGCATTTATTTCGAAAAAAACATACATAAAAATTCACGTCAGGTGCGTCAAAAATAACCACTTATTTTACCGCAAGCCCGACATAGGTACATACTCGTATACATTTATTTATATCAATAGTAGGTATACGAGTACCGTAAACCGGTCCACACACCTCACCACCCATCCCGATTCATAATAGATTGTCAACAATTTCGCAACAGCAGGTACACTTATTGTGGTACGGTTGAGATACAGTATGTTACAGTATGATAAGTTATGGTAATTATGTTAAATTAGTTTGGTTGGCGATATAATAGGATTTTAATTTATTTTTTATATTCTTATCATTGATTTCATTTTTGAGTTTGCAAGGCAGTTCATTTAGCAAATATGGAATAAGATATTGATATGTTCGTTGCCCATAAAAGTTGTTTGCTTTCGAAATTTCTAGTTTGGACTTAGCTACCTTTCGAGTGTATATTCTGCGTGTTATTTTATGTTGAATGTTTTCTTGAACCCTTCTTGCAAAACAAAATAATTAACCTTATCGTGTACATTGATAACTTTGCAAAAAGAAAAAGGCTCATGGTATTTATCTTATATTTTTGTTTAATTTTATACGGTACTATAGTTTTTAATATTCTAATCTGTAGGTTGTATATTCTATTCAAGTGGCTTCTAAAAGTACGTCCATAGCTAGGAGGGGAGTACTCATTTCTATCGGCAGTTTTCCGAAATTGGGTAGCCACAACTACGTTCATAAAGGAGATACGACAGTAACGTTTCGCATAGGGGTACAGATGTAAATTATTAGTTATGAACTTATGAGTTGCTAGCTTATCGCCTGAGCCGAGAAAATGCCCGAGTTCCTTAGTCGACTCTTACGACATGCACGGAAGGAGATGCAGCTGATATATTCTAGTGAAGCCCTGTATCAGCACTGCTTATCTCTGATGGAAAGGCAGCTTAGCGCGGGAGATGTGAGGGTACCTAGGCATAGTAGAAGACATAGTTGGCCAGTGATTCGTTCACACTGCGCTGTCTAGACTAGATTGCCTCATATCCTTTATACTTCCACGTAATAGGTTCAAACAACCTCTAGGTACTTTATAGATAGGAGGAATAAAATTATATTATCAAAGTGTTATCTTCGTTACATTACAACCCAACCACACAATTCATTTATACCTATAGATAAAGGTGTCGTTATTAATATTTATAACGATATAGTTACTGCGCTATATGCTATGTCGAAATTATCCGGGATCAAAATATTTTCCCGGGATAAAAAGTAGCCTATGTGTTAATCCAGGGTGTCAGCTAACTCCATATTAAATTTTATTAAAATCGCTCCAGCCGTTTTTACATAAAAGAGTAACAAACATCCATCCGTCCATCCATACTCACAAACTTTCGCGTTTATAATATTAGTAGGAAAATTACACATTGTTGTGTTCCTAAAGTGAGGTAGACAGAACCCCAGGTCATGAAGGAGATCTTACAGCCACGATTTACAGTTTGAGGCCGAAGATAAAACAAACAAATGCTGGTACATTGGCCGAGAGAACGTCCCTGAGTACCTTAGACGACTCTTCGGAAGGAGATGCCGCTGATGTATTCTAGTGAAACTTCACATCAGTACAGACACTATTTTTCGATTGTACATGGTGTAACAAAAGGGGTATGTTAAGCGAGAAGCTATGTAAAATAGCCAACTAAAAGGAATCTACCCAGAAAATTTCAGACTCGAAATCACATGTTTATTTTTCCAGGTAGTATGGAGAATTTCTAAACAACTCAAGAATGTTCATACAATCTTGAAAAATAAATATGTGATTTCAAGTCTCAAATTTTGGAAATAGGTTCTGTATAGTGGGCTATTTACATAGCTTTTCCCTTTCTGTTACACCCTGTATACGTTTCATTATAGGTACCTAGACTCCTGTTTATTTTCTAGTCACACAGAAACTATTATTATATAAGAAGCTCATATTAGCGCCTTGCTGAATTATAATAGCAAATATTCACATAAACGCACACCTGTGCTGATTGATGTGGGGTTTCAGACTCAACTATTAATAATATAATTATTTTGCCCATTGTGGTACTAAATGTGCATAACATAACGTTTTGGTAAATACCTAAATAAGTACTTATCCTTCAGGGACCTCATTAGAGTATTTTTCATCCAAAGGTTCGATCCAGCTGTTCACCAAAGAGGCGACGTTGCCAGAAGAGCTCCGCTTTATACCTTACGATTACGACAGCGTACTGCACTTCGGGGAAAGAGACTTCAGTAAAAACGGACACAGAACTATAATATTCAAGGTATAGTCGTCAGCCTATTGCAGTCCACTGCTGGACGTAGGCCTCCCCTAGTGTACGCCACATGGCTCGATCTCCCGTTTTTGCCATCCAGTGACTACCTACCAGCCGACCTCTTTATTAATAATCGGCCCATCTGGCCGGAGGGCGCCCAACGCTACGCTTGCCGAGGCGTGGTCTCCATTCGAGAACTCGTCGACTACGACAGATGTGGCCAGCCGACTGCCACTTCAGTCTGCTACATTTCGAGACTATGTCTCTCACTTTGGTCTTCTGCCGGATAATCTCGTTTCGGACTTGGTCCATAAGCGAGATTCCGAGCATTGACCTATAGCTCTGAGTGACATGCAATCGGTTCCACGTCTCGGCTCCGTAAGTCATGGCTTCAAGGTATACTATTATTTTATTTATGACGATGTTGGATTGTATAAAACGTTTAAATTTGTAGTAGATAGAATAATCGCCTCGAGCTGATTAGCAGCGTGCCTCAGGATTACCTAATTTGCAATAGCAAAGCTACAGTAGCACGATAGCGAAAATTAAGAGTGTGAGCGAGTGCTCGTGCGCCATAAGCGCACGCTACCTAACCAGGTAAAGATGACAAAGCCCTTCAGAGGGCGTAGTGCGAGTTTTCACTTCGAACTCGATCGCATAAACGTAAAACAGCCAACCAATCACATTATGGCATGATGACGTGATGTAATGAAAGTGAGAACAACGGCACGACGTTATTGGTCGAATAGTTTTCGTTTACGCAATAAATTCAAAATTCAAATTCTCAGTTTTCGCTATCGCATTGCTTCGGCTCTGCTGCTGTAAGTTACATAATCAGGGGGCGGGTATACATCCAAATTACTGAGCCTTAGCTTGCTACAAGTCGAAGCTGCTTCCAATGAAGTGGCGGCTCAATATGTTGCACCCTCTTAATCATGCATGAGGGTTTTAAGAAAGATATATGTAAGTAAACTGAGCGCCTTTGATACCAGGCAGGCTGAAGTAAAAAAAAACTACAGTAAGGGACTTTAATCTGCCGCTTAGCATGTTTCTTATAACTAAAGATAGCTTGCAATTAGCTGTTACGCAAAATCCATCCAAAACTCGGCTTAAGAAATTCATTTTCTAAACGAAGAGTTTATGTAAGTATGTAAAGAAATCAATTTCTAAAAATAAAACACATTCTTAGGACGCAAACATACAGCAAAACCGAGTTGGTCTAACGCCAACTGATCTAAGGAAGCTGGAAATAATATACGGACCAGAATGTCGCAGTCGAGACAGGCAAGAGAAGATAGAACTGTGCCAAAGCTACCCAGGAGTCGCCCAGGTCAGGAGAAAAAGGCACGCTGAAATAGAAGACCCTATAGAAGATATGCAGCTTGACCGAAAAAAGCGTCATATAGATGTAGACGCACTCGACATGATGACACCTTACGATCTGGATAACTCCCAGATAGATAGAAAAAAACGTCACGTTGAACCAGAAAAGCTCGAGGCTGCAGACAAAAAACCTGAAAGCGATCCTATAACCCTACAAAATTTAAGAGTTAACCGAGATATAACCCCGCCGCCCGAAGTAGTCCTTGCTGTTCCAAGGGCAGTCGATACTATTCTCAAAGAGCTGAATATAGAAAGTAATGTACAAGACCTAGTTGAAAACGTTTACAAAATATCAGCTACAGCCCTAGAGAATGTTCGGGAAAAATATTGCAATAGAACCAAGAATGTGTTAAGAACTACAGCCACTGAGGAAATATCGACAGTCACCAAACCAGATATATTAGGCGTTGTAGAAGTTGTCGCAAACTACGCAAATTTAATAGTCGAACGCGCCACACAGAACTTGACCGCTTTTTGCGAGTCGTCATTACCGGTCGAGAAATATCAAAGATGCGGTTGGAATCAAAATTGCGTACCATCCTGGAAGTCCACTAAAACAGGAGACTTGTTTTTTAGTACCCAACATAGACCATACCTCCCAATATCCACCAACTACCCGCCTCGGTTCGGACACCAATATGCCCGATCAGGCAATGCTACAGAAGCTAATAACTTGACAACCACAACAGAAAAAGCGAGGAGAAAGCGAGAGATCGACGAAAAAGATGAAAAAGAGGACAGAAGTCAAACTGAATACAATGATAGAAAGAAAATCGTACTATCTGCACTTGTAAATGAAATCAAGTCGCAGAAAAACGACACGCAAGGCAGCAGTAGCGGTGAAACTGAAACCACCCAAGCGACTAATGTTCTGGAAGACCCTGAAGAGGTTAACGCTACAAAAATAGGTGATGCAAAGCCTATTTCGAGGAAAGATGATACAGCCACAACAAATGATGATTCGGAGAAAAAGGACGGCTTTGATGCTACGTCAGACCCTTCTGATTCTACTTACCCGCCAAATGGTACAACCAAAGAGGATGCCAATATAGATGGTAGAAAAAGTGCCAGTTGGGTACGAGTAGAAGGAAAAGAAGTCAGGTAAATATGATTATATATTATTTTGTATTATATATTGTACAGAGAACATTCGGTTGGTAGGTATACTTTTACAAAGAAAACTGATATACCTAAAAAACATAACAAAACAAACATTAGGTATACTTAAATTATATGACAATATCTGGTATCTACCAAGCATGTAAACCGAGCATTGCTTCGGAAATATATAGCTCAAAAGGGTTCTTAGATAGAGTCCGTTTCATAGAATACCTCCTATGCATGATTTTGGAATTAAAATATTTTATTCTTATTCTTTATTGTACACAAAATACTACAGTAAAAACAGAAAAATTTGCAAAAGAAATGTATAATTTTTGTATGGCAGATACGCCATCATCCCAAGAAACTATTTTGGTGAAACTCACTCTAGTCCGATGACATAATATGAGGATATCAATCAATAGCATGGATCTTAGATTAATGATTGGTCTTCGCAGAGCGGAACGAATCATTATTCTAAGAGGATGGATCAGAAATTAGTGACGTGTTTATACTTCACCTAAGTCTGATGCTGGGTACCAAGAAGTCCCAAGAACATCCGAAACACTTGAATGTGATATTTTTCTGGCTTCCTCGTTTTCACTCGAACATGACTCAAACTTTTTCGACGAGATATCTCGACGTGAGACTGTAAGACCTAGTAAGATTTAAAAAATCTCCTCATAATTTGATATGAATGAAGTCCTTGACGACTATGCGCTACTTGCACCAACATATATAGGTACACAACAACATATATAGGAAGTCAGAACTACAGGTTCGTAAACAAGAACCACAACCTTTAGCATAGTGGGGGACAGAATGTAAATGATCAGTGACAAGTTGCTAGCTTATCGCCTGAGAGAATGCCCGAGTTCCTTAGTAGACTCTTACGACATGCTCGGAAGGTGATGCAGCTGATGTATTATAATGAAGCGCCTCATTAGCACAGGATAACTTGAGGATTACTTATTCATTGAGGTAATTTAAAATGATGTCCATTAAACACGACGATGTTCTAGTCTCTTAAAATAGTTATCCTAGATTTGGTGCAAGTTTAATCTTACTATGTGTTAGTTTTACCTATGAAGATAAAAACCTTTCCAAAATACACTGTTTCATAACATCACCCGTACCTACATGTTTGTAAAATCAATAACACAATAACAATGTTTATTTATTACCGATAAGATAGCATTTAAAACTATTTATATGTATGCTAACACACAAAGTACATCCATATCTGTATATTTAATTTGTTGATTGTACGCGACCGTATCCTTTTTCTTACGTTGTTTTTGTTTCCAGTCTTCTTAGAATTCGTAGGTTTGTTTGTCTTATTTATCTGCAAATAAATAAATAAAATTTAGTTTCACAGGCTTTCTTGCATGATAAAAATATAAATAAGACGCGTGATCTAACAAATCCACCATCTCCATACATTTACCAAGTGTGACAACAAAGTCACGGCTGTAAAACACAAAAATATTCACTTGAAAATTCACTACATAAATGTCCACATATAAAAACATCTTTTATACCGACACACATACCATTGTAAACTGAATTAAATCATTACAGAGGAAAAAATAAAAATCCTTACAAAATTCTAGAAGAATCATCCTTATCTCTAGAAGAAGAAAACACTAGACAGCCATTAAAATATAAATCAAAAAAACAGATCCACCCCGGCCGCAATCACATTACTAGTAATACCGAGAAACCCAAAGGAAAAGACCAACGAGTCGATAGTCAACAGCACGACAAGGGCCGTGCCAACATTCGACATGACGAGCCCAAGCCGAAACGTAGAAACGCAAAGCCCAACGTTCGGCTATCCGACTCTGCAGAGACCGAAGGCCGGACTAAAGAAAATTCTATGGAAGAAAAGGCACCTCAACAGGATTATCGAAATCCGCAGATCCAGAAACAAGGGAAATTTCTTTTACACGGAGAGAGGTAATTAGTGTTGTTGAAAATTTAATAAATTAGACAGTTCCTCGGGTTACGCCTTTTTATTTATATTCCAGTGGAGATGGTTCCGAATCACTTCCAAATTTTGGTAGATATTGCTGGTTAAACACTAAAAACATTGATTATTCAATTAAAGTATTCCATAGAAAGACAAACAGACCAGTCAAAAAATTAGAATATTTATAACAGTTACAGCTAGGACAAGCCTTGGGATTCTCATGTTTCGCTTGTATAAGTATAATTTTACTGATCGTACGTCGACTTGCATAAGCCGACGTACGATCAGTAAAATTTATAAAACGAAATTCCAATATATTGCTTTCAAGTAATCTAGCATAGGTAATTTACTTAGGAAAACTCACATAGGTACCTAGAGCTGAAAATTCGTGTAGACATATGATCTACATCTTTGTCTTACCTATTTTTAGAAAGTATGTTTTCAGAGAAAATTGAAAGAGCCTGAATTTTTTACCTTGGATAAAAATGTTGGGATTGACGGGCGGGGAATTATGTATGACTCATTTGAAAATTGAAGTCTATGCGAATTTTCAGCTCGAGATTTTTCCAATGGTCTGATAGCCTATTTAAAAAGAGACAGAATCTTCTTTATATAAGCTACCATTCGGCCCTAAGTGAGTGGAAGCTAATGAGTTTAGTGAGGAGACTCATATGATAAGTAATGATAATAGTAAGCCGGCAGTTTGACTCGATTCGAGTGATGTTAATATCGAAATAACTTGTAAGTAATGAGTGTAAAAGATTTTTTGAAGATCAAGCAGATAAATTACCTTATAGTATGTCATAAATATATATTGCAAATATTTTACACCGATTGGATTGTGAATAAAAAATGTGCGTAGTCAAAACCACCTTGTATAAAGGCTATATCTCTTTCCGTAGATGTCATAAGAGTCGAATAAGGAACTCAGGGGCGTGAGCTAGATGAGCTAGCTTGTCACTGATTTTCATGTTGGACATAGCAATAATGCTAGTTAAAATCATGAAACTAATCAAAACTTTAGCGTATTCAGTTTAGGTAACTACACGTACCTAGAGTTTACAACGGCTTTAACTGATTAAATAACTACTTAAGTTCTTTTTAACAGGTTAAGATTGGATTTTCCTGCTAAATCCTTATAAATATTCTTTAGATTGGTGAAATTGTATCCTAGTTCTAAAATTTTGCCCTACTTGAGCCAAATTCGTAAAATTACTCGCGAACTCTCTTTCGTAAAGTGCATACAGTTATTCAAGGTTAATGATGGTTATCGCAAAACATCGAAAATACATCTATTGAACAACAACAACAACTTTCAAAAAGCAATTTAGTCCTGTGGGGTAAACACGAACCTTTTTACGCGGCGTAACGCTAGCGATTCACTAGCAATATCTATGTGATTTGACAGTTGGACGATAGCGTTACGGACTATTGAGAGGTTCGTGCTTACCCCTCTGAAATCACTCCCGAATCTCAAATGAAACCTAAAATCAATATCATAAAAAAAAAAATATTTGAGCAAACTTTGAAGTACCTACCTCAGTTAAGTCAGTCTACCTACTCTATGGCCATTGTTTACCTAAATGTGCGCATTTGTGCATGTCGTAAGAGTGGACCAAAGAACTCGGGCATTCTAGGCGATAAGCTACTCGTAGCAACTTGTTATTGATCATTTACATCTGTCCTCGTTCTGCTAAACGTGGCTACGGGACTTCTTTTATGATCCTGTAGTTCTGCCTACTCCTTATTGGGAACATAGCCTGTTTAACAGCTGTCGTCAGCATAAGATATTATTATGTCTTTGTTATTTAGGAGAGTTTAGATTTATTATTTAGATTCTTCTATGCTGCTCTGGGAGTGAAAAAAAAGTACAATACTTGTACTACAGCTGCTTCTCTTCCCGGGCATACTGTACTGTACAAGTCAGTAGAGGGACAAGAGGGTCTTGGTGTTTTGTAGGCGATGGGCTGACCACCTGTCACTACTAACCGAACTTTTACATCTCAACTATTACCCTCAAAATTGGTCGGAAGTGGCACCATGTTGTTCTATCGGCCCTTGGTGCTCTGCCTACTCCGTAGGGGATGGAAGCGAGATTGTATGTATGTATGTATTTAGGAGTTTTTAAGGCAAATTGCTTTTGAAAATTGTTTTTGTAGATAATTTTATCGATTAATAAATTAAGAAGTTGGTGCAAGTATGGCTATAAAATCGAATCTAAACAACCGAATAAACGTTTTCTCTAAAGTACAGATTATAAAGGAGATTTCACTTTCTCTTTCTAAACCTAAGGAGAGAGGGAGAGGGAAATCGTAAGAGTAATCGGCCCCTAAAATTCCGTGAGAAAATACCAAAACAAGTACAGTTGTCGAAAGCGAACATAGAATATTATGAAGAAAGATGGTGGCCCAGCGGAGTGGCCAAATACATAATATCGGATGAAGAACAAGGATGTGAGTTTTATATGCTTCAAGTCTCTTTCCTTCACTGCGCTTCTCTTAATATACTCGCGAAAAACGCATTACTTAACCTTCAATGGCTTCAACTCTCTTCTTCTTTTTCAAACCACTCGATAGTTTAATTGTAAGATGTGAAAGCGGTCGCCAAAAGAACGCACGGGCAATCACAAACATCAAACGTGAACATTTCACTTTGGTTCATATTTTGGACGGCATATTCGAAGCAACACCGAACATAGTCGTGCTTTACTTTACGACGACTAAAGCAAAATCCATAGGTTATGATATATTAATATGAGAATGAAAAAATTCTTCACCCGAATGAGATTTGAACTCACGACCACTCGCAAACCGTGCTTTCGCTCTAACCAACTGAGCTATCGGGTCATCCATAGGTACAAGATGCGAGGCTTTGCTAGAATACATCGGCTGCATCTCCTTTGGTGCATGTCATAAGAGCATTCTCTCTGTCAATGATCATTTACATCGATGCTAAACTAGCTGTGGTACGTTCTTGATCCTGCAATTGGCTAGCACATACGTATAGGGAACACATCATCACTACATAATATATAGTAATATATAACAAAATCGCTTCCCGCTATCTGTCCGTTCCCTCACTGGGACGAAGTCGTGGGCGGCCGCTAGTAGGACGTATGTATTTCATTTTCTAAGGATATCATTTCAGAGTCGGAGTTCAGAGTAATACCAAAGTATGCTCTCAAAACCTTCTAACTTCTTATACCTTCTAGATGATCTCGAAGATTTAAGACGGAGGCTGGAAGAAGTGAATCTCATACTGAAGAAGAAGACCTGCGTGAGGATCGAGGAGATATCAGAGCAGTACGTGGAAGACCACGACCTTGATGACTATCTGGTGCTGGACACTTCGCCTGATTACGTCACCGGTCGTGTAGGAGGGAGACAGGTGATTTACTGCTGTTAGAATGAGATAGCTGCAGTTTTGTGTTTCTAAAGTGGGGCGTAGCCAGAACTGCAGGTCCACGAAGGAGATTTGAAACCTTAATCGACTTTTAAGGCATGCACAAAAGGAGATGCAGCTGATGTATTCTAGTGAGGTCCCACATTAGCAAGGCAAAATCATATAGGTACCTTCATACATACATATGGAATCGGATGTGCTCCCAAAATAGGGAATGGGATAGATAGCTAGGACTGCAGGATTATATATAGGAACGAAGATCCCCCAACCAGGTTTAGTTTAGTAGGGACAGAGATAAATGATCAGTGCTCATCGCCTAAAAGAACACCTCTAAGTTCCTTAATCGACGCTCACGACATGCACGGAAGGAGATGCAGCTGATGTATTCTAGTGGAGCCCCGCACGTGAAATGTCTGTCTTTTACACAGGAAATGTGAATGTAATTAAGTGGGATACTGTGTCTTACGAAACAGGAGTGTGAGAAGAGTAATTATTATCCTTAACTAGCGGCCGCCCACGATTTCGTCTGTATGAAAGGGCATTACGCCAGTGCGAAGTCGGGGCGGGTCATATACAGAATGATTTTTGGTCGTCAACGTTCCCGAAAACTACGGAATCTCCTATCATCACGATCATTTTTCTCCATGGAAGCATACCTGGGAAGTGTTTCTTTTCCAAAATATTAGGGTCCAAAGTTGAGTAAATAGACTGCGTTTTTCTGCATATATGCACATTGACGCGTGTAGCAAGATTTTTTCACGAGAAATAATTAATATCTGTCTACAAAAAAAACTAACATAAACAATAGACACTATAAATTTCGCCCGATCAAGTAATAAAAAAAAAATCCTAGCATTTTATTTGGCATAAACTTAATTTATTTGATGTATAGAGTACGTACCCTTCGTTAATGGTGGCCACAAAAAACACCCTGTATATATTAGTATAGATATCGTTTTTTTTATACCTAAAACACGATAAATTCCAGCCGTTTGGCTGCATCGAGCTGTTCAAAGGTGGGCAGCATCGTCAGTACACCGCCATGATGGTGATGGCCATGCTGGGGTTTTACTTCGAGGTGTCACGTCATGACAGGGATGAGCATATAAGGGTGCATATGCGCCATATACGACCAGGTAAGAAGACTAACAACAATCGAAATAGAGTAACAGTAGGTAGGACAGTAACATAGACGAATAAGATGTCATAGAGTGCTAATGTCATACTAACTGTTTCGATGCACCATTAGACTTTTCTATGCCTCACAATTCCAGTCCTTGACACTTAGATTCTATGAGTGTAATGTGTTAATGTAATACATTACTAATGTATTGTAACGTATAGTAATGCAATCTAAGTTTCAAAGACTGGAATTGTGAGGCACCGAAAAGTCCAATGGTGCATCGAAACTGTTAGTATGTCACTGCACTTTATGTCTACATCTTATTCCTCTATGGTAATAGTAGAATCATGCGGTCTGTCAAACCCAATGTTAGTTTTCACATAAAGGAGAACTGTGGGGTAAGCACGAACCTTTTTACGCGGTGTAACGCTAGCGACTCGCTAGCAAAATCTATGGAAATTGACAGGTCGACGGTAGAGTTACGGACTATCGAGAGGTTCGTGCTTGCTTACCCCTCTGATTTAGCAGTTCTAGATTTCGTCTTCAGGCGATTATAACTGTTATAAGTTCCACGTTGGTGGCCACGTAGTCCCAAAACGCCAACATATGTTTGACAGACTAGACAGACCGTAACAAATAGGTATAGAAAGTTTACAGGATGTTTTTTGGTCGTCAACTTTCCCGAAAACTACGGAATCTCATCATCACAATCATTTTTCCCCATGGAAGCATACCTGGGCAGTGTCTTGTTCCCAAGATATTAGGGTCCAAACTTGAGTACATAGACTGCGTTTTCCTGCATAAATGCACATAGACGCGCGTAGCAAGATTTTTTTACGAGAAATAATTAATATCTGTCTATGATAAAACTAGCATAAACACTGGACACTATAAATTTTGCCCGATCAAGAAATTTAAAAAAGTTTTCCAAAAAATTTTAATCGTTTCCCAGCATTTTTTTTTGGCATAAACTACTTAATTTGATGTATAGAGTACGTACCCTTTGTTAAGGGTGGCAGCAAAAAACACCCTGTATAATACAGTTTAGCACAGCAAGGCCACATTGATCATTGGCAACTTGGTAGCCCATAGCCTGAGGAAACCTCCCAGAATTCCTTAGTCGACTCTTACGATATGCACGGAAGGAGACGCAGCCGATGTATTCTAGTGAAGCCCCGCTTCAGTACAGGACAGCCTAGGTATAGTTATTATCATATCTGTGCTATAGACAAGCTGCACCATTTCGAGAAAATCAAAGATGATGCAACATTCCCTCTGCCATACGATTACGAGAGCGCCACGCATCCTGCCTGGCAGTTTTGGAGGAAAATCGGAAGGAGTGGCATCGCTTCTGTGGCCACTTATAAAGCTAAGGTATGGTCATGTGATGGGACAGAAGGAGTGGTTAGGACTTAATTTCACTTCAATCCAGGGGCACTACCATGACTTCTTTACATATGTATACACCCGGCCATAGAGGAAGAAGATGGCCATAGAGTGCTAATGTCATACTAATTGCCTCGATGCACCATTAGACTTTTCGGTGCCTCACAATTCCAGTGCATTACTGTACGTTGCAGTACATTGGTAATGTAGTACATTAGGTACTGTACAATACAGTAATGCAATCAAACTGTCAAGGACTGGAATTGTGAGGCCCCGAAAAGTCTAATGGCGCATCGAGGCAGTTAGTATGACATTAGCACTTTATGACCATCTTATTCCTCTATGATCCGATTATGTTCCCAAAGTAGGGTAGCCAGAAATACAGAATTTCGAACGAGAACCTACAGCCACGTATGCATCGTGGGCACAGATGGAAAAGATCAGTGAGAAGTTGTTAGATCATCTAACTAATGGAATGGGGGAATCTATAAATGAGTGTCCTCGTGTTTTTAGTCGACTCTTACGACATGCACGGAAGGAGCAGCTGATGTACCTACCTACTCTAGTGATAAGCAGAAGACTCTCATCAACATTTTATTTACGGAAAATTATTTTCGTTGTAACAAGCATGTTCCTCGTGAAACGTTGAAAATTGTTGAAAAACTAATTTTTTTGTTTAGTTTATCCCGAAGGAAGGCAAGGCAAACTAAGCCCATACAGCCATTGTCTTTAGTAAATGATTTCTGAATTTATGATGGATGATATTGATGATGATGAATGGAATCGTCGGGAAAATCTCAAGAATGGGTGTAAAATTAGTAAAGATCAAAAAGAGTTGAAAAACTCAGTTTCTCTGTTGTGGTTTTTTTAGTGAGTTTTTTTTTTCAGGACCCCACAGGCAACCAAATGAGATTATTAGGCCAACACAGGAAGCTGCTCTCCGAAAATGACATAGTCAAACTCAACAGCATTTACGGTGTAAAATGTTTTCGCACTTCCCGACGATCTGCCTTCAAAATAATTAGGAATGTTGTAAGAAATAGACGCAGAAAGAATAAAATAGTTTTGCCTACACCATACATTGTTGTCGACAATATTAGTAATGTATTGTCGAATAATAGCAAGCCGAAACAATATGATGAGTAAAACTTTTGGAATAAAATGGAATAAATAGGTTGGACATAGGTTGGAGTTTTATTATTTTTAATAGAATACAGTGGTGAATTTCTTAAGGTTTGCAAATATAGAAACCGTAGGCATTGTCCTTTTCATAGATTATTTCCTGTGCCTAATTTTGGAACTAACATTTTTTGTGGGCTGTGAAACCAGGGCCGGATTTAGGGGAGGGCAACCAGGGCGAATGCCCGGGGTCTCCACAAACGGGGGGCCCCCACAATAGAGATTTCGGGAAAAAAATATTCACTATGGGTGCGCCCACCACCGGGCCCTACACCCTACACTGACCCCCGGATCTGATAACTCATAACTGCGAAAACAAGCACTTGCACTACCTACCTACAATCGCCACAAGAAACCAGATCTGAGCACCTAACATGCAAGATAATACATCGCACTATTCCGAAATGAAAAACTAGATTAATAATCTACATTATGTTTCGCCTACACCCGTGGCATACTCAGGATTATAGAAATTAGTAAATCAGTAAACCACTAATTATGAAACTCTAAAATCTTTCAAATCTTTCAAAAATCGTTCAAATTCCAACTAGTAAACATCTTTTACTTTAATATTTTTTTGGCCCTTTTACCTTTGCCTATAGTACTTTGTACATATCTTTTTCAAAGTTCAAAGTTTCTTTATTTGTAAACATAGGTGTGTACATAATGTAGATTTTACATGGGCATAATAATATGAATCACTATGTTCTGCATACAATTGGCGTACAAATATAACAGTAGGAAAGCACCTTAGACATAAAATGTAGGTAGCTTTTATAGGGTATTAAAATTAACATGCAATATGCAGCCATATAAATTATTTTCCAGATAAGTAGTCGTTTATAGTGTAATAGCATTTGTCAGAAAGATAATTTGATAATTGAAATTGAAATTTATTTTCACTACTACTTTGCAAAATGTATTTTGGTAACCTGTTGTAGGTATATCTTAGGCGCCATCGCAAATGTGCTCTTTATATAATTGTTTGATTATAATTATTCTTAAATATTAATAGAAATCATTGATCTATATTTGTTGACTCCAATCAAGCAATCAGTAAAATATCAAAATCTCAATGGCCCTGATAAGCACTTGCAATTTACTACCCATCTTGAGGGAGTATCCCAGTGGTTGAGTGGGGTGGTTCTTGCCCGCAACCTCGGAGGTTGGGTATTTGATTCCGCGTCTGGACAATTTGCACGCTGCAGCAGAGGCATTGGTAAAAGTTTATACGGATGATTTAGACCTTGGTAATGAGTTGGTCCAATTTGTGTCTTTGATTGACTTATAATATACATATACATTGAGAATGTATTTGGTTTTGATGGTATCAAATTGCACTGGTGCGCTAATTTTCAAAACTGAAAGTTTTAAAAAATAGGCTTCGAACCACGATGACAAAACGGCCTTTCAAACTCGAAAGGTTCCGTTCGGTAACACTAAAATGTAATTTCATATAATTCTTGTTTCCGATTATTTATTTTATTTATTTATTTTTCATAAAAATTACATAACATTACAGTAAAAACCAATGCGTTATGCAATCCAAATTATATTTATATACTAGTGGACGCCCGCGACTCCGTCCGCGTGGACTGCAGAAAAAACAAAACGTCGAAATTATCCCGGATAATAACATTTTCCCGGGATAAAAAGTAGCCTATATGTTAAGTGGGACCTGTCACAATATTTTTCTGAATACTGCATCGAAATCGGTTCAGCCGTTTCTGAGATTAACGTGCACAAAAATCCCGAGGGAAAGAGAAAGGAAACTATATCTTATATTAGCCAATGATAAAAAACTACGAGATAGTCTTTAGAATGGTTTAGGCACTTATAATTTTTTTCTGTACCTATTTACCTAAGTTTATTGGTTCTAGTTACGTACTTAACTTTCAAAATTGTTTATGTAGCTACCTACTTGTACCTTAGAATATTTATTATCTACATAATAAAAAATAAAATTAATCTATTTAACCAATATAATTAAACTATCAATAAAAACATGGAACTTACAAAAAATAATGCCACTTCTTACTTAGGGGAACTGCAGGCAAAACGGACCCTGCAGGCAATACGGATCGGTTTGATAACTTTGAAACTATAAGCGCTGTCTATTAGTGAGTAGCGTTACTAATAGCTGTCCCCCTCCCCGCTCTCGGTTAGTGTCGGTGAGTCTGCCATGCGTGTGGACGGAATTTTTTCGCGGTAAGTATTTTTTTTGTTGTTTTGATGTAAAAAGTGACATTTTTGACTAGCCTGCACTTTTGTTCTATTGTTTATAGCCGATATTATGAATTATCGTAGTGATTTACATTATATTGAGCTTATTATAGTGTCAACTGAATCGAAAAAGATCGAATTTATAACCTCAAAATTTATTTTTCATTTAAATGTTCCCAAAAGGCAAAACGGTCCGGGCAAAATGGAACACCGGCCCATTTTGCCCTCAAAGTAAGTTATAATTTTGAACGATGTTTAGCGTTTTCTTTTTGTTTCAGATGGTTTATAAATATAATCGGAAAATAAACCGTCAGTCATGGAGCGAAGAAAGTATGAAAAAACAGCAGTTATAACCTCATCACCATATCGGAAGAAACTCGATGTAACACCAAATACAAACAAGAAAAAGAGCTTAAAAAAGAATCTTAACCTATAAACGAAAAAGAAAACTAAGAAGGGAAATACGACAAAGAAAAGAAAAAAGCGAGAAACAGGAAGGATTCGACGACTGATGAAGAAGAAGATGATACACAATGTTTTTACTGCTCTCATCTCTATTCAGAATCAAATGAAGGCTGGATGCAATGCCAGATTTTTTACCAATGGGCACATTGTAGTTGTGCAGGCGTAGAGGATGCTGATGCGGACACCATATTTTTATGCGAAAACTGTTCTCCGGACTAAAGTATGAGCATGTTGTACAGGTCCATTTTGCCCTCGCATGTGGTCCATTCTGCCCGCTTATGTGGGTAAAACGGACCAAAGTGAAGATTTTGGAAATCATCCATTATCTTTGAACTGTGTGATTTAATTAAAGTCTGATTATCAAAATATGTAGACTGATTAGTAATAAGCTTGTTCTCGTAAAAGTTTTTAAAATAAACCTATAATTTGTTGATTTAAATGAGTATTTTCTTAAGTGTCTCGTTTTGCCTGCATTTCCCCTACTCGCCATTCTTCGTCAAACTAATATCGCTTTTTGTTATAACGTCAAATAAACTTAGATCCTGGGCGTATACTCTCCGCCTTAGCACACACTTGTCTGTGTATATCATGAGGCTTACAGCTGAAAAAAAAAACAATTATGTAGTTAATTCATGTCATCAATGTGGCATAAATACTATCATGGCACTGCTATCATTAGACCTTTTTTTTTACCCATAATGCAGCGGCTTTAAAGAAATATTATATTTGACATGACGCCACCGTAAAAAGGTCGTGGTTTTATATAAGTACTGCCGCCATGTGATTGCTATCCTAGAAAAGCGTAAAAAATTACTAGAAAAAGCGGAGTTCCATTGGCTGCGTATGCGACATCGACTTTTGCAAGAAACTGTACATAGGTAAAGTCGTTTTTTTATAGATTTCGGAATTAACATTTGGAGTAACACAAACAATGTAGTCATACACAAAGTAACTAGCGCCATCGTTCAAAGGCGTTTATAGTTATAAAGGCACTCTTCTTGGCCTGTCCATTAGGTTTTTCCCGCCAGAACGGCTAAATGGACCTTCAAGGAATTTTTTTTCTGATTAGGTACCTTGGTATTTGCACATCTAAAATATTTTCAATCGACGGATAGTAAGTAAAACCTTAGAAACAACTCACCCGGCCTATCTGTGACGTCTTTCGACATTCTCTCTATTTTGTGCTCCTCCTTCCAGTGGAAAAACATTTTCTTAATGATAGCCAACACCACAGCTATCATGAAAATGCTTAGTCCAAATAAAATCGTGTAAAGTGCCATATAATAACAAATTCACAAGCATATTGATGAATTAACAATATTTACTTTGTAATAATTTGACATATTGACAAATTAAACTTCAATAAAATTATTTTTAAAAAGTTTTTATAAAAACGCAAACTTCACGTTGGCTGTTTGTAATCCGGATGCCTTTGCCACCAAAAAACTTTTTAAAAAGTTTATGGCGCGAAATTTGTTTACGCGTGTTTCTCGTAATCTGTACAAAAAATTATAGCAATATTTTAATAAATCTATCTTAAATAAGATTAAATTTTGTGAATAAAATGAGCTTTCACGATTACGGTGAGTACTTTTGTTAGTGAAATACGAGTTGTAAGAAAATTATAAACTTTTAAAAGTTTCGCGACTTATTTCGTTTTGTCATGTTTATTTGAACCTAACATTTAAAGACTTTTAATATTTATATATACACACATATAATGACGCCTTTATCCCTTACGGAGTAGGCAGAGCACCAAGGGCCGATAGGACCAACTTCTGACCAATTTTGAGGGTATAGTTGAGATGTACAAGTTTGGTTAGTAGTGACAGGTGGTTAGCCCATCGCTTACAAAACAGCAAGACCCTCTTGTCCCTCTACTGACTTGTACAGTACAGTATGTCCGGGAAGAGCAGCTGTAGTACCTATTATACGTTTTTTTACTCTCAGAGGAGCATAGAAGATATTTATATTGATAAATAATTAATTACCTACCTTCTGAAATACAGAACTGGGCCTAAATTAGGCTTGAAATAGTTACTTTATCTATGTAATAATAGGTCGTTATACTTAGCTAGGTACCTATCTATACAGGATGATTTTTGGTCGTCAACGTTCCCGAAAACTACGGAATCTCCTCATCATCACGATCATTTTTCTCCATGGAAGCATACCTGGGAAGTGTCTGGTTTCCAAAATATTAGGGTCCAAAGTTGAGTAAATAGACTGCGTTTTTCTGCATAAATGCACATAGACGCGCGTAGCAGGATTTTTTCACGAAAAATAATTAATATCTGTCTATACAAAAAACTAACATAAACACTAGACACTATAAATTTCGCACGATTAAGGAATTAAAAAAAAAAAAAAAAAATTCCCAGCATTTTTTTTGGCATAAACTTACTTTATTTCATGTATAGAATACGTACCCTTCGTTAAAGGTGGCCACAAAAAAACACCCTGTATTACATAATTAGTCAGACATTATCGTATGCCACTGTCCTCTGTCCTGGGTCAACCTCATCCACTGCTGTCCTACAACCCTTCGGATATCATCTGACCATCGGGCGGGTGATCTGCCCCTCGGTCTTAAAGCGTCCCTTTGCCACTATTTTAATAAAATTAAATTAATACAGTCCTTTCTATGCTAATGCTGGCTTCACTAGAATACATAAACTGCATCTACCATGTATCTGAAGATGACGTGCATCAGACGTGCACCTGAAAGAATGCCCGCAGGCTGATTATCTAACACGCAACCGGTCGAAATCGCTAGATAATCGCTGTCAAACATAAGTCATGACATTTTTGAATCAGGCGCGTAGTCGTCTTTTGACGTTTAGTGACCGGTTGCCGACTAATCGAAAGTTAGTAAATAAGCCTGCCGAGTTGCTGAGTCGACTCTTGCGACATGCACAGTAGGAGATGCAGCTGATGTATTCTTGTCCCTGATAATTTACATCTATCCCCGCTGTGGCATATCCTTTATGATCTTGTACATCTGGCTACCCTATTTTGGGAATACAGCCAGTGTGTGTGTAAATCAACACAGATACACACATAAAGTTATTTTTTAGAAAATGACAATGGGTTTTGTTGTGCAATGGTGCGAACGATCACACCAATGTTTTCCGCTATCGAGATTCGAACTCAGTAGGCCTATTGGCTATCTTTTTTGACAATTTATAGTGGTCATCACTCAATTGAAATTCAACAACTGGAAGTGGCATAATGCCTTATCTGAAGAAAATTTTAGCAACACACACATACATGTCACTTTCAGTTCAATAAGTTTCAATGAGTGATCGTGACTATGAACTGTCAAAAAAGATAGCCAATACGGGAGCAAGACCTTTGGCTCATTCATAACCGACTGCGTCAAAACCGTCTAGTATTGTTACATTACTGTACTGAAGATTGTAGTTCTCGTTTATACTTATATGTTTTTTATGTGGTTTTTCCTTTTCAATAAACATTTATTATTTTCCAGTAAACTATATTTCACAAAAGCATTGCCTAGCAATAGCGATATCAGTCATCAAAACTAAACCAGATGACTTAACAATAGATCAATATATAAATCATTTACGAAATAAGATCAATGATGATGGACAATCCAATGATTTAGAAGATAGCATATGCAGTGATGATTTTGAAGTCCATGATGATAAAAACTATGATATTGTTGATCTAACTAATGAAGCTGTAGATAAAAATATTATTGATAATATAAAAACTGTAGAAAGGCCTGAAAGTGTTACTATTTTAAAAGATTACAATGTTATTGAGACTAATAAAAAGGATGACACTTCAGGAAATTCGGTGGCGAAAGTTTTAAAGCTCTTTAAAGATGTAAATGAAATTACTGGTAGCGATAAGATAAAAACAAATCAATTAATAATCAACTTAACAGAAACATACGGCGAAGTTAACGAGACAATTAATTTAAATCTACTTAATGACTATATGATAATGAATGACAGTGCTATTGATTTCACTGAAATCAATAAAATAATGGAATCTGATGATCCAAGTCAAAGTAATAATAATACCTTAGTCAAAATAGTACGTAATAATATTGACGGGGAAGAAAACAATAAAATAGAAACTAAAATACAAGAAAATATAAAAAGAAATACTACTCAAAGTTCTGAAGTAAATACAGATTTCATTCAATCTGCTCTATCTAAAAATAATATGAAAGAAACAGTTTCTAATTCTAATAATAATCAAGAAAGAGAAGGTAGCAAAGATCTAAATAAACCAGTCTTTAATATAGAAAACGATTTAACTCAATACAGTGAGACAGTCCTATTTAAATTCTCAAGCGATAGATGCATACGTGCCGGGATATACACAAAGTTATACACATTTCAGTCAAAGTCAGGATAACATTGTTATACCTCAGAAATACTACAAGATACGGGAGAATATTTCTAATGTAAATAATACAATAGAAATTGAAGAATTAGCAATGGAAATAGAAGCAGAGGCAACAGTTTTTACACAGAAGGATACAACTGAAAATAATTCGAATATAATTAGTCTGAATTTCTATAGCACACAAGAAAGTACATTATCTGCAAATTCGAATCTTAATTTAACCCAAAATTTTCATCTTTCCCAATCTAAATCCTAATATAGTCGACAATTTTAATACAAAGCCATTGCATATTAATGAAACACATGCAAATAATATAGATAACGTTACTAATAATGAAAATACTATTAAAAATACAGAAGATTTAGAAAACAGTCAAGAAATTATTGAAATAGATAAAGATATAGTAACAAGCACGCAAGATATTGTACCATTTAAAGTTATAGAGGAATTGAATAAAGTGAAATCGTTTTTAAATAGAAGAATCGAAAGATTTAGCGAGCCGTGTTCCAGTGATTCAGGTTATCGAAGCGAGTCTCAAAGCAAAAACACTTTTAAAATTGGTAAGTGAACAAAAACAAATGCTATAACTTGGTATTCTGTGCTGATGCGGGGCTTTACTAGAATATATCAGCTGCATCTCCTTCCGTGCATCTCGTTAGAGTTTACTAAGGAATAAGAGCACATTGTCAATGATCATTTAAATCCATCACCGATATGCTGAACGTGATTTTGGTCTTTTTCTTTTGGTCTTTGATCTTTTCTTATCTTGGTTTCAACAAACCTGCAATGTGTACTAGCATTTGTAAAAAAATAATAACAAGGCTTTGATGATGGAGTCAGATAGGATAGTGAAATGCAAGGTCTAATGTAAGCTGTAATTTTGACTTTTATGGAAGGACACTTGTTTTTTACTTGACTGCACCAGAAGGAGGGTTACCTATGTTTTCCGAGTGCATGTATTTATACTTCCTTAAAACGCGCTAGAGCCTAAATGTCTTAAACATTAAAGCTTGTGAGGTATGATTAAATTCGTCTTAGTCGCGACTCATGAGAGTGACACTGGGTAAAATTTTTACTCAGTTGGGTTTTTTGTTTAAGTAAATGATTTTATTTATTATGGGTGCGCCCACTGCCGGCCACACCCTCCACTGACCCTCGGATCTGATAACTCATAACTGCGAAAACAAGCACTTGCACTACCTACAATCGCCATGAAAAACTAGACCCGAGCACCTAGTGTGCAAGATAATACATAGCACTATTCCGAAATCCAGTGGTGGGCGCACTCATAGTGAATGTTTGAACTTCCGAATTGTAACGCCTAATACAATTTCGTTTATAAATGATTTTACTTCTTTCTCTCACAGGTTTTCAAAATTCTTTGGGCACATTGAACCAGTCTGCCCATTGCCTTTTAAACTACCTCATGAACTGCCCATTGCTGGCCTCTACTATGGATATCACGGACGAAATATCTAAGGTAATTCAACTAATATACAGGTTGTAACGAAAAGCTATGAGAATAGCCCACTCTAAAGAACCTGTACGCGAAATTTAAGATTTGAAATCACATGTTTATTTTTGCTGATAGTATGAAGAAATTCCTAACAACGCAGGAATGTTTAAAAAATCTTGAATAATAAACAATTTGTTTTACTTTGTTGGTATTAGCTTGGCTGTATATGCTCAACAAATAGATAGCATTAAGATGACGAATGATAGAAATGAATAGAAGAAAAGTACATATTGGGTCGACCCCAAATAAATGGGATGGGAAGAAAAAGAACGAGAATGGGATATTCCAGAAATTTACATAAATGTTTTATAATTTTATAGGTTCTCGGTGATTTAATAGACAGACTGCATGAAGAAGAGAATTGTCCATCGTTTATTGGAGAGTTCATGGAAAATGTCGATGTTTTGACTAAAAGAATATTCAACGGCGATAATTTTGACGAAAGCGTGGTACGTCATGTTTTTTTATCTGAAAAACTAACAAATTTAATGCTGATGCATATTTACAAGAATACATTAGCTGCATCTCCTTCCGTGCATGTTGTAAGATGTCGACTAAGGAACTCAGGTGTGCTCTCTCAAAGATGAGCTAAATTTTCTTAGCAAATTATTTATATGTTTTTTTTTTCTAAAAGTTAAAAATGTTAATGTTACAGCTACTAAAGAAGGATGAAGATCTCCAAAGAATACTGCTTCTAAATAAATCCATGCACATACAAAAATACAACATAGACAAAATAACTAACATACTAGAAAATGTACATACAGAATTGCTAGCAGAAAATATATATGAAATAGAGAAAATTGATGAAATCGAGAACTTATGCTATATATTTCACATATTAGAAGTGTTGCTTAAAAGATACGTTGTGTTTAAAAATTCAAGTCAAACGCAAGATTCTCAAGAAGAATTAAAGTTCCCGAAAAGAAGTACAATAACGGATATATGGAGAAAAAAATGGAATACTAAATATAAAGATAGTGATGTAGATGTTGCTATGAATAATTACAGTAATGATTTGACGAAATGTGCGGATATTTTGAATAAAATCGTCATAGATTGTATCAACGGGTATAGTTTGGTGTCGTTTTCTGCGCTACAGTGTTTTAATCTGATACAGTCTTGAATGTAAATAAAAAATATGAAGGACTAAATTGCTATTTGATTTTTTTACTAATGGACGCTTCATAAAAAAGTATTGCAAGTATTGAATAAAACATAAACCAGTTTCAAACTACACCTCCTACAATAAAACAGTGAAAACAGCATACAATTATTATGTACCTTTTGCGTGATACACACAGACAGATAAAAATTCTATAAAATTTCTATTAGTGCTCAAAAGGTCCCAAATTTTGGCAAAGGGCGGCCCCCTGATTACCTAATTTGCAATAGCAAAGCCGAAGCAAAGCGATAGCGAAAATTGTACAATATTCGCCTTGAAATGTCAAAATTCCTTTGAAATTCATTTTACGTAATACGAATTTGACAAGCAATCAGCGCTTTTTGTACAATTTTCGCTATCGCTTTGCTTTAGGTAATAAGGGGCGGGTTTTTTTTAAAATTTGTATCTTAACAGCAAATTGACTCCGAAACTACTACAGTAAACGCGAACGGAGTTGCGGGCACAGTAGGTATTAGTAAACTACATAGGTACCCAAGTTACATATTTTAGGGTCACCGGAACTAAATTTAAGTAGCAGTGTTATCAAGATTTCTAATTTATGTACTTGTAGAAACGAATTCGTTTCATTGCCTGACTGAAGCAGTAAATTTAATATTCGGTCATTTGACTTATTTGTCTCGGCATTGGTGGCTACAATTGGGTAAGTTTCAGGTAAAAGCTTCATATGCTTAAATAATGTTTAAATAGTTTTACTGCATTTCTTGTAAAAGTTGTGCTAGCCTGTAATTGTGATACATATTATTATCGTTGTGACGAAGATTGAGAAAGTATGTTGAGATGGTTTGGGCCTGTGGAGAGGATGGATGAAAGTAGATTGACAAAGAAAGTGTACAACCAAAGAGTGGATGAAAGGGTTGGAAGGGAAAGACCTCGCCGGACTTTCACCGATCAAATTGGTGAAATTCTAGAGAAAGGTCAGGTCAAGAGTACCCTAAACCGACGAGCGTGCATGAAGAATATCATGAAAGTAGATGAAGCGAAAGAGGTGTGTCAGGATCGTAGGTAGCAAATGGAGATCTGTGATCTCTGCCTACCCCTGCGGGAAAGAGGCGTGTTTTTTATGTATGTATGTATATTATCGTGCTCCTGTCCAACTCGTATCGTAACGGAACTGTTATGTTTATGTTCGGCTTTCTAATTTGAATAAATAAATTGAGATAAGTGTTTACAAGTACCTGTATTTATAAAGAAGTAGATAAGTATAAGAACTTATTATACATACGCCAGTATTTCCGAAATGGGTTGGCCAGAGCTGCAAGATCATAAAGCAGACCCCGCAGCCACGATTAACAGAGGGACCGAGATGATCAGTGAGAGATTGCTAGCTTACCACCTGTGAAAATGCCTGAGTTTCTTTGTCAACTCTTAGTAAAGCCCGGCAATGGCACAGGATATTATAAAGAAGTAACTTGGAAGTAATTATGTGCTTAACTTAAGAGTTGGCTAAGGAATTCGGGACCTTCTCTCAGGCGATAATCTAGAAACTTGTCAGTGATATCATAGAGGAATAAGATGTCATAGAATGCTAATGTCATACTAACTGTTTCGATCTCAGTTTCGATGCACCATTAGACTTTTCGGTGGTTCACAATTCCAGTCCTTGATACTTAGATTCTATTAGGGTAATGTGTAGTAATGTACTACATTACTAATGTATTGTAACGTATAGTAATGCAATCTAAGTGTCAAGGACTGGAATTGTGAGGCACCGAAAAGTCTAATGGTGCATCGAAACTGTTAGTATGACATTAGCACTCTATGTCTATATATCTTATTCCTCCTATTCCTATTATGGTGATATTATCTGTGTTAAACGCGGCAGTGAGATCTATGGTATGGATCATCGGGTAATCCTTGCAACAATAAATTTTATCTATTCTGTTTCAGCCTCTATGTTATTATTATCAAAACCAACAATATGGTCATGCTATATATAAATGCTTTTATACTGTTCCTATTCTTTCTTGGTAAGTAAATCTATAAAAATAATACATAAACACACCTTTTCAAATAATTTACGGTTGTTTTGTCAAAAATGGGGTAGCCAAAACTGCAGGATCGCGAATGAGATGGTCCAGCCACGTTTAGTATCACGGCGTCAAAAAAAAAAGCACTCACAAGTTGCCTAGCTCATCGCTTGAGAGAACTGTGTTCCTTAGTCGAATCTTACGTTCACGGAAGGAGAGATGCAACTGATGTAAAGCCCTGCAGCAGCACAGGATTTTGTACTGTATATACCTAGGTACATGAGCATATCGCAGCCCGCTGCAGCACCTGTAGCATGCCGTCCGCGACTCACGTATGTCCAGTGACGTCGTATGTCGCGCTTTTTGTGGCGCCTAAATGTCAAAATTCGCGACAAAATGACGTTTCACACTTAAGCTGACATTGAAACCCGCGTCGCGCCACGCGCGATATATAACCCGCGGTTGCTAGCATGGCGTTTAATTTCACGCGGGGTCTGATCGCTAATTTTGACGTTTCGTGTGACTGTATATCAATTCAATTACCGATTCAGTGTTGAACGTAATAAAGTTCATTTTACTTTCGCAATGGTAGCACCACTTCCACGAGTTGTCCAAAAGACGCGTCGCGCGCGGGTTCTGAATCTGTGTCATTGCCATGCTTGCATTTGGTGAATGGAAACACGCGCGCGATTGTTAAAAAAACCCGCGTCGCGTTTTTGCCATGCTACCGGTGCTGTACTTAAGCAAACCCTAGCTCCAGTTACTACCTGCTTCCTCTTCAAGTCATCGGTTTTTAAATGTAATTTTTCTACCCAGAGACCTCATCATACCGCGTCTCAATAGAACAGGCGATAGTACCGAATGATATGCAAAGATACACCAGATTTATCAACCCAGCAACATTAAGGAACCTTCAGCTACCTCCACCGTACATACCAAACAACATCTTAAGGTCATCTCGGATGTACAGCTTCCCTTATAGCTTGGTTTTTCCTCAGCCGAGACGGAGAGTTAGCAAGAAGAACTACAGAAAAGGGAGTAGGAATAAGTATGCAGGTTTTGTTGTGAGAAGCCAGGTTTAGATTTTGTGTAATAAAATGAAAACTTTTTTTATTTACCTGTAGTACCTATTTCCTTGGCAAAGGGCGTTGGGTTTCCTTAAATCACTCACGGTTTTACCTACTCTTACTCATGGGAGGATTGGACTATGGACGCGCCAAGTTGGTCCAGCCGTTCAGCCCCCGTATTGTCTATGAATTTGACAGTTCATAGTAATGCTCACTCATTGAAGAAATTAATGAAATGGAAGTAGCATCTGTAACAGTTCATAGTGCAAAAAAATAAAATAAAAGAAAGTCGTGTTAGTTACATTATTTATAACTCAAGACTCGGCTCTACCGATTTGGCTGAAAATTGGTGGAAAGGTAGCTTAGAACCAGGAGACGGACATAGGATACTTTTATCCGGATAATTTAAACATTTTGTTTTTTCTGCAGTCCACGCAGACGGAGTTGCGGGCGTCCACTAGTGTTTCAATGAATGAATGATTAATTAGGAACTATCAAAAAATTAGATTCGAGGGCTGTACTGTGTTAGGGTGTTAAGACAATGTAAGATCGTTTGGCATCGACGTTCGTTGTCGGAACACTCCCACTAATAGCGGTTGGAATACACCGCGTGACTTGACGAACGCGCGAAAATAAAGGCTTCCTATTGGAGCAAAGGTATCGGTGACGAAACTCATCGATTCTATACGAAAATTAAGTTACTTTAAGATCTCAGTTTCTATTTCTAGTGTTTCTTTCTTCTATAACTTAATTATTACTACTGACTATTTGGCGTAAGTGTTTTATCCATTTTATCTTACATGTATTTAATAATTAAATACACAGTTTACGCAATGTAATCAATTAAAGTTTTACGATTTTTACGTTTTAATATAATATTTTTTATTATTAAAACGGATTATTCTGTTTTAAAATGGTCTTGACGAACTTTATTATTATATAATTTTTAAAATGGTTTCAGTTAATTATATTTTATTATTTTCAGTTACAGTTTGTTTAGGTATGTTATTTCATTTTTCTTTGGGGTTAATTCTCTGAATACCTGACAGAGTGTGTCAAATTGTCAATACACAGATTGAAGCATTTCTATTAAGCTCGGTAACGTATATTCTATGGAGGAGGTAGGTATATAGGTATATTCACATTTCCAATCGTTATCTAGCCACACATGAAGCCCTAGTAAGCTCGGCCTTCTAACTAACTAACATCTCCCCGCTATGTTAAACGTGTCTATAGTATCTTCTATATGATGCGATTCGATATTTAAAGCCAGGACTATACGTGAGCGAGCCCAGTAACAATACGATTGGAGAGTGCGAACTTCAAAACATAGGTCTTTAACACATTCAGTGCCGGCGACTACGTACTTGCGTCTTTTAGGCTTTCTAGAGATGCCGCTGACACTTATTTGCGTCATGGCACTAGGCGTTGACCCGATGTCGGCACTTTATAAAATCTGCCGACAGCGAATGTGTCAGGACTGTAAAACTCAGGACGATGCTTAAAAACTATCCAGGACAGCCCAGGACACCCCAAAAAGCAGGACATGTCCTGGGAAAACAGGACGGTTCGCAATCATAATGTACAGTCACATATACTAGAGTTTACCACTGCGCCAGAATTACGTTTATATTTTTCGAGACCTTATATGTTTGTATATTTATTTAGCACGCTCTAGAGCAGGGGATCCCAAACTTTTATTCTTCGTGGACCCCTTTCAAAAGTTAACTGTTTCTGGTGGACCCCTACAGGCCTATACCACATACAAATTAATTGTGAACCCCCATTTTTTCATGCCAACGTAGACCCCCATCAAGTCTCCCCCTGGGGGTCCACCTGGACCACTTTGGGAACAACTGCTTTAGAGCATAAATGGCTTGAGAGGTATCATTAGACCTTAGTCGCGCGAGTGACACTGGATCAAAATTTTTACGTAGTCGAGTTTTTTTAAATAAATGATGTTATTTTATTTTGCAGTGGGCAGTTACAGACGAGAAACTAGAAAGCTGAATGCAGAAGATGCCCTTATAGATATTATACCGCGTACTGTCAGAAAGTCTATCCAAATTATTCTGGTACGTAAGCAAAAACTACTGCAAAAGAAACTACACGGTGTCAAGAAACGGGAAAAGAACAAACTATGCTTCGGATACTACCCTTCCAGACCCTCAGGGCCCAGCGTGCTAGGAGCAATTGGAAAAGTTGTCGTGAACGTTGGCATCAATGCTGGTCTAAAAATAGGAGGAAAAATTATTAATTGCATATACGATATGTGTTGGAAGGACAAGGAGAAACCTCAAGCTGCACCTCCCGCAAGTTATCCACCTGCTGGACAGCCGGCTTACCCCCCTGGACCACCCGCTTACCCTCCTGGGCCGCCCGCTTACCCCCTGGACCACCGAATTACCCTGCAGGACCACCGGCTTACCCCCCTGGACAGCCAGCTTACCCTCCTGGACCACCCGCTTACCCTCCTTTACCACCAGCTTACCCACCTGGACAGCCAGTTTACCCTCCTGGACCACCCTCTTATCCGCCTGGACAGCCAGTTTACCCTCCTGGACCACCAGCTTACCCTCCTGCACCAAGTCACCCCTCTGGACCTCCTGGATCTCCCGGAAGTCAATCGCAATGGCAAGGTCAAGGGCAAGGTCCTGGAGGCGGTTCACAGAATCAGTGGCAGCAGCAGGGGCAGGGTCAAGGTGGTGGTCCTCAAAACCAATGGCAAGGACAGCAGCAAGGACAGCAAGGTCCTGGTGGAGCGCAGAATCAAGGCCAAATACAAGCGGGACCTGGAGGCAATCAATATCAGCAGCAGATTCAGAAACTGTCGAATATTGTGAAGGATACTTCTCTGTTATTGGGTATATGATGGCGTTTTTTACATGTGATTGTCTTGTATCGGTTTAGGAATAAAAAGTCAAGGTATTTCCTAATGTTTATTATTACCTATTAGTCGTCACATAGTATATGTCCTTACTTGTTTGGCTGTTTCCAGTTCTTGGGTTCCATTTATTTTTGGCAGCCGTCATTTCATTATACTGCCTTGCCTGTGCTGATGCGGGGCTTCACTAGAATACATCAGCTGCATCTCCTTCCGTGTATGTCGCAAGAGTCGACTAAGGAACTCGGGTCATGGACTAAATTAACAACGAAAACACATTCATACACACGGCCGTGTTCCCAAAATAGGGTTTACAGAACTGCAGTAACACGAAGGAGTACTTACAGTCGAGTCAAAACAGCCACGGGTCACAGACCACACGGGGTCGAATATACAAGCAAATTATTTGTAAATATTAATTGTATCAGGCGTCACTATTCGGAAGTTCAAATTTCCATCGAGGGATCGCCCATTAGATCGGATTAGCAGCTATGTACTTATGATTGCATGCTAGTGCTTGGATCTGGCTTCTCGTTGCGACAGTAGTGCCTTGTGTTCGTGACCATGAGTCGGCAGATCCGAGGGTCAGCGGAGGGCAATTCTTTGACGGAGGGTGTAGGGTCCGGCGGTGGGCGAACCCTCGTTGTAAATTATGTAAAGAAAATTAGCCGTCTGCGTTAAAATTTTGACCTACAGTTACTCTCACGACTAACAAGAATCCAATGGTAACTCTCAAGCTCAAATGCGACCGTGAATGCGACAAACCGTTTAGGCTTTTGAGTGTTCCAAACATGGAGAAGTTATAAAAGAGGAGGTGGGACTATGAACTGAGTCGTGTGGCAATCGTGAGGCCATGACGTCATGATAGGGGCGGAGCTTCAGGGCCAATGTCTGTAACGCAGTTACTGAGTAGCGGTAACCACACGCTTATGTAAGTAGTTTGGCTAGTCACTACAAGGGGTTTTCTATGTAAATGGGCAGAGCTACAATGTTCCCCTCGTCCCATTCTTCACCCCCGCTCAACGGCACACTATTTTTGTATGAAAATATACTTAGCCGCTGCTCTTCTATTATTTCTTCTCCATGGTTCCAAAGAAATTAACATACCTATACATGCATATAAATATCCACCCGAAAAATATAACTCCCTTCTGATGCAGTCAGGTAAAAAGTGAAGTAAAAAGTAAAAGTAAAAAGTAGATTATTTATTTCCAAATAATTACATTCTTTAAAATAGATACCTAATGGACTGAAGTCACTTTCTATTTCTTACAAATTTATTGTTACTGACGTGCCGTCAAATAGAAACAAAACTAAGTTCACGCGGCTATGTTCCCGAAATGGGGTAGCCAGACTTAGAGGATCTTAAAGGAGATACCACACCCACGTTTAGTATAGCGTGAACAGATGTAAATGATGAGTTGCTAGCTCATCTCCTGAGACAATGCTCCTGACTTTCTTAGTCGAGTCTTACGACATGCGCGGAAGGAGACGCAGCTGATGTATTCTAGTGAAGCCCCGCATCAGCACAGAACTTATGTTCACATGTCACAAAATATGTTCTATGTTCACTATGCTCTTGTTCATCTGTGCGTGCTTTTGATCCCCAATTTTCCAAGTCAATTTACAACGCCAGCAGAAGTTCCTCAGCGTATTTGACAGCATTCGACAGCTTCTGATGCTGCTGCTGGACCTGAGAGCCACTGGAGCTGACTTGCATTTGCGTCTGCTGCTGGAAGTTACCAGATGGAAAACCGAGGAAACCTGAAAAACCTGGGAATCCTGGGAACCCGGTAGGACCTGATGGACCTTGTTGCTGTCCCTGCTCTTGATTTTCAGGGTAATTAGGTGGTGCAGTGGGGTAATTTGATGGTGCAGCGGGGTAATTTGGCTGTTCAGCGGGGTAAGATGATGGCGGCGTTGATGGCGACGACTTATCGTAGCATTGGTCGAATATACATTTGATTACTTTGCCGGCAATTTTGCCAGCAATATGGCCGACCACAACTTTGCCAACGGCGAGGGCAACGGCCAAACTCAGTTTACTTCTATCTTTTTTCTTGATTTCTCGCATTTTTTTGCCTAAAACGCTTTGCTTACGTTTTAGTATTGTTAAGATGGATATCTTTGCGGCGTTCGGTATAGCATTGGATAGTTCCAAATGGGATATTTGATATCTTTCGTCACTACTATCTGAATTACTCTTTGGCATCAAGTTTTGTGTTGATGACACTGTAAAAAAATATACATAAGTACCTATAGGTACATACATGCACGGCTTTGTTCCAAAATGGTGAAGCCAAAATAGCAGGATCATGAAAGAGATGCTACGATTAGCATAGCGAGGCCAGATACGCCTAAAGGTGCGTTCCTACGGTGCGTGATTTCGCGGACGGACGCGGACGCACCGACGGCTACGGACGGACGCGCACCACGGACGCATCTGTATTACCATGGACGCTCCGTTTCCCACGATCCGTGGTGCGGGCTAAGATCAGTAACAAGCTAGATCATCGCCTGAGAGAACGCCCCTGAGCATCTTAGTCGACTCTTACGACATGCACGGAAGGAGATACAGCTGATGTATTCTAGTGAAGCCCCGTGTCAGCACAAGTCGGATATTTAAATAGAAAAAATCTATTCCATCTTAAGAGCCTTGTTATCATTATATTGTACAAGCTAGTACAAAAAAATTATACGTAAATAGGTTTCATGAAAGTTAGTTTTGGGTTCATAGACTTAGGTTCCATAATCATGTGTTATATCTTATACAGGGTGTAAGTGACAGCCAGGCAAACAACTTCTTTGACTATCTATATACATACCGACACACACAATAAAGAATAATAAGTATATTATTTTCACAAAACTCATTTTAATACGTTTACGCCTTGAGAGTTTTCTTAATAAGTTATTAATAAATTATGGTAATAATCATAAATCTAATATTACAATATAATTTAAACGAGCCGGGTTCAATTAATAGCTACATCACATATAATCTTGGACATATCAAATATCTGAACGCAAAGAAAATTCATAATACTCATATGAAACCTTGATCGTGGACAAGTTTTATTTTTAATTTTGGTTAGTTATGTTACGTTCACTCGAAACTGAATCCGCTTTAGGTATCACAGTTTATACAGAATGTAACTAAAGGGGTATGTTAAGAGAAATATTATAATTATAGCCCACATGCTATCTCGAAAACGAATGTTAATTTTTCAAGACAGAGAGAGCCCACTTTCTGTATTGTTTGAGACCTAAAATGTGAACACATGTGATTCGAGTGATCGATTGAGATCGCTATAGTATAATCAAGATTTGTCTGATCGAATCAAAAATTAGGAGATACGTATACGAACGAAGACTATCGACAAGCCAAAATAGCAATAGGCAGAGCACAGAAAATAATGTAGCGTGGGGAGACCAAGTACCGGCAAGCGCAGCGTGGGAAGGCCACCCGCGAAACGGACTGTTCAGCGGTGGACTTCTTACACCTGAAATGGTAATGAATGATGATGGATGACTTATTCAATGTACGTTGTCGGATTTACAGAGAGTCAATTTTCAAAATTCATCGTAAATACATTTGCTGCTCTGGGAATGAAAAAAAAAGTATAAGCTTCTATTCCCGGGCATACTGTACGTAGGCGATGGGCTGACCACCTGTCACTTTTAACCGAACTTTTACATCTCAACTATACCCTCAAAATTGGTCAGAAGTAGCACCATGTGGTTCTATCGACCCTTAGTGCTCTGCCTACCCCGTAAGGGATAAAGGCGTGATTATATGTATGTATACATTGGCTGCCAATGTAGGTATGTATATGCGTACTATGGTACATTGCTACGGATGCGTTTGATATCCACCAATCAAATTCATTGACATGGATCAACCGTAGCAACGTGGCATAACACAACTCTGAAAAGGCAGCCTTATAATCTATTTCTCGTTTTGTCTACGTAAATACTATTTTCTTTTTATTTCTCGATCTATTCTATCTTCTATTCTAATTTCAGTGCAGTGTTGTGCAAAAAGTCGTTCGACTCCATTAAATATTCAGCTCATTATTGTCACACTTCATGCTCATATTATAATCACGAAAAGCTTGAAAATTTCAAGGCAATAATTGATTTCTTATTGTACGCAAATTAATTTCTTTAGTTGATACTTCTTTCTTTGTAATGTATCTGTCTATGATTCATAGATGTAAATTTTTTAATGAGGTTTTTAACTTACATGACAGTTTTAACTTAGTTAAAAAGTAATAAATAAGTATATAAAAGAGATGCATATGTGGAATATATTAATATTTTTGAATGCTATTAAATTAAGCACAACCAAAAAAGAGTCTACAAGCGACTGGAAATCACAAAATACCAACAAGAAATTAGAATGGTTTGCAATGATAAGTGAAATAAATGAGTCGGAAATCAACTTTAAGGATAAAGAAGGGAATACAGTCGGTACTTTAGTATTTCTTAAGCATAATAATATGAAACATATACCAGACAAAGAAGGATCAGCGATTAAAGATTCTGATAAATCACAAAAACATGATAATATTCCAACAAAATTGACTTGTGTGAATGTATCGAATAAAAGGAAGAAAATGTTACGTGAAAATGTTAATATGAAGTTTCAAAATCACGGAATTATTAGTATACATATAGATAAAAGTCAAATCAATGTAACAAATCTACTTAGAGAAGATTCTGACAATGACTCTACTGAGAAACAGAAAGACGTTGAGACATTGAATGATTATGTTAATATGATAGATGATTTACTAAATCCTTTGTATTAAAACAAGTTTCTTTATGTAGCCATTGGTGTCCTACTTCTGGGAAACGTCTTCGACGTTGCACTCACAACCGTCAATCCTGGATCCACATTATCACTTGCTGCTCGACATGTCGAGCTTACTCTCGACACTTGACATAGTTGTCCATACAAACATGACGGATTTATTGGCATATATCAGATCAGCAGATATTTTTCTTCCTAGTACGTAGGCAGGTACGGTAATATACCTACCCATTATCACCAGCATTCGACATTCATCTCTGATGGTACCGACCACCCGATATACTGTACCTATACAGTGCTGGCAGTTGATACCTAACCCAAGGTGCTGTTGATATTAGCTGATCAAATATCCGCCATTTTGTTTTTTTTTAAATATTTGTCAAAAGTGTAGACATCCTTCGTCGAACGATAAGCAAGTTATTCTCCTCTATGGCGATAAGTGAGGTTTGGGCTGGGTTTGGGACCAGGGATTTGGTTTCTCCTCTTTGGGGCGAACTCTATGCTACGCTGTGATATCCGCCAATTAAATTGACATCATGGACTAATGAATAATATGAATGATGGACGCAGCAACGTAGCATGTAATTTCGCGTTCCTATTCTGAAATACCCTTTTGTTACATTTAAATTGAGCAATTGTTAGTTTTATATTGAAATATAAATAAGCATCGCTTTATTAAAATAATACCCGAGACGTAGCATAGCATCATAGACCATTACGCCAACAACACTAAATGAAAAACGTGTATTTATCTTTCAATAAAATGTTTTTAGTTTTAGTTTAGCTTCGGTTTGGCTGTGTCAATTTGACAACGTTTGAAGACATTTTCAAACCTCTATCAAAAGCTCAATAGGACATAGTTGTGCAAACGGGAACCAGCCCACTAATGTATTAAATAAAATTTTAGGCTACATAAGCATTCAAAAATGAACTTTCTATCAACCTTGTAAACTTTAAAATAATCTGTAATTTTTGTTAGAATTCGATGTTACTGTTTGTGTGGGTTGGTTCCCGTTTGCATAACTACTCGTAAATCCATTATACGACGTGTGCATAACATACCTAACGTTTTTGGTTGTGGTTTAGTTTTGGTAAATACATTCAACGATAGCGCGATGGCAGGGAGAGCAGGTCGAAGTTACAAAAATAAAAGTAAAATACAATATTACTTATTTTTTATTGAGTACCTGTTTTAATGTTGAAAATCAAAATGCATAGCATTTGCACGCATTTGAAGTCGGTTTTTTTTTTTAAGTTAATTATTTTATTATTAAATTTAAATGGGACCACCCTTGAGGTATTACACGGTTTGCTCAAATAGTAGAGTACCGAATATAATTGAGAACCTATATAAAATAAAAAATGCATAGGCATTTTCTTTATCACGGTAATAGTAAAATTACTAAATTATACCGAATACAGTTATGTCCATGTAAAATATCTTACAAAACTGATTACGTTGTCAATTTTGTTTGCATTTTCCTTTTTCTTGTTATCCGCATACAGCATCTTAGTACGATAACCGGGCACAATAAATCGCAAAGATGTTTTCTTAAAATACTTATCCACTAACTCGAGATTCTCCTGCCACAAAATAGACGAAACAACAAACACGTCAAATATATCTTTTAGACCGTCTGAAAATGTCTCAATTGCTGTCAAACTAGCATTGTAACACGTCGCAATAGCGTCAACAACAGTATGAACTTTTCGTATCATTTTCAGGATTTTGTTTAAGCTTGCGTTCCATTTGTGCGTGGTGTCTCTGATTGCGGCCATCCATTCATCTAGGGATGTGGAAGAGGGCGTTGGTGTAGTCGTTCCTTCTCCTTCTACTTCATATTCATACTCACTTTCACTTTCACTTGGCATTTCACTACTTTCAGTATCTATTTCACTTTCGATTTCTTCCTCACTATCCTCCTCATCAGTGTCTCCACGTAATTGTAGCTTGGGCGGTACAAATTCCTTTTGCAGGTCAGCGAATGTGGAGGAATATACTATGAAACAAAAAATGCTAATTAAGTTTTCAACTTTTGTATCGTCACTTATCTCCACCGACCATCGAATCCCGATCGACACTTGACTAGACACCACAGTGGGGTAGCCAGCACTGCTGGATCAGCAGGAGATCCTGCAGCCAGGTTTAGCATAGCTGGGACAGATGATAGTGATCGGTGACAAGTTGCTAGTTTATCACCTGATGTATTGAAAGCCCGCATCAGCACAAGGATATCAATGTTTTCTAAAAATAAGAAAGGAAGGTGTAGGGCCCGGTGTTGAGCGAAGACCAGTTCGTTATACAGGGTGTAAAAAATGGGTTATGTAAAGCCAAATGCTATGAAAATATCTCGCTATGAAGAACATATCCACCATAAGCTGAAAAGCACATGTTTTATTTTTCCAGTTAGTATGAAGAATTCTAGAACTCCTAAACATCTCAAGAATATTCGTACAATCTTGAAAAGTAACCATGTGATTACGTGTCTTAAATTTTGTTAATATGTTCTTTATATTGGGTTACTAGTGGACGCCCGAGACATCGTCCGCGTGGACTGCAGAAAAAACAAAATGTCGAAATTATCCGGGATAAAAATATTTTCCCGGGATAAAAAGTAACCTATGTGTTAATCCAGGGTGTCAGCTTACTCCATACTAAAATTTTTATTGAAATCTAAAAAGCATTTCACTTAACATAACCCTTTTGGTACACCATGTATAAATCGAGTTTGTTGACTAAATTTCTTCAGACATGAGAAGTCCAATGCTGAACATAGGCCTCCCCCAATGCCCTCTACTCCGACCGGTCGGAAGCGGCCTGCATCCAACCGATACCGCGACCTTGGCTAGGTCGTCCGTCCGTTGCATTGCAGGTGGTCTTCCCACGCTGCGCCGGTACGTGGTATCCACTCTAGAACCCTTCGACTCCATCGGCCAACCGGTTCTTTGATCTATGTTTCTACTGCCCCTTTAGCTTCCTGAAGTGTTGGGTAATGTTGATGACCTATGTTCTTCATGTTTGACTTACCACCATATGATAATAGTACGAAATTGACTAAATTTATTATTAACAGCATATTTTGTTCGGTTTTTCACTAAAACTGTTTAGTGTTGCAAATTTACCTTGATGCTTAGACAAAGTAACAAAACCTATCGCATCGAATAGAGGTTCGTCACCGAATCGTTTGCTCCAATAGGAACAATTTTCGCGCGTTTGTCAAAACACGCGATGGTGTCAAAACACTATTGAAGGGAATGTTATGATAGCGAACGTCAATACGACACAGTGTTAAATTGTCTCAGAACCCTTTTTATATTTAGGGCAGTTGGCTAATACTTGTAGCAAAATGTTACAATCAAACACATAATAGATATTAGGGGCAGAGAAAATATCGTGAAATTGAAACTCAATTATATTTTTTAATAAAAGAAGATAGGAATGTCTAATCAAAATGAATTTGTACGGTGTTTGAATCGATTTCCATATGAGAAGACCGCTTTCGTATCTCAAGTATACCTACAGGTTTAGCTAAATAAAAAAAAACTAAAATAAAACTAAGAAAATAAATAAAAGAAAATTTAGAACAATGACACTACTTAATTTCGCGACAACAAGGTCGTGGATGACTGATCCTGTTTTCTTTGATAATTTATATAATATAATACTAGGTTGCATAAAAAACGTATCTGGAGGTTGGCTTCAAATTTACCCCCGGCAGCAACTGTTCGGAATCCAGCAGCGGTCAAAAAAGGTGCCCTTGCAGCGTGCTCCGACAACGGTTCCGATCGCGTTGGGGTAACTTACCGCAATTTGGGGTAAATTTTGGTATAAACCAAATCGCCACATTGCTTTTAATGTTCATCACTACATTTCTGTTCGCCGGCCATGAATTTCGTCCTCGTAAACTTTAGAACTTTCCCAGGTGTCCCGATTTCCAATGGAATTTCAGAAACTCTTTTAGCGGAAGCAAAGAAACACATCCTCCAAGTTTGACTTTTGCGTAATTCTTAAAATGCCCAACGTCCAACGACCTAAAAATGACAAATTCTGGAAAAGCCAATTCTGGAAAAGGCTAATTCTGGGAATGATAATTCTGATAGGAACTGATGGCGTCAAAATCTAATGAACAGATTTTGATGAAATATCCACTTGTTAGATTTTGGTTACAATTATACGAAGAATGTATAAAAGAGGAGGTGGGAGTTGGAACTGAGTTGTGTAGAAATCGTTAGGCCATGACGTCATGATAGGGGCGGAGCTTCAGCGTCAGTGTAACGCAGTAGCTGTAACCACACGCTTGTGCTCGAAATGTGCCTAACCGTATTAAAATTACAGACACTTGCGCTTTTTTGAGGCTACTTTTTTACTAAAACGTAGTATAATAATGCCATCTAGTGATGAGTAATTGCACTAGTAAAACAATCTTGAACCATATTGATAATGAGCAAGTAGTTTGACTAGTCACTACAAGGTGGTTTCTATGTAAATGGGCAGGGCTACAGTGTTCAATGCTCCCCTTGTCCCATAGGTACTTCACCCCCGCTCCGCGGCACACTATTTTTGTATGAAAATATACTTAGCCGCTAATCCTCTTTTATTTCTTCTCCATGTACGTCCCTAATACTAAGCTTGAAGATTACATGTGTATCTACCTATACAGGGATGTGTTTTCGTTGCCACCCTTAACGAAGGGTACACGTACTCATGTACTTACATCAAATAAAGTACCTATAAATTTATGCCTAAAATTGCTGGCAAACGATGTAAATATTTGAAAAAAAAATTACTTGATCGGGCGATATTTATAGTGTACAGTATTTAAGTTAGTTTTTATACAGGGTGTAACAAAAAGGGTATGTTAAGCGAAAAGCTATGTTAATAACCTATCCACAAAATTTGAGATCCGAAGTCACATGTTTATTTTTCCCGATAGTATGGAGAATTTTTAAATATCTCAGGAATTTTCATAAAATCTTGAAAAATAAAAATGTGATTTCGAGTTTCAAATTTTGGAAATAGGTTCTCTATAGTGGGCTATTTATACAGGCTTTTCGCTTAACATACCCTTTCTGTTACACCCTGTATAGACAGATTGTAATGATTTCTTGTCAAAAAATCTTGCTACGCGCGTCTATGTGTATTTATGCAGAAAACCGCAGTATATTTACTCAGCTTTGGACCCGAATATCTTGGGAACCAGACATTTCCCAGGTATACTTCCATGAAGAAAAGTGATCGTGATGATAAGGAGATTCCATAGTTTTCGGGAACGTTGACGACCAAAAAACACCTGTATAAAAAGCAGAATACTTCCACTCAAGTAATTGTATCAACTAAGGGAAAATGGTTTTATCAGTTGGTAGTCAAGATTACTATTAGTCAAAATACGTCAAAAATCATCTAAGTCATAGAGAATGACGGCTCGCCGATGTAAATTTTCACACGCACTAACTTTTAAGTTATTGATTTACTTGTATGTTACTTTTTTACGTTTACTTGTACATTTGGTAATGATTTCCTAAAATCCCGAGTACTTCATAAAATACTTATGGGTAATGAGAACGGGTGAATTGCCCGCTAGTGACCGCCACCCAAAGAAAAAGATCAGCGTGATTTTTGGTCGTCAACAATTCCTCATCATCATGATAATTTTTCTCTACAGTGAAGTGTCTTTTCCAAAATATTAGGGTCCAAAGTTGTGTAAATAGACAGGCAAGGCAGGCCGAAAAAGGTGACCGAAAGAGTAAAGAGGAAGATTCTGATTCTGAGATGGAAAGATACTGAAAATTTTCGCAGGAAAATTCCAAAATTTTTACTTTACTTGAAATTCTTGCTTAAGTGACTTTTAGTTCGTTTCTAAGTCAATTAGAGTTTTAAACAAGTACACAGTAATATTAACTACTGATGAAACAATTTGTTCTCGCAATTATTTTATACAGGGTGTTTGTGACAGCCAGGCAAATATTGTGATTCTGAGATGGAAAATACTGAAAATTTTCGCAGGAAAATTCCAAAATTTTTAGTTTACTTGAACTTTTAGTTCGTTTAATTAGGGCTTAGATAATGACTTAAAGATAAAAATTTAACCAAAACGTCGGTTGCATGGAACACTACCGTAATCGGAATAATCCAACTTTACAGGAGAAAATAAAACGTGAAAAATGTCGATATCTCACAAAATACTGGGGCTATAGTAATGTTTGATATGTCAAAAGAAAGGATATTTTTCATCCAAACTGGATATATACGTTACATACTTCTTTGTTTTGTTCGATTAAAAATATTGACCAAGAATATAAATTGCCATAACGGCAGACGTAATGTTGTTACCGCAATTGTTTATTGCGGTAGTCTTCACTGTAAAAAAAATTTTCAAAGTTCTTTACGCAATAATCGCTTACAGCTTTTAGTACTTCTAGGTCATTTACGATTATAGGGTATTGCTTTCTTATTTTCTGAACTTAAACAGGATATATTTTACAACAAAAACTTGTTACTGTATCTACATATGCCGGAGGTTTTTATGTGGACATTATTTCCTCGTAAATTATTCAAATTATACTGCATTATTGTATTAATTTATAATTAAACGTTAATCATTTTAAATATTCTTATCTATTATATATTATATACGATGAGCGCAGATTATTTAAAAAAATCATTATAAAATCAAGAATGAAAATTGATCATGTTTTTTTTCTTAAAATACTTAAACAGATACTCATTTGAGTAGATATGGTATTTACCTGATCTCTACCATTTTCAAGGAATGGGCAACTTGGCCAGTGGTCGAGAATATTATGGTCCAGTTGCCACCTAAGCCACAAAACTTTTGGTAATATATCTAATGAGCCCGCAGGGCAGCTTTGTGGCGATAATGTTGGTGATTGACATCACCATGGATCTGAGTTCAGATAGCCGCTTTATCATCTTTGTAAGCTGGCTAAAAGAGGACCAGCGCAAGAGTGAAAACTTTCCTGGAGGTGATAGAAGGTATAAAATGTCATAACGCAGAGAAGTTTGACATAAAGGAGAATTAACTTTAACATTTCTTCTTGATTTCGTCTTAAGGCGATCATAACCATAAACATTTTCACGTTTCACGCGGTCATAGAACCCCGAAACGCCAACTTATGCTTGATAGAACCATAAAAAACATAAAAAGTAACATATAAAAATGACAATAAACAAGTAAGTTGGAATGATAGGCGTCCGTTAGTCTCTTTCAATAGCCCATTTACCCAACACTATTTAACATTCTGCCCCATAGCTCATAATATATTTATAATATTAGTATTAAATAATAGTATTTGCACATGGCGAGCACCATCGTCGAGTGTATCACATTTTGTTTCGCTGATAGTATGTCGACTGTTACACCATATTAATGTTCTCTTAAAAGAGCCTCCACATCTTGGCTAAAGCGTTATGCATGCCAAAGGACCGAAAACTCTGTTATCTGTTCTCTGCAATACACATCTACTTAGTTGGACTACATCTACATCGGCATCTTCAGTTCGTAACCACGCTACTCGGTCTTGAGCTTGGCGCTTCAATTCACTGCAGGTCTTCCTTGCTTTCCTTCAGCCCTGAGATGACCGTTTGCTTAATGTGCTGATCGATTAGAGTCTCATCACATTGTTTCCACAGTTCTAAAATGGAGATTACCGAGAACACTAGCGAAAACCGCGGTTGATGCAACAGGAAACCGATGCAAGATGTCCTTTGTAACCTTTCCACATTCCACATCCGTGCAGGAATATGGGAGATATCTTGCACTAGACTCTTTTGGTCAGTTTTCATGATCGCCATATAGAACGCAGCTCTGCGAACTTTGCAGTTCAAAGTTCGCTCTTTTTTGGCAGTCCTCAATGCTCTTCGCTCTCTACTGTTTCTGATAATACCATCGAGATAGGCAAATTTGTGAACCCCTTTCAGGTTATTTTCCTCTACTATTCTGATGCCTGTATGAAGAATAAGCTCAAGATATTGAGCTGGTAAGTGCATCATTTATCGGGTCAGAAACTAGCGTGTGCGTGAAGAAAATGCGGTTGAACAGCCTCCGATCATTATTTATCTAGGATGATCTTCCAGAGAACTTTACACGGTATCGAATACAAAGTAATCCCATCCAAATTCACTGGGGTCTTTTCTTAGGCTTGGTGATGAGAAGGTCTATATAGTCCAGTCGCCTATTAACGCTACAGTTTACCAGAAGTACTCTTCAGAATTCGCAGCTGATGATATATCAGCATTTAGCATTTCCGCCGTGATGAGGTTGACTCCTAGCATTTTGCCGTTCAACAGTGAATAGTTTTCACCACTTCCTCTTCTATGGCAGGCAACACGTGAATGTATAGACACTGTTGGGTGTCGCTGTAACGGGATACAACTGGTCTATTATTGTTGGGAAAATAAACTGGCCCATTCATCTTTCAAGGGCTTTCATTGTTCGAGCTTTCATCTTTCTTCAATGAAGCTTCAGATTCTCTGTTACATCCAGTCCTCACGTGTGTATGTTTTATGTCCAAGAACATTGGAGCTGACTGCTACATAGTTGCCTCCTCTACATTTTGATGTTGTTCGTTCCTCTCCGCGTTGACAGAAATAGTGGATATCATCCCCAGGGCGAAGAAATAATTTCGGAGGTCCAGTTTGAAATCGTTGCCTATATGCGGGACCCGATATTTGTGACCTACAGCTATTTTAGACTACCCTTCTATTCTCTCGGTTTCTATTGATCGCTGTCGATATGGCCACCATGGTTACGAATATCGAACAGCGATGAGGGCCACTTGCCTCTGTCCCAGGAGGGGTAGGCAGAGATCACAGATCTCCACTTATTACGATCCTGACACATCTCTTCCGCTTCGTCTACTTGGTGGTAATGTGTTTTAATTCATCTTCGAATAATAGACGAAGAAGAATATAGAGCTCACGAGATTGAAGTGTTATAAAGAGTACATAACAATGTCATCATCATCATCAGCCTATTGCAGTCCACTGCTGGACGTAGGCCTCCCCAAGCCACGCCACAAGACTGCCATGGGGGGTATTTTCCCATAGTCACCACGCTGGGCAGGCGGGTTGTTGACCGCAGTTTGTATTTTGGACTATGTTGTCAATACGGGAGGCGCTGCTACCCACCTCCCGGAAACCCTTAATCGCCTCGTACGATATCCACGGGCAGACATGCGATAGTACGAATTTTACTCTGCCGGCACCATGCGGCCTTAATAATGTAATCAATATCAAATAATATCAATACTCACGTGAAAAAAGTAAAATAACATGTTGTTAAGTTTTTTGTTTGAGATGAAGACAACGGCAACAAATTATTAAAAAGTTTAATAGAAAAATCTTGTACAGGTAAAGGTTTATGCACGTTTTGCAAACTAAATACCTTTCCCCAAAGAAAGCCGCAATCGCTGTTACCTGAAGTAAGCTCAGGAAAAGTTACAACATTTGACATTGCGTTAGTATTCAAAGAATAAAAATTTAATTAGTATGTCTCGAATAAAGTGGCAATATTTTATATCTTTGTAAATACTCGTCAGAAACTTATAAAAAAATCTGTAGGTGTATTCGAGGGCGCAGAATTCAAAAATGATATTACACGAAAACTGCCGCAATCGCGATTGTGGTAGTGTTCCATGCAGCCGACGAAAAGATGATTTTCAAAAAAAAAGGTTTAAATAACTAATCAACCCTAATGGAGAGTCTCAAGTGATCCAAAAAACAGCAATGTGTCACACAATAACCAAAAATCGCATTTAATTAGTCACACGATTGGCCTAAACAAGTGGCGCGGAAAGTAAAGATTACTGATAATTAGATCAAAAATACATAAATAACACTGTCGTATAACTCAACACAATGGTACTTGTTCAGCATTTCAGTATTTGCCTGGCTGTCACCCACACCCTGTATACTATAGTTAAGTTTCTTCGTCAACTACAAGATGAAGTACTTACGGAAGAATTCTACCTATTCTCAAATTAATGACATTATTAAGAAAATACTTGTAATAAGGAACTAGGCTACTTATGCAGTTGATCGTTTATAAATATTAGTGCTCATAATTTTGACAGGAAGTAAATATTAAGCACTCACACAGTTATATATTAATTTTTATATTAATCGGTGGCTTTTCTTTATTACGACTTAGTACCTTAGATCGTTTCGAATTTCTTGTAGTGCTTTCTTTAGGAGTATCCGTGGTAGTAACGTCGGGAGAAAACTTTGGTGTTAGTGTTTCTTCAGGGATCGTTTCTGTAGTTGCTGCCGTCGTTTTAGTGTTTTGTTCGGACGAATCAGTAGCTGTTGGGTCTGCTGTTGTTTTTCCTTTCTTTGTAGTGTCATCATTTGGACTATATGGAACCGGTGGGTTTTCATTTATTACAATATTAATTACTCCATTGTTGACAATATGTCTACCCGTATGCTTACTGCGTAAATCAGTGTCCTTTTCCACTTGCATTTGTGAACAATTCAGAGTCAGTGGTAATATGAGATCTTTTTTCTTCAGCGTTATATTCATTTCTTCAGTTATTCTAGAACCTTCACTTGTCTTTCCCACATCTATGTAAATAACATATTTGAAGTCACTTGAGTTATCATTTTTGACTAATATTGTTTTGTCACCAATTATTAATTCGTATGTAATTTTTGTTTCATTATTCTCTTTCACTGTCGGTTTTATATCAGATGTGTAGTTTGTTGCACAAAAACAAATCTGTATAATACTGAAATATACAAATATTAAGATTACTCTATCCATGGCGGCTAAACTGAAAACACGACGATAAATTATTGCATTATGGATTTATGATGTAAAAACATTATATTTTTTAAGAATTCTTTCGAGATATACTGTAGTTACTATCGATCCGATACTTTTCTTCTAAAATCATTAACGACATCTTCATTTTCATTTCAAACAAAATTGATTAAGTTTTACTTTATTTTCTAATTATGAAGATAATTGCGTGATTCCTTTGATTACATATTTCATGACATTCAAAAAGCGTTGGGTAGGTGGTCAATGACTACTGGTCATGACTACTGGTCATGTCATAAACCATGTGGTTCTATCGGCCCCTGGTGCTCTGCCTACCCCGTAAGGGATAAAGGCGTGATTATATGTAAGTATGTATGTATTTGCTGCATGCTATGCCGCGCGTTTGTGGTCTTTGAAATACTGAACGCTGCGCTTACGTCATTATAGGTACTGGGTCAGTAAAAAGAGAGGCTAGGTACTCTTAGAAACATTTTTCAAGTCATAGAAATGTAACTCAACAGAAAGCAATATTGTTCCGTGGCAGTTGGGACCTATGTTGGTGAAAGGTGTAAAAATAGAACCCCCTAAGGGAACTAGCTTAGGTTTCAAATTCATCTTTGGATAAGTAATTTCATTTAGTAATTTTGTTAATTATTTCAGATTTAGAAGCTACAGATTTTGCAAAACAGAAATTAATGACATTATACTACCGATCATTTGACACTCCAAGTTCCAATAACACTTGTTAAAAAATAAATTGTAGAGCAGTTTTTAATTTAAAGTTAGGCTGAGACAGGCTTAGATATTAGGTATATTATGTAAAATTTGGCCTACTAATAGAAGAACATTACCTACTTCTAATATTATAAACGTGAAAGTAGGGATGTTTGTTACGATTTCACGCAAAAATGACTTAACCGCCCCCTTATTACCTAACTAGCAAGAGCAAAGCGATAGCGAAAATTTTACAAAAATCGCTGATAGCTTGTCAAAATCGTATTACGTAAAATGAATTTCAAAGAAACTTTGAAGTTTCAGGGCGAATATTGTACAATTTTCGCTATCGCTTTGCTTCAGCTTTGCTATTGCTTTTACGTAATCAGGGGGCCGATTATCATGAAGATTTGTATAGATATTCTTATAGGTATTAGGAGTGACATAGGATACTTTTCATCCCGGGTTTTTTAAAATCCGGGATAATTTGGACATTGTGTTTTTTCTGCAGTCCTCGCGGACGGAGTCGCAGCAGTTGTCGCGGCAGGCGTCCACTAATAGATATAATTCATGGCATAAAGCAGACGAAATGCACCTAAAGATAATGAAGCAGTTGACACAAGACATTGTGGTAAAAGTATGATGTTTCATGCTCCAGAATGTTCTATTTCAATTTTACTCGTATTCTAGTACTATTTTATTTTTAATTTATAACTGCCAACATAGGTTACAGACATCTCTTCGTTACTGAAAACTTTCAATTCAGATGTATTTGTTATTTTCTTATTTTGTGGGTCCTCAGTGGCTTCTTTGTCTTCTATAGTCCTAGTAATATTCGGTAGAACGACTGTAGTTATGTTAAGAGTGACTATTGTATCGACAGATTTGTTTTCAGTACTTTCTGTAACATTAGTAGGATTATCTTCAGTGCTTTCTTCAATTTCCTTTATATCGTCATTTTCAAATATTTCTTCAGGTGTTGGTTTGTGTGGTACTTTCGGAATTGGGGGATGATCATAAAGAGTTATTTCCATCAGTCCGTGTTTACTAAACTTTGATTTTAAAGGTTTTCCTTGTAAATTTGCTGCGCTGGAAACTCGCGAGCAATTCAATCTGAACGGAAAACTTATTTCTTCTTCAACGGTAGCGTCGAGAACTCTCTTCCTTTTATGGCGTTGTTTTTGCATAGCTTCTTTTCTTTTTTCTCTGATAGTCTTTTTTCTCTTACTGATACCTGGTTGGTCATCTTCTACACTATTGTAAATTCCATTTATTTTAGCATCAATATCTAAATATATTTTATAATTTAGATTGTCATGTTTGTTTTTAAGAAATATCTTTTTATTACCTACTTGTATTTCGAATACAGGAAATTTGCTCATAATATCTTCTATTTGATGTCTCTTTCCAGTTTTGCTCGTACAAAGTGAAATAATATTTATATAAATGTACAGATATATTATACAATTCATTAGTTTTATTTTGTAATATTTAATTTGACTGCAATACAAAAATCACCAGTATATTTAGTAAGCAAGTACCATTTGTATAGGTATAGGTTACACCAATATATTGATTTACAATCAATTTATACATATCTACCCATCTGCGTCTGTCTAACTATAAAAAATCTGAGAGCAAGACAAGATTGATTAGTTTAAGCAATTTCTAATTATGAATGCAATATTTCATTATATCATTGTTCTTAATTTGCAAATAAAAGTCTTCATTTACATAAAAAGTGATTATTTTCTAAAGACGTCGCTGGAAAGATAGTCTACAATTTTATTAAAAGTAATGTATGCGAAAAGATTGTACGATATTATTATATTAGTATCCTTTTGTGCCAAAAATGTTTCCACAAATACTGTTCGATATCTTAAGGACGAAAATAATAATGTGCATATATTACGAGTGGGAAAAACAGAAATATTCATCAAAGAAGAAAACAGTGATTTGGGAGTTTTCGTGAAAAACATCATCTTTAAAACTGGATATAAAGTATGCCTGATAAACACTAAGGATATCAACTTTTATATTAAAAATGAAAATCTTTACATACAATTTGATTATATTTGTAAAAGAATACCTAACATACGAGATTTGCGAACCAAAGACGAGGTGTCGACTAGTAATGGAATAGTTCAAATAGAAATCAACATAAACCAGGTTAAGAAGAGAAGAAATAAACACAAATTAAAACACAAACAGAAAAAACCTAATAAGTCAATTATAGATTCAAAACTATTCAAGATAGGAAAACTAAAACCTGTCATCAAATCGAAACACAAACAGAAAAAACCTAGTAAGTCAATTATGGGTTCAAAAACATTCAAGATAGGAAAACTAAAACCTATCATCGACAGTAGTTTCGCAGAATATTTGAAAAAACAATTACAAGTATTAAAGGAATTTGATAGCCCATTCGATGAAATTAAAATAACTTGAAATAAATAAACTACTACTACTATAAATTGTACTGGACTATAATATGCCTAATTTGTTAGTAGTAGGTAGGTATGTACCGCGTGGTGCCGGCAGAGTAGAAGTCGTACCACCTCATGTCTGCCCGTTGGTGTTGTACGAGGCGATTAAGGGTTTCCGGGCGGTGGGCAGCAGCGCCTCCTGTGTTGACAACATAGTCCAAAATACAAACTGCAGTCACCAACCCGCCTGTCCAGCGTGGTGACTATGAGCAAAAGACCCCTATGGCAGTATTCTTGTGGGTGCCCTGGGTGGGGCCTACGTCTAGCAGTGGACTGCAATAGGCTGATGACGATAATGTACTTAAAATAAAATCACAGGAAATATACAAATGTATTATTTTCATTAGTTACATCGAACAAGTCATGATTGTGCATGGGTAATAAAAAACTATGGCTACTCGTACTTAAGTGAAAGTTCAGATTCATCAGTTTTAACTTGAGATAAACCCTTAAAGAATATGTCTAAATTATCCATGAAAGCCTTAATATCGTCCGGTTTTAGATCTTCGAATTGAGCGTATTCCATACGTAGGCCGAATTCATTGGTATCAAATTTGGAATTCGCTTCGGTATCATCCTCTTCGTTTTTTATTCCTACTCCAGAATCAACATAATAATTTATCAAGGGGTTAACAGTTTTAGCATCAACTGAAACATTTAATTCACCGTCATCTTCTACAGGGTGTAAAAAAGGGGTATGTTAACCTATAAATAGCATCGAAATTACATGTTTATTTATCAAGATGATATGGAGAATTTCTAAATAACTCAGGAATGTTAATTGCTCATACAATCTTGATAAGTGATTTCGAATTTTTAAACATTTACAAATGTAGGTACCTATACCATAACATTAATCTAGTCCCCCCAAGCCTCGTGCGTGGTGTGTTGTTAGTTCGTAGACATCGGCCGAACGCGTTGATTCGCAAAATCATGCACCGTGGGAAGCCAGCAAAAGACCCAGCGGGCTTGTGTCTTTTGATTTATAATCGTATAGACAGACAGAGACTGGTGTGTGCTTATTTAAATCTAGATATAACATTTGCTATCGGGATAAAGACCTACCTGTAGCATATTCTATTACTTTTGGTTTTAGAGCTTTTATTTCATACAAAATATTGTTTAAGCGATTAATGTTATTTTCCAAGATACTGATATCCATTTCAAGAATAGAACTCTGACTGTGTGATTTAACGAAGGGCAATAATAAAACTCGCAAGTGCATTTCTGTTTGGTTTAACTACCTACTTGAAAAAATTTACTTTACCTACGTAATTTTTAATTACGGACATGACCAATTAATTAATTATGGATAGGCGATAAATCAAGCTGATTCAACTCAAATTCAAATTATTTATTCGACATGAAAGAGCATACACAACCTTTTTGTTGATTGTAATTTTTTAATGTTACTTTTTATTTATTTATATGTATATATATATATATATTTTTATGTACACGGACTTGACGGCATTACAGCGATACCAATGTGCCGTCAAGTTTAGGAGAAAATAAAAGGAGAAGAAAACAGAATAAATAAGCATTGAAACAGACATATACAGGGTGGGTTTGACAGCCAGGCAAATACTGAGATACTTAACAAGTATCATTGATTTGAGTTATACCATAGTGTTATTACTCACAGGAAATTAATTTTTGATTTGATTATACGCAATGTTTTCTTTCCGCGCCAATTGTATCGGGCGATCCTGTAACTAGTTAAATGGGCTTATTGGTTATTGTGTGATACAGTGCTGTTTTTTAGGGTTCCGTACCTCAAAAGGAAAAAACGGAACCCTTATAGGATCACTTTGTTGTCCGTCTGTCCGTCCGTCTGTCAAGACCCTTTTTCTCAGGAACGCGTGGAGGTATAAAGCTGAAATTTATATCAATTACTCAGGTCTACTGTCCCTTGAAGCTGTGAAAAAATCAAACTTCTAAGCCAACGCAATCAAAAGATACAGCCGTTTATGCCGCAAATTTTCGACACTTGCAAGGGAATCAAAACCTACAGGGTGCTTCCCGTGAACTCAGAATCTTGAAATTTGGTACGAAGTAACGTCTTATAGCATAGATAAAGGAAAAATTACGAAAACCATAAATTTTTAGTTACATCACATAATATATTTTTTTTAATAATTTTAAACTTACTACCCATTTCCTCATAAACGCGTAGAGGTATTAAATTGAAATTCATACCAAATACTCAAGTCTATAATACCTTTAAGCTGTAGCAAAATCAAACTTCTATGTCAACGCAATCAAAAGAAACAGCAATTTAAGCTGCATATTTTGAAACTCGCAAGTACTCGCAAGGGAATCAAAACCTAAAGGGTACTTCCAGTCGACCTAGAATCTTGAAATTTGGCATGAAGCAACGTTTTATAGCACACATAAAGGAAAAATTCCGAAAACCTTAAATTTTTAGTTACATTACAAAATATATATTTTTTAATAAATATAAACTTATTACTTTTTTCCTCATGAACGCGTAGAGCTATCAAGTTGAAATTCATATCAAATACTTAGATCTAATTGCCTTTAACCCGTGAAAAAAAAAATTATAAGTCAACGCAAAAACGCAAAACGCAAAAGTACAACATTCTGCAATAAAAATACCATAGTTATGACTCGATTGTCGTAATGAACGAACTTTGTAAACCTTGCAGGTTTGTACGGAACCCTCGTTGCGCGAGTCCGACTCGCACTTGGCCGGTTTTTGGATCACTTGTGACTCTCCATTGGGGTTGATCAGTTAATTGACCTTTTTTGGGAGCAACTTTTTTTTAAAATCATCCATTGGGTAAAATTTTGTTTTTAAGACATTATTTAAGGCCTACTTAAATGAACCACACTATTTTTTTCTTGAAAAAAAGAAAAAAAGTCGGAAATTTTTTGAATTTTCCTGCGAAAATTTTCACCGGTTTTCATCTCAGAATCATGGTCTGTAGTCACCATATCAATATTTGGCTGTCACAAACACTCTGTATAGTAAATTATTTATATTTGTTACGTTTCGGTCTGACAAGTATAAGTAGGCGTTTCGGGGATTTATGGCCACCAACGTGAAACTAATAACAGTTATCGCCTAAAGACAAACTCTATGATAACTTATGTTACATCTTAATTTTAAGACGCTAATACCAACGAGTCGAAGCCATATTGGATAAAACGACTTGTTACAAAACAGCATTTTGAATAGTACCTATGAGTTTTGGAGGGAGATAGCACTTATAACTTGGGCAGACGAGGGATTTTTGTTCGTGGATTTTTTGTCCGCTAAAATAGATCGCTTACAACTGTATCGATTAAAGCAAACGAGGGATTAAAAATTACCGCGTACAAAAAGTCCCCCGAATAACCGAGGACATGCAGAGAGCGGACCGGACAAAAGTACTGGGGATTCCCCGAAAAATTAGAACTCGTGTGACTTTAGTCCGCATTGTGTGCTCGAATTCCAGGCAACAAATGATCGTACACCGAGTGTGTGAAGTTCGCGGTAAATCCGCGGCGGACTTTTTATTCGCGGAGCGTACTTTTTTCTCCGTCGCGGTGAAAAATCCGTCATCTGCGCAGGCCATTAGACTGCTTAGTTAATTAGGTAAAGTTATGTTATGTTAGAACTCTAATAATAACAACTAAGGAGCCGAGCGAGCGAAGCGATCGGCGTAGCGCTGGAAGGATTTTTTCTTAAATATTACTCAAAATGCCTACTATTCTTCAGTTCTGGTTAACCAATTGGGAACACAAGCGTGTATACCTACCTATGTAATGGTGTCATTTATTTAAATACTTACTCATCAATAAGAATGTTGCTGTTATTTCTTATTTGGTTTGACGCGCAAAATAATTACTAACATCCACGTACTTACAAAGAACAATCGACGGAGTGCTGTCCCTATACAGGTTGAAGCAGCGCGCATTGTGCGGTTTGTATCTGTGACTAACGCTTACTACGAAAGGTCTCTGCTGTGTAGTGTCAATATTCCGTTTGTTGTTCTTTAAGTTCATGATTAGCAGATAAAGCATGAGGATTCAGCGGGAAAAACTGGAAGGAAGGGTGTTTATTTTTTGTTAAAATCAAAATTAATTTGTCATTCGACTAGATTTTAGAAAGTAAATACCTACCGCCGCCTACCAAAGCGCCGCCTTTACTTCTGTGCTGCAACATACCGCGCTAAATGACAACTCTTTTACTTTTCAACGGAACGTTATTGGTTATGGTTATATTATGTATGGTTCAGCTTTTTAGTTTGGCTAGTTATAACAGCATTTCAGATATTGTTTAAAAGTTATGAAAAAGATAGGGCCTTACAAAATGTACGTTACATAGGTTTTTGGTTGTGGCTTAGTTTTGGCAAATACGTTCAACAATAGCCCGATTGTCTTCTCAGTATTTCGTTTCGTCCGTTGTTATTGTGGTTCTTATTCGGCCCTAATTCTGTCCATGTTGTTACCAGATCTTCTTTTTCCATATCCACGCATTTGGCCAATCCTTAATGTTATTCTTTGTGAATAGTTGGATTGCTCTTGATGCAAACTCCCAGGGAAAAGATTTGAAAATATTTTCAAATGGCCTATTTCTTAGATACGTTTTTCTTGTGTGGAAATTTTGAAACTGAAAATAATACTTACCTATATCTTCATGGAGATATAAATGTCTAAATATAAACTTAAATGACTAATTTCATATTTAACTGTGGTGATTATGTCGAAATGGTGACCTGCCGGCTAGGTAGTTCAGTTACCGCTACTGTAGGCCTATGTTCAGTTATGGACTTAATGGCTGAAATTATGTATAATGATCTTACTTTTGCTCTCCAAACAAAGCAAGGGACAGCACGAAAATTAACATTATCAAAAGGTGTTAACACAGTTTTAGGCGAAAATTTACGAACTGGCTAATAAGCCAGGGTAATCAGGGTGTTAGGTGTTTCAAACAAAGAAAATTAGAATACCTAAACATACTGTTATCCTTTTTAAGTTAACCCATTACCGCGTTAAGCAAGTCATCGTTGTCCAAGGTATCTTTGCTCTCAAATTCTTCTAGTTCTCCATCCTTTGCTACTTCTACGCGTTCTTCAATCTTATTTTCCTCACCCCCCTCATCTGGGTCTTCATCGGATTCCTTTTTCTTCTTATTGACTTTTGGAAATTTATTTATAATTATATTAATTACTCCATGATTTTCCGTTATATCATCTAGTGGATTGCTCCGTAAGCTGCTTTTTTTCACCACTTTCTTACAACTCAATGACAAGGGTATTTTTATGTCTTTTGCTTTGACCGGACTAACGAAAATGTCTTTCCTTTTAGTCTCGTTTTCTTCAGAGTCTTGGTTGATGAATTTTAAGTAGAGAAGGGTTCCAACGACGTTTCCTTCGTGATCTTTTACCAATATTCTTGATTCTTCCATTTCAGATTTACCTGTTTTTGACATATCATATGCTGGGTATAATGCATCTTCACTTACGAAATATTTCGAATAGCAACTACCTATTATTGTAATCAGAAATAGTACATGTAACGCACGTGGATACATAATTTTGAATTTAGATTGAATAAGTAAGCTTTTTAACTATAATTTTATTTATAGCAGTAAATTGTCCGGTGTTATATTTGTTTCACTAAATGAGGCTTATAGTAAAATCGCTAGTATACTTTTAATTATATAACTATTTCATTAATTTTAATTATTTCCAATAAAATTCGTGGAACTACTTCGATGAAACAGATTTAACGATTAAAAAAGTAATTATGGTGCATCATATCAGTTTTAATTAAGGTTTAATCGATAAGAACATGGATTGTTTACCTATTGTACTCATAAATTTCGCGCTGCACCGTAAGATAATGCACAGTAATCATGTACCTCATCACTTTAGCCATTAAGTCCACTGCTGAATATAGGCCTACCCTAACAACCTTCACTGCGACCTGTTGGAAGCAGCTTGCATCCAGCAGGATCATTTCTACAGGTTTTCTTCATTTTCCTTCCTTTTTAACTCCTTCCTGTTCTTTCGCGAACTGGCCGGCGACAGTGGCAGCTCAAGTGGCCGGGTGCACCCTGGTAATACCAGGGGTCAACTATCCCGGCCCGCGTCCCCCCGGCCAGCCGCATCTTTCCCTTCCCAAATGGGTCAGACTTTGACACACGTGGCCCCCTTTAAGGGTCACTTAAGTTACCGGCGCGTTGTCGCGCGCCGAGGGTTGCCCCAAGGCCCGCAACCCGAAGCGTATTTTTACGCCAAGGACGATCACGTCCTGTATCCAGCAGATAAGTTTGATACCCGCGGTTCTGTGGTGTGTTTGCCTTTACGCGGTAGCCACTCTAGAACCTTTCGGCCCCATCGGCCATCGGTTCTACGAGCTATGTAACCTACCCAATTGTCACTTTAGCTTGTTGGTCCATCGAGCTACATCGTTGACTTTCGTTCGTCTATCTCCTCATTATTAATTCGATCATGCAGAGACACTCTTAGTGTTATTGTTTCTGAGGTCCACAGTTAGAAAAGACGTATCGTCAGTAGTAGCACGCACTGGTTAAATCAAATATCCTTATATATAATGACCATAAAGTTACTATGTTCCATAGGTACTTATACGTATAATCAATGCCGTCAATAGCATTTTCTCCGCCATGTGCGAGCTTTTATAACTGCGTTCTATTTAGTCCTGCCTGGCTCTAGCATCCTTGCGCCTCTCAGAGTCTACGCCCTGTGCATGGGCACCAGTTGCATGGCCCTATTTACCTGGGTATACCTAGTTTATAACAGGTACAATGGCCTCACTTATAGAGGCTAACTGCGGAAAATTCCAGGTAAAACTTAATAACTATAACTACTTTATGATAAGGAGTAAGGTGTTTATGACATCACGTGACTACCAAATGCTTCAAGAAGATTTTTTATATTCTATTACATACACACAGACATACATGCCACATCCAGTTCTTTAAGTTCCGATCTGAGGTTCCAATGATCATCACTATGAACTGTCAAAAAAGATAGCCGATAGCGGTATCGGTGTGATTTCTGCGCAATAAGGCCACCTTTCCACGAGTGGTGAAGTGTAGTATGCTACGTTGCTACGGATGCGTGTGACATCCACCAATCATATTAGCCCATGACGTCAACGAAATTGATTGGTGGTTATCAAACGTTGATGCAAATCTCTGATGGAAAGACAGCCTAAGTAAGTTATGTAGAACGACAAACACATAGCACGTCATGCACATAGTATCTAGCGCCATCCAAATTCAAATTCTTTATTCCAAGGGAACTATTTGATGAAACGCACTCTACATAATGCCCCATAAGGTCCCTCAGGGCTATAACCTAATTTACAGTAGAAAAGTCGAAGTAATGCGGCAGCAAAAGTTAAGGGTGTGTGAGTGCGTGGGGCGTGGTGCGAGGCACGGTAGGACGCCTCGTGCTCATCCTGCGCACGCCCTTACTCTCAATTTTTACTATCGTCTTATCCACCTTAAACGATCAGCTTATTAGGGTACCTAATGGACAGAGATCTTTGGACTGTAAAAATGAAATAGCGCTCTTAATTCTAAATATGGTATTTCCCATGGTACCCACTGTACCAGTAGTACCCCAGTCTGCCTATATCACCGGCGTTCCAATGTTGCCTCTTTGGTAAGAACGTCGGCAGGCGAAATTCTGAGTTCTTTCGGAACCTCATGTTATACTCATTCTGTTTTAACAATCTTGATGGTGACTGAGCATAGTAATACAGTGTCGTTTTCTTAGGTTTCAGTTGTCCTTTTTCCTCAGATGCTGAATTAGATCCCTCAAGTTCAATTGATTCATGGGATTTATCAGTTTCAGCAGACTTGAAGGTTTCAGGAGACATGTCCGGCTCTTCTTCATCTCTGCCATGCTGTTCTCTGCCTGGATCTTCTATAGAATTCTCAATATACGCATTATTGTATTGTATTTGTCCATCTCTGTCTATTATTTGAAATCTTTTCGGCTTGAACTCCCTTATTTTGTCGAAGATCTTGTTCGTTATCTTTTCGTTGATTGTCTCGTATATATGTTTAGGAATGTAGAATTTTTTGGGCTTTTGTGTTGTTACTACGTCATATTCTTTCGAACTGTCTGTATCACTGTATTTCCTCTCTTGAGAACCGGAGCTTTCGTCACTGTACTTTTCAATTCTTCTTCTCAGTTCGTCTTCTTTTTCATCATCATCCAGTTCACGTAGGGATTTCTTTTTTACCGCTGCATGACTGTTTACAGCTGAAGGCTTTAATTTATTTTTATTTAAATCTTTTGCGCCTTTAAACGGTTTGATTCTATAAATTTTCGATTCTTCTGTCTGTCGGATGTATTTTTTTGGAAAGAAATTGACTTTTGGCTTGTAAATGTACACAAAATTATTAAATCCCGTTCTTGAATTGTATTTGTCTTCGCTATCACCATAATATCCACTTTCTAGTGGCTTAATGGTGTAATGTTTAGTTTTAGGCGATTTGTAATTGAAATATGTATAATATTCATTGCGGTCTCTGTGACTTCTAGATGTAGGTAATACTTTATTAGTCGATATCAATTTTCCCGAGTTATTGTCGACAAAGAACGTTAAGCCCATCTTCTGTTTCTCGCAAAGTTCCATTTGTATCCTTCCGCCATATTTGCTGCCAAATCTTTTCTTACAAGGGTCTACTTTAAGATAAAGCTTACCGTTTTTCCTTACCCTACTATGAACCTTTGTATGTGGCTGTTTTTTGTGTTCCTCTTCGGGCATACGAGCTACATATATAACTTTATCCCTTTCATCTTCATTACCAAAATTGATTTTATAATCAACAAGTTTCTCAGGTGTCTTCAGTGTGTATTTTACATCTTTGGGTTTTATGTCTTTGGCATTGTAATTAGTTGCTCGAATTAATCGAAATTTGACTGAAAAAGACCGAAAGAAAAGGTATATTAAAATAGGTACTATGAGGTCATAATATTATCCTTTACTAAGAAGTTTTATGTAATCACTAGTGGTCTGGTCCAAACTCACTTTTCTTCGTTATTCTTTACAATGATCGTACTCATATTCCGGAAAAATCATTATTTATTCCGGAACATTAGGGCTAATTTAGGTTTGTAACGGTGAAAGATTTTTTTTTCAGACCAGTATGTAGGGAGCCTATTCGATGCAAACAAACAGATCTTACTTCTCTATAGATAAGTGTACATCTGGATATAAATAACCAGAACTACCTTTATATGTTATTTGAATCATTGTCGAAGAATATGAGACTAGAACACTTGAAAGATTTAACTACGAGTATTCTGAGAGAAATGATCTCTAAAATATTATAAAATATCCAATATTTACCTATTAAAATACAAAGTACACAATGTGTAAGTAACATTTATAACTTTCCTGTTTAATTCCGTTATCGGAATCGTTTTTCAATAGTTTCTTGTCATTTTTTTATATGCAAATGAAAATTTTATGGTGATGAAAAAATTAATTGATTTGAGTATATTGTATTAAATATATAGGACTGGATGAACGCTTTCAAAGCTAAGTCGTTTGTAGGTATTTACACAATGTAAAATTTATCGACGTTCGTTGTCACAAAACTTCCAATAGTAGCGGTTAGACGGTCACGTGACTTGACGAACGCCCAAAAATTAAGGCTAACTATCGGAGCGAAACCTCTATCGATTCGATCGAAATATAATTACTTTATCTGAGGTCCCTGTTACAAAATAACCATTTGTCGTGGTATAGGACCTTGAAAACTCTGTACGTGACTTTTAAGCGATGGCAGGGCATAATTTACAGAGAGCGTTGATCATAAATGTGGATAGTTATGGCAGTGTTGGATGGACTGAATGAGAGAAGATATGTATTGCAGTACATGGGAGTGAGTAACGGCATGACTGACTGACTGACGATTACAGCGACAACAGAAATACATGATTTGTTAAAATTTCAACTGTTCTTGAGATACAGCTTGGTGACAGACAGATGTACAGCGCTCGTAAAAGTGACTTCAAGAATAGGTAAATAGTTCATCATTCACATTAAATTTCCCATCGAAAATCCAGAACCAATTACACCGATTCATTAAAATTAGGAGTCTCATACTGTTTATTATTAAATAGATAATTTCATAGTCTCATCATCAATTAAAACTTTAATTATAGTCATTTTGTTGTTAGCTTTCATATTCATCGCAATGCCTTTGGATAGCAACATGATTTATTGGTTCTGTAGTTTTATTTTACTGGGGTATACCAATAGTGGTAAGTACTCGTAAATTGAGTGGATTGAACCCCGAATCAGCAGGACATCAGCTGCATCTCCTTCCGTGCATGTCGTAAGAGTCAACTAAGGAACTCAGGCTTGTTCCCTCAGGCGATGAGCTTAGCAACTTCTCATTGATCTCTGGATCTGGCACTGGTATGATCGTAGCTGTAGATAGTTCGCGATCGATTAGTTCTGGATACCCCATTTGGGGACACAGTTGTGTGTATAGGTATGTATGTATGTTAATAGGTGCTGCTGGATTTGATTGTACCCACTCTACACATTTGCCTGTAGCGTTTCCCACTGCTGGGCAACGCCCATCATAGAAAGTGGAATGGGAAATGAGCCCACCACGCTGGTCCAGTGCGGGTTGGTGGGTTTTTTTTAACGTCATTCATTGGCCACCAGGGTCAAGTTTTAAGTGAGGTTGGCTTGGGCATAATAAACATGTGTTTTCCAGTCTCAAATTTTATGGATAGGTTCTACAGTGGGCTTTTTTATAGCGTGTATGTGTTATCTAAATCTAGTTTATATAATATTAATAGTGTTAACGTGTGATGTCGGCACTGCCGTGTGTCAGTAAAGTAGAAAGTCTGCCCGTGAGTAAGAGGTGATCAAGGGTTTCCAGGAGGTGGGCAGCGTCTCCTGTGTTGACAACATATTCCGAAGACCATATTGCTGTCACCAACCCGCCTGCCCAGACTATGGGCAAAATCCCTCATATGGCAGTAGCCTTGAGGCATGCCCTGGAGGAGGCCAACATCCAGCAGTAGACTACAATAGGCTGATTCGTACCTTACCTTAGTTACAGCTGGCGAGGATGAAATACTGTGGGCTGAACGTCATCCCGACGTTCTCGAAGGTACTGTCGATGACTATCGGTATATAGCTGAGTACGACGCTAATGCAGACGAACCAGAAGAAGTAACAGCACTTAGAAGCCATTTAAAGAGAATCGCCGAAGAATCCAAATATTACGACCTAACCCCTCTAGTCAGTGACGGCATATTCTACGGAATCATCCTAAGAACAGATAAAAATTATAGGAACGAATCCACAAAACTGTTCTTGCTAGACAAAAGCGCGGACGACTATGTCAATATGGAAGATTATGCTTATGACATCGCAAGGCTGCTTAAGGAGGGGAATGGTGATGCAAGGCTTTTGAATTTAGACGAATTTGACGTGGATGCTGGACCTAATTTAAGTTTGAGACGGTCTGGAGGTAAAGGCGATATCAAATACTATTGCGTACCTCTTTCTCATGGCTTTGTGGCTACAGACAAACAGGTACGTGGGACCAGGTTTATCAAATTGCAGCTACCGTCGAAACAGAAGAAGACTTTCATGGATGCGTTTAATGGATAGATTAATCGTAATAAAGTTCAAACAGTGGTTCTAGTTTTATTTGTATGTTTATGATAAGATTTTGGAAGAATAGAGCCAGATAGAGGCGCTGGTAGATAGACCTACACATCTTGCGAAAGCAATGCGACAACAAAGATACAGTTTGTAGTTTGCAATGTCCACTTAATCCTTTGTGATTGCTGTAAGACGAAATAGGTGATATCAGCTAAAATTACTTTGTTTCTGAATCATTTCGCCTTGCTTTTGCTAGATAGGTAGGTTTCGACGTAATAAAAGGTCCTTATAAACTATTAAGGCGCGCATGGATCCGAAGCCAAGGTGTAGAGACCTCTTTTATAGATTTTTAATTATCTTCTATTTGGTTATAATAACCAAGGTATATCTACACTAATATTATAAAGAGGAAAACTTTGTTTGTTTGGTTGTAATGAATAGGCTCAAAAACTACTGGACCGATTTCAAAAATTCTTTCACCGTTAGAATCCTTATTGGACCTGGATGAACATAGGCTATAAGAATTTCCCGATATTCCCACGGGAAGGCGACCAACGGGAATTCTATATTTTTTACGAAAACCGCTATACATATGAAGCTGAAATCGGGCATATATGTTCATTGGGGACAGCGAGGGAGGACTAAAAACGGATTTCCCGAAATTCCCACGGGAAGGGGACAAACGGGAATTCATAGTTTTTACGAAAACCGCTATACATATGAAGCTGAAATCGGGCATATATGTTCATTGGGGACAGCGAGGGAGGACTAAAAATTTCCCGAAATTCCCACGGGAAGGGGACAAACGGGAATTCATAGTTTTTACGAAAACCGCTATACATATGATGCTGAAATTGGGCATATATGTTCATTAGGGACTGCGAGGAAACACTAGAACGGATTTCCCGAAATTCCCACGGGAAGGAGACCAACGGGAATTATTTATTTTTTACGAAAACGGTTAAACATGTGAATCTGAAGTTGAGCATATATGTTTATTTGGGACCCCGAGGAAGCACTGGGAACGGATTTCCCGAAATTCCCACGGGAAGGGGACAAACGTGAATTAATTTTTTACGACAACCGCGATAACATATAGGCTACTTTTTACACTTAACATATAGGCTACTTTTTATTTTTTCTGTAGTCCACGCGGACGGAGTCGCGGGCGTCCACTAGTAATATATATTGAAGCTAAAATTATACATTACAATACTTTTCTTCCGAATTATTTCGCCTTGCTTTTGCTAGATAGGTAGGTTTCAACGTAATAAATGGCTGAACGTAGATACCTACCTGAAACTTGGAGGGTATGTTAATTGCGTACCTACCTACGATATAAGAAGGGATTTTTCAAAATTCTACTATTTCTGTATGGAATAATACGATTCCTTGGTCCAATTTACTTAACATTTTACATCAACATTTTTTAACACGGCTTAATGCGAGCAAAATGTTTGTTAGAAGTTATGTATCGCCCTCAGTCGACAGAGTAGATGTATATACAATGTGCGCACGCAGCTTTACCTGTTACTTTTTTTCCTACGAGTTTGGACAGATTTTCTTGTCTGGTGTAGGTACTTCAAATTACCTTTGGAACCTTGTATCTTTATAAATACAACGAGTAGGTACCTAGGTATTATGAAAATTATAAGTGGTTTTTATTTGCAAAGAAGGTAAAATGCAAAATTTTCTTTTAGGGCCGAAACTGCGTTAAGCGGGCGCCCGCGCAGTTTTAATACAAAAGTTCTCCCGCAGGTCCCCGCGAATAAGCACTATTATATGAAACCGCGCGGGCGCCCGCTTAACACAATTTCGGCCCTTACGTCATTAATATTTATTTTAGAACTCTTCAAATATTGAACAGAATTAACCTACATTCTTCAAAGTATTTCTGGATTCCTTGCACACTGAGAACGCTTCTTTGACAAGATCTTTTGCACTGATCATTTTCTTCAGACTGCCAGCTACCTTTTCCCCAGTTTCCACAACTAACTCGAGCAATTTTTTTGCTTTGCGCAAATCATTTAATGCCTCTGTTAATGATAGTTTAGTCCTTTCTCTGGCAAAACGATTTGGTGCTTCTATCCCAAAGTTGGTTGATATTGGCATACTTTCATTCAGAGAAATAGTGTCTTCACTAGTCACATAATGGTATGATGTAGAAAGAACTGTAAAGTAAAACCGGCAAAATTTTTTCACTTTTCAAATTGTTGGTAACTTATAGCATATATATACACACCGCTGTGTTCCTGCAATGGAGTAGTCAGAACTACAGGATCATAAAGAAGATCTCAGGGCCACTTTAGCGTAGGGAGGACAGATGTAAATGATCAGAGACAAGTTGCTAGCTATCTCCCGAGAGAACGCTCTAGTTACTTAGTCGACTCTTACGACGTGTAAGTACAGAAGGAGATGCAGCTACATACGAGTATAAACAACTATTTAACATAATTTAATCTACTTATAAACATCAGGTAGGTATGTTAGTCTAATTAAATATTGAGCGTGTTATCACTTCTTTCTATCATATCTATTACTTTAAATATTTTAACAGGCGCTTGCAAGTCCTCACGAGATTTTCGTGGGCTAATCCCGAAACTTACGTAAAAATTTAAACGTAGTCAACAGTTTCATTCTTCTATAAAACACTTTAAAGACTTCATTGCACTTTCGGTTAATTTTTTGTTCATCAATGTAATTTTAATTACTAGTCTAAAACAAGCATGAAGCATTATCTTCTGTATTTTATTGACTTAAAAGTGTATGTGATTTACCTTGATCATACAAATCGGGATTGACCTTGTGATGTTTTTATTTTAATGTTTTAAATGAATGGATACATTTACAAATGCTATGTTGAGTCTGAACGATTATTTGTTTTAGTTAATTTAGTAGTAGCTGCGATATCAAGCAAAAAATATCATTCGGTTGTAATATTTTTTAGGAAATGTAGGGGAGCACTGTAAAAAGTTTTTCCGAAATTTTCACGGGATCGAGAAAAGTTTTTTGGCAACTGTTTGATGTCAAAGATAAAATGTGACATTTATATTCCTTAGGAAACACCGAGAAAGGATTTCCCGAAATTCCCACGGGAATGGGAACAAATGCTATTTCTAAAGTTCACACAGACGCAGTCACGGGCGGTTGCCTATAGGTAGATTTTCTAAATTATGTACGGATATCTAATCAAATCAGGTCTTAATTTTGTGTACTATTTTATGTCAATCAATTTCATACTTCTTTCAATTAAAATTATTACTACTATTCTTGTCAGTAAACAACAAAAATATAATGAACAGCAAAATGCGCATTAATAATATTTACATAATATTAGTATTTATTGTCACCGTGTATAGTTTAAATCTTAATGTCGACGAAGACACTAATACAAAAATTAAACTTATTTACGAAAAGATCAGAACCGTCAACAGAGAAAAAGACAGGCTGATACAGGAGTTGTTCAAGCTTTTACCAGCGCACATTGATGAAATTAAACTAATACGGACATATCACAGGGATGTAGAGAAAGCCGAAGAGGCACGCCCGAATTATTACGATGAACCAACCTTCATGAAAATCATCAAGAAGCCAGATCGCACCAACGACAAGAATCCAAATGAAACTAATAAAAAAGTACTGTGTATTCAAAATACTGATGATGATATTTCTAATCAGAATAATAGAATGACGTTCAAAGTTGGAAACAATAACTTTGAAGCTAAAAGCAAAGTGCCTGATCATAAAGGTCAACATAAAAATGATAAATTACTTTATATTAATGTGCCAAGTAATAAAAAGGGCAAAAGAAAAAGGAAAATAAATAAACTTAAGCAGTACTTTAAAAACTTTAGAGCTGGAATAAATAAAAATGGTCAACTCAAAAATAAAGGTAACGCAGGAACATTGGAGAATGATCAGGATTTAAAACATAATATTAAAATTGTAAATGGCATAAAAAAACAAAATCATCAAGGAAATAGGAAAATCACAAAAACTATAAGAGGTCGTGGTCGTAAACTTAAAAAGAAAATGTACAAATTAAAAAAATACCACAAGTCAATAAGTGAAAACAAGATTGGTACTAATAAGTACCACAAAAATAAAAATCGCCCAATGCATGTAAAGGAACAGAAAAATAATGCTACAAAGTTAAATAATGTAAAACCAAAATATAGAATCAAGGCTAAAACTGCTGAAAATTCTAAAGGCAAACGGTACGAAATTAAAAATAAATATAAACAAAAAGTTAACAAAAAAAGAAAAACTAAAAATTTTAAAGTTAACCAAGTTAATAAGAATAATATTTCTAATATAAAACCTGAAGTATCCAATTTAACAAACGATGACGATAGTATATTGAAGATTGAAGAAAAACCTGCAACGGGATATAACGTTACTATTAATAAAACAATTAAGAAACTAGCACATAAAGTTCATATGGAAAAAACAAGAGAAAACAGTGAAATTAATAAAAATTCAGAAGAAATAGAAATTAGTAATCAAAATTCTACATCTACCAATAAAGTTGAGCCGACCAATAAACAAATTCACAAATTGAAAAATAAATACTTACATTTCAATCTGACAGAGGAAGAAACACTAAAAAATGATACCGAAGAAAATATTGAAGAAAGTGACGAAAATAGCAATGAAAACGTGACCGACAGTGGTGATAAATTGGAAATATCACAAGATGGGACGCAAAAACTTGCAACTGGAAAAGACATTGAATCTGAATACAGTGAAATTCAAGAAAATAAAAATGAACAATTAGATTTAGATATAAAAAATGAAGAGGGCCCACAAGTAACACATGATGATGAAATAACAACTAATAGTGACGAGCCGAAAGCAAATAATACTAGTAAATATAATGTCATAATGAACGATGAAAAAAATGAAGTGGAAGATAATATAGAAAATAATAAAACGATAAACGCAGACAACTTGGAAACGGGAACTGATGAAAACATATCAAAAGAAAGACATAAAAAATTACCCGTAGTAGGTGAAACTCCAAAACACAAAGTGAAAAATAAACAACGTGTTAAAATAAAGAATAAACACAAAAGAAAATTAACCAAGAATAAACCGAGCAAAAAAAAAGGAATAGAAAATAATGAAAAATAGAACATTATTCACAAAAATAAAGTGAAGGACGAGACTTTATTGAGGGGCGTTAATGGTATAATACGAGTAGTATAAGGTTACCCAGGACATGCATTGACTTTAGGTCGTTAGCTTTTGATTGTTGTAAACTGGCTTCTCTAATTTAGCGCTGTGTAGGAGTAACGACCTTAGCTCGATTAAATTGTAGAATATATTCTTTACCTTTAAATCTATGTAATATTTTTTAATGAATCTTCGGTGAACCAATATTTCACCATTAGATTTTTTTATTTATATAATTACATACATTTTGAAAATACCTTATCTGACTTTGATTTGTTATTATCACAGAAATGTGATATTAATAGAAATGTACCAAATCCCTGGTGGTATTATATTGGGCTTTTTTTTAAAAAAAAAAAACAGATTTTACTAGTAGGAGATAAGTATATTATTATTACATACAAAAATTAAATATGGTAGCGGTAGGGGGGCAATGAAAATGGATTTCCTGAAATTCCCATTGACCGGGTCAAACAGGATTTTTTTACGGAAACTATTTGACGTACAGAGATGAGATTCGGAAGAAAATTCGTACACTATTTGTTTGTCGGCTCAATCATCAGAAGTCATCATTTTTTTAGTAGACCCTAAAAAGTTTTATTATCCCATCCTATCTGGTTCTATTATCGGAGTCTTATTTTTTAATATTAAATTGTATAAATGCTAGTATGAATTGGTTTTGTGAAACCAAGATTTAAAAAAAATTTCCCAAATTTCAAGGCTTCAGGTTACTAAAAAGTTCCACTATCTGTTTTTCGGCAGCTCCATCATCAGACCCTTGTTTCCTTTATATTATGTGTAGCTGACCAAAATTCTCTATAAAAATCTTAAAACCGACTACTCGTGCCTGTAATATTTAAGGATATCCCTAGATTCCTTAGAGATTCCATCATCAGATGTTATGTTTTATATGTAGGTGATCAAAACGCTCAGTAAAAGTAATAAAACAGACTACATGCGCCTACAATATTTGAGGATTGCCCTCGATTTCTCCAAGATCCCATCATCAGATCTCGATGTGGTGAATATGGGACCAACTTGGAAGGTTCATAAATGACGGAGTTCTGAGATAACACACATAAAAATAACATACAGACGAATTGATAACTTCTCGTTTTGAAGTCGGTTAAAAAAGACAATCGACAAATTAGTTGTATTAATATTTCGTGGTTTTTGCCGAAGAAGGTACACTGTCCCATCACTTGATTAACTGACGGCCCCTGGTTGAAACTTGCAGACACCGTCCTTTGTGAAGTTGGAAAGAAAACAGTAAAAAAAACTTTTAGCTATTTATTAACGCTTCAACGGCGGTGCTTGTTTAGGTCTCCGTTTTACATGGTCTTTCGGACGTCTCTTTCTTTTAGGACCCATACTAGCGGCGTAGCCACCCGCAGCGCCTCCGTCCGTGGCCTCAAATCTTTTCAGGTACTCTGAGAGCACCATGTGCTGCGCTTGCAGGACTACGTGACCCAGATGCCCATCATCTCGTTGATCCTTTTGAACCACTCTGGATTTGCCTCTCCGACCTGATGACTGTACTGGAAAGTAGATAGGTATGTATTAAACATGGCTATATTCCTGAAATGGGGTAGCTAGGAGTACAGGATCATAAAAGATTCAAGGTTATGGGCGTTCAGCATAGCGGCTCAGATGTTAAATGTCAGTGACAACTTGACAAGTTTCCTCAAGTTGATTCGGTTATTATCGAGCGAGTGAACTATCTACCTAATTTTAACTCAAAGTTCCTGTTTTTGGTATCTACAATGGATATTATGGATGACAAAAATGGTGTAGGTACGGAAAAACTTGCATAAAGTTCATGACAATGTATTTTATTATCTGTGAAATAAATAATAAATTTAAAAAATTTCGGATCTCAAATTTTGGAAATAAGTTCTCCATAGTGGGCTGTTTACATAGCTTTTCGCTTAATATACTCTTTCTGTTACATTCTGTATAATTACCTATAATGTAAGCATATACAGAATGATTTTTGATCGTCAACGTTTCCGAAAACTACGGAATCTTCTCGTCATCACGATCATTTTTCTCCATGGAAGCATACCTGGGAAGTGTCTGGTTTCCAAAATATTAGGGTCCAAAGTTGAGTAAATAGACTGCGTTTTTCTGTATAAATGCACATTGACGCGTGTAGCAAGATTTTTTTCACGAGAATAAATTAATATCTGTCTATGAAAAAACTAGCATAAACACTGGACACTATAAATTTTGCCCGATTAAGGAATATTTTTTTTATTTACATCGTTTCCCACTTTTTTGGCATAAACTTACTTTATTTGATGTATACCTAGAGTACGTACCCTTCGTTAAGGGTAGCCACCAAAAAACAACTGTATAGGGAGAGACAGACAGCGGGAAGCGATTTTGTTTTATAATTTTGTAGTAAAGCCGAAAATATATTGCAGTAGCCTGGGGGAGGCCTACATCCAGCAGTGGACTGCAGAGGCTATTGTGATGTAGTGAAGTACCCTGCTAGCAAGCGTAGGAAGAAGATTGGCAGATACTCCCTAAAGTCCATCCTAAACTCCCTAAAGGGCAAAGTCGTAGGCGACAGCTACTGCTAAGGATAAATTAAATAACTTACTGATTAAAATGAAGCAAATTAACAACACAGGAGTTAAGTTCTTCACCATCTTAGGAAGTGGATTATAACACCATCATCAGCTCCAAAAGTTCTGAAAAAAAAATATAACGCGTACCTAATTTTTTTGTAGGTTTTTCTGTGGGGCAAAAGTGTATATCATATAGCCTACTGCAGGACGTAGGCACGCCACAAGGCTCGATAGCTCGCATACACCCCCTATAAATTTTCCTAATGGCATCCTAAAGTTTTGGCTTATCAAGTACCGGTGACACCATACAGTGGAGCTAGTTTCTTTTTCGAAAGTCCGATTTTTCCAAACGTCAGATAGCCTATCCGAACAACAAAGTTGATGCTGTTATTCTCCAAAATTTGATCATGATTGAGCGTCAAATTTATTCTTCACATAGGCTACCTGACATTTGGAAAAATCATAAAAGAAAACACAAAATTACTTACCTGTCAACCAAACTCCGGCTAAGACTATTAATTCAAGTTCGTATACTTACAAGGCATCAAAAATCATTTAATTTTACGTTAACCAGGCGTCAATTAAAATATACATAGGTATTAGGCACAAATTAACTTTACATGTATTGGATTTACCTACGTTTACCTTGTAGTGTAGCGACACTTTCACTCATGTTTAGTATGAGACTATAGACACTCAGCCTCCGATCTAACAAGACTATTTTATTCCTTAATTTTTTTATTCTTTAAAGAGGTTGATCTACTCATTCCCGCCACTGCAACTCCTGTAAGCCAGGATGAATAGAGGCGACCAGAAAAATGCAAATATAGTATAGAAAATCGAACTAGTGTCCCTGTTATAGAATAACTCCTATGCCTGATCTGGGAACTAACTAACAGTGACATAGAAAATGTGGTCATACACATATTATGTGTATAGTTCCGATGGATAATGGCGCTTATAAGAGTAGTTACTATAGTCCGCCCCCTTATTACCTAACTAGCAAAAGCAAAGCGATAGCGAAAATTGTACAAAAATCGCTGATTGCTTGTCAAATTCGTATTACGTAAAATTAATTTCAAAGGAACTTTGACATTTCAAGGCGAATATTGTACAATTTTCGCTATCGCTTTGCCTCGGCTTTGCTATTGCTTTTTCGTAATCAGGGGGCCGACTGTTTTGGTCTGTAGTTGTATGCTGAGCTGGTTACCATATTAGCAGATACTTTCTATTTGGTTCTGTACTGTACCTACCTATACAGGGTGTAACAAAAAGGGTATGTTAAGCGAAAAGCTATATGAACAGCCCACTGTAGAGAACCTATCCACAAAATTTGAGACCCGAAATCACATGTTTATTTTTCCGGATAGTATGGAGAATTTTTAAATATCTCAGGAATTTTCATACAATCTTGAAAAATAAAAATGTGATTTCGAGTCATAAATTTTGTAGATAGGTTCTCTATAGTGGGCTATTTACATAGCTTTTCGCTTAACATACCCTTTTGTTACACCCTGTATATTTAAATGCTGAATAAATTATTTTTTTCTTCCTTCTTCTTTCTATTCTTTATTTAAGTATATCAACTTTCCAAGCGCCCAAATAATATATAAATATATGGTAGGTATAAAAACCTACCTAAGGTAAGTATAAAAAATAATTAAATTAAACACAATTTTTGATTAGGTAAATATTTTTTTATTATGTACCTATAATTAATTTTATTTTATTATGGCTGAATCAAAAACACTTTTCATATTAATAGTGGGACAGATCAAGCTTTTTCCGTTATAATATTCTCGTTTTTGTCATTTACTATTCCTAAACATTAAAAAAATATTCTCGTTTTTGTCATATACTATTCCTAAACATTAAAAAAAAAGTATTCTGTATAACGTTTAAGACACAGCAACGTTTTTTTTATTGATTATATTACTTAATCCCAGTTCGTATGGATCAGAGTTTTAATTTTCTCAGTGAATTTAGAAAAACCTATAGCGGCTTCATCACTTAATGAATACTTCTTTAAAAGTTTAAAGATTGCTTCTTTTACATACTTCATTTTTTTAATTGCTCTTGTACCTTTTTTTCGTAATTTATCCCAAGGAATCTTTTCTAAAACTTCGAGAACTTTATCTTGTGCACGGGATACAATCTGTTTTTTAGATAGTTTTTTTGTTTGTTTACGCGGTTTATTTGTCTTTTTTTTAGCTGCTTTTTTAGTTTTTTCTTTTGTTTTTGTTTTACTTGAGGATTTTTTCGTTTTCTTTCTCAGAACTCCCTCTTTATTTGATGGACTACACGTGTTAAATATGCATGGACTAAGCAGAGTCTCGTTCAGACGTATCTCTATGAAGTCAGTCAGAAATCGTAGATTATTCGTTACATTATTAAGTTTTTCGTTGAAGAAAAGTGGTAATTGATTATCCAGTACGAGCATATCCCGAATCGATGACATCTGTACTCGTTTCTCAGATGATGGCAAAGATTCTTTTTTGTCGCTTCCCGTTGCGTTTGTTGTTGTAGTAACATTTCGAGATGTTTTTTCATAGTCAATGTGTGTATGCGCTTCTGTTTTTCTGGTTGTCGCATCCGATGCCGCAAAAACTGACAAAAAATATTCTCATTTATTTCAAGAAATTATATTATAACATTTTCTTTGTACTTAATGGTTTGCTGGAAGAAATCTCTTTTAGAGAAAGCTCGCCTTTGTACTATTTCTTTTACAACTTACTGTCTATGATAAAAAATTATGTGTACAATAAAGAATACTAAGAAAAACACAAAAAAAAATTGACCCAGTCACTCTCACGACAAACGAGTGTGATGATACCACTCAAGCTGACAGACAACCCATGTAGGCTTCAGAGCGTACACTCGAAAAACATAACCCTCCTTCCGGCGCGGTCAGGTAATAAAATAAAAGTAAGTAATATAAATAAATATCAACAATTAAATTATAGATTGTAAGTATGTAAAAATAAGTTTAGGTATTTGTTGTGGGTTTTTACCAATATAATTATTTGATGCTTGCCTATAATTCTTAATTATTTTCTATCCCTCTAATTATGAATAATTAAAATGTTCCAGTTTAATTGGCTAAACTCTTGAACCTAATATAAATATATATATAATTTTATACACTGTCTACATAGCATACTGAAAAACGTAATAATGCCCGACTGATTTTATGCATTGTTTAATACACACTATTTTATGTCACTGATTCTAAAGATACAGGTAAGACCTAGTTTAAGAATCAGAGAACCTTTTAACTAGTAAGATCAGTATTGATAATATCATGGAGTGCTAAATGTAAGAAAATATTGTACAATTTTGGAGAAATAAAACTTACTTACTTAAACTTACTTACTGTTACCTACCTCCCGCATTATTTACTTAACTAATCCTCTTGAAATTGTGCATACAATAGTTCAGAGTACGGAGATGGACAGAGGCATACCTAAAGTATATACTTGAAGTTCACGCGAACAAAGTCGCGAGCAACAACTATTAGGTACCTAGGTATACAGGGTGTTTTTTCGTTGCCACCCTTAACGAAGGGTACGTACTCTATACATCAAATAAAGTAAGTTTATGCCAAGAAAAAAAATGCTGGGAAACCATGTAAATTTTTTTGAATCAATTTTTTATTACTTTATCGAGCGAAATTTATAGTGTCCAGTGTTTATGCTAGTTTTTTTCATAGACAGATATTAATTATTTCTCGTGAAAAAATTTTGCTGCGCGCGTCTATGTGCATTTATGCAGAAAAACGCAGTCTATTTACTCAACTTTGGACCCTAATATTTTGGAAACCAGACACTTCCCAGGTATGCTTCCAAGGAGAAAAATGATAGTGATGGTTAGGAGATTACGTAGTTTTCGGGAACGTTGACGACAAAAAATCATCCTGTACAGTAAATTCTATTGACATATCCTTTTGTTAAGCCCTATACAGGTGTAACAGAAAGCGTATGTTAAGCGAAAAGCTATGTAAATAGCCCACTATAGAGAATCTATTTCCAAAATTTGAGACTCGAAATCACATGTTTATTTTTCAAGATTGTATGAACATTCCTGAGTTGTTTAGGAATTCTCCATACTATCTGGAAAAATAAACATGTGATTTTGAGTCGGAAAAAATTTTGTGGGCAGGTTCCTTTTAGTGGGCTATTTACATAGCTTTTCGCTTAACATACCCCTTTTGTTAAACCCTATACTGGGTGTAAAAGGACAATGTTGTTTTTTTAATACTTCGTATTCTTTGTAACATCACGATCATTTTTTTCTATGGAAGCACCCCTGGGAAACCACGGGTTTCCATGATATTGATGTCCAAATTTATTTGCGGTAACTTTAAAGTTACATTAATATTAGCATTTTTTTTAAACATAAATCCATCTGGAATCGGTTTGCAAACATTTGTTAGTTTTGTAGGTACATTTTGCACTTTGCGCATCAAACGAAATCCATTGCTTGCAATAACATGATTTTTTTCGTAAATTTTTTTTTCGTTTCCTTGGGTTGGTTCCATAGAAAAAATAGTGTAGAAAAACATGATGTTACAAAGAATACGAGGTATTAAAAAAAGCAACGTTGTCTTTTTACACCTTGTATAGAGATAAGTAATTGTCGCTACTTGATTAGGTAATTGATGTTGATGTTTGTATAGTAATGTAATAGTAGGTAATGTATCTATGTATTAAATACTTCATACCTGTTATGTAAATAAAACAGAGGTAAAAAGTAATATTTCTGAAGGCGACCATCATAGCTCTTAATTATTACAAATCCATACATTTCGAAGATTTAATTACCTATTATTTTGTCATTTATACTGCATTAGTTACGCGTGAATCTTGATTAATGCATCTATACATACATCGGCCTATTGCAGTCTACTGCTGGACGTCGGCCTCACCCAGGCCACGCCACGAGGCTACTGCCATAGCGGTTTATGTCTATAGTTACCACGCTGCGCTGGGCAGGCGGGTTGACCGCAGTGTGATTGCCGGACTAGTCAACACGGAAGGCGCTGCTGCCCACCTCCCGGAAACCCTTAATCTTACAATACCCATGGACATACATGGGGTGGTGCATTCTACTCTGCCGACACCACACGGTACATATATAGACTACAGGGGCATTGGTACGAACTAATATAATCAAGTGGCGTGTGGTCGAATAGCAAAGACAATGATTTTACTATAAACTTGTCTGATGAGCTAGAGATTTGTCACTTCTTTACATCTGACCCCGCTTAACTATAGGATCTCTTTTGTGACCTTGGAGTTCTGACTACCCCACTTTGGAAACACAGTCATGTGTTCATAATTATGTTCAAAGATGTCATGTATTTCAGAAACACGTTTTCTTAATTGCTACAAGTAAAGTATAAGTTGGTAATTATGTCCATTCGATATTAAACTTCGTCGTCAAATAATCGATTATATAATAGAAATGGCGATTTTTGAATCGCATAACATTATATCGATAAACATTAGTTTTTATTTGCCAAACTTGTTAAGATCATTGTATTTTTAATTTGGACTTGTTAAAAAAACTTAATTATGTTTGTGCAAAACCTAAAAAAAAATTTAAGTTTTACAATTATTATTGTAATAATAAGTAAGCATCATATAAAATCCATATAATTTTATTAAGTATTATCTAATATTTACGATCAAGACCTTGTACCTATGAAAAAAAAGGAAATGAAAATTATGGGACATTGAATTTTCGTTAATGTTTGCACACACCGGGATTCGAACCTATGCCGCAGCAGACTATGTACCGTAACGTAACATTGGGCTACTTTAGCCCCGGGGGTTAACTTTGTCCCCACTTTTATTCAATTCTTATTCTTTATTGCACACAAATTAATGCAGATAAATTTGTTTCACAAAAAAAAATCTACATTTCGATGAGAACTCTACATCGACAACTCCTGACGAGCAGCGAGACGGAAAGTTTAATCTTTGTTTTGTTCTGGGCCAAAGTTAACACCTAGGGCCAAAGTCGCTCGATTTACAGTAGGTACCTACTTCAGAAATCGGTTACCACTATCCATCACAGCCGATAATTTATGAATGTTACAGTGCCATCAGAATCTGAGGGAAAACCCAATTGCGACAATAGTTTGAGAGAAATAAACAGAAACATAGAAGCACTAAAAGACACATTGGAATCATCACTGGACAAAAAGCCCGTTGAATCGCCGCGACTCTCCGACGATTACATAGACTTTGCTTCGTTAACCCGATCGAAAATCGACGATGACCTCTTTTGTATGGCTGAGGAGAAGTCGATTAAGATTATTGGGAAGAAGACAGAGTTGACTTGCGTTTATCTACCGTTTCCAAACGAATATCTTCCTAAAGATGTTCTGTGGCACAACGTGTCTTCAGACACGTGTTTGAGGGTACAATACTTGCTTTATCAAAACTTGTTGCTCGTGAGAAGTGAAGGTATCTTCTACTATTGTCCAAGAATACAGTTTGCAGGCGATGTCACGACGAGAAGCGACGATTGTGATGTGACAACCTTTTTCGATGTTCTGTCGTATTTGTTTAGAAATAATGTGGAGATTGAAACGTAACATTTTAACACGTTGTGTTGTGTTTTGTAAAAGTTCCGGACTCTCATTCTTCTGGTCGAGAAATAATGTTACTTAAAATGGATTAGGTAGATATGTATGTAAATATTTAAACAACTAGTATCTCAAATTAATTTATTATGTTTAGCTTTTAGATTAACATCTAACTAAATAAACACTTGTCTTAAAAATCAATAGACAGATTATTATACAGTACTACCACCTTTTCCAACTATAATGTCATAGGTCCACTAAAGAAGGGATTTAGAAAAATAGAGGGTTAAAGGGCTCCTAAAGGGTTAAAATTGGGAGTTAGAAAGTGTCGTAGTATGCAGGACGCTGTGAAGTCTGCTTCTTAGAGATGCTCACAAAAAGACAAAGTAAACAGTTGTTAAGATATATTTAGTTTTTCTTATCGTTCAGTTTTAACTTTACAATGAGTTTGTTGGCCTGATCTGCTCAATTATTGTTATGCCGGACCATCAATACGGGCGCGTTTCTTCCTATTATCCTTTGCTTTTTTCTTTTCCGGTTTTTTAGCCTTCAAAGCTACATAGTTTTCACCGTCATCATCGAAAACATCATTACCATCATCTTCATCAACATCATCAGGTGTATCTCCATGTAAATCGTTTGCAGTTTGCTTCGTTCGGTGCCAAATCGCTTTAGCGGTTTCAGTGATTTTCTTAAATATGTTCTTTATGTAATCGAAAGCGGAGGCAGGTTTGTTGTTGCTCTGCTGATACGGAAGCATGATACATACAAACTGTTCTCCTTCATCATGTAGGTACATTTTAACTTTTTGTAGAGGAATCGCGGCGCGTAGATGCGCCTGCGCCTGCTGTCTGTTTAAAAATGACCGCTTGTACTGTTGCTCTATGTTAAACGCTTCGTTTTCATTTTCAATGCTGTCAATATCATAGTCAGCCGTCGAGCATCCTATTAGGAGAAAGGAGGTAGATTCGAGAACATTCTATACTAATATTATAAAGCTGAAGAGTTTGAACGTTTGTTTGTACACGCAAATCTCAGCAACTACAGGTCTGATTTGAAAAATTCTATCAGTGTTAGATAGCCCATTTATCGAGGCTGGCTATAGGCTATATATGACCCGCCCCGGCTTCGCACTGGTGTAATGCCCTTTCACGCGGACGAAGTCGCGCTAGTACATACATAATACACATGGCTGTATTCCCGAAATGGACGAAGATCCCCCAGCCAAGTTTAACAAAGGGGGTCATCAGTGATACATTACTAGCTTATAGTCTGAGAGAATGCCAGACTTTCTTACTCGACTCTTACGACATGCACGGAAGGAGATGCAGCCGATGTATTCAAGTGAAGCCCCGAATCAACACAGGAGCAGACAATATAGATAATGTTTTACGTACCAATGTAGAAAGTTAAATAAAGAAGGAGCAAAGTCAACGCGGACATTTTACCGACTAACAAACAGCAGATTAATAAAGAAACAAATCAGAGTGTCGCATAAATAATGGATCATTTTATAATTAACTAGCCAGAGATAGAAAATTAGAAACCAATTTCGATTCAGCTCAAATTAATTATTCTTTATCTGTTTTACAATTAGGTACCTATGTATGTACGTAGATTTGATTTCTTAAATGTCACTTAGCTATATGTACCCGTGAAAACAAACGCCAAATCTTTGGCAGTATGTGTATCCCACAGACCTATAGACTTTACTGCCTGAGAGTATGCCAGAGTTCCTTACCTCGACTCACGATTGTGCGGAAAGAGATGCAGCTGATGTAATCTAGTAAAGCACAGAAGGACATGTCATCAAATACAGGGTTCGAATTGATAATTATCATGATAATTAATCTTGATAAATATACCTTTGATAATGATAATTTATAAAAATCAAACACAAAAATAATCTAAGTTTATTTATGTATCAAAACATAGACAACAAAAAACCTGACAAGAGAAGTGTGAATTTCAGGAATCTCCCTTTTTTTACGTACTTTCTTATTTTTTGACGCCATAAAAACAAACTCTGAATTAAATTGTATTTTTGTCATTTAAATTGTTGCTGTTCATTTAATAATGCCGAATAACTGAGACCCCCTTTTTGAGATAAATATATTATAATTCAAATAAAATTTCAAGAAGTTAACTGACAAATCAGCTAGGATAATTAATTATCAAGATAATTATAAAAAAAAAATATTTATCTTGATAATTTCGAACCCTGAATTCAAATATAATAAAACAGATTTATATGAAAAAAATAATTATATTTTCACTGGATAAAACAACAAAAATATTAACAAACTAGACATAATTTCTAGCTAGACGCTTGACGCTATGAAACATAAAGTTACAATCTGTTCGTAGTACCTACATAATAATAAGGTTACTATTTTACTATAAAATCGGCTTCATTCAATTTAATTTACTACTAAAAGGAAATAATACTAACACAGATGGCAACACCAAGAACTAGAATAGACCCACGGCTGTATGGGCATAGTTGCCCTTGCCTTTCCTTCAGGATAAACAAAACGAAATTTAGAAACACGGATTTGGCGGGAAAATCTGGAAGGGTTTTTTTTTAAATCAAATTTTATTTGTAAAATTTATGGCTTGCATGTGTCCGTAAAGTGTTTTCTGATAAATAAGTTATATTTTGTTTACTTGTGATGTGATTCTAGTGCGTGTGCATTTTATATGCAGGCAAGCCGAGTAAAACTTAAGTCGGAAAACGACTTTTTCATGGGCTCATGTAAGTTTTTTCTGCAATTATTTTTAATTTTGACAAATTTTACACTCGTTTTTAAGGATTTTCCAGACGTTTCTATTCATCATATATTCAGAAATCATCTAGTAGAGGCAATTGCTGTATGGGCATAGTTCCCCTCGTCTTTCCTTCAGGGTCGATTTTTTTCAATCGTTAGACATAGGGCAAAGTCGATGCTCTCTCTATCTCGATTAAGTTTTATATAAAAACAGCATCAACTTTACCCTTCACATAGGCTATCTAAAAAGTTCGGCCTAAACAGAAAACGCAACGGAAATCGTGTGAGAGTTTCACTAAATATACTAACTAGATTCCGTGGGTTTTGGAAGATATTTTTATGACTATGTAATTAAATCACGAGCCGGCATGATGTCAAACAAAATTGAGAAAGTATTATATACAAGAAAGAGACAATTAAAGCTCATTTACACGACACTTTTTCCCGACAAGGGCCGTAAGATGATGATTACATAATACTATTTTATTGCCTGTTGCATACAATTTTATTGAAGTAATAATAAATGTCTTTATCTAACTACATAAACTGTCATTATTAAAAGCTTTTATTTTGACACTTTGTTCAAGTAGGTACTATAAATAATTGAATTCAATGTTTATATATTCAGTATAAAATAATATCATGTAATTGAGCCTTCTCTTTCGATTTTGACAAAATTCTCACTAGAAACATTTTCGTGATTGCCAAAATTCAAAATCTATGGTTCTGCCCCATATAGGGTACATAAGACCTTAAGTCTCTCTTTCCATCAGAAAAAACCAAACGTTCCTAAGGATGCGTGTGATATCCAGAAATCATATTAATTGGTCCATGATGTTAATGAATTTAATTAGTATCAACCGTTTTGGGGTGCCCATTATATATCTTGAACAACTGTAAACTAATATTATAATAAATGCAAAAGTATGAAAAAATATACCTAACACCTTTACAGTATACCAGAAAAACAAATCACATTAGCTAGCATTAAAGAAACTTGTATAATTTTTCTAATTCCTAATATTAAAGGAAGGCATGATTTTTTAAATGATAGTCAGCATAGGTGAATAATTTTTGACCAATATTATTTATTACAATATTGTAATAAATGGAATTGGAATATTATATACTTATGTCGAAAATCTACCAAAGTAGAACAATTTCGGCTATTTCCCTTTTGACGCCGTTTTGCAAACAAACCATCCCACATAAAAGGCAAAATAAATTTTGACAAAATTACATAATTATTTTGACCAAATTGACATTTTATTTTGATGTTTACAAAGTTTGTTTTTGAAGGATTCCGTATTTATTTAAATTCACGCTTTTATATGGGTTGATTTCTGTTTAACGGTTTTTGACATTGCTTTTTGACTAAAAATTTTGACATCTCTAGCATAGTCCGTTATACTGTCGAAAGCCATTTTGTTGTCACACATACTTTAATAATAATAAGTCACGATTATTTATGGCTACAGATCCTGGCATACTATAGAAGTTGCCATAAATACTGGCATAGCAATGTGTCCATAAAATTATGGCAAGCAAAGACAGCGTATCTCAAGCACTTGTGATTTTTTATATTAAAACTAATTTTACAATAACATTTACAAGATATTACAACGAAAGTAAATTTGGTCGATACGCATATAGGTAAGGTAGGTACTTACAAATATAATACAGATTACTAAATTAAAAAAAAAAACGCGTAAAAAACGGCAATTTATTGCACATCACAAGCCTAAAAAAATTTAAACATAACATAATACCTACGCAAAATATCAATATACTAAATAATCATTTCATAAATCAAAAACTCACAATCAATCAATCGTCAAAATCTACCAAATGGTAGATTTTGGTAGCTATATATTGCAACACCACCGCCGATGGTAGAATCTCAGTCTTGATGGTAGAATATCCAGTTGAGCAAGGCCTGTAAGACCATCGCTATGACGAATCCGCCGAAAAGGTCCCACGACTGCGGGGTCCCTGGGACCCGGCCTACGTTCTGTGGTCTCAGGGTATTTGGAGCCTTCTGGTGGTCACTCATGGCTTCCACCGTCCTAGTTAGTCTCTCTAAGGCCACTGTTTGTTCTCTTAACGCTGTGTCTATTGCGTAGAGCGACTGCTTTAGTGTTCGACTGGAAAAAGGAATAGAAATGTATGAGTTTATATCACAGTGAAAGTTTTTAAGGAGGAGGGGAGATTATGTTTATTACTTTGGAGAAATATATAGGTACCAATTGTATAAAATAAAATTTATACAGATTCTTGTCAAAAAACGGACTATCAAGTTCTAAAGTAAATAAATTGTAGCAAAAATACTATAAATATAAACAAAAACTAATTGCAACACTTATTTTTTTAACAAACCTTAACAAAATAAATCATAGTCAACGTAACTTAATAAATACATTTTTGCCTTAACTAAAAATAAAATGAACTAACTCACTTTATAAACTTAGAAATCAATTTTAAAACAATGAATAAAATAATAACAAATAAACACCCTAATCATAATTTTCATATGTACTTATGCAAAATCTAACTGAACGAATGAATGAATGAACTGATTCACTATAAAATGTCAATATTAAAACAATAAATCTATATATTACATAAACGACCAAACTAAAAACTTTACCCAAACCGAACGAATATCAAAAGTTTACTCAAAATCAAACTGAACGAATGAATGAATGAATGAATGAACTAACTCACTTTGAAGTCTTAGACCGTCGAGCGAGGTCCTCTCTGACGTCAGAGTCTGAGAACCGAGAGGGATCCCTCCTGACAGACTCGCGCAGTCTAGAATCTTCTAGACGTGGCTGTTCTATCGGCATTGATGACCTGTTACGAAATAAAACGGTTCTTTTACATAAGTCAATACATTCATAACATGACAGTATAATAGTTAGAACTAACATGAAAAACTAATCCTGATGACGCGACGGGTGTTGGCGAAACATATGTCGATAAACAATTTTAATTGGTTTTCGGATTAGCAGCTATGTATTTATGGTTGCAAGCTAGGTGCTTGGATCTGGCTTCTCGTTGCGACTGTAGTGTCTTGTCTCGTGACTATGAGTCGGCAGATCCGAGGGTCAGCGGAGGGTGTAGGGCCCGGTGGTGGGCGAACCCTCAATGGAAAAATATAATTATAGGTTGTAGACTAAGAATCCTTTGGAAGTGTAAACTCTGGTCTAACTTTTAAACTTTTCAGGAGGAAGAAAATATTCTGTATTTTATGTTTTTTATTCATATGCATTTTCGAAGTTTTCACTCTAAGGCGTTAGATTTATATCTAATATGTATATTAAAAAAGTGTCGTGTCGCGGTGTTTGTACCATACTCCTACATATCGCTTATCCAATCGCTTGATCGATTTTAATGAAATTTTATACCTATGTTATATTCGTTAGGTCTAAGAATATAAAAAATATTTTATACCGCTTCCACGCAATATCATCTACGCGAGCGGAGCTGCGGGCAATAGCTAGTAAAAGATAAAATTACATTATATTGATAGCACTTACCTAGAAACCGGACCTCCGGTGTCAGTTAAGGTTTTTATCACAAAGTTCTCTTCATATTCCAAAACTTCTTCAGCCTGCCAAGGTCTGAGAATACATTCATATTATAATAACTATATACAGTGTGTAACAGAAAGGGTATGTTAAGCGAAAAGCTATGTAAATAGCCCACTATAGAGAACCTATTTCCAAACTTTGAAACACGAAATCACATTTTTATTTTTCAAGATTGTATGAAAATTCCTGAGATATTTAAAAATTCTCCATACTATCGGGAAAAATAAACATGTGATTTCGGATATCAAATTTTGTGGATAGGTTCTCTATAGTGGGCTATTTACATAGCTTTTCGCTTAACATACTCTTTTTGTTACACCCTGTATATAATAAGAGATGCCCTTCACAATACATTCTCAAAAACGACATTTAAATCAGTTAAGCCGTTTCTGAGATTAGCGTGCACAAAATGAGATCAGTTACAGTTTTATTATTATGTTTATAGATATTTCTAATGTAGCTTGCGCAGTGTAACATTCGACTTACTACTATTGCACTTGTTACGGCGCTCGTTAGCGCCATCTAGTTGTCAAGTGGAGGCATTACACACGAACGTGAAGACAGCTGCAGTGCGCCGGCGCAAACTTCACATATACGTTTTTTTTTTTCTTATAATTTGTCAATTCGATTCGTTAAACTCTGTCCTACCGATCAATATACCTTTTAAATTCAAAATTAAATAAAATCATTTATTGAAAAGAGTTCCCACCTCTTTAGCTAATCAGGCTAAAACACACTAATTGTGAAACTTGCAAGCAACATGTCATTGATCTTTTCTCCCCATTATGTATTAATATAGCTGCAGGATATCTTTGATGATCTTATATGTATGTATGTATTATAGGTACTAGAGCTTGATATAAAACAGTGACAAAAGATACTCACGAAACATTTTTGTACGTATATCTCCAGCCTTGGTCAACAACGCCTAGAAATAAAATATTTATTAATATACACTATGGCATATACAAGATTAAAACTATGTTTAGTAATAATACAAGCGAATAACTAGTTTCCTATCGGTGACTTACAAAACATTTATTTTACCAATGGGTGATTTTTAAAAAAGTTCAGCTAACTAATCAACCCCAATGGGGAGAGTTACAAGTAATCCAAAAAACAGCAATGTGATACACAATAACCAGTAAGCCCATTTAACTAGTCACAGGATCACCCGTAGGCTGATTTTGTAACTTGCGACCAAAAGATCATTACTAGGTACTGACTACGCAACCGATTCCAAGAAACCCTATTCCGTAATCAAGCAGTATGGTGCACTGACTTTTTAATCTAGCACTATCCAGCGATTGCGACCGTTTGCAAGTTACAAAATCAGCCTGCGGATACAATCAGCGCGGAAAGTAAACATTGCGGATAATCAAATTAAAAATGCATTTCCTGAGACGAGTCGCATAATACTGTCGTATAACTAAAAACTGGTAGGTAGTATCCGTACAATCGAGTCCGAAAATGACACTGCGGTGACCAACCCGCCTGCCCAGCGTGGTGACTATGGAGAAGTAAAGGAGGAGTACAAAAATAGTGTGCCGCGGAGCGGGGGTGAAGTATGGGACGAGGGGAGCATTGAACACTGTAGCCCTGTCCATTTACATAGAAACCACCTTGTAGTGACTAGTTAAACTACTTGCTCATTATCAATATGGTTCAAGATTGTTTTACTAGTGCAATTACTCATCACTAGATGGCAATATTATACTACGTTTTAGTAATAAAGTACCCTGATAAAAGCGCTAGTGTCTTTGTAATCTTAATACGGTTACATTTCGGAGCACAAGCGTGTGGTTACAGATACTGCGTTACACTGGCGCTGAAGCTCCGCCCCTATCATGACGTCATGGCCTCACGTTTGCCACACGACTCACTTCATAGTCCCACCTACTCTTTTATACCTTCTCCATGGTGGTGACTATACACAAAAGCCCCCCTATGGCAGTAGCCTTGTGGCGTGCCCTGGGGGACGCAGCAGTCCAGCAGTGGACTGCAATAGACTGATGGCTACTTACCGTCAGTGGTAGTGGGTTCGTGCTCTCTATAGAAGTATCTTGGTACCCACGGTGTCGAGACATTCCTGGCTCTGACCCTTTGAGCCTCTTCTATTACAGTTTTAGCTTCAGTAGCAGCTACCTAATAACAAAAGATACAGGGTGTAAGTGACAGCCAGGCAAAAATTGGTATGCTGACTTCAGACCGTGATTCTAAAGCAAAAACCATTGAATTTTTTATTTTTAAATCTTGGTATATTTTGTTATTATTGTGGCATCAAAATAGTGTATTTCAGGTCGCAGTATTGTGATTCAGGTGTGACCAGTTTCACAATAAAGACGGATGCCACAATCGGACTGAGCCCGTGCCAACCGAGCGCCCGGCTTTATACCTGAGTATGATTCATCTGAGCCTCGCGCGACCGTGCACCGTCGCCTGATTCACAGAGTGACGACATTGTCTTAGTTCCGACCTGTTTACACTTGGGCTTCTAATAAGTGAAAGAGTATGATTTGAATTAAATTTGAGGCTTGCGCCGACATATGTTATTTCTAACCATTATACCTAAACGTTGACTTAATAAAAAAATTAATTGCCCCTGTCTCAGCCATTTACATTAAGAATGGAGAGGGACAGACATAAACCAGCAATTGTACATACATCTCATATTTTTTGAATGTGTGCAGTCATACATAAGTCACATACCAGCCAAGTTTCATCAAAATCTGTTCAGTGGTTAACAAACATCCATTCTAACAAATATTTACATTTATAATATTAGTACCATTAACGTATAAAGAACAACGGACGTAATGTTGTCACTGCACAGATTGAAGCACCGAAATGGCGGCGTGTTAGGCATGTGTGCGTATTTTCCAGTAGGCGCCGAGCTTACTATGGTTTGTATCCTTCCAAGCGGGAGGCGTAAGTTCGATCCCAGTCACGAGCCTGAACCAATGAATTTATTTCATGTACAGATTTTAATGTTGTAAAATTGTCACTTAGCTCGTGCCTCAGAAAGTAAAACCGTTGGTCCTGCGCCTGATCTCTCTCCAGTCGTGTCGGCTTTCCGTCCCATCGGACTATGAGAGTGACGGAATAGAGAGTGCATCTGTGTTTGCGCACACACTTGTGCACTATAATATCTCCAGCGTATCTGACCAATCTCCGTAGAGATTGGTCGCCTTGGCCGAAATACGGTCGGAGATCATCATGATCATCATGTGTGGGTGGATAACGCGTCAATACACATCCCTACTCCATGGAACATCGTTACCGAGCTTACTATGAATGCCTCACTCTGTGTAGTCACAACACTCTGTCCGTTATTCTTTATACGTTCATGATTAGTATATAATATAATAAAGAATAACTTATTTATTCTATGTATAAATTAATAGAACATGGAAGTGAAAAAAAAAACGTATAATACTACAGCTGCTTCTCTTCCCGGGCATACTGTACAAGTCAGTAGAGGGACAAGAGGGTCTTGGTGTTTTGTAGGCGATGGGCTGACCACCTGTCACTACTAACCGAACTTGTACATCTCAACTATACCCTCAAAATTGGTCAGAAGTGGCACCATGTGGTTCTATCGGCCCTTGGTGCTCTGCCTACCCCGTAAGGGATAAAGGCGTGATTATATGTATGTATGTAAATTAATAGAAGAATAGAATGTAAAAAAGGTACCAACCTGGTCGTCCTTCAAGATGGCTTCGGAGACCTTATTCCAAAGGCGTTTAGACTCAAAATCCTCCTGTTTTGACAGTTTAACCAGATACCTCTGCAGACGCTGATGCTTTAGTACTGACACGTCTAATAACGTGCTTGTTTCCTGTCAAAAATACAGCGTGTAAAAAAAGGAGCTGCAATATTTAAGGGTCTTATAGACCATCGAGGGTTCGCCCGCCACCGGGCCCTATACCCTCCGCTGACCCTCGGATCTGCAGACTCATGATCACGAACATAAGACACTACAGTCGCAACGAGAAGCCAGATCGAAGCACCTAGCATGCAACTATAAATACATAGCTGGTAATCGGAAAACCAATTAAAATTGTTAATCGACATATGTTTCGCCTACACCCGTCGCGTCATCAGGATTAGTTTTAGACCTAGTGAAGGGAAATCTATCTACAAAATTTTATACCAGAAATCACATGTTTATATTTCTAGAAAGTATGGAGAAATAAAAAAAAATAGCCGCGTGGTGGCGGCAGAGTAGAATTCGTACCACCCCATGTCTGCCCGTGGGTATCGTACGAGGCGATTAAGGGTTTCCGGGAGGTGGGCAGCAGCGCCTCCCGTGTTGACAACATAATCCAAAATACAAACTGTGGTCACCAACCCGCCTGCCCAGCGTTGTGACTATGGGCAAATACCCCTCATGGCAGTAGCCTTGTGGCGTGCCCTGGGAGAGGCCTACGTCCAGCAGTGGACTGCAATAGGCTGATGATGATGATGATGGAGAAATACCTAAACAGCTCAACTCATCCGTAGCAACGTAGCTTTGCCCATCTCTGGATGACGGAGACTTTGGGTTATGAATGTCTTGTGGCAAGTAACTTACCCCAGTCTTTTTGTCCTTAATATCGATCTTGCCGTCCCAGTATCCATCTAGAGTGGCCACAACCTCCTTATTCTTGCGGATTTTGCCCGCTATCGAGTTTGTTTGTTCCGCACTGCCCAGGAACGACTGGAAGATTTGTTTCTCTATTAAATGTGGCATACTATAGTATTAACATCAAAGGACCGGCAGGCTGATTACGTATCGAGCAATAGCAAAGCAGAAGCAATGGGATAGCGAAAATTGGACAATATTTGCGTTGAATCGTCAAAATTACTTTGAAAATCATTTTACGTAATACGAATTTAAGAAGCAATCAGCGAATTTTATACAATTTTTGCTATCGCTTTGTTTGCTTTGGCTAGTTACGTAATAAAGGGGCGGGACTCTGAAGTCCCGTGTATTTTTAGAGATACAAAATAATAACATACAACACATTAACCTAGTCCCACATTAAGATCCCTAAGGTCTTGTGTCGTGGGTACTAAGCAACGGTATATAAATACATAGATAAGTATAGAAACATCCATGACTCGGAAACAAACATCGATATTCATCATATCAATGTTTGCACCTACCGGGATTCGAATCCAGGATCTATGGCGATGCAGGCAGAGTCACTACGTACTAGACCAAGTTGTGAAGTGTGTGAATATTTAAAATTTAAATTACAGTGATTTTAAATAAGTACATTGACTCCTCTATGGTCCGCCTATTTAGTATACAAATCACCGATTGGTGTACCTACGTGTTATATGCGGGGTGTGCGTCACCTAAGTCACACCACAATACGATACACCCAAAACAATAAAAAGTCACACCCTAATAGAAAACATCCAAAATACGGCACATCCAAAACAAAATACGGCACACCCAAAACAAAATACGGCACATCCAAAACAAAATACGGCACATCCAATAGAAAACGAAACACAAAACCTGCCCTCTAGTTATCACTTACCATTTGCTAAAAGTAGAGAACCGCGATGAGCCAAGAAGCATGTCAAAACAAAGTTTTATGTCAATATATTAGATTCATATCAGCATACAGGGTGATTTTTGGTCGTCAACGTTCCCGAAAACTACGGAATCTCCTCATCATCACGATCATTTTTCTCCATGGAAGCATACCTGGGAAGTGTCTGGTTCCCAAGATATTCGGGTCCAAAGTTGAGTAAATAGACTGCGTTTTTCTGCATAAATGCACATTGACGCGCGTAGCAAGATTTTTTCACGAGAAATAATTAATATCTGTCTATCAAAAAACTAGCATAAACACTGGACACTATTGGTGTTATTACAAATGTTATTACAAAAGAGCACCTAAAGTTAGACTTGATTTAAATATGACGTTTGACAGCAAAACGTATGGAATATTTGCCAAATTTAGGGCACGTTTAGCTTAAACAATGTTTAAATTCTTTTGTAATAACACGGTATAAATTTCACCCGATCAAGTAATTAAAGAAAAAAAATCATGCGCTTCCCAGTTTCCCAGCAATTTTTTGGTATAAAATTACTTTATTTGATGTATAGAGTACGTACCCTTCGTTAAGGGTGGCAACAAAAAAAAAACATCCTGTATAGATTTCAGAATAAGCATAGAATAGAGAGTAATAAGCATACAAACATAAAATATTACGGATCCCGCAGGAGAAATTACATAACTTACAAAAGCAAAGCAAAAATAACGCGATCGCGAAAATTGTGAGTTACGTCACACACTCAGAATCGCGATCTCATTGCTTTGGCTTTGCTTTTAGCACACGATAGATACATACGTAAAATCACGCCTATTTCCCTGCGGGGTAGGCAGAGATTACGGAGCTCTATGTGCCACGGTCCTAACACACCTCTGTCACACGATAGATATATGTACCAAAGTAACATTTTTTTTTTTCTTCTGTTTGTTCCGGCTAAACATATACCAAAGTAACACCTATTGACAGATTTTTGTCTGTCTGTTTGTTTCGGCTAATCTCTCAAACGGCTGGTCCGATTTGACGGGACCTTCACTCGCATTTGAGCCAATATAATGAGGATAACTTACAGCTAATTTCAATGAAAAATCTCGAGAGATGTTTCAGATTAAATGGTCAATTGTTTTCATTAAAAAAATTCAAATTTAGTATTTAAAAAATCCGCTTTTATTTAGGATTAAAGGGGAAAAAACAGATTCTTACCCTCAGCTTGAATTCTACTTCAGCACTATACCCCGACTCTGCGCAGGTAACAAACACTTTGCCTCCCAACTCCATACTGAGCTGACCGATCACTATGCCCTTGCAGTGCGCGTACGGCGCGGTTGTGACGTATGTTTCCCCCCAAGATAGTAGATGCACTCTTGCGCAGCCCTCCAATATGGCTGACGTTGAGTTACCTGGGGGAAAAAGGTATATTGCAGAGAAATTTTGTGCGTGACTGTGGGTTTTTTTCTATGATTCTACAGTTATGGCTGTCCCATTTCGGGACACAGCCATGTGTATAAAAATTTCTTGTTACGGCCGATTGTAAAGTCGATGCTGTCTCAATTTCGATAAAGTTTTACAGAGATACAGCACCCTTATCAGCCTTTAGATAGGGTTGCATTGAAAAAATCGGCACAGCAAATGTGTAGGCAAAAAAAACATTGGGGTTATTACCGTAAAATTTGGATCTAGCCAATAAGCTTCCTTCAATGACGAATCCTTCTTTTCTGTTGGACACGTAGAACGCCGATACAGGGGGGTGGTGGGACACCTGCAATAAAACATAAAAGTACATTATGGTATTTTTCCTTTATCTGTTCAGTGACGTATTATGCCATGCCATTATAATGTTTCTGTCCTAATGCAACATATAATATGATCAAACATGGGATACACAATCAGAAGTGGGATACATAATCAGAAGTGAGTTACACGATCAGAAGTGGGATACACAATCAGAAGTGGGATATTCACACAGAGATGGGATACGACATCAGAAGTTGTATACAAAAATCAAAAGTGGGCTATATAAATGCACTTTTCATCTCTAATCTAATAATCCTCACCTGTTCAGCAACATAGTAAGTCCGGCCTTCGTCGTGCTTCCAGCAGCAGCGGAAGCTCTCTCCCAGCACCGGGTTGTAGGGCTTCTTCAGCCCTTTCGGCTTCCGGTAGAGCCCTGATAGATACCAGCTGAGGACGCATCTGAACCGGTTGTACGGAGAGTCCATGGATTTGGCCCTGGAAACATTTTTATTATTTTTTTTAAATACGATTTATAAACCTTTATATGCCTATGCTGATACGGGGTTTTAATACATCAGCTGCATATTTTTCCGTGCATGTTGTAAGAGTAAAGATAAGTAAGATATACTGTCGTCGTCAATTATCGAAGCTCGTATTCTTATAACAATTCTCTGCTCCCGTATGATGAATTTGGTAAGAGCGAGATGTCTCACTTTTAAACATCAAATTCACAGAGCTAGATAAACTAAGTGTATGTACTTTGCATGTAAAAAATATACTTAAGAATTAGAATAGACTCTCGTTCTCGAGCCAGGACTGAATGAATTAGGGCTGATAGAAGTGGTTTGCAATTCCTTTTTACACACCAAGTAGAAACACTTGCCTTGTCTAGTTATTACTTAGCTCTGTGAGTTTGACGTTTAAAAGTGAGACATCTCGCTCTTACCAAATTCATCATACGGGCGCTGGTTATTATTATAACAAATTACTTGTAGGCTATTAAAAGTTGGTATTTACAATTAGTAGGACATTGCGGTATCTCTTTCATATAGTAATTAATACGTAATCTGCGCTGTCGATAAATAGGTTATAGCAGTGTGAACACATCACTCACTTGGCCAGCAAGTCCGCATGGTAATGGGTATCAGCGAGCTTGTCCAAAAACGACCGCGGCTCGAGAATGAACGTCGGAAGGACCACCTTCGACAGATCCATCCCTGGCCGTACTTGCTTTAGAAGGAACCATAGCAGCGACTTGTTTTCCTCTGCCACGTCTTCTACTAACTCTCCCGACTGGAATTAGATAGGGAGAATTAGATGATTATAAATATTATTAAGAAAATGAAAAAAAAAATCATCTAAGTGAGATTTGAACTCACGACCTTTTGGCAAACCGTGATTTCGCTCTAACCAACTGAGCTATAACAATGTGTTAAATTTATAGTAAAATGACAGTTAAATCTATAGCCAACAATTGGTTAGCTGAGCTTGAGCCAAAGGTATAGGTTTAAATGTCGATAGGTGCGAAGAACAGTCAAACAAGTTACATACATACATAAATACACATGGCTGTCCCGAAATGGAGGTAACCCGAAATCGGGTCAATTAATTCGGATGACGAATTTTACCATCTCTTTTACATTACGTTTTTGGCAACGTTATTTTTTCATCCCGACAGCTATACGAGTACACTAGCCAAACCTCGGTAAATTAGATGATTTGATGCCGTCTTTAATCTTAATCAAGATAGAGACTGCATCAACATCATGGAGAAGAAATAAAAGAGGAGTAGCGACTAAGTATATTTTCATACAGAAATAGTGTGCCGCGGAGCGGGGGTGAAGTATGGGACGAGGGGAGCATTGAACACTGTAGCCCTGCCCATTTACATAGAAACCACCTTGTAGTGACTAGTCAAACTCCTTGCTCATTATCAATATGGTTCAAGATTGTCTTACTAGTGCAATTACTTATCACTAGATGGCAATATTATACTACGTTTTAGTAATAAAGTACCCTGATAAAAGCGCTAGTGTCTTTGTAATCTTAATACGGTTACATTTCGGAGCACAAGCGTGTGGTTACAGCTACTGCGTTACACTGACGCTGAAGCTCCGCCCCCTATCATGACGTCATGGTCTCACGATTCCTACACGACTCAGTTCATAGTCCCACCTCCTCTTTTATACCTTCTTCATGAGCAACATAGACCTATTTGAAGGATAAAGTTGATACTGTCTCTATCATGATCAAGTTTTAGATTTGACCATTGGAAAAGTCGAGGCTTTAATAGAATATAACCGCTGCATCTCCTTCAATGCATGTCGTAAGAGTCGACTCCACTTGCTTAGCTCTCTCAGATGACGTAGTAAGTTGCTACTGATTAAATTTAACCGCTATCGTAAGTGTTGCTACTACGAAGGTCAATGATTACACATACATCAGCCTATTGCAGTCCACTGCTAGACGTAGGCCTCCCCCAGGGCACGCCACAAGACCACTGTCATAGGGGGATTTTTCATCCGCCACGCTGGGCAGGCGGGTTGGTGACTGCAATGTGATTTTCGGACTATGTAGCCAGCGCTGCAGAAACCTTCAATCTTACGATACCCACGGACAAACATGGGGTGGTGCTATTCCACTCTGCCGACACCACACGGTTACAGATTAAAAAGTACCACTTACTGAGCCCGAATATTGGTCACCAACCCGCTTGCCCAGCGTGGTGACTATGGGCAAAACCCTCTATGGAAATAGCCTTGTGGCGTGCCCTGGGGAGGCCTACGTCCAGCAGTGGACTGCAATAGGCTGAAGACGAAGACTTACCGATCCCACGTCCCGATCAGGATCCTCCTCATATGTAGCCTCGATGCGGTCTAGAATCTCCTTCTCACGATGCACCGTTGGGGTAGCCATGCACTGATCGCTCTCGCTGTCAGACGCGCCCGCTAACTCTATGGTGCGAGGGAGATGGGTGCTGTTTTGATTATTCTACTCTATATGTGTGTAGTCTAGCTTACTTTTGAAATATAACATGGAAGAACGACGATGAATGACGTTCGTATACTGCTGAGAATCGACCACAATACTTTTATGTAAAATGACATTTACAACCAAAGTAGCTTCCCCGTAACTCTGCGTACTGATTGCATGAATGTTCGCCTGGTAACATGTAACATTACACCGCGTTACATCGGTAAGTTCAGTCTATCGTCACGCAAGCTGAATCTATGAGATTTGACAGTGAGTCGATTACCTTATAAACCGCTTTTGAATATTCAGTTTATTGAAATTCGCAGTAAATAAAAAGCTTTAGAACAAAAGAGCTTAGTTTAAATTAGGCTCAAGACGTTTTCCATGCTATAGTTAAAATTCTAGGATATAGAAACTTGTCTAGCTTCACACTTCAAACATTGGAGTTAGATAGCTTATATTAACTAGCAATATTAAAACTAGCATAAATAATCAAAATATTCATCCATATGAACCTATTACTAAAGTAACTGGCAACAGCAACGCGAAAGCAAAAAATGTATAATTTATCGCTGATACCTTATAAAATTCGTATTACGCAACAGCAAACCCAAACAATTTGCCATTACAATACGTTAATTGTAAAATTTTAACTATCGCATTGCTTTTGCAAGATGTGTAATCAGCCGAAAGATTGCTTCAACCAATATTATCCTTCAAGTCAAAATACTTCGAAACCTATGGGTGTGTTCCTCGCAACACATTTTGTAAGTTTACCCCACTTTTACTAACCTTCCATGCACACCGTTTCCGCATCAGGACTATATCTACGATCACTGCCATCGTCTTTAAATACTGTCTCTCCTTCCTCACTACCACTATTCACATCACCAACTTTGTTAACTTTAACGCCGCCATCAAAAGATATATCTTTAACTAGTACATAATCAAAATTGCTTCTTCTATGCACTTTAATATCTGTTGCGATAGTCCCTCTTCTCTTAGGCTTTACCGGTTTGGAATTATCCGTCACGGACAATGCTCTGTCGAGGAGTTTCGCAATGTTTTTAGACTCAGATTCAGCTGGAATGGATTCTCTTCGACTGCCTTTAGCTATATTATCTATTGACTTGGCAACTTTAGTGTCTGTAGAATTTCTTCGATCCAGGCTTAGGGTACTAAAGTAACCCGGTGAAGATTTCTGGCGTGACAGTTTCGTCTGTCGTTTGAGGTACGAGAAAATGCTTGATCTCCGCCTTTCTTTATGCTTGTCCGGGAGAATTATGTCTATTTCGTGTTCCATTTTTGACTTTCTTTCTTCCTTTATCTTCTATTTCATTTATTCATTAATTATGTGGAATCAGCGCGAGAATTTTATACATCTTCGGATGAGTTCATCAATTCATAATTGCTTTTCGGAGTGACTTTTTTTTTTTGAAGACCAAACACCATAATATGGTTTGATATTTAGGGATGTTTACCATTTAAAGTCAAGACATCAATATATTCGTAGCGTTAAAGATCGAAATATAGTAAAGTATTCCAAGAGCTCAATTTAATACGTAAAACAGAATATAAGATCAATAATACATACGCTGCTAAATTTAAACCGGTTTCAAAAATATGAGTAATACGCAAGTACGTTAACCTTTTACTGTTTTGTACATAAATTCTGACTGACATGCAAATTAATATTACCTCGCTATGGCAATTGCTATGCTAGGTATTGGCCTACTAACAGCCGGTTTTTTGAAGGCTAATCAACGATAACATTGTGTCAAATTCATAGTAAAATGACAGTTTAATCTATAGTCAACAATTGGTTAGCTGAGCTTGAGCCAAAGGTATTGGTTTAAGTGCCGATAGGTGCGAAGAACAGTCAACCAAGTTACGTACATATAAAAATACACATGGCTGTCCCGCCACCTGATTACGTAAAAACAATAGCAAAGCCGAAGCAAAGCGACAGCGAAAATTGTACAATATTCGCCTTGAAACGTCAAAGTTCTTTTGAAATTCATTTTCTTTTGCTAGTTAGGTAATAAGGGGGCCGAAGTGGGGGTAACAAGAACTTCAGGATCATAAAGGCGATCTTAAAGCCATATTTAGCATAGCGGGGACAGATGTAAATCATCAGTGACAAGTTGCTAGCTCATCGCCTGAGTTATGCACGGTAGGAGATGCAGCTGATGTATCAAAGTGAAGCTCCGCATCAGCACAAGATTGCTATCGTACTAATATTATAATCGCGAAAGTTTGTGAGTATGGATGGATGGATGGATGTTTGATACTCTTTCACGTAAAAAAGCCTGGAGCGATTTTAATAAAATTTGGTATGGAGTCAGCAGACACCCTGGATACTATACACATAGGCTACTTTTTGTCCCGGATAATTTCGACATTTTGTTTTTTCTGCAGTTCACGCGGACGAAGTCGCGGGCGTCCAGTATTATGTAATAAAATATGACCTTGAATCGATATGTGTTATGTATGTCTAAAACCAGTTATCAGTTATTATCAAAACACGATAAGAAAATCTGCGCAAAATATTAAATGATATTACGCTAAAATTATTTTCCTAAGGAGTAAAGATGGTTACTCCAAGGTGTTAAGTGAAATTTAGTGTGAAAACCTTGTGGCGTGCTCTGAGGGAGGCAGCAGTCCTGCAGTGGACTGCAATAGACTAATGTACATTATTCTAATATTACTGATACAGACACGTTTTTAATTAAAGTTATCACGTGGCTATTCACGTTCCTGTCTTATCTGCGATGGTTATGACGTAATTTGATGACGTAATAAGGTGTATAGGTATGTTTGGAGATCGGTGACGCACATGCCTTTGGATCACTATTTGCTTGCGTCTTATTAAAATTTCTATCCTACTTCCTAGTACATACATACGCCCATTATCCCCCAAAGAAGTTGGGCAGAAGGGTGCAAAATACACACCCACTTGCTCCAAGCGGGAGGCGTAAGTTCGATCCCAGTCACGGGCCTGTAGCAATGAATTTATTTCATATACAGATTATTAGCTTGTTCCTCGGAAAGCACGTAAAACCGTCGGTCCTGCGCCTGATCTCTCTCCGGTCGTGTCGGCTTTCCGTTCCATCGGACTATGACAGTAACGGAATAGAGAGTGCATCTATGTTTGAGCACACACTTGTACACTATAATATCTCCTGCGTACCTGGCCAATCTCCGTAGAGATTGGTCGCCTTGGCCAAAATACGGTCGGAGAACATCATCATACCAGTTAGCCTATTAAGTTCCACGTGGTAAGGGGTGAGCCTACCGCCGATACTTCCTAGTATTACAGATAATTATAACAGTTAGGCTGCTTTTCTAGAGAGCTATGCTTGGGATCTCTCTGCATGATCGAATCAGAAATGAGGAGATCCGCAGACGTACAAAGATCACTGACATAGCTCAACGGTCCAGCAAGCTGAAGTGGCAATGGGCAGGGCACATAGCTCGACGAACTGATGGCCGATGGAGTCGGAAAGTTCTAGAGTGGATACCACGTATCGGCAAACGCAGCGTGGGAAGGTCACCCGCGAGGTGGACGGATGACCTGGCCAAGGCGTCGGTTGGATACAGGCTGCTTCCGACCGGTCGGAGTGGAGGTTGTTGGGGGAGGCCTATGTCCAACAGTGGACTTCTCAGGGCTGTAAATGATGATGATGATGGTCGACTCTGATCGTCACACTTAACCCTAAACGTAAAATTAGTCCTACCTGTCCCTTTCTCTCGCAGGCATTTATGTTAAGAACGGAGGGGGATAGACTTGACTAAGATTAAGTTTACGTTTTAGGGTGACGACCAGAATCGACCATATTATCGACCAATTGCTTGTTTTGATATACCTATATAAAATAAGATATCTGAACTAGTATAAGTCTGCCATTCTACAAGACATTGGTCCATAATTTCAATGAATATAATCGTTAGATTCATTTATCGTATAAATAGAAAAAACTACGACTGAATATTATACTTCTAGTGAGCGAGGAAAAACTTTAAAGGAAATGAAAAACTATTAGAACTATATAGCTCTTAACAATTCAAACGCTAATTAGCTCTACCCAATAACGTGCTATCTAGAAGGACAAACATAGGCACAATCCTCGTGTATTATTTGCTCACTAGGTAATCGTAGAACGAGTACCTTGTTCAAATAAATTGGCCCTACACCACCAAGGTCAGTGATATTCATCGCAATCAACTGTTTATCACAATGGACCACATAGCTGTAGAGTATCTACCTATAATACTAACTACTACTATAATATAGTAGTAAGTACCTAGCAATAGAGTAGAGAAAACACATCCCACTGTCTTCTTCTTCAGCCTATTGCAGTCCACTGCTGGACGTAGGCCTCCCCCGGGGCACGCCACAAGACTGCCATGGGGGATTTTGCCCAGTCACCACGCTGGACAGGCGGGTTGGTGACCGCAGTGTGATTTTCGTACTATGTTGTCAGTACGGGAGGCGCTGCTGCCCACCTCCCGGAAACCCTTAATCGCCTCGTACGATACCCACGGGGTGATACAAACTCTACTCTGCCGGTACCACGCGGCTTGTATATCCTACTAATATTATAAACGCGAAAGTTTGTAAGAATGGATGGATGGATGTTTGTTACTCTTTGACGTAAAAATGGCTGGAGCGATTTTAATAAAATTTGGTATGGAGTCAGCTGACACCCTGGATTTACACATAGGCTACTTTTAATCCCCGGAAAATATTTGTATCCCGGACAATTTCGACATTTTGTTTTTTCTGCAGTCCACGCGGACTAAGTCGCGGGCGTCCACTAGTGTCACATAAACAGCGCAACTCGAATAAGACACTCTGTAAATGCAATAATAATAAACTCATTTGAAGCATTCATAACAAAGGAACAGAATAAATATTCATTATGTAAATATTTGCACATATTCGAACTCCTGGCCTATAGCGTCACAGGGTCACTACTAACTACGGCAAAATCCGCCTACACCGACATCGAATTTCAACATTTTTGTTTCGATAAAACGTACTATTAGCTAATTTTAGTTACCCACTTAATAGTACGAATAATGTAAACATAGAACCATAACTCAATAGATAAACAAGACGCACATGTTAATTACAAGCATGTGGGTATACAGTGCTATATGTATACAGTGTATACAATGCTAGCGATTAGCAGACAGCCTGCGACTATGTCTGCTTGAAACATACAACAAATAGGGTGTAAGGTAAGTGACAGCCAAGCAAATATTGATATGCTGACTTCAGACCGTGATTCTGAAGCGAAGGTTACACTCGAAAAACATAACCTTCCTTGAGGCGCAGTCGGGTAAAAAGGGTATCAATGCTGCAGTTCTGGCAACGCCATTTCGGGAACGCAGCCGTGTCCGTGTGTATATAATTAATATTCTAGTTGTTAATATTCAGTAATTTTATCAGATGTTTATAAAGCTAAATAAATGATTTTAGCTATTACATGTATGTATAATAATATTAATAGCCCAGTTACCCAACCCCACCCAATATTCACCCCCATAGCCCATGACCTTTGTTTCCATCGCATGACATAGAACTACACTCCAATAGTCTTGCACATGGCGGGGACCATCGCCGGGTGTATCATATTGTGCGGTCGGCGATGGTGTCCGCCATGTGTATCCCACACCATATTAAAGTTCTCTAAAAGGGGCCTCTACATCTTGGCCACGGCCCGATGCACGCCTCTCAAAGGACCGGGGCTCTGTAGTCCCGTGAATTTAAACAGAGATACAATAATGAAGATACGTACATACTTAGTTTACATAACAGGTTTTTAAGACTACATGATAATTCGTTTTGCTATGGAATCTCTTTTATGATTCAGCATCCGGGAACACAGCCGTATATGTATCTAAATAACTTTTTCTCTCGACTTTTTCTCCAAGTTGCTTTGGGATAGATAGGTTATGAAATTGACCTTGAGCTTTGCAAGTCGCTTGTTCTACATGACCCTAATCTTACTTCAAGGTAAGCATGATAATATCGCATATTTAAAACCAGCGTAATAGGCATCATAATCATAACATACTTAGAGTAAAACATACTTGCTTATTACCGCTGCCTGTCTGTCCCTGAGTATGCTTAGATCTCTTAGATCTTTTTTTAAACTATGCGAAGATGGATTTTTATGCGGTTTTTTTAATAGATAGTAATTTAAGAGGAAGGTTTATACAGGATGATTTTTGGTCGTCAACGTTCCCGAAAACTACGGAATCTCCTCATCATCACGATAATTTTTCTCCATGGAAGCATACCTGGGAAGTGTCTGGTTTCCAAAATATTAGGGTCCAAAGTTGAGTAAATAGACTGCGTTTTTCTGCATAAATGCACATAGACGCGCGTAGCAGGATTTTTTCACGAAAAATAATTAATATCTGTCTATAAAAAAACTAACATAAACACTAGACACTATAAATTTCGCACGGTCAAGGAATTTAAAAAAAATTTTCAAAAAAAAATTTTTTTTTCCCAGCATTTTTTTTGGCATAAACTTACTTTATTTCATGTATAGAATACGTACCCTTCGTTAAAGGTGGCCACAAAAAAACAACCTGTATACATAGCTAGGGATTTGCACGGTTACAATGCCCCTTTCACGCGGACGAAGTCGTGCAATTTATAAGCAACGTATTTTACGTTGCTTTTTACCCGACTGCCAAAGAGGGAGGGTAATGTTGAGGGAGTGTATGTAAGTATGTATGTATGTCTGTTCCTTTGTGACCTCCTGTAGCCTAAACGGCTTGATGGATTTTGATGTATGAGGTATCGTTAGATTTGTCTTGATTACGGGAGTGTCATAGGATACATTTTATCATAAAAGTCCCACGGGATAAAGACATAATAATATTTTTTCTAAATTTCCCTTTAAACAACAAAAATATGTATGCGGTATCATTAGATTCATTTCAATCACGGGAGTAATTAATATAGGATACGTTTTTTCTCAAAATTCCCACGGGAACATGTTAATTCTGCGTCAACGCAAAGCAACTCATGCGTTAGCAAGCAAAAAGATAGGGCGTGGCCTGGCATGCGGCGCGCGGCGCGGTGCGGAGGGGGATATGCTCGAGTATACAGCCCGAATGCGGGCACACGCATAAGGGCACACGTCGTTGACGGTCGTCTCTAAATAGCGATTTTTTCGATACTTCGTCGTCTGACGCGAAACTTATAAAGTATAAATAACTCGTTCTTTTTTTTTACCCGACTGCGCGACGCAAAGGAGTGGTATTGTGTTTAACAGCTTATGTATGTATGTATGTTTGTATGTTCCTTTGAAGCACTACACAAAACAAACGCCTAAGCCGATTTTTATGATTCATACGTCAATCGATTCCTCTTAGTCCGGGGAATGTCACTAAAGACTTGACGTTAGTGAAAATCCAATATGGCGACTACTGGACGCCATTTTGTGAAAATGAAAAATATTAAAGTCGACAAACTATACCGAGTGGGGTATCGTTGAATAGGTATTTAAAAATCATTTTTAGGTTTTTCTCAACATTTTTCGATTCGACCAACCGTTTAGGATCTATATCGATTGAAAGTTGCGTAACAACCATTCTCACATATAAGTTTTTAGACAGCAGTAAGACGAAAACTTCTTGCTGCCGAGCATATTGAGCATGTTTCTTGAAGCGTACCTATTAGTAGCTAGGTACTCATAACAAAAAAAGTATAAAATAAAAAACATAATTTAAAAAATCCAAAAACCCGACTGCTTAAAAAAGAACCAAATAATGTACATAATAAAAAATCTGAAAAGAAAAAAATAAGCACTTAGATGTCCGGTGGTCTAGAATTCTATAATATTATTATGGAATGAATACTATTGCATAACATAAAATATTTTCTAATGATCGTAACATAACAACTGAACAGCCAGGATCCATTGAAATATTAGCTTGGCTGTCGGATAATGGATCCCGACTGTTCAGTTGTTATGTTACGATCATTAGAAAATATTTTATGTTATGCAATAGTATTCATTCCATAATAATATTATAGAATTCTAGACCACCGGACATCTAAGTGCTTATTTTTTTCTTTTCAGATTTTTTATTATGTACATTATTTGGTTCTTTTTTAAGCAGTCGGGTTTTTGGATTTTTTAAATTATATAAATTGTGAAAACTAAAAAACCGTTCATTTATGTACATACATATAATCACGCCTTTATCCCTTACGGGGTAGGCAGAGCACCACGGGCCGATAGAACCACATGGTGCCACTTCTGACCAATTTTGAGGGTATAGTTGAGATGTACAAGTTCGATTAGTAGTGACAGATGGTCAGCCCATCGCCTACAAAACACCAAGACCTCTTGTCCCTCTACTGACTTGAAAATCGTTCAAATGCCCGATAATGCTAATGTACACTCTGTGTTCCTTAAATGGGGTAGTCAGGACTGCAGGATCATCAAGGAGATCATACAAACACGTTTAGCATAGCGAGGCAAGTTGAATGTTTCGGTGACAAGAAGTAATAGGTAGCTCGCATGAGAGAACACCCCTGAGTTCCTTAGTCTACTCTTACGGCATGCACGGACGGAGATGCAGTTGATGTATTCTAGTGAAGTCCTACATCAGCAAGTAATACAATATATTGTTTTCTTACCAAGTAGGTACTTTACTTTATTACCGTATTTCTGTACTATATAACTGTGACGAATTACTGCAAGGTTTGCGGTTACAAATACATACATATAAGATAAGTAAGTAAATATTAGCATAGGTATATGACCGTGATAGTGATTTTAACAGGTTTTCTTTTAGTTTAGTTCGGAAACAAGTGTCCTGTGCTAATGCAGGGCTTCACTAGAATACATCAGTTGCATCTTTTTTTTTTTTTTTTATTTGAGTAAAGTATGTTACATTTCGTTTTAAATAAACTTAGACACTAGATAGCAAAAACCCTTTGGGTTTATCCGCCTAGTGCGGTCTTTCTTAATAAAACTAATTTTACAACACTTATGCTAAAATAGGTATATATTATTTAGGTAAGTACTGCATATCTAAAAAGTTACCACTTGGAATGAATGGCAACCATCTTGTCTTCCGTCCGTATCTCCTTCCGTGCATGTCGTTAGTGTCGACTAAGGAATTCGGGGGCGTTCTCTCAGGCGATTGCTTTCGGCCAACTTGTCTCTGATCATTTAGGTACCTACATCTGTTTCCGCTAGCATAGCGCCAGGTTTAGCAAGACGTGGCCGTGGGACGACTTTCATGATCCTGCGGTTCTAGCCATCCCATTTCGGGATTATTTATTTATTTTATTTTATTTTATTCGGGAAACAAACGTTTGACAATAACTAATATTATTAAAATATATATACATACAACTATTCACCACATTCAAAAGTTTCCGCATTGAGAGACTATAACAACATAACAGAACATATATTTTGTTGCCATCCTTAACGAAGGGTACGTACTCTATACATTAAATAAAGTAAGGTTATGCCAAAAAAATATGGAGTTAAAAAAAAAAAAAACTTGATCGGGCGAAATTTATAGTGTCCAGTGTTTATGCTAGTTTTTTCATAGACAGATATAAATTATTTCTCGTGAAAAAATCTTGCTGCACGCGTCAATGTGCATTTATGCATAAAAACGCAATCTATTTACTCAACTTTGGACCCTAATATTTTGGAAACCAGACACTTCCCAGGTATGCTTCCATGGAGAAAAATGATCGTGATGATGAGGAGATTCCGTAGTTTTCGGGAACGTTGACGACCAAAAATCATCCTATATAATGTATCGCCTCTCGCGTGACAGCATAGTCCGAAAATCGCACTGCTTAGAGCAACGCGGGCTTCCTCTGCGGTCACCAACCCACCTGTCCAGCGTGGTGACTATGGACAAACCCCCCTATGGCAGTAGCCTTGCGGCATGCCCTGGAGGAGGCAGCAGTCCAGCAGTGGACTGTCATAGGCTTATGTGTGTATATTAAGTAGAGTCCTAGATATATAACCCGGTAACATATTTGCATTTATCAAAGATAACCTTATTTCCTATTTTAAATCCCGGAAAAATAATATATTTTCCCCGTAATTAGGTATAACTATTTATTCGATCTTTTCCTTGTTCAAACCTATACAATAGTTAAACTATAAATTGTAACAGTAAGTAATGCTAATGCATGTATGTATGTACTAGCAGACGCCCGTGACTACATCCGCGTGGACTGCAGAAAAAAACAAAATGTCGAAATTCTCCGGGATAAAAAATAGCCTATGTGTTAATCCAGGAAGTCAGCTAACTCCGTACTAAATTTTATTAAAATCGCTCCAGCCGTTTTTACGTGAAAGAGCAACAAACATCCATGCATCCATACTCACAAACTTCCGCGTTTATAATATTAGCAGGTTTAGAGTAAGTACATGACGTAATGATCGTATTTTAAGTAGTAATATTTCCCCTAAGGACACTCGGATTTGTTATGGTAAACTCGGGTAGATAGGCGATTTGAATTCTCAAAGTTTTTTTTAATTTAAAAAAACATAATTAGATATTTGAAAAAATCGCGTAACATTATTCATGACTACTTCACTAATATCATTGTTTGCTTCACTATATAACGGGATTCGAACCTAAGACCTTTGGCTCAGCAGGTCAGCAAATAACCCATCGAGAAACATATGATGGGATTTCCTTCAAAATTTTATTGTAATTAAGTAGCTATTCCTATCTGGTTTGCTGAATGAAATCTCCATTAGAGATACGCACGTCTTTTCCCATCTATGTAAATATTTCTTCTGTGCAAACTATCGATTTACTTGATATTTGTTATTGAATTAGAACAAGGGTTAGAATCAAATAGCCGGCTATAAACAAGAGCAAACAACTAACAATACACCTGTATCACACAAAACACTACCACAAACACAAAAGTTATAACACCACCGCCATCACTTTGGGCGTTAAAACAGCTGTAAAGGTCAACGAACTAGCAAAAATGTTAAGATAAAACAACTTGATAACTATCGCATTATTCACTATCAGCAAATAACACGGGCGTGCTTCGCGGCATTCCGTTTCACACTGATTAGTTTAATATAGTAAATATACTATGCGACGAGTATATTCCTTGTATAACATAACTAGAGGGCGCCCGCGATTTCGTTCGCAAAAACTTTCGAATATCCGCTAATATCTACGAGTATAGTGTCCGTGGTAAATTTCGGGGAAAAATCCTTTCTTATCGGATGTCTACGTCATATAAGAAAGTTTCAGGTGTCTACGATCAGCGGTATAGACTGTGCATTGATGTATAGATAATTATACCATGCTGTATTCCATACATACATATAATCAGGCCTTTATCCGTTACGGGGTAGGCACAGCACCAAGAGCCGATAGAACCACATGGTGCCACTTCTGACCTATTTTGAGGGTTATAGTTGAGATCAACAAGTTCGGTTGGTAGTGACAGGTGGTCAGCCCATCGCCTACAAAACACCAAAACCCTCTTGTCCCTCCACTGACTTGTACAGTATGCCCGGGAAGAGAAGCAGCTGTAGTATTGTACGTTTTTTTTTCACTCCCAGAGCAGCATAGAACTACAAATATGCAAGCTAATTCTAAAAAGCTAAGCTAGTTTATTTTTTAGTACTGTATGTATGTATGTACATGAACTATGAACATTCCTGAGTTGTTCAGGAATTCTCCATACTAATATACTTGTCAGGAAAAGCCTGTTGATTTGTAGTCTCAAATTTTAAGGTTCTCTACATACTTTTTTCTAGATAGACCCCTTTCAAAAGTTAACTGGTTATCGTGGAGGCCTACACCACATACCAATTATATGTGGACCCTCATTTTGTTCGCGCTAACGTAGACCCCCATCGAGTCTCCTGTGGACCCTCGGGGGTCCTCCTGGACCACTTTGGGAACCACTGATATAGTAGAATATTTCATAGTTTTTCGTAGTTACATACAAAAATTGAGTGGATAGCGAAGGAGATCTTATAATCACGTTTAGCTTATATGCTCATAGCTTTGTGAATTTTGAAGCGAGATATGTCGCTCTTACGCGAGTTACCTACTACATAGTGATTATGTAAATTAAAATAGAAGACTTTGAACAAAACCATAAGGATGTATTTTTCTTTTGACGTCATACATAACCAAAAATAATGATAGTCATCTCCACAACTCATTGCTAAATATATTATGTATAATAACAAAAACAAGGTCTCACGATGAAATCACAATTAATATTTGGAAGATCCTTGGTTTGAATCCCGGTAGAGGCAAATATTGGTAATAAAATTGTATCAACTTGACAACACAAAGATTTCTAAGAGAAGACCTATTGCTGGTACTTATAAACCACGGCATATAAATATCATTATCATCATCATCATCAGCCTATTGCAGTCCACTGCTGGACGTAGGCCTCCCCCAGGGCACGTCACAAGACTGCCATGGGGGGTATTTGCCCATAGTCACCACGCTGGGCAGGCGGGTTGGTGACCGCAGTTTGTATTTTGGACTATGTTGTCAACACGGGAGGCGCTGCTGCCCACCTCCCGGAAACCCTTAATCGCACGATACCCACGGGCAGACATGGGGTGGTACGAATCCTACTCTGCCGGCACCACGCGGCCAAAATATAAACATAGATAAATAATAGAAATCGAATTCGAATTCTACCGGGATTCGAACCCAGGACCTATGGATTCTTGCAGCAGATAGGCTTCAGCAGATAACTTGTCAGTTGATCGTTAACATCAGTGGGGTAAGCACGAACCTTTCTACGCGGCGTAACGCTAGCGACTCGCTAGCAATACCTATGGGAATTGACAGTTTGACGCTAGCGTTACGGACTATCGAGAGGTTCGTGTTTACCTCTCTGTTCTCACTCTGCTAAACGTGGCTATCGAATCTCCTTTACGATCTAGCGGTTCTGGCTACCTCATTTCGGAAACATCGCCGGCTGTATAGGTATGTATTTCTTAATTTCATCGTCAGCCTATTGCAGTCCACTGCTGGACGTAGGCCTCCCCCAGTGTACGCCACATGGCTCGGTCCCCCGTTTTCACCATCCAGTCACTACCAGCCGTCCTCTTTAAGGTCGTCGCCCATCGGTCCATCTGGCCGGAGGGCGCCCGTTTACTCCACCGTCCATCGGTTTTACGACAGATTGATTTTGGTTGTTTGATTGGTTGATTTCTTAATTTAAGACGAGGTTAACATATGTACCTACTAGCGTAAGCTAATTGTCTGCACAGTAGTTATTTATATTACATACATACATACATACATATAATCACGCCTTTATCCCTTACGGGGTAGGCAGAGCACCAAGGGCCGATAGAACCACATGGTGCCGCTTCTGACCAATTTTGAGGGTATAGTTGAGATGTACACGTTCGGTTAGTAGTGACAGGTGGTCAGCCCATCGCCTACAAAACATCAAGACCCTCTTGTCCCTCTACTGAATTGTACAGTATGCCCGGGAAGAGAAGCAATTGTCGTATTATACGTTTTTTTTACTCCCATATAAGCATAGAAAAAAAATATTTATATTATCAAGCAAAAAACACGAATTCAGCGATAAATACTGCAGAATTACAAAATACTATACCAACCTATTTCATTGTAGATAATTCGATACTTACCTAAACATAAACATACAGGGTGTAAGTGACACCATGGTAGCAGTTAGGTAGTCTAAATCCATATGGCACAATTTACTTACCGAGCCGAATTACTACAACCAAGCCCTTTATTATGGATATTGAAAAAGCATAAAATGTTAATTATCGCTGATAAATTTCGTCTTACACATACATTATACACACACACGGCTGTGTTTTCAAAATCGAGGAGTCAGGACTGAGGGTCACGATTTCACGAAGGAGATTAATTGCACCCAAAGTCTGCACTTATAGGATAAAACAGTCGATAATTCCATTTAATATCTGTTTAGTGCCAAATACATTTTAAAAAATCAACAGAAACTCAGATTCACTACAAAGATGATTCACGATAGACTTTTTTTACATGACTGCGTTAGAAGGAGAGTTATATTATTCGAGTGTATGTACGCATATATGTTTACGTGTATATTTCTTCGGTCGGCGGCGGAGAGCCTAGTGCTAGTCGCATTTGAGCTTGAAAGGTATCATTAGATTCGTCTTAGTCGAGACCCAGTATGGTCAAAAATTTTCGTTAAATAATATATTACGATGCCACTAACACCCTGTATTCAGAGCGCGATCGAATTTCAGCACAGTCAGATGTTTTGACGGCGAATAGCCCGTGTTACTTTGACCGTCACGTTATATACCTAAAGCTGCGTAACATACAAAAGAGTTTGTTCGCTAATCCCAGGAGGCCATCGCGCAAAAGTTTGTACGGATTTACCAAAGCTAAACCACAAGCAAAAACGTTATGCTATGCACATTTCGTACCGCGCTAAATTTTGACAACGTTTAAAGCCAAAAATAGACGTTAAAAAGTTTGAAATGCTGTCAAATGAACAGCCAATCCAAAGCTAAACCATAGCAAAAACATTTCATTGAAAGATTATAAACGTTATCATTTTACACGATTGCCTTCCAGCCCCCTTAGCATGACCACGCATCGTGGATATCGCATCGTACGATATGATAATATCGTCTCTATACAAAATCAATATGGCAGCTATATTTATCGTATTTTGACAGGCTAATGTCGAAAAATAGGTTTATCATATCGTGTTTCGCTAGTCATGCTACTTGTGCAGGTCTCTTACGCACTCTAGCAAATACGCTATAGCTATCTCATTCAAAGAAATCATAGCAACTACATTTGTAGCGCAATAAGTAATATCTCTGGTATATGGTTGCTTTCCATATTTTCTATAACAGGTGCAAGTGCCCCCTAAATCTTATTTGCAAAGGGCAGGTGCAAGTGTCAAGTGCAGATGCGAAGTGTGACGTAAAATCGATGTATAAACACATAGTCACGTTGTTAAGAGCACAGACAAGTAAACTGATTAGACGCTCGGTACCTCCGTGATACACATGCGTCCTTTTCACTCTTTTTAGTGTTAATACATTAAGTTGAACGCACTTGCACTTAATGTGTTAAAACGTCACACAAATCTTCTTTACTAAAAAAAAATATTGCAAACGATCGCTTGCTTGTTAAAACTCGAAAATCAATGGCATTTTATATAATTTTCAGTATATTTCAGTAGGTAATCAGGTTTCCAGCAAGTGACACAGATAAATTATACAATACATCTACACTTGCACTTACACCTGCACCTAGTCATATATAACTAAAGCTTCGCACACAAAAATACCAGTAGTCAGCCTACAAGTAAACTACACAGTGCGTCTACACTTGCACTTACACCTACAGTTACACCTGCACCTAGGCTTCGCACACAAAATTACCAGTAGTAAGCACAGTTCCAGCAACGTATACGCTCTGTGAAGTAAACCTTTCATCCCTCCTCTCCCTCCTTAAAGTGTCTAGGTTTGCCGAGGGTAGTTTTGTGTAGTCTATAAGGGAGTACTTATCGGGGGTGATTGATTGGTAGGCGTGCCTAGAAGAATGGTTTTTTACTGTAGTCATACAGTGGTACTAATAAATCGCGAGTAAAGTGAATTTTGAGAGCAAAATATGAAATATCTGTCAAATTAAACTAAGTAGGTACTTCTCATAGAAATGTACCAAATCCCTGGTACTTCTAGCTTATACCTGCAGGGCTAAGATGCGCACCAACGACATAGAGACGACAATTTATAAGAATTCATCGATATCGAGAATAAAATGTTTTCTCTTTCTTTACTACTGAATATGACAAGATAAGAATGCTTCGCACCAACGACACCGAGACGACAATTTTTCGACGGTTAAACTATCCGTGACACATTCCATTAGGTGCTGCGCCTATCCACGTTGGAATTGCTAAAAGTGTGCAAAAGTTGACAATCTAATTGTCTAATGAGTTGTGCACGCTGCTGCTGTCATCTGACGGCGCCGGAGCTGTATCTGAGTTGGACCATCAAAAGTGTGCAGAAGTGGGCAGTCTAATAGATGTGCTATGCACGCTGCTGTGTCAGCTGACAGCGCTGGATAGCGTTGGACCTCCAAAAGTTTGCAATAGTAGGCAGTCTAATTTGTCATATTTTCTCGTCGATGTATTTGATCGAACATATCGACATTTAAGTGCCTTAAATCCTCATAAATCGTTATAATTCGACAAATTCATGGCGCGCATGTTACGTTTTGTGAGATCTGTCGAGAAGTTCTCGTTTGACATTACTTTCATAGAATAAAACGATATAAATGCCTGCCATGTTAGCTACAAATCGACAAAGCGAATTTTATCGACCTTATGTCATCTCGTTGCTGCGCATGTTAGGCCTAATGGTCAAAGCTACCAATTGGAGGAAGTGTTTCGATAACCTTGCCAATAATTTCGCTATCGCTCGTGAAATTGTCACATCGTCATAGGTCCCCCTGTTTTGTTATTATTATGTAGTAGGTATTTCAAGCTATGATTTTACTGTATTTAATGCTCCTTCACACAAAAATCAAAAATCATTTTAAGTATATTTAAAGCAGTTATACGCAGTTATATGATCACGTTATAAATGAAATAACGTTTTCGACATATTCTTTTCCATTTTCCCCAAAACTTGGTATCACAACCCTAACTTACCTGGTAAACTCATCATCAACGCCATCTGTGGACGACGAGGTATACTTCCTGAACCTCTCAATAGATGGCGCTGTTTTAGTTATTAAAATATTGTCTGGGGTGTCGCAGAGCACTTCCGCGCCTTTGTGGTCTCTATAAAGGTTTTTTAAATTATCCCCTGGCGCGTCGCTAACCCTTAACTCTTTTTCAGGGCGCAATCTTATTAACAATTTGACTTGAGTCAGAAGAAGAGAAGAAGTCAGAAGAAGATAAGTTGCCCTTGGCGATGCGGGGCTTCACGAGAAAACAATAGCTGCAACTCCTTCCGTGCATGTCGTAAGAGTCGACTAAGAGTCGTTCTCATAGATTGACTGAATCCCAAAATACTTTATTTGCCAGAGCTGCAGGACCACTAAAGGCACCTTACAGCAAAATTTTGAATGACAAGTTGCCACCTCATTGCCTAAGAGAACACCTCTGAGCTCCTTATACGACTCTTACGACATGCACGTAAGGTTATGCAGCTGATGTATTCTAGTGAAGCCCCACATCAGAACAGCCCCCTGATTACGTAAAAGCAATAGCAAAGCCGAAGCCGCGCGATCGCGATAATTGAGTGTGTGTGCGTGCGCAGGGCGAGGTGCGGGGCGCGGGAGGACGCCGAGCGCTCGTTGCGCGCACGCACACACACACACTCAATTATCGCGATCGCGCGGCTTCGGCTTTGCTATTGCTTTTACGTAATTAGGGGGCAGACCTAATCATATTTTTTGTGCAATATTTTTAGTTTCATTCTATAACTTTATAGTTATTTAACTGTAATTATAGGATTATGAACTGTTTATAAATATTATTGGCTTAAAACGCTTTACTTTGCACAGGCATGAAAAAATCATGGGAATTAACTATGTCAACCCTATAAAAAGAAGTTAGTTAATTAAAAAATACCTTATATTCTTCGAAAACTCGTACTTAAAGAATACATCGTCGTTTTCCGAATCCGTTTTGGCGCCACTGTCCCTCAGTTCACTTATCCGTTTCTGAGCTATCGTAGTTTTACCGGTAGATGGCGTGGAACTGCGCCGTTTGGGCAGTGTTGCCATAAATTTGGCCAGATTATCCTCAACAAAATTACTCGGCTTCTTCTTTGGCATATCAAAACATTTGAGTATCGGCGATCGACTCATAGGAGTTGAGGCCAGGCTTTTGGAGCGCGACGTATTTGGCATATTCTCTTTCCTTCTCAAGAAATCCAAAAATCCGCCATCTTTTTTCTCGCTATCCGGCGACTGAGAATCCGTTGAATACTCCTTAGATATTTGTTCTAATGTGTCGATAAATTGGGCCCATTTCGTGATTTTCCTTGCCTTAGGAGTGGGGGGTGATTTGGTGGAACTTTTCGGGGTGTATGACCTACTTTTTGGAGAGTAGTCTGATACCGACATAAGAGGGGTTGGCGATGTGCATGGAAACATTGCAGCCATATTTAAAACTGTAGCAAAATAGCGGAATAGAGTGCGGGGAGAGAAACAATAGAAATATATATCTTTTTGCGACGACGTTTCCAATGGTCAGATAGAATAGAATAGGTTTTTATTTGAGGATTGCACATATACAGGGAGTAACAAAAGGGGTATGTTATGCGAAAATCTATGTAAATAGCCCACTGTAGAGAACCTATTTCCAAAATTTGGGACTAGAAATCATATTTATTTTTCAATATTGTATGAATATTCCTGAATTGTATAGCAATTCTCCATACTAACTGGAAAAATAAACATGTGATTTCGAGTCTGAAATTTTGTGGGTAGGTTTCTTTTAGTGGGATATTTACATAGCTTTTCGCTTAACATACTCCTTTTGTTACACCCTGTATAATAACAATAAAAAAAAACAAGACAAACAGGATAGAAACGTAGAAACTTTGGATAGAAACAAAGACAGTGAAAAGCAGGTAAGTATATAAGCATCAACTCAGTTAAGATAGGCTATCTGACCCTTGGAAAAACGGCCCTTAGATTTGGTAATAAACACAAATATATCATGAAATTATTTATAAAGATATGGAAAAAATTCCTCACCCGAGTGGGAATCGAACCCACGTCCTCTGCATACCGTGCTAGCGCTCTAACCACTGAGCCACCGGGTCAATTACTCGGATGACGAATTTTACCATCTCTTTTCTAAATTACATACATACTTACATATATACAGGATGTAACAGAAAGGGTATGTTAAGCGGAAAGCTACGTAAATAGCCCAATGTAGAGAACCTATCCACAAAATTTGAGACTCGAAATCACATGTTTATTTTTCCCGATAGTATGGGGAATTTTTAAATATCTCAGGAATTTTCATACAATCTTGAAAAATAAACATGTGATTTCGAGTCTCAAATTTTGTGGATAGGTTCTCTACATTGGGCTATTTACGTAGTTTTTCGCTTAACATACCCTTTTTGTTACATCCTGTATATCAGTAAAATTCATTAAGGAAATACGATAATATTGTCGATTCTGATACAAATACAAATCGAGAGAAAGGGACAGGTACAACTAATCTTAAGTTTTGGTTTAAATGTGACGGTCAAAATCGACCATACTGTAATGCTATCGTATTAAATTGCATCCATATTTCGCAAACAAACGTAGTCAGTGTATAATTTATTTACCATGTAAACACAGTTGGCAGTAGTTATTTAAAATAACCTGAAAATTGGTAAACACATAACAAAAGTATAAACCTTGTAACCATAGATAAATAAATTCAATAGATAGCTTTATGTAGGTATATTATCAACAAAAAATCAACACTTAAAATAGTAAATTGTCACATAAATAACGCACATTTGGTGCAATAATAATACAACTATAAAAAGACAAAAAAAAACTCTTCTTCATTTTAATATGATAAGTCTACGGTAAGAGTGTAGATAACTTTGGCGTGTAATTTAGTCAATTTTTTCAAACTCTTTTAGAGTGGCGTCATTATTGCAAAAAAAAAATCTGTTTGAAATCGTCAGTTAATTATCACCATGGTTATTTCATCATCTATGTCATTTCTTCACCTCTGTTATCTAATCACTTACGTGATTTTATTACCTCCGTCATTTCATCACTTTTGTCACCCAATAACCCACGTGGGGGAATCACCTGTGTCATTTAATCACTACGTCATTTCATCACCAATGTCACATAATCACCTACGTTATTTAATCACCAATGTCACATTATCACCTACATAATTTCATAACCTACGTAATTTCACCACCTACATCACATTATCACCTACATAATTTCACCACCTCATCATCACCACACATCTTACATCTAGCACTCACCGTGCTCGTTGAAATGCTTCTCTAATTCCTCGTGAGATAACGCCGCGGGCGCAGCGTCGGTCTCCGCGGTTTGTGTCTGACGGACGCGGGAACATCTGTGCATACAGATATGAAAATTATATCAAATTGTTTTATTCGACACTAGTGGCCCGCCCTCGCTTCGCTTCGGTAGATATCAGTACATAGCTACAACTTAATATGAACAGCGGCTTTCGAAAAAAAAAATGAATTCCCGTTTGCCCTTCTCTTTCGGGAAAACTTTATAGCCTCATCCGGCCCCATCATTACCTAATTTGCAAAAGCAAAGCGATAGCGAAAATTGTGCGAATTTTGCACAAGTTTCGCATTTAAATGTCAAATTCGTATTAGCTAAGAGCAATAGCAGAGCCAAAGCAATCAAGGAATATCAAAGTGATAAAATCGTCTTTGCTCATACATTTCACATTTTTTCGTATTATGTAAAGATCGCAAAACGATCAGCCAGCAAACGAACTGTCAAACCGCGATAAATATTATGTTGGCAGAAACGAACTGCCATACAGCCAATTCTGTTGTAAAATAATTTAATATCGTATTCCATTTATATCTCTTTAGCTTTTCACGCCGAATATGTTTTTATAAATTAGCACAAAACACATTTTTTATTATTTTCTCAGAAGTAGCAATGTGTTTTTCTAATAGTTTTAAAACAATTAGTAAGTCAAACATCGCAGTAGGCTGTGTACGGGCCATCGGCAACCGTATAAACCGCTTGTGTCAGCGTTTACCGCGACACAGCGATATTTTGTAGTATTCTAAGTTAGTTCAACCACGACTGTTCACTAATAGACATCGTTACGAGTAACTCATCAATCATTAGCATAGCATTGTACCTTATAAACTAAATGTGTGTCTTCTACAATAAACTAGCTTATTATCAATTAAACATCACTTTTAGCATATTAATAATACAGGCTGTATGATTAAGAATCCCTTTGCTATTCGTTCAGAATGTTTTATAAAGTGAGATCAGCATCGGTATGATGAATTTGGTGAGAGCGAGATGTCTCACTTTTAAACGTCAAATCCACAGAGCTAAGTAATAACTAGACAAGGCAAGTGTTTCTACTTGGTGTGTAAAAAGGGATTGTAAACCACTTCTATCAGCCCAAATTCCTTCAGTTCGGCTCGAGAACCAGTGTCTATTCTAATTCTGAAGTCTATTTTTTACATGCAAAGTACATCTACTTAGTTTATCTAGTTATTAATAGCTCTGTGAATTTGACGTTTAAAAGTGAGACATCTCGCTCTCACCAAATTCATCATACCGGTGTTGCTGTTTCCTCAGTCGCCATTTTACATTGTATTAGTTTTATTTTTTTGCTACTGTATCGTCTTTGGCGCTAGTGTGCTAGCAAAAATTTAGCAAACGATTAGCGAACGATAGGCAATACGAATTTTTCGACAGATCGCGCATCTTCGGCGCGACCACCGCGCGAATTTTGCCGATCGCTAATTTTACGGTAATCAGGGGGCGGGTCCAATAAGGATTCTAACGGTTTAAACTAGGAGTTTATTCGTTGCAAACATACACACATACAAATCTTTCCTCTCTATAATATTAGTGTATATGACCATACCTGAGCATAGCATTGCTGCATTTGAGCGCTAGCTCTAGTCCGTCGAGCCAACAGTGTCCGGCCGCCTGCGACGGAGCACGGAATATCAGGTGCGCGGTCGGTAACGGCTGCACCACTGCGCCTGCGCATAGACAACGGTCAGTCCTGTGTCAGGTTATATAAGGTTACCGGCGGAGCCAATAGACGTTGTCCTGTCCCACGTGTTAAATACGAACTTTCTGCAATAAGGTGTAACAAACTGGACCGACATAAAAATATCATTATCTGAGTTTCTCTATACTCTGAGTTTTAATTACGTAGAATTCTGACAGCTGTCACTTTTTGACAAATCAGAGATCACAAACCTTTTTGACCGGGTACATCTTTTTTACAATACGCATCTATAGGTATAATAAAAAAATTCGGGATGAATAAAATAACGTTGCCAATAATGTAATTTGAAAGAGATGGTAAAATTCGTCATCCGAGTTAATTGACCCGATAGCTCAGTTGGTTAGAGTGAAAGCAAGGTTTGAGAGTGGCCGTGAGTTCAAATCTAACTCGGGTGACGAATTTTTTCATTTTCTCATTAATATTTTACAATTATAACTTACCTATAGTTTCGTTATGTGGACCTCTAGGTGCCCAAATACTCTGTTCCAACGGGTGATATAGCTTGAAGCAGAATCCGTCTTTCTTGCTCGGTCGCTCGATGACCTGACACGAGGTCAATAGTACTGTGCCTACCCAGTGGCTGCTCTGAAATTTATGGAATTTAAACCAGTTATAGATTATTGTTATTAATGTGATGCGGGTCTTCACTGGAATACATCCTATACCCACTATAGAGAACCTATTTCCAAAATTTGAGACTCGAAATCACATTTAAATTTTTCAAGATTGTATGAAAATTCCTGACATATTTAAAAATTCTCACATACTATTTGGAAAAAATAAACATGTGATTTCGGATCTCAAATTTTGGAAATAGGTTCTCTATAGTGGGCTATTTACATAGCTTTTCGCTTAACATACCCTTTTTGTTACACCCTGTATATGAAAATAATATTTTTTATGAATGTGTTTGTGAAAATGTATGTTACTCTTTCACGAAATTACTTTTACTGAGCATAAAATATTTATAATTTAAGATTGACTAACTGTTATCTTATTATACAGAGTGTTTTTTCGTTGCCCCTTAACGACGGGTACGTACTCTATACATCAAATAAAGTAGGTTTATGCCAAAAAAAAAAAGCTGTGAAATGATGTAATAAAAAAAAAAGAAAAAAAATATTACTTGATCGGGTAAAATTTAATTTTATAGTGTTTATTCTAGTTTTTTCATAGACAGATATTAATTAAATCTTGCTACGCGCGTCAATGTGCATTTATGCACAAAAACGCAGTCTATTATTTACTCAACTTTGGGCCCTAATATCTTGGGAACCAGATATGATCGTGATGGTGAGAAGATTACGTAGTTTTCGGGAACGTTGACGACCAAAAAACATCCTGTATGTCCGAAATTCCCACCGATAAGGGGAAAAAGGAAATACCCAAGTTCTGAAGAAGTCGCGCAGGGGCGTCCGCTAGATGCCACTAATTTAACAACTACATTTGATCAGCGCCATCTATGATGGAATTTTTGAACTGTTTTTCTTATGACCGTTGAAATGTCAAAATTCCTTTGAAATGCATTTTACGTAGTACGAAATTGAAAAGCAATCAGCGAATTTTGCACAATTTTCGTTATCGCTTTGCTTTTGCTAGTTAGGTAATAAGGGGGCGTGTCTATGTATGTATGTATTTACACTTACCTTGGCCTTAGGGCTTTTGTATAGAAGCAATAATCCCGGTTTAAGCACGCACCAGAGCTTAGTCCACGATTTGAGCGATCCCCGAACCTGTTGAGAAAAAAATAATCATTACATACAAATATTATTATAATCAGCCTCAAATTTGTTAAAAAATGGGCAATTGCACACCCACTTTTCATTAGTTTGCCTATTAAACGCCATGTGGTAGGTAAAATGATTATTTATTCGCTCAAACATAGTACAATTAAGTTATTATTAGATTAGACATGTTTTACCAAAAATGTGGCATACAAATATTTTAATTTCATCATCATCATCAGCCTATTGCAGTCCACTGCTGGACGTAGGCCTCCCCGAGGGCACGCCACAAGACTGCCATGGGGGGTATTTGCCCATAGTCAGCACGCTGGGCAGGCGGGTTGGTGACCGCAGTTTGTATTTTGGACTATGTTGTCAACACAGGAGGCGCTGCTACCCACCTCCCGGAAACCCTTAATGGTACGATACCCACGGGCAGACATGGGGTGGTACGAATTCTACTCTGCCGGCACCACGCGGCTAATTTTAATTTATTCAGAAATAAATTAAATGTAATAGGTAAGCCTACTTCCGTTTACTCATTCGACAGATTTTTTAATGCCTGAAAAGCGACGGTAGGCACACCCCTTACCACGTGGGCCTTAATTATTAGGCTAACTGATGAAAAGTGTGTGTATAATTTGCACACTTTTGCCTAAGCTCTTTGGGGGATATTGGGCGTGATGATGTATGCGTTTAATGTATATCTCTTACCTTCAACCAATCGGCTAGCACAACAACCGCTGGATCCTCGATAGAATGGAGAAGAGCGGACGCGACTCTCTTCTTCTCTCTTCTGTAGTGCTGTCTCTGAGCTTTGTAGCTCTCCTTGCGAGAGAGGGCGGCGCTTGGTGTGCGGATGACTCCCACCGCTGTTTCCGATGACTGGGAATAGATGGTATGAGACCATGTTTAAACTGCCTGCTTTTACTGTGGGTTCTATAAGAAAGTGTTTAAAATTTGGCAGGTTTTACACGCATATGACAACGTATTTACTTTTCAACTGAACTTTTTTGGTTAGTTTAGTTTTGATTCGGCTGTGCCTAAAAACGTTCATTTGACCGCGTTTTGGACATTTTCAATGTGTCTCTCTCTATTGACTTTAAACGTCATCAAAATACAGGATGTTTTTTTGTGGCCACCTTTAACGAAGTGTACGTATTCTATACATGAAATAAAGTAAGTTTATGCCAAAAAAAATGCTGGGAAAAAAAATTAAAAAAAAAAAAAATTAAATTCCTTGATCGTGCGAAATTTATAGTGTCTAGTGTTTATGTTAGTTTTTTTATAGACAGATATTAATTATTTTTCGTGAAAAAATCCTGCTACGCGCGTCTATGTGCATTTATGCAGAAAAACGCAGTCTATTTACTCAACTTTGGACCCTAATATTTTGGAAACCAGACACTTCCCAGGTATGCATCCATGGAGAAAAATGATCGTGATGATGAGGAGATTCCGTAGTTTTCGGGAACGTTGACGACCAAAAATCATCCTGTATTTAGCGACATATGTAACATAACGTTTTTGGTTGTGGTTAAGCTTTGGTAAATACGTTCTCTCACAATGGCGTTTACACTGCTTTTACTTATTAAGCGCCATCTATTAAAAGTAAAGGGCGTAATCTCAAGTTGTGCTTTTTGCCAGTTTATGAGGTAGTTCTGAGTTTTCTTGTCAGAGGGCATTTACATCAATTATGTGTATGTGTGCTCTGGATTCTCGTTTGAGTTAGCTCTTGTAGTCCTCAATTAATTATAATTAAGGTGGCTGCAGAATAAGACATACCTTATCAGAAGAGGTGCCGTCGTGCAAGTGACTGCGACCGTCGCCCGATGCGGGGGCGGGGCCCGGCGATCGCGGGGGAGGGGTGACCGTCGACTCGGACGCTGTAGCCAATCAGATACCGATGTTGTGAGGTCGTAGCCAATCGGAGAGGAATGTTGTGATGTTATGACGTTGCTAACCAATCATAAACGAATGTTGTGTATTGTGAGGTTTTGTGGCCAATAAGTAACTAATGTTGTGTTTTGTAACGTCGTGTGGTCAATCAGTAAACTAATGTTGTGACGTGCGGCCAATCAGAAATGAACGTTGTGATATTGTGGTCAATCAGTAACCAATGTTGTGAGGTTGTGGCCAATCAGGAACTGATGATGTGGTCAATCAGAACATAATATTGTAACATGTAGACAGTCAGAAACTATTGTGATTTGTCATGTCATCGATCAGAAACTAATGTTGTGACGTTGTGGCCTATCAGAAAATTGTGTGTTGTGACGTAGGGGCAAACTTTGTTACAATGAATATCGATGTTTGTTTCTGAGTCATACAAGACCTTAGGGATCTTAGTGCGGGTCCAGGGCCTAGGGTAATGTGTTGTAAAGTGTGTGAATATTTATTTATTACCGTAGGCTCCGTAAATTGGCGGAGTGGCCGGCGCGGGTAGGATCACGCTGAGGGGCTGCGTTTGCTTCTGTAAAAGAATAGAGAACGGTTTAAAAGGATCAGGTAGAACTACCTTGATACCAACGGGACTAGTACAGTGGGGTAAGCACGAACCTTTTTCGCGGCGTAACGCTAGCGACTCGCTAGCAATATCTATGGGAATTGACAGTTTGACGCTAGCGTTACAGACTATCGAGAAGTTCGTGCTTACCCCCCAGATCTCTAGATATTTAGTAACGTGACGCTATCTATCGTCCGTTATATTGTCAAATTTCACAGAGTCGATAGCATTATATATCGAAAGCTGCTTGCAAGGTAGGCACGCCTAACTTGTCTTAGCAGCATCCAGCTGAAAAGGGACCCGTTTGGCGGTTGCACGTACACGGGACTGACGGGCTCCAAATAGGGCACACAGTTCTACTTACTGTTCTTCGTTTCATGTTACTTCTACCTGTCTACTTACTTCTTTTAATCTGTATTTCTACCCTATTTCTATTGTCCTTTTCTATGTTACTTCTGTCCGTGTATGTGTAATTTTGAAATAAAAATCTATTCTATTCATTACAGGGCTTAAAAGATCGTGCTTATTGTGTAGATTTTGCATGACACTTAAACTTTGCCTTGTCATATTAACAGTAAATAAACGATAACTCATCAATTCCTTTATACCGTAAGTCCTGTGCTAATGCTGGGCTTCACTAGAATACATCAGCTGCATCTCCTTCCGTGTATGTCGTAAGAGGCGACTAAGTAGCTCCGCCCTCTGATTACCTAATTTGCAATAGCAAAGCCGCAGCAAAGCGACGGCGAAAATTGTACAATATTTGCCTTGAAATGTCAAAGTTCCTTTGAAATTTGTTTTATGGAATACGAATTTGACAAGCAATCAGCAATTTTTTGTACAATTTTCGCTATCGCTTTGCTTTTGCTAGTTAGGTTATAAGGGGGCGGGGCGTTCCTTCAGGCGAAAACTTGCTGATCACTGAACATTTGTGCCCGCTATGTTAAAGTTCTCGTAGCACCATTCTGAAAACACAGCCGTGTTGTCTATGCCATAAAAGCACGTAACTACAACAAACTTATCTAATAAAAACACTCACCTTATAATAATTAGGTGTCGACGTCTGAAACGTGCACTCCGGCGCACGCAAGGCCGGCGAAGAGGGGGTTGTGGTGGAGGGGGAGGAGGGTTCGATAGCTGGGGAGGAACTCATGATGTCAATTGTCAGATCATTGTCAGAAAATGTCAAAATTTGGCGCTGTATGACGTTAAAATAGGCTGTGTGATGTGAAAATAAGCTGTGTGATGTCAAAATTGGTTATATGATGTCAAAATTGGCTGTATGACGTCAAAATAAGCTTTATGGTGGGACTTTTCTTATATAGTTTAAATATACTCTATTGTTGTATACAAATTACTTCTACTTTTTGTTGCAAAGGCTTATAAGGCATATAATATACTATTTTGTATGTCAATCGGCATTAAATTACATATAAATGTATATAATCTGTAACATTGACATTACGTCAAAGACTTAGCATTATCAGTGGCTAGAATAACCATATTTCTATGACTAATATTGCGATTGTCAATTTAAGTGACAGATGTCAAAATATTTGACATTTTTTAAATCTCCTTAAATTAGGAATGTCAAATCAGACAGATGTGGTGGGAATGTAATTTTAGTGGTGTATATTAAATATTTAGTTATATTTAAATAGGTGAAAAAATATCTTTATTTATTGCAATATTTATTTATAAAGCCATAACCTCTAGATCTGGAAGATTATAAAGTAGTCAACGAAATAAATATAATCTTAATGGCAGTGACTTATAAATTTATATAATATTAAAATAAAACAAATGGAATGGTATAGGGAAGTGAATAATATCATAGGAATAGGAAGGAAAAAATCTGAAACAAAAAATTATGCATTAATTATTATATTTTTGCAGACGAACAAACGTCGCCGAGATAGCCCAACGGTCCAGCAAGCTAAAGTGGCAATGGGCAGGGAATATAGCTCGAAGAACCGATGGCCGATGGAGCCGAAAATTTCTAGAGTGGATACCACGCAAAACGCAGCGTGGGAAGGCCACCCTGGACGGACGACCTAGTCAGAACCTGACTGCTGGATGCAGACAGCTTCCAACAGGATTTAAACCTATATGTAAAATTAGTCCTAACTGTCCTTTTCTCTCTCAGCCATTTATGTTATGAACGGAAAGAGATAGACCTGACTAAGATTAGGCTTACGTTTAAGTGTGACTACCGGAATCGACCCTAATATCTATTTAGAATCACTTACATTTCACTTTGGTAACGTTACCCGATGCTAAATGAATTTGTGTCTGAAAAGCGGCGGTAGACTTACCCTTTTAGCAGATTTACTTTTATTACTTTTTAGATACAAAAATGCGTTTGAGGTTATATATTTCGAGTAAAATTAGTCCTCTTTCTTTTTATTTTATGAGGTATATGTACCTACCTGGATAGTATCTATATCTATACATATAATTAAAATGTAACGGATCGCTGTCTGATCACTGATCAGATATATAAGAAAAAATATTTTAGAATACCTTTATCAACGCAATAGTACCCAAAACAATGATTTTTTGAATTGTTGTCTGTTTGTCGGTTTGTCTGTGCGTTTGTGCACGCCAATCTCAGAAACGGCTGAACCGATTTCGATGCAGTTTTCATGAATATATTGTGACAGGTCCCACTTAACATATAGGCTACTTTTTATCCCGGGAAAATGTTTTTATCACGGATAATTTTGGTATTTTTTTTTTTTTTTTACGGTAGTCCACGCGGACCGAGTCGCGGGCGTCCACTAGTTTAAAATAAGTAGCTGTGGTTATATAAAACTTCAAAGACGAGCTAAAAATATACAGATAAGTAAAATAACGCTTGATAACAGTCAGCTAAGATAAACGGGATGATTGATGAATGATGATATAAAAACAAACGTTAGATACATTGCGTACTCTCAGGCGATGAGCTAGCGACTTGTCACTGATAAACTGACCCATACGAGTATCACAAAACGCCGCTGTGTAACTATACGCAAATTAGGTAATCAGGGGGCGGGGTCTACGAATAAACTGGATTTTTCCCGCCTGCGCCAGAAGGAGAGTTATGTTTTTATGTATGTACCTATAACCTAAGTATATTTCTTTGGCACGCTGTGAAGCCTAAACTGCTTGTCGCATTTGAGCTTGAGTGCTCTCACTCAAGATATCGTTAGATTCATCTTTGCAGCAAGAGTGACGCTGGGTTAAAATTTTCGCATTTAATGAGGTTTCTTCTTCTTGCAGTCCACTGCTGGACGTAGGCCTCCCCCAAGGCACGCCACAAGGCTACTGCCACAGGGGGGTTTTGCCCAGTCACCACGCTGGGCAGGCGGGTTGGTGACCGCAGTGTGATTTTCGGGAGGCGCTGCTGCCCACTTCCCAGAAACCCTTAATCGCCTCGTACGATACCCACGGGCAGGCATGGGGTGGTACAAACTCTACTCTGCCGGCACCACGCGGCTGATACGATCCCATATGGAAGGAAGACGGATTATTCGATGTTCAGTTTATTTTGTAAAGTTACCTATAACTTTAATAGTATTAATAAATCGGGCTCAATAATCTATTTTAAGACTACCTACTCTCTCTACTCACAAAACCCAGTTTCAAAATCATCCTCACATAAACTGTTAGCAAATTAAATGAAAATATACTAAGCAGTGTTAATTCGACGTACACACTAGCGCTCCCTCATCTTATAAGAAAATCACACTCAATTCCATTATATGTTAAGTGAATTGGCCTCGAGTATGTTTACCACAGTAAATAGGCTACGTGCTTAGAACATTCGTCATAGTATATGTACATTATATGATCACTTGCATTTACTTTGGGCCAAAGTTCAGAAAATATGCAAATGACAGACTCACACTTCAGGTACGAGTATTTATAACCTACTACATATTGAACTGGTCTTTAAAGAGGACGGCTGGCAGTGACTGGATGGCAAAAACGGGAGATCGAGCCGTGTGGCGTACTCCGGGGAGGCCTACGTCCAGCAGTGGACTGCAATAGGCTGACGACGACGACATATTTAACTATATGCAGATGCGGGGCTTCACTAGAATACATCGGCTGCATCTCCTTCAGTGAATATAGCCGATAAGCTATCAAACTATATCCAAAATTCAATTAGCTCCAATTAGGGTGCTGTTACTGTTTCTTTTCTATATGTGTGTTCTTACCTGTTTACCTACTCTTTTCTATTGTGTCTTTTTCTACCCTATTTCCATTGTCTTGTTCTATGTTGTTGTTGCTGTCCGTGTATATGTAATTGTCAAATAAATTCTATCTATTCTATTCTATCTATTCTAAAATGCTATCAAAGCTATTAAACTTATCATTAGCAATGCTCCGATACGCTAAACGTGGGAAGGATCTCCTTCGTGATCCGGCAGTTCTGGCTAGAAAAATAATAAGCAGTTATACCTCCTCAACATATGTGAACTACATAAGTATAAATAGAAAGCAGAAAGAAAGAAATTATTTCTATTGAGGGATCGCCCACCACCGGGCCCTATACCCTCCGCTGACCCTCGGATCTGCCGACTCATGATCACGAACACAAGACACTACAGTCGCAACGAGAAGCCAGATCCAAGCACCTAGCATGCAACCATAAATACATAGCTGCTAATCCGAAAACCAATTAAAATTTTAATCGACATATGTTTCGCCAACACCCGTGGCATCATCAGGATTAGTTTTCCATGTTAGTTCTATCTACCGAACCAATACAATTTAATATTTAAATAAATTATTTATTCAGCATTCAAAAATAAACCTCTTTTCCAACGTTTTATTCATATGTTATGAAATTTTACACACCTCGTTCGTTGTAGCCGTCCCTGGCGCACGCGATAGAAAACCGTGAACTTAAGTAGCAATTCTAATAGATTCCGTTTCTTAGAACACCTCCTACCTATGCGATTTCGGAACTAAGATTTTTGTATGCAATACCTAACAGTACCGAAATGCCCTCTAATAATGCATTTTGAACGACATGAGAGAAAATTGTAACGTCCGTGTTCATAGACTACCTTTTATTTGGAGGGCACTTAAGCTCCCTGAACTTAGCCTGAGAGTACGCCCTTAAATTATTGAATCGACTCTTACGTCATCAGCAAATGAATGATGATATATGTATGACAATACGTTCACTAAGTACCTACATAACATACAAGTTAATATGTTTTATCGGCCATTGACCACAAAATTATCACAATAACGATAGCCAAGGGTCAAGTTCTGTGATAAATATATAGGACGCGTACTATCCCACTCCAATGGTCCGTTTCAGAATAACGAGTCCTTAGAACGACTCCATCCCACGGTGCGTGTCGGTGCGGACTGGTGCGAGTCCGCCTACACTTATCACCGCGGATCCAGACGCACCGAGACGGACGCGTCTGCATTATCACGGACGCTCCCCTTCCCACGGTCCGTGGTGCGGGCTCGTGCGCGTCGGTGCGCAATATCACGGACCGTAGGAAACTAGGAACCCACCTGAAGAAGTCAACAATGACAAATGTACGTCGGGTGAAGCAAAAAACGAGGCGAAAATCCCGCATCTTCCGCTCTTCACTGACCGCACAATCGCCGTGCGCGTTTCTGGAGCATGCTCCCGACGCGTTCGCCGCGCACGATTACTAATTTATAAACAACCATAAAATATCTATAGGTACACCTGTTAATCAATATGCCAACGATCAAAGAAAATCATCTAGAAAACTAATCGCGTATTTAACAATATTTACCTTTCGAATAGTTTACTATATTGTCGTGGCTTATTGCCAGATATTGCAGACGTAGACCGAGTGCCGATTGCACGAAATGTGTATTCCTAATCATCACATGAGCCTATTCCAGTCAACTGCTGGACGTAGGCCTCCCCCAGGGCCACAAGACTACTGCCATAGGAGGGAATTGTCCATAGTCACCATACTGGGCAGGCGGGTTGGTGACCGCAGTGTGATTTTCGGACTATGTTATCAACACGGGAGGCGCTACTGCCCACCTCCTGGAAACCCTTAATCTTATGATAACCACGAGCGGACAAATGATGTTGCAATTCTAATCTACCGATACTACACGGCAAGCCTTGGGTGACCCCTACATAGACATTTATTGTATAGGTCTATTTAAAATTAGTGACTATCTTTTGACACGAAACTAGGTAGGTAAAAAGAAACAACTTTCACTATGGGACCTACTCCGAAATTTTGAAGAAAAAAAAATCACCTGTTCCATACAATCTCAAATAATTACTGCACTGAAATGTATGGAACAGCTGATTGTTTTTCAATATTTCGGAGTTGGTCCCATAGTGAAAGTTGTTTCTTCTTGTTTTACTTACCTAGTTTCATGTTAAAAGATAATCACTAATTTTCGATAGACCCTATACATATAATCAAGCACCCACAACTTTTTCATGAAAAGCTTATATCATGTTTTCCCCGAAATTTCAGGATAATCTGCTTTAGTGTTAATGAGTAAATATATTACAAACATCCATTTTTACAAACATTAATATTTATAGTTGTACTTAGAGCTTTTTTTGCAAATACATATGTTTGTTGTAATTTTATTATCTGAATTATCAGTAATACATATCTGTGAGTTATGTTATCATAAAAACTGGTATGTTATCAAGATACAAAGATGTTAGTTTACTTGAGTCGTAATCATAACTATTATGATTCCTTATGTAAAAAAAGTAGGGGGCACCCCCAAAATTTATTGTTTTTTTTCTTGTAATTTTTTTGTGTTTTTGCCATTTGGCTACGAAGCCCTAAAAAGGATGACAATGAAAACACATTATTACAGCAAAGAACTGTGTCAAAGAGAGAAGAGTGGAAAGTGTTGGAAGAGATGCAGAGATGTCCTAAAGACATGCAGATGTAAATTAAATGTAGATACCTAAATAGTGTAACAAAAATTTACAGATTGATTTAGGAACATGACTGGCCTCTTACAGTGAATGTGATACAAGACTAGTGAGGGGGAGAACATAATGGCAAACATTATAAGATGGTGCATAAATACCTATCTTGTAGCTGAATTTCAATCTATTGTGAATTTAAGCCTGATTTCATATAAAAATGTTTAAAATATTCAAATAAAAATTTGGCTACGGTATATCTATCGGGATGAAACAAAAAACGTAATGTAAGAATAAAAGTTTAAAAGAGATGGTCAAATTCATCATCCGAGTTAATTGACCCGGTAGCTCAGTTGGTGAGAGCACTGCACAGAGCGAGAGGTTGTGGGTTCGAGTCCCACTCGGATGAACTTTTTTTTATTTCTTAAAATATATTTATAAAAATATTGTTTAAAAACTAATTACAGGTTAATTAAAATAATTACCATCATGTAAAGGAGGCATGCAGATATAGATAATATGTCATAATGCTTAAATGTTATTAAGATTACTAAGCTTTTATTATTTAGGATTAAGAGATTATTATCTGAGTGTGCAGAAATGTACAAATTAAACACCCACTTTCCAGCAGGTCTATTAATGCTTAGGTATGTGGTATGGGATCTGCCCACATAACTAGAATACAAGGGGAAATGATTCTGAGTAGGTATTACTAATTTACCAAGGACACTGTTTATGTAGGGCTCTACTAGAATACATCAGCTGCCTCTCTTTCCATTGATGTTGTAAAAGTCAAATAAGGAACTTGTGAATTCTAATTAGCTAGAAACTTATCACTGATAATTTACATAGTTCTCCCCGAACCACACTTTTGCTAAACATCTTTTGCAGTTCTGGCTAGCCTGGCTACCTATTTGAGGAACACAGCTGTGTGTATATATGTATGTATGAAACAAGCTAACCATGACTTGTAAAGATGCTAGACAATGAAGAAGTGCTATTGAGTGGGCCTTCAGGGAAAGTCTATCACTAAACTTCAGTTATATATAGCATAGCTTTATAGTTAAGTAACTTTTTAATTTATTGTAATATTTAGGTATTAACTTTTTTCACCATTGTTTTCACTATAAATGGATTAAAAATATGTCAACTTCCTCATCATTATTATTGCAGTCAAAACTCAAGTTTAGTTAAGTTTTAAGCCACTAGTGATAGGTTTTGACTTTAAATAGGATTTAGAAGTGTGTACTCCAGGGTTTACTAAACTTCTTGGTGAACAAAGCCTCATTTGTATATAGCCCATACATAGCCAGACCAACAGACTATAACTGACAAAAAAGCTGTGTAAATTGTTAAAACCAAGACTAATATTAAATCCAATAAGAATCTTATTCACTCTTATGTAAATGTGACCTAATACCAAACCGTAATAGGGTCATAATTCGATTAGTGCGTAACACTTAGTTACTTGTTTATATTAATAAATAAGTGATGAATACTTACGTCTTATATTAGCAATAATCTCCGATGATCCGCTCATCAATTATCCGGTAATTGAAACGGAAAAGCACAGGTCCACTCGCCGGGCATCACTTTGTCGATCTTACTGTAGAAGCGAAAAGGTAGGTCAACGATCCTCTTATAAAAGCAATGCGTGATAATCAAATATCGAGATGTGTGGCACGCAATATTTAATTGAAGACGACGCTTACGCCTAATTGGAGTCCTTCAATAAGACACACAGTTTGATAGCGAAGAAAAACTATTCGCAGTCCACAACTCGCAGTACCAACAGCAGTAGGTATAAAAAGTTTCACGCACAGTCACACTATGTCCGCAAAGTGGGATAGAGTTTCCAAACTGTCCAATAGTCGTAACTTTTATTTTCCTTATGTATTGTCGATCAAAAGTAATAATTTGGCTGGTAAATTTATTTTAGAGAAGAAAACTAGACTATTTTCCGCTGCCTTGCTACAATTTTGATTTTTGACGTAACTTGAGTGAGTGAACGATTGAAGACTTTGTGTGTGACCGTATGAGTGAATGGTGAGTGAAATAGTGAGACTAAAAGAGAATGAATGAAAGGCTAAGCTTCTTAAGGTACCTTTACACGAATAGCAAACAACCGGCGTGGCGGCGGCGGTATGATATCTATCACTTTGATTGGCTGGGGCATAAATTAAAAAACTTGATAGTTCAAGGTGTTTTATTGGTTTTATTCATAGAAATGTAAATCCCTGGGTTTTATTATTAGCATTCACCGGGTTTTCTTGACCCATCGTCATTATTATTAAATGTATCCGAACGAATGACTCCTAGAACCGTAAAAACCGGTCATGTCATCGACTGAATTGACAGCAGGACAACCTACAATTTTTTCTATAGGAGAGACAGAGAAAAAACATAAATAAACCAAACAAATGTAAAATGTTTTGCTTTGCTGAATAAAGTTAGAAAAGAAAATTTATAATAAAACCATTAAACCGAACAAAATCTGGGGTTAAGTTGTGATAATGTCTTCATTTCTGTGTTTTATATGCCATAGCACCATCAATTCTGATACGAATGAAGACACCCGTGAGAAATATAGAGAAGTTGTTGGTATGAACGTAAGTGCACATTTCACTTTTGGTAAAAACATCAGACGATTCGAAGAATACAACTAAGGAATTCAGCCCGCCTAGCACGGCCAGCGTAACACGATATGATAAATCAAATTGTTGTAAAAAATCATTATTCTAAGTCACTGACCTTACCTGGTTATACTAAACACAAAAAATGGCTGGAGGATTTCCTTCATGATCCAGCACTTCTAGCTACCCTATTTCGCCACATTTGTGTGTATTTGTGTATTTCTTGGTCTTGCTAGATACGATAATTTATTATAAATATTATTAAGAAATGAAAAAAATCTCCACCCCCAATGAGATTTGAACTCACAACCTCTCGCAAACCGTGCTTTTGCTCTAACCAACTGAGCTATTGGGTCAATTAACTTGGATGACGATTTTGACCATCTCTTTTACATTACGTTTTTAGCAACATTATTTTTTATACCAATAGCTACTATACACTAGCTAAATCTCGGTAAACAAATCTGAATCCAGTTGTGTGAAACAGCTGAAGCTGAAAGTGTGAACATATTATGTTGCACTTTTATAAGCTTTTCACTTTCTTCCTTTTTACTACCTATAGGTATAATAGTAATCAAAAACCAATTCTATTATACTCTATAGATTCATTTGTATAACTTGTTCCAGTTGAGTCCAGATTCCCACCTCTGTCACATTTGTTGCCATGTTCTGAACAAACTGTGGATGTTCAAAGCGATCTGTGTTAAAAGGAGCCTTGAGTATCCAGTATTGTTCAGGTAACATATTATCTATATTCTTCTTATTCTTTAGCCTTTTGCAGTCCACTACTGGACATAGGCCTACCCCAAGGCACGCCACAAGGCTACTGCCACAGAGGGGTTATGCCCATAGTCACCATGCTGGGCAGGTGGGTTGGTGACCGCAGTGTGATTTTCGGACGATGTTGTCAGTATGGGAGGCGCTGCTGCCCACCTCCCGGACACCCTTAATCGCCTTGTACAATACCCACGGGTAGGCAGGGGTGGTACAAACTCTACTCTGCGGGCACCACATGGATAATCTATAATAGATTTATATATTTATAGACTCACCAACAGTATACACATATTACTTTGGGTAACATTGTGACATGTATGTGAACTTTATTGCCTATATTTTAATCTAATCTATAAGTTATATATCAGCAGAGTTTCATCAAAATCTGTTTGGTAGTTTTTGTGTAAAATGATAGCAAACATCAAAATGTTAATACTTTTTATTTATTATTTATCTTTGAGTCAACTAAGGAATTCAGGGGCATCCTCAGGAGATGTATACATATGACGTATATATATATATATATATATATATATATATATATATATATATATATATATATATATATATATATATATATATATATTTAAGAAACACCTAATAAAACTGACTATTACTCTGATATTCCTCTTCTAAAATGGTAAAAAAAAATATTACCTCAGAATATTTACAAAAATAAACTTCGGTAAATTTCCAGTGAAAAAGGAACTTTGAATCTGCAAAGAAATGACTTGGAAAAGCATACTATATGTCCAGATATTGAATGTAACACAAATCACAATAGTTATCTTAACTCTGCATACATACTGTTTGAACATTACTATGATAACTCTGAAACTGACTCAAACTGTAAAGTAAATAAATATGTTAAACTAGAACATAATATAGAAAATGATTTTTTAAGTCAAAATGAAATTAATGATACCAATTTTGACAACCCTGAAGTTAATGATGAAATCACTAATTTAGAAACAAATGATGATGACACTGTATCAGTTGTCTATGAGAATGATGGTGAAATTCAAGAAAATAATGTAGAGAATTATGAAAATTTTAATAATGAAACTAACAATGATTCAAACACAAGTCTGGTTGATAATAAAGATAGAAACACAGAAATAAGAGAAGATCCTAAAGAAAAGAAGTTTAAACGTAAAAAGAGTAAGAAGAAGAATATAATTAAAGTTACATACACATTGGAAGAGCAGAAGGCTAGATTGGAAGCTGCAAGGAAGGAAAACAAGTATTTAGATGCAGAATTTAAGTGCTACAACTGTGCTATGGGGTTTCTGTTTAAGGATACATACCAGGCACATATGATGAGGCATGAAGAGGTATGAATAGTTTGTACCTAACATAACTGACTGATTTATTGTGAACTATTTAGTTGTATTTTTCGGACCTTACTATTCAAAAGCTTTAAACCAGGTCAACATCATCATTATTTACAGCCCTGAGAAGTTAACTGTTGGACATAGGCCTCCTTCAACAACCTCCACTCCGACCGGTCGGAAGCAGCCTGCATCCAACCGACGTCCGCGACCTTGGCCAGGTCGTCCGTCCACCTCGCGGGTGGCCTTCCCACGCTGCGTTTCCCGATACGTGGTATCCACTCTAGAACTTTCCGACTCCATCGGCCATCAGTTCTTCGAGCTATGTGCCCTGCCCATTGCCACTTCAACGTCTGCGGATCTCCTCATTTCTGATTCGATCACGCAGAGAGATCCCAAGCATAGCTCTCTCCATCGCTCGCTGTGTGATCCTCAGCTTCTTTATGAGGCACATAGTTAGAGACCACGTCTCGGCACCGTAGGTCATCACCGGCAGCACGCACTAGTTGAATACCTTCGTCTTAAAGTACTGGGGTATCTTGGACACAAATAAGCTTCGTAGTTCCCGAACGCTAAACTAATAATCAGTTTCATTTGACAGCTATTCCATATGTTTTGATGTCAAAAGTCATGCATAAACATTCCGCGCGGTATGTAATATTGCTTGTCATGATCTGGGGCTTCTCTGGAATACGTCATCTGCATTTCCTTCCGTGCATGTCGTAAGAGTCGACTAAAGAATTCAGGGGCGCTCTTTCGGGCCCTGAAGAACTTGTCATTGATCTTTTACATCTTCTTCTTCTTCGGCCTATTGCAGTCCGCTGCTGGACGAAGGCCTCCCCCAGGGCAGGCCACAAGGCTACTGCCTCAGGTGGGTTTTACCTATAGTCACCACGCGGGGCAGGCGGGTTGGTGACCGCAGTGTGATTTTCGGACTGTTGTCAGTACGGGAAGCGCTGCTGCCCACCTCCCGGAAACCCTTAATCGCCTCGTACGGTACCCACGGGCAATTCTAAATGTGGCTCTAAGATCTTCTATTCTATTCTATTCTATTCTTTATTGTACACAGACATTTTATATGGAAAAACATTTTACATTGACAATGTACAAAGGATCTTCTTTCTGTTCTGGCTACCCCATTTTGGGAATACAATCATCTGCAATGTAGGTACCTATCGTTAGCCTATTGCAGTCCACTGCTGGACGTAGGCCTCCCCCAGAGCACGCCAGAAGGCTCGATCTCCCGTTTTTGACCAGCCGCCCTCTTTAACTGGATGTACCTACCCACCTATAATGTATGTATTGTACCTTGTTCACAATAAGAAACAAACAAGAAATAAAATGTCAACAGTCAAACGGCGAGCATGTTTGCGAAGTCTGCACCCTCCGTTTCGCAACAGCAGCAGTGTTAAGATCCCACCGTCTCTGTCACTCGCAGCGTGTTGAATGCGGTGAGTGCGGGACGAAGATACGTGGAAACCATGATTGTAGGAGCATGAACGCGTCGTGCCATTTGTGTGCGAGGCCGTTTAGGTAAGTATTTTTGACGGTAAAAGCTTATAGTACTCCACCCTCGAATCCACCTGCCCGTGGTGCACCCTGCTATCTAACGGACGAGGCTCTGACGCTAAATCTATACTAATATTATAAAGATGAAGAGTTTGTTTGAACGCGCTAATCTCATGAACTACTGGTCCGATTTGAAAAATTCTTTCAGAGTTAGATAAGCAATTTATCGAGGATGACTATAGGCTATATAGCAACCCGCCCCGGCTTCGCACGGATGCAACCACGCGGACGAAGTCGTGAGCGGCCGCAAGTAGCTTACGATACCTATTTAGAATGACTTGGTAACATTTACCATTTTATTCGTTACCGGTAGCTAGATTGTTGTATTTGTGCTCGAAAAGCGGCGGTAGGCTCACCCATTACCACGTGGGACTTGATAGGCTACTGGTGAAAAGTGGGTGTGTAAATTGTACACTCCTGCTCAACCTCTTTAAGGGAATAAGGGAAGCGGAGATAAACACGCCTTTGTACATTTTCTTTCATAATTTCTGTCTGTATATAATTGTATACAATAAAGAATAAGAATAAGGGAAGCGTTTCCGGCCCCACCGGGCCACTAATTATTGTTTGGCCCATGTACTTTATATTCCAATCATTGTGAGAAACTTCGATATCGCGTTCTAGGATTTATATTTGACTTTGTTTCTGTCTGCGTCCGATAGATGGCTCTGCTACACGAATAAATCAATAAATCAATGTAATTTCCTTGCAAAAACAAATTAAAGTGTTATATAAGTAAATCGATATCCATTATTTGCCTTGTAGTACTGCAATAGTCGAGTAAAAGCATCAATTTCCTCGTTTTAGGGACACAAACGCGCTACAACAGCACCTAAAGCGCTTCCACGCACGTTCTAACCGACAATACACGTGCAGTGTGTGCGGACATGCGTGTCGCAACCAGGCAGCTGTGAGAACGCATATGCTGTGGGTATTATGGAATAGAATAGAATAGAATATAGTTTAATTTTTAATAGCTTTTGCTATAAAAAAAAGAAGATATAAGACATTAATGAAATTATAACAATTACATCGACGGTGGAAAGGCAAAACGAATGAAACGCCACTTTGGTCGAAAATGAGTTTTATATGCAGTTCGATAGAGTTTTGGATTCTCTATCGATCTGTCTAGGTTAGAAGTCATTCTGACGCATTTTTTGGCGTTTCATTTAAGGTATAAAAGGGGGTATTTCAAAAATACCCTCCCCTTAAACGACCGTTTTTCGATACTTTTTTTTAACAATGTCACTAAATTGATATGAAAATATTGAAGGTGCCTTTTAAATTACTGACCAAACTTATTTTTTACGAAGATGTCACATCATGCAATTTGCTCTTCCAAATAATTTTTTAATTTGGTCTTTCAATACTTTTTCCCCGCTAAGTTATATTTTGACATGTCGTAACACGTTTTCTTCCTCGAGAGTAAAGTAACAGCTACGGCGTTTCAGTTGTTATTCCTATCGTACTTTTTAATTAAGATGTCGTATCAGTTACTTAAATACAGTTACAGAAATAATTTTGACACAGGCAAATAATTTGTTTTTCCCTTCTTAATTTTAAGTAAAGTTGGCGTTTCATGCATGTATTTTTAAAATGGTACTCCGTAATTGTGTGATAACAGGTTAGAAATACATTACTTTCGTCACATCAAAGCTGTCAGTCACTTGTTACTATTACTACGCTACAGGTGGTTTTGTCCTTGTAATAACTTCATTCCGGTAAGTTTTCTTAATTTTGTATGAATGTAAATATTGATAATTGTTGTATGCGTGTATTAATGTGTGTAGGTATAATTTAAACAATAATTTTTAACAAATACAATTAATGTCAACAATTAGGTATTGTTAGTGTTGGAAAGTGACGTATTTAGTATAAAAACGCAAATAATTAAAGATAGTGTTCATTTAACTAACTTTCAAATAAAGTAGGTACCTAGTTTCGTTAATTGTATGTCTGTACACGTCCCCGCGACTCAGGTTCATTTAACTAACTTTCAAATAAAGTAGGTACCTAGTTTCGTTAATTGTATGTCTGTACACGTCCCCGCGACTCAGGTTCATTTAACTAACTTTCAAATAAAGTAGGTACCTAGTTTCGTTAATTGTATGTCTGTACACGTCCCCGCGACTCAGGATTAAATTTGATCTTAATGCTATTATAATAGTTGTATTTTTTAAAGTAAATAAGATACCTACATAAACTAATTTGTTATTGTCAATAGTTTATAGTAAGTTGTTGTACACCGCATTAAGGAATTAAGTTTAGGTACCCACTGCTTTAAGATTGGTTGTTAAGAAAAACCAATAAACGAATTATAGGATTTTTTTGTAGGTTTAGTCTAATAATTTATTATATTTCAGTGAAACTTAGTATAAGTTTTACAGAAATATAATGATATTAAGCAGTTTTTTTTTAAGTTATCTACTTATACCTACTTAATAATTAAGTATACATTAGTATACGTAATTGCTTGCTGCAAGTGTACCTACATCATTTTATAACTATGATAGTTTTAAAAGTCTAACTAGTTTTCTAGGTGCTTATATAATAAAAAGTGAGTGAAGTTACGTACCTAGTCATCGTCTACATAATTTCACTCATTATCAATCATACTTCACATAGGTAGGTATATTTGTATGTTCGTGTTGTCTGTGCATGTTAGTATGTATGTGTGTGTGTTTCTATAGAATGAGGGTGTGTATTAATGAGTGTACATAATTATGCATGCTTATTAACTCTTTTTTTTTCAGGACAATGGACGATTCACGGAAATCTCTTGCAAGATCAATACCGGTTTTTGCCTCTCGGTATCGTGCTAGTATTGCAGGCATTAAAAAAAGGTTAAATTTTGACATTGAAGAGTCCGAAACAAGTACCGATTCCGATAATAATAGCAGAATACAAAGCTCTCTTAAAGAAAACTCTACACTACAATGTAACCAGCAAAAAAAAGATGAAAAGAGAAGTTCATCCCTAAAAGCCGTACACACACTAGATACAGACTGTGGTGAGCTCACAAGGGTTGTACAGATACCAGATGACGATAGGAGTGAACGCCCAAGGGCTATAAAAGAACCAGATGAAAACCAAACTGAACACCCACACGACTTACTCAAGACAGCCTTATCAAATTCACAGATTCAATTTGAAAATACATTGCTCCTCGAAGACTTAGAGAAAATGGACACCTTGGGCCCACTCTCACCACGTGCCCAACAAATAGAAGATATAATTGTAAACCTTGACATGCCCGAAGAAAACGTCCCCTTGACTGATTTAACGACAGTTACACAAATGACAAACGAAATAAATACCTCATTACTAAAACCTGACACACTCGTACCTGTAGAATCAACAAGTAACAGTAACTCTATTCCAAATAAAACAAAAACGGCTTCTGTTAATAAACGTAGCAAAAAAGTATTCCTTGATTTTTTATCAGAAGACGAGGAAGATTTTCAGTGGAGTTCTTCATCTTGGACAATTTCGGAAAATGAAAGTGAAATGGAGTCTGATGCTAAAAAGAAAAAGAGAAAGAAACGCCGGACTGAAAATGATGATGGTAAAGTAGGAGAGAAAGGGATGCGTAAGGAAAGACCACCGAACAAGAGGAAAGAAATGAAAAAGTTGAAAGGACAAGGAAAGGAATATAGGACAAAATCTGGAAAGACCGTTCAAGAAAAAAAAATGTTAGACAACCCCTGTACGGAGGGGAAATGTAAATTTAATTGCTTTACAATAACTGATGAAAGAAGGATGAATATATTTAGCCATTTTTGGAATTTAGATAGCACAAGACGTAAAGACTGGCTAGCAGCAATGACAAAAAGGGAGCCTATAAAAAGGAAGAGAGCGAAGAATAGTTCGGTAAGAAATAATACATTTTCTTATTTTATTAACAGTGGCGAAGGGCGTGAGCAGGTTTGTCAAAAGTTTCTTCTGGCAACTTTAAATATTACACAAACTTATGTTTTTTATACTGTAAGTAATTCCGAATTCGGTTCAGCGAAACCTGACTTAAGAGGTAAACGTATCCCACTCAATAAAACGAAAGATGAACACTTAAATGCAGCCCGAAATTATATTAAAAATCTACCTGCTTTGCCCTCTCACTATTCTAGAAAAGACAGTACACGTTTATATTTGCCTACTGAGTTTAAAAGTCTGTCACATCTGTATTACATTTATAAGGAAAGTTTGTCATCACAAGGAAGAGATCCGATAGGGGAAAAGGTATTTATAAATCTTTTTAAATCAGAGTTCAATATCAGTATCCACCACCCTAAAAAAGATAAATGTTTAAAGTGTATTTCTTTTAAAGATAAAAATGATGGTGAAATTGTAGAGCAGAAGACAGAACACGAAAAAGATGTAAAAAATTCTTGCGAACGATTTAAAACACATAGGAAAATAACTACTAATAATTCTAATATTTTATGCGTATCATTTGATTTACAAAAGGTCCTAAATACGCCTTACGGAGAATCAATGCTACTTTATTATTCGCGGAAATACTTCGTTTATAATTTAACATTTTACGAAAATGGAACACGAAATGGGTATTGCTATACGTGGGGAGAATCAGATGCAAAACGTGGATCCAATGAAATATGCACTATTCTTAATAAATACATACGTGAAGTTGATTCTCGCGGCTCTGTTACAACTTTGTTATTTTACTGTGACTCTTGCCCTGGTCAAAATAAAAATAAAATAGTTTTATCAGCTCTTCATACAATTCTTCAACAATGCGCTAACATAACTAAAATCCAGATTAACTTTTTACTACCAGGGCACACTTATATGCCAGCCGATAGTATTCACTCTGTTATAGAACGCAATGTAGCAAAAGGTAGCATTGTTTGGGCTCCATCTCAATGGGAAACAATATTTGCGATGGCTCGCAAATTTCCAAGGCCTTATAATGTAGATGTTTTGACCCACAAAGACTTTATTGATTGGTTTTCCTTTGGAGATAAGTATTTTAAGGGCAATTTAGTGGGCAAAATTAATAAAGTTCGCATCGCAACTTGCATAAAAACTATTCCTAATACTATTTTCCTAAAATATTCAATGGATCCAGAGGCTCCTACGGAAGAAATTCCTGTTGTAGCAAAATTAAGAACACCCCCACAAGATAGATTATACAAAGCAATGTTACCAATATCTAAAGCTAAATATCAAGACCTAATAAAATTATGTAATTCTAATGTTATACCACAAAGATTCCATTCTGAATATAAAAATCTCCCTTCTGGAACCACAAAAGATGTTTTGGTAGATACTGATATTGAAGATGAAAACGTTGATGATTAATGTTAGTTCATTTGAATTGTTTTAAATCTTTACTTGTGATGAATGTTTTTATTTTGTATTACTATTATAAAAAATAGCCTTTCTAAGAAATTAAGTACCAAATTATGTATGTAAATTTAATACTTAGGTTACCCCTAAGAGCAGTCTCTTAGGGGTAACCTAACTATTAAATTTAAAAAATGCCTTTCTAAGAAATTAAGTACCCAATTCTGTATGTAAAATTAAAACTTAAGTTGTCCATAAGAGCAGTCTTTTAGGGGTAACCTAAGTATTAAATTTACATACATAGGTACTTATTTCTTAGAAAGGCATTTTTTAAATTTAATAGTTAGGTTACCCCTAAGAGACTGCTCTTAGAAGTATTAAATTATGTAATTAATTAAAAGTGCCATTAATTGATTATAAGACTGCTACAGAGACTAGATAATTTCCTTATTAAGATTTTAGTCACAAAATTGATCTCGAATTGAAAGTACACATAAGTTCCTATTAGTTATAAGTTATAACACATTGAGGTTAAAATGTTCCTACACGTACCTATGTTATAAAAAATATTTGATAACTGTATCTTTATTGCAACTCAATGAATGAATGTTTTAATTGTTTACTTAATTCTATACAACTTTTGTATGTTTTGTTTAATAAATAATTATTTTATTTTTGGTTGGAGCTAGAACCATTTGTTAAGTTTTTATTTTTATTATTTAAGCAAATAGTTATTCATAAGTACAAAGATTGTAAAAACGTTTGACCTATTACTTTGCTGTAAGAGGTCCATTACCTATTAAGCGTAGGTACTTAATATTTTCACTGTGAAACTTTGTTAATTTGATACTATTTTCCATTAAAGATTCTGTTTTAATAATTATGTCAACTTTATTAAAATTGTCAATATCTAAACTACTAAAAAGTACTAACTAACTAAATAAAAAGTTTATAATAAATTAAATTGTCTATTCCTTTACCACGAGATCAACTTAAGCCCTACAACTACATAACCGCGTATGGTCATTAATTCATTTTAACGACCTAAAAATATAAGAGACATCACTCATAAAACATTCTTCCATTTTATTTTTGTTTCATCAAAGGGAAATGAAGCATTTTTCCTTCTACGCCTTTTTTTTCATTTGGCATTTAAACTAATTTCTCCCTCCTGTTTTTGTGGAGGTTTTGTGAATGAATTAATTTGTCCTACCAACTTTTTTTTATTGATGGTTTATGAAGTGTTTTTCCCAACTCACTCAAAATGTCAGAAACATGATACGCCACTTTTTTCTTGCCTTATTGACTTTAATTAATTTATATTAAATACAAAACAAAGAGCACATAAAACTTGATTTACTTATAAAATTTCAAAAAAATTGGTTAATAAACAAAGAAGTTATGATCATTTTTGTTAAAATTTAAACTTTAAACAGCTCTCCTGAACAATTAGCCAAATGGCGTATCATTCGTTTTGCCTTTCCACCGTCGACATGATTACATCTGCCGTGTGTTGCCGGCAGAGTAGAGTTTGTACAACCCCATGACTGCCCGTGGGTATCGTAAGAGGCGATTAAGGGTTTCCGGGAGGTGGGCAGCAGCGCCTCCCGTACTGACAACATAGTCCGAAAATCACACTGCGGTCACCCACCCGCCTGCCCAGCGTGGTGACTGGGCAAAACCCCCTGTGGCAGTAGCCTTGTGGCGTGCCTTGCTTGGGGAAGGCCTACGTCCAGCAGTGGACTGCAATAGGCAAGAATAGGTGTGATGATTTTTTTTACATTCAGCGCCATCTATGTGAAGCCCACTTAATGTTGTTTTCACTATTGCAGTTCGCACATAGCCCGTCGTTTCCCATGCCCACTTTGCCCCTCTGTGTTTCGAAGTCCGTACACCTTACATGCACACTCGCGACGCCATACGGACGATAGTGACAACAATCATCACTGTGTCGCTTGCAACACTAGTTATACTAGCCGCAAGGGTTTGCTTGCTCATTGGAAGAATAGCGCCGCTCATTTGCATGGCCCGTGAGTTCATAATGTATATAATCTATACTGATATTATGGCCGGCAGTCACACTTAAGGGGTTATATCCACTTGTGATTTTCAAAAAATCGATTTTGATTTTTTTTCATTTTTTAAATGTACATATATTCAAGAATATTCTCTGAAAATTTCAAATCGATCCGACAATTAGTTTCTGAGATATGAGCGTATTAGTAAGAACGTCTCCGAGCGTTCGAAAGTAGGCGGAGCACGAGCCGGAGTAGCAGCTGTTTCTGGTAGCTTCTACCCTTTTGTTCTCGACTTATATTGTGTTTGGGACCCTAAGATAATAATACAAATGGAAGCAAACGACGAAGCAGAGGGTTCCTCTTATGGTGCTGGAATAGATGACACGATGTAAGTTGAAAAAAAAAAAAAATTTAGTGTAAATCGTTCCCGAAACTTTAAACGCGTTTATCTCAAAACCGTGTTTTCAGAGTCGGTGAGGATAATTTCTCCGAAACCGCTAAACCGATCGGTTTGAAATTTTCACACGACTTACTCAGATATATTTTTCAGGTAATGATCGAAGGAATAAGGTTTTGGACAATAATTTCGATTTTTTAAGCCACTTTGAAGTGAAAAATTTTCATGAAAAACTGAATTTTTTTTTTGAACAGCCGCCATTTTGTCAAAAATTAAAATTTTGACTAGACCTTCGATCATTACCTGTATTTATTTATCATAAAACTAAATATTTTTGGTTTTTGGTTTTCAGATAATTTGGACCAGAGATATCTTGCTCACCGCCAAGCACTTTTTTTTGGAGGTCTCTCCGCAGATCATCTACAGGAGCTAGGGGATCCAATATTTTTTTAAATAAACCGCTGATTGTTAAAGTACATTAAATTCTGTTTAAGTAAATTTTTTCCATTAATGTATAAAATAAAATGCCTCTTTGGAAAAAATTCACAAAAAAACGCGTTTTTTCTGCCTCGCAAGTGGATATAACCCCTTAAACCTGTCCTTTTCTCTCTCAGCCATTTATGTTAAGAACGGAGAGAGATAGACCTGACTAAGATTAGGTTTAAGTGTGACTGCCGGAATCGACCCTATTAAAAAGCTGAAGAGTTTGTTTGTTTGGTTGTTTGAATACACTAATCTCAGGAACTACTGGTCCGATTTGAAAAATATACGATGAATCCGTAGAATAAATAAATACGTTGTAACAAATTAAGGAGAATACATACATACATATAATCACGCCTTTATCCCTTACGGGGTAGGCAGAGCACCAAGGGCCGATAGAACCACATGGTGCCACTTCTGACCAATTTTGAGGGTATAGTTGAGATGTACAAGTTCGGTTAGTAGTGACAGACGGTCAGCCCATCGCCTACAAAACACCAAGACCCTCTTGTCCCTCTACTGACTTGTACAGTATGCCCGGGAAGAGAAGCAGCTGTAGTATTATACGTTTTTTTTTCACTCCCAGAGCAGCATAGAAGTAATTAAGGAGAATGTTAAGCGAAAATCAAGCCCACAAGTCCTATCCACAAAATATGAGACTCAATATGACTTTTTTTGTATGGAGAATTCTTAAACAACTCAGGAATGTTACGAGGTAGTCAGTTCTGACTACCTCGTAACATTCCTGAGTTGTTTAAGAATTCTCCATACAAATAAAAAAAAAACAGCTCATCGCCTTAGAAAACGTCGACTTAGTCGACTCTTACGACCAGGGCCGGATTTAGAGGTCCGGAGGCCTCGGGGCAACAAAGAAGCGGAGGCCGCTGGTCCCAAATTACTTTCCAAATAAAATGATCAATTTATTCAGTTGAATTTTTCAATAAATAATTTATTGTGAAACCAAGCAGAACCTCTTAGTATTTAACATACCTACCTATATAAATATAATCGGAAACAAGAACTATCTGAAAAGATGTTTACTATTGTTTACTAGTTGATATTTGAAAGATTATTTTTTCCGAAACCTCTATTGTGGAGGCCCCGGGCTTTTGCCCCGATTGCCCTCCCCTAAATCAGGCCCTGCTTACGACATGCACGGAAGGAGATGCAGCTGATGTGTTCTAGCGAAGCGCAGTGTGTATGTGAGTAATTTAAAAATACTTAAGTTTCCTTTACCAAATCATCTTTTTTTGTTTCAGAAAAGCCTACAAGAACAATAAAGCGAATGAGATAGAGGGAGATGCTAACATCGAAAATTTCGTTTGTCCGCATTGTCATCGACGATATAATAACAGAAAATCTTTAGTTAGACATATAGGTAAATAAGTAAATAGGGTGTAAGTGGCTTCGACTAATATCTTAAATTCCTAATAAATAATTGATTATCATCAGCCTATTGCAGTCCACTGCTGGACGTAGGCCTCCCCGAGGGCACGCCACAAGACTGCCATGGGGGGTACTTGCCCATAGTCACCACCAGAGCCGGCCCGAAGTAAATTTTAGAATGGAGCGAGATCCAATTATGGCGCCTCTCCTGTTTGCTCCTAATAATACAGGTGATTTTTGGTCGTCAACGTTCCCGAAAACTACGGAATCTCCTCATCATCACGATCATTTTTCTCCATGGAAGCATACCTGGGAAGTGTCTGGTTTCCAAAATTTTAGGGTCCAAAGTTGAGTAAATAGACTGCGTTTTTCTGCATAAATGCACATTGACGCGTGTAGCAAGATTTTTTCACGAGAAATTATTAATATCTATCTGTCTATGAAAAAAATAGCATAAACACTGGACACTATAAATTTCGCCCGATCCAGTAATAAAAAAAAATAAAAAAAATTACATCATTTCCCAGCATTTTTTTTTTGGAATAAACTTACTTTATTTGATGTATAGAGTACGCACCCTTCGTTAAGGGTGGCAACGAAATACCTATGATTGAATTTAGTTCTCTCAGCGTCCGATAGATGGCTCTGCTATGTGTTATTTTATAATTTCCAGGCACGCACACAAAACCTCAGATGCCTAAGATAGCTGTTTGTCACTTATGCGGTGCTACTTTTAAGGTATGTATACAATACAGGGTGTAACAGAAAGGGTATGTTAAGCGAAAAGCTATGTAAATAACCCACTATAGAGAACCTATTTCCATAATTTGAGACTCGAAATCATATGTTTATTTTTCAAGATTGTATGATGATTCCTGAGTTGTTTAGGAATTTTCCATGCAATCTGGAAAAATAAAAATGTGATTTCGAGTCTGAAATTTCGTGGATAGGTTCCTTTCAGTGGGCTTATTTATATAGCTTTTCATTTAACATACCCCTTTTGTTACATCCTATATAATAAAAATATAATAGTAATAATAAAATAAATCGATTGTGACCGTCACACTTAAACCTAAACGTAAAATTAGTCCTACCTGTCCTTTTATCTCTCAGCCATTTATGTTAAGAATGGAGGGGGACAGACCAGACTTAAGTTTAAGTGTATATTTAAGTGTGATTTAAGTGTGAGATCACTTCATTGTGGGTTTTTATTCTTTATATTATTTTTGATTGTAAACAGAAAATTTGTATTGGAAAAAACATTTTCAAAGATAATGTAGGTACAAACGATGTTTTTTTCCACGTTTTTTTAAATGTTAAAAAAAAACTTAGGTAGAGACCGATATTTTTGACCCTGGTTTAATCGTGAATCGATTTATCAGCTTACGATACGAATCGATTTAAAAATCGAGGTTTTTCGGCGAGTCGAATCGCTTATAAGTAGTATGAAGAATAGATTGAAGAAATTTTAATGATTTTAATCCAAATTTTTCTTTACTTACTTTTTTTTTTCTAGGGTAACAACAAATTAAACAGACATCTTAGAGAAGTGTGCGAGAAAGACAAACTAGAACAAGAACTTCAGTGCTTTTATGAAAACGTACAACATATATAAGCTATTAATAAAAAGAAATATATCACTATATTGTCTTATGTTTGTCTGTACAATAAAGAATACAAGAAAAAACCTGACTGCGTAAAACTTTTCACCTAGTACTAGCCTAGTGTCACACCCACGACTAAGATGAAGCTAATTATCAAGGGTATTACTCTCAATCTCAAATGCAACAAGCTGTTAAGGCGTGCCAAAAAAATGTACAAACATACACTTGAAAAACATAACCCCTCTTTCTGGCGCAGTCGGGTAATAAGTCGACAACTTTGCCTCAAAAATACCTCAGTCCTTGAACCAGAGGCGGCTCGTCCTAAGGAGCGCTGGTGCAGTGCACTCCCACCCACGAAGATTACATAGGCAGTCTATATTTCTCTTCTCTTAGTCTGAGTTAGAACGCGATATGGTTGTCCTTAATGTGTTTCATTAGGTCATCTGAATTTTAATAAAAGTGGAGTAGTATAATTTTATTCAGTAAGGAACACGCGGCGTTTCCAAACTGTAATTTAGCATGCACTAATATTTAAATAATTTTTTTAAAACGAAAAACCGACTTCCTCCCAAAACTCGAGCTTACTAAAGTAAAATTTTACTAAAGGGCAAATATATATTGCGTTAAGCCGTGTACGAAGTTTAAGAGGCATAATATTGTCAGATTTATATAATTTTTATATATATTATATAATGTAAAATAGGCCACATGACAAAAGAGAAAAAGGACTAGGCTTCGAAACTTTACATCTGACAATATGATGATAATGATGACCTCCGACCAATTTCGGTCATGGCGACCACTTCTACTCCTAGATATTACTAAGTTGGCGTTCATGCGCTCGGAGATGGCGTCAAGGTCAGCTTGACGCTGCTCCTCGAACTCGTGTACTTGCTTTATCACCGTCCTGCGCCACTCTGGTCGTTGTGCTAGTTCAGAAAAGAAGATGCTCTTAGCCAATCTCTCCTCCGCCATACGAGACACATGACCGCACCACCGAAGCTGCCGACGCATTAAGTAGGCCTCAATGGCACTTACATTGGCTCTTCGCAATAATTCGGTATTACGCACTCGGTTGGACCATCTGATTCTCATGATGGATCGGAGGCACTTGAGGTAGAATCGATCCAGAGTGCGTATGTGGCGACGGTACATGCACCACGCCTCGGAGGAATATAAGAGATTTGGCAGCACAACAGCCATGTATACAGCCAAACACTTATTTAAGCAACATATAATTACACTCCTTCTTCCTGCCCTGTTCCCAATCATTTGGGGTCGGTGCAATAATTATGTAGGTACTCTTTTTTCATTCATCCCTATTATCCGTCATCTCGTTATTCTCATGTCTACCTCTTCCTCTATAACCATCTTACTTCGGACACGGCTTAACGCAACATATAATTTCATGACTTAACACAATTATCTTCATCTTCATAAGCCTATTGCAGTCCATTACTGGACGTAGGCCCCCCCTGCCATTGGGGGATTTTGTTACTAAAAAGTTCCACTATCTGTTTTTCGGCGGCTCCATCATCAGACCCTCGTTTCCTTTATATTATGTGTAGCTGACCAAAATTCTCTATAAAAATTTAAAAACGGACTACTCGTGCCTTTTATATTTGAGGATATCCCTAGATTCCTTAGAGATTCCATCATCAGATGTTATGTTTTATATGTAGGTGATCAAAACGCTCAGTAAAAGTATAAAAACAGACTACATGTGCCTACAATATTCGAGGATTGCCCTCGATTTCTCCAAGATCCCATCATCAGATCCTGATATGGTGAATATGGGACCAACCTGGAAGTATACCATGACCAACTATAAAAAAAAATTTGAAATATGTTCATAAATGACGGAGTTCTGAGGTAACACACATAAAAAATATAAAAAATAAAAAAAAACATACAGACGAATTGATAACCTCTCTTTTTGAAGTCGGTTAAAAAAATGTAAGTGAACCCCCATTAAAAATATCACGAGCCGCCTCTGCCTTGAACACAAGGGTATTGAGACGTGGTCTCTAACTCTTACTGTGGACCTCAAAAAGAAGCTCAAGATTTCACAGCGAGCAATGGAGAGGGCTATATCTGCGTGATCGAATCAGAAATGTGGAGATCCGCAGACGAACAAGTCATCGACATAGCCCAACGGTCCAGCTAGCTAAAGTGGCGATAGGCAGGGCACATAGCTCGAAGAACTGATGGAGGCGAAAGTGGATACCGCGTATCGGCAAACGCAACGCAGGAAAGCCACCCGTGAGATGGACGGACGACCTGGCCAAGGTCGCGGGCGTCGGTTGGATGCAGGCTGCTTCCGACCGGTCGGAATGTTCAGTAGTGGACTTAACGGCTAAAGTAAATGAATAATAAATATAGAGCCAAAGTACATATTGTTTTATTTATAATTTAGACATATAGTAGTTAAAAAAGACGTTGTCTTAGTACGGACATACAGGATGATTTTTGGTCGTCAACGTTCCCGAAAACTATGGAATCTCCTCATCATCACGATGATTTTTCTCCATGGAAGCATACCTGGGAACTGTCTGGTTTCCAAAATATTAGGGTCCAAAGTTGAGTAAATAGACTGCGTTTTTCTGCATAAATGCACATTGACGCGTGTAGCAAGATTTTTCACAGGAAATAATTAATATCTCTCTATGAAAAAATTACATCGTTTCCCAGCATTTATTTTGGCATAAACTTACTTTATTTGATGTACAGAGTACGTACCCTGGCAACGAAAAAACAGCCTGTATAGGTATAAAGCCACTGGACTAAAGGCATATTTTGCAAAGAGGGTGTGACAGGATATTCGTGTACCGGCAGTGAGTAACGAGATGACGGATAATGGTGATGAATGGAAGAAGACATATTGCGCTGACCTCAAATGAATGGAAACCGGGCAGGAAAATAATGATCAGATGTAGGTACGTATGCCAGAATAATATTTAAACATACACGTTAACAATTTTAACCTTCACAGGCTGGAATTTATAAAGTATTTTTGGCACTGGTAGTTTCCACGGCTTATGCGGACGTGCATTCCATTTTTTTGGCCGAACACTGTTCAGTATACTAACAGGTTTTTCATACACCCATTTGCTAGAGTGGGTACTGTTAGGTAGTTCTACGGATGGTCTATCGTACACCCATTTGCTAGGAACATCGGGGCGGGTGTTATGTACATCTTTCGGTCTATCATACCCCCATTTAGTGTTATTAGGTACGGGAAGCTTGTCATAAACCCATTTGCTAGTGTTATTAAATATGTTCACAGGAAATTTGCCTTCGTCAAATTTTCCAGGTTGCAACCAATCTTTTTGGATTGCAGCCTCCTTTTTTGGCAATCTATTCGAAGGTAAAGGACCAGGCGGTCTGGTTGCGTTTAGTACTATGATGGGAGGCTCTTCAACGGGTGTCTTTTCTTCTTGTTGTCTGAATGCCTTTGCTAGAAGATCTGCTTCTACCCCCGTTATTAATTCTGATTGTCCTTTTATTGGTGCGATATCTGTAAAGTGAGTTTAATATTCACATACTTCAAAATACATTAACCTAGTCACATACTAAGATTCCTAAGGTCTTGTGTTGTGGGTACTATGCAACGGTATATAAATACGAAGATAATTATACAAACATCCGTGACTCGGAAACAAACATAGATATTCATATATCAATCTTTGCACCTACCGGGATTCGAATCCAGAACCTATGGCGTCGCAGGCTTCACAGCCAACTACACCAATCGGCCGTCAGTCAATGTGTTGGAAAATCTCTTGTCATCATCATACTAGCCCATTGCAGTCCACTGTTGGACGTAGGCCTACTCCAGCCCCCTGATTAGGTACCTAATTTCCAATAGTAAAGCCGAAGCAATGCGATAGCGAAAATTGTACAATATTCGCCTAAAAATGTCAAAGTTCCTTTGAAATTGATTTTACGTAATACGAATTTGACAAGGAATCAGCGATTTTTGTACAATTTTCGCTATAGCTTTGCTTTTGCTAATAAGGGGGCGGGGCACGCCACAAGGTTACTGCCGTAGGGGGGGTTAAATACATGTAAAATTCAATTGAACTAATTTATTAATTAATGATTCGTAATACAATCCAGAAATACCCATATAATAATATGTAGATAAGTATAATGATGTTATAACAGACAATAATATAATGTTTAACTTTCGAATAAGTACCTTCTAACAGAGATTGAGATACAACTTCTAAAATTACTACACAACAGAGTCAAAAATACATAAATACACACAATATATAAATAAACACAGCTGTGTTCCCAAACTCGGGTAAAAACCGCGCGGCATAAGCTCGGCTTACGCAAGCTTAGCTAGGGACTGTTCGCGTTCTAGGCCGACACACACTCTATGTATGTACGCACACACAAGTACAAAGCTCAGCTTAGGCGTCGCGTATCTATGTACCTACACCCAGAGAGACACAATACTGAGCTTACGCCGCGCGCAATCTAAACCACAACTACAGGATCACGTAGCAGACCCCGTATCGGATATTTTTGACAGTTCATAGTGCTGATCACTCATTGAAACTTATTGAATTGGAAGTGACATATTATACATACGTGTTGACAAAATTTTCTTCAGAAAAGTCATTATGCTACTTCCAATTGTTGAGTTTCGTTGAGTGATTTTCACTGTGAACTGTCGAAAAACTTAGTCGATACGGGGCATATCGGGGGTCGTAATGACCCGCACGCGTTAATTGTCTGATTAAATTCTTATTCTTAAAGCCCGACCATCATTCCTTGGCCCAATTGGCACCATTTTGTAAAGCAATTCCTCTTTCGTTTGCTGTTTCACTTTCCTGAGACGAGGATCTTTAAATCTGTCTTTGAGATAACTCAGGTCGTTAGGATCTATTTCGTCTATTTTTAAGTGTGTCTTTTGGTTAGAGCGCGGATTGTCTAATCGGGGCTCCTTATTATAACGACCGTCTTTCTGTTTCACTTTCCTAAGACGAGGATCTTCAAATCGGTCTTTAAGATAGCTCAGGTCGTTAGGATCTATTTCGTCTATTTTTAAGTGTGTCTTTTGGTTAGAGCGCGGATTGTCTAATCGGGGCTCCTTATTATAACGACCGTCTTTCTGTTTCACTTTCCTAAGACGAGGATCTTCAAATCGGTCATTGAGGCTCAGGTGGTTAGTATTCATTTGGTCTATTTGTCGAATCCATCCTTCTGGTATGCGCCCGTCGTATGGTATCAGTTTAAACTGATATTCGAACTTGGGTGATGATTTCACACGTAGACTGTAACGCCTTTGCGGAAGGCCTAGGTATTGAGCCTCTTCACTGGATAAAGGTCGAGGCTGGCCGGTGGAGCCCGTGGTCCCTGGAAGAAGAAAAAGAGATATTTCAACAACACTTCATTAACTTAAGGCTATATATATATATATATTCCGCAAAATTTATACAATGACTTTGATGGTGGTTAGATTTCATCATCTCATTTAAGGCACGCGCTTTAGCGAATGAAGGCTTCTCGTTGGAGGAAATGTTTCGATAACTTTGTGAACTTCGATGTTGTCCGTAAAATGTTTATTAGTAAGGCCCTAATTTTATGTACTTACAAGTAATAAAATTATTAATAAAGAAATGGAAAAATTCCTCACTCGGGTGGGAATCGAACCCACGACCTCTGCATTCCGCGTGCCAGCGCTCTCACCACTGAGCCACCGGGTCAATTACTCGGATGACGAATTTTACCATCTCTTTTCTAAATTACATATTGGAAACGTTATTTTTTCATCCCGATAGCTATACACTAGCCAAATCTCGGCAAACAAAGCTGAATCCCTCAGCACAATGTTTAAAGATTACTCACCCCGTTATAATGAATGAAGAGGAGAAGACATAAGTTGACAGAAGCACACGACATAAATACCTAGTATTGAAGACAACAAGAGAGAGGAGAAAGTCACACACAAATTGTTTTTGATCACACCATAGTATGTGTTGGTATAAAATACTGAGATGTGAATATTATGCCCACAAGTTATTAGTTTTTATTTTAAATATTGCATATTCATTATGCTAATGTTTATTTTTAATAATTACGAATTTTCGTTGTTAGAAAAAAATAGCAATTAACAGTTTTTGACATAAAAAGAAATGCATTTTTTAAAAGAAATTAAGTATGTACTTAATCTTTACTTTGGAAAACAATAAATTTTATTAAGCTATTTTTATTCTAGCCACTAGGAATTCCGTAGGCTTTTATTAGAACGTCGTATGTGAATTTCACTGGTTTTTTAGTGGGCAGATAATATTTTCCAGGTCAAGCGACTTCTTTAATTCGTGACGTGATAGAGAGAGAAGCAGCGAGAGAGTAGATAGATTAGCGGGGTGTGACTGCAACTCAGTGTACTTTATTACGTTTGGTTCACGGAGAAGAAATAAAAGAGGAGTAGCGGCTAAGTATATTTTCATACAAAAATAGTGTGCCGCGGAGCGGGGGTGAAGTATGGGACGAGGGGAGCATTGAACACTAGCCCTGCCCATTTACATAGAAACCACCTTGTAGTGACTAGTCAAACTACTTGCTCATTATCAATATGGTTCAAGATTGTTTTGCTAGTGCAATTACTCATAACTGATTGTAATTTTAATACGGTTACATTTCGGAGCACAAGCGTGTGGTTATAGCTACTGCGTTACACTGGCGCTGAAGCTCCGCCCCTATCATGACGTCATGGCCTCACGATTGCCACACGACTCAGTTCATAGTCCCACCTCCTCTTTTATACCTTCTTCATGGTTTGGTTTCTTTTATTCCCGATAATCCCACAGGAATAGGAAATAACGGGAATTCTAAAGTTCATGCAGACGAAGTCGCGGGCGTCCGCTAGGGTGCGGTATTTATCTCATCATCAGCTTATTATGGTCCACTGCTGGACGTAGGTGTCTCCCAGGGCACGCCACAAGGCTACTGCCACAGGGGGGTATTGCCCATAGTCACCACGCTGGGCAGGCGGGTTGGTGACCGCAGTGTGATTTTCGGACTATGTTGTCAGCACGGGAGGCGCTGCTGCCCGCCTCTCGGAAACCCTTAATCGCCTCGTACGATACCCACGGACAGGCATGAGGTGGTACAAACTACTCTGCCGGCACCACGCGGCTAAGTATTTATGTTTGTACCAAAAAATATAAAGTTCATACATAGGTACACCACGGCTGTACTCCCAGGTTGTTGAGATCAGTGACATATTGCTAGCTGATCGCCTGTGAGAACGTCCCTGAGTTCCTTAGTAGACTCTTACGACATGCACGGAAGGAGATGCAGCTGATGTATTATAGTGAAGCCCCGCATTAACTCACCTAAATATATATATAAATATTAGACATTACTTACCATACAAAAGGAAGATGGCAATTATAAAATTCATGTCTATATAAAACATGGTTTTATAACGACTAGCGCCCTCCGAACCTAAAATAAAAATTAAATATTTTTACAGCATTTTATTTCACACATAGGTACCTTGCTGCGCGTCTAATTTTGTTTTTGATACCTCCCACTCAAACGCAAAAAATTATTAAAATACTAGTGGACGCCCGCGACTTCGTCCGCGTGTACTGTAGAAAAAATTAAATGTCGAAATTATTCGAGATAAAGAAAGGATAAAGAGTAGCCTATGTGTTAATCCAGGGTGTCAGCTAACTCCATACCAAATTTTATTAAAATCGCTCCAGCCGTTTATACGTGAAAGAGTAACAAACATCCATCCATCCAGTGAGATATCGTGTCTAGTACAAGCATAGGTACTCCTTTATCATACTCGTAGTCGCTATAATACAGAAGCATAGACGTTTCCCGCTGTCATGCGCTCATACGCAACGGATTTTGATGCGGTTTTTTTTAAATACATAGAGTGATTCAAGAGAAAGGTTTATATGTATAACTAGGGACCGCCCCGGCCTCGCACGGGTGTAATGCTTTTATGAACATGAAACTGGTATTATGAAGTTATATTAGGTATACATATTCATAGAGATAGAACCGTGCATACAAAGATAGGTTACACTCGTAACGATCCACTATGAGCTAATTGTAGAGCTTGCTACGCTAACCGTAGCGCGTGCTAAAAGCTAACCGTAGAGCTTGCTACGCTAACCGTAGCGCGTGTTAAAAGCTAACCGTAGAGCTTGATATGAACTAATTGTAGAGGTTGCTAGTTGCTACTAGCTTACCTAGAGCTTGCTACGAGATAACTGTAGCACGTGCTACAAATTAATCGTAGAACTTGCTATGAGCTAATCGTAGTTCAGTTACTAGCTAACCGTAGTTTTCTATACATTATATAAAATACTTTATCCTGAATGACTAACTGACGGCATCAATGCACGGTCTGTACCTCTGATCTTAAAGACTTGAAACTTGATAAGAAGTGATGGCCAGCCATAAAACCTTCGTGGGTTTTCAATGTTGTAAAATATCTCTTAATAGAGGCTCGGAAAGCACGTAAAACAGTTGGTCCTGTGCCTGATTTCTCTCCAGTCCAGCGTTGCCAATTTTTTTTGCCAAGTCGCGATTTAAGAACTTTTTGAGTGAAAATAGCGGGATTCTTTCGTCTAAAGCGGGGCATAGTAAAAAAAACGTAGGTATATAATCAAAAGTTTTTGAATATTTGAGTATCTTTTTATTTGAGTTCAAATTACGTTTACGTTACAATAGATAGTAAAAATATCTATAGAAAGGACAGTCCACACTTGTCTGAGCCACCCGCCCGCGCTTTCTCAGTACGCTGCACGCACGGTCGAGTTATTCCCGAAAAGCGGGACATTTAATTATTGGGACGTCCCGCCAAAATCGGGACGTCTGGCAACGCTGCTCCAGACGTATCATGCGACTTACAGTTAAATAAGCTTTCTATCGACGCCAAATAAATCGGCTTTCGCGTATGAGAGTGGCAAAATGGGGAGCGCGTCTGTGTTTGTGCACCTCCTAGGCTTATATACGACGATGTAATAATTAGGTACATACATATACGCAAGGCTATATTCCCGAAATAGGGTAGCTAGAACTGCAAGATTATGTATGATATCCAAATGCCACCTTAAGCATAGTGTAGACAGATATAAAGCTAGCTCATCGCCTGAGAGAACATTCCTGAGTTCTTTAGTAGACGCTCACGATATGTACGAAAGGATGTATTCTTGTAAAGCCCTACATCAGCACAGAAAATATTATAGACTAGTGATTATAATTAATTAATAATAATTGTGTATGACTTACGTCCCTCCCAGCATCAATGGACAATGCTATAAGTAAATAAAACAATTATTTAAGATGTCTCCGATTAATTTATAATCATCAACTATCGCTAATTGGTACATGACTTTAAATTGACAAATTAATATTAATGGCCACATTTCATCAAAATTTACCTCGCTTCGATAGATAATGGGAAATTATGCGCGCGTGCATAAGATTTGCATTGATAAGTAAACGTCACCACACGTTATCCTACTTGATTCTAACAGCGTACTCAGAAAGGTTAATTAAAACGAAAAAAAAAATGAAAATCTCCCGACTGTATTTCGGCCAAGGCGACCAATCTCTACGGAGATTAGTCAGGTACGCAGGAGATATTATAGTGCACAAGTGTATGCGCAAACACAGATGCACTCTCTATTCCGTCACTCTCATAGTCCGATGGGACGGAAAGTCAACACGACCGGAGAAAGATCAGGCGCAGGACCAACAGTTTTACGTGCTTTCCGAGGCACGAGCTAAGTGACAATTTTACAACATTAAAATCTGTACACGAAATAAATTAATTGGTAGGCCCGTGACTGGGATCGAACTTACGCCTCCTGCTTGGAAGGTGCACGTCTTAACCACTGGGCTATCACCGCTTTTTCGGTTTATTAAAAAATATACTAATGGATATTTCGTTGTCGTCAGCCTATTGCTGTCCACTGCTGGACGTAGGTTTCCCTCAAAGTACGCCACATGGCTCGATCTGCCGTTTTCACCATCGAGGACGCCCAACGCTACGCTTGCCGAAAATGAACTGCTAAGTTCACGGACACCTGAGGCGCGGTCTCCATTCGAGAACCCGCTTGCTCCACCGTCCATCGGTTCTACGACAAATGTGACCAGCCTGCTTCATTTCGAGACTACGTCTGTTACTTGGGTCTTCTGTCGGGTAACCTTGTTTCAGACTTTGTCCATTAGCGAGATCCCGAGCATTGACCTCTCTGAGTGATATGCAATCGGTGGGCCAGCCCCACCATCAGGTTCCACGTCTCGGCTCCGTAAGTCATGACTGGTAGAATCGGTGCACCAATATCACACGCATTTAAAGCAATGAAGCATTGCACATCTATTGTCGGTGCCGTCATATGGCAGCGTCATACAGCGTTGAAATGACGACACTAGATCTATGTACCTAATCAATTTAACTCGATTTCCTAGAGAACGGTAATCGATACTGTTGTTTATATACAGGATGTAAAAAGACAACGATGTTTTGTTAATACCTCGTATTCTTTGTAAGGTTACGATCATTTTCTTCTATGGAACCAACCCTGGGAAACGACAATAAAATGATGAAAAAATACTGTAATTTTATTGCAAGCTAGGTATTCGTTTGATGCTAAAAGTACAAATGTACCTACAAAACTAACATTATAACATTTTTACATGGTATCTTAAAAAAAGGTTTGTTAACCGATTTCAGATGGATTTATAAAAAAAAATGATAATAATACATAATGTAACTATGGACCTCAATATCTTGGAACCCCGTGGTTTCCCAGGAGTGCTTCCATTGAAAAAAATGATCGTGATGTTACAAAGAATACGAGGTATTCAAAGAACAAAGTTGGCTTTTTACACACAGTAGATACTCGTAACGTTCTAGTGACCTTGTTCACCGTTATATTACAGTCGCTATGCTGTTACTGATGCGGAGCTTAGAATACATCAGCTGTATCTCTTTCCTTCCGAAGTGGGGTAGCCAGAACCAGGATCATGAAATAGGCCTACGGCCACGGTCAGCATAGCGAGGACATGTTAAAGATTAGAATAGAATAGAATACATACATACATAATAATCACGCCTCTTTCCCGGAGGGGTAGGCAGAGATCACGGATCTCCATTTGCTACGATCCTGACACACCTACTTCATCTACTTTCATGATATTCTTCATGCACGCTCGTCGGTTTAGGGTACTCTTGACCTGACCTTTCTTTAGAATAGAATAGAATATCGTTTATTTAGCTTTTGGTATGTACCTACACATAGATAGACAACACAAATCAAGAAAAAAAGTAGATAAAGGTAGGGTTGCCATCTCAAAACTTTGAAAACCAGGATTTTAAGAAGAAATACCAGGACATTTCGATTAAAAGCCAGGACTATACATGTGCGAGCCCAGTGACAATACGATTGGAGAAAGTTAGTGGCATGCGAATTTCAAAATATAGGTCTTTAACACATTCAGTGCCGGCGACCACGTATTTGCTTCTTTTAGGCGTTCTAGAGATGCCTCTGACGCGTCGTCGCACTAAGCGTTGACCTGATGTCGGCACCCTTAGAAAATCTGCTGATAGCGAATGTGTCAGGACTCTAAAACTCAGGACGATGCTTAAAAACTATTCAGGACAGCCCAGGACACCACAAAAAGCAGGACATGTCATGGGAAAACAGGACGGTTAGCAACTCTAGACCAAAGGGAATATAAGACAACAATGAGATTATAACAGTAAGAAGAAGGTACAGGCAAATGACAAATGCATAGTGACGATACAAAGAAGTATGGGATGCGCTTAGTCAATCTCCTACCGTGCATGCATATGTGTGTGTAACTGCCAATCAGCCCCCTGATTACGTAAAAGCAATAGCAAACCCGAAGCAAAGCGATAGCGAAAATTTTGCAATATTCGCCTTGAAATGTCAAAGTTCCTTTGAAATTCATTTTACGTAATACGAATTTGACAAGGAATCAGCGATTTTTGTACAATTTTTTTATTTATTTCGCTATCGTTTTGCTTTTGTTAGTTAGGTAATAAGGGGGCAGGTCCCCTTTCAGCTGAATGCTGCTTGAGGATAGATTAGTCAAGTTGCTAGCTCATCGTCTGAGAGAACGCCACTGAGTTCGTTAGTTCTTACGACATGCACGGAAGGAGAAGCAGCTGATGTATTCTAGTGACTACATGCACGGAAGGAGATGCAGCTGATGTATTCTAGTGACGACATGCACGGAAGGAGATGCAGCTGATGTATTCTAGTGACGACATGCACGGAAGGAGATGCAGCTGATGTATTCTAGAGACGACATGCACGGAAGGAGATGCAGCTGATGTATTCTAGTGACGACATGTACGGAATGAGATGCAGCTGATGTATTCTAGTGACGACATGCACGGAAGGAGATGCAGCTGATGTATTCTAGTGTAGCATTAGCAAAGGTTTAACGAAACACTCAAGTTAATTTTAAACAGTTAATTTGTATTTAATAATTTAAATTATTGAAATTTAATTGCTTTAATTTATGTTGCGGGTAATAATAGCGTTTTCCTCTCGAATGACGTTGGTCCAGTTGATCAAGATATTTTCCGATGAGCTGGTTGGTTGCTTCTAGCACGTCTAGATTTTGGTTCGGACTGTGAGACAGCTTCGACCAATAGTAGTCTAGGGCTATGTCCTCCGCGTTTGTGATTGGTTGGTTTTGTAAGGCTGAAAAAGTATTAAATAAGTAAATATTAGGTAGGTACATCTAAGGTGTTTTCAATATTAGTACTAAGTTATTCTGGTTAAAAAGAAACAACTCTATCTATGGGACAAACTCGGAAATCGTGAAAAAAATCTACTATATTACTACAGCTGCTTCTCTTCCCGGGCATACTGTACAAGTCAGTAGAGGGACAAGAGGGTCTTGGTGTTTTGTAGGCGATGGGCTGACCACCTGTCACTACTAACCGAACTTGTACATCTTAACTATACCCTCAAAATTGGTCAGAAGTGGCACCATGTGGTTCTATCGGTCCTTGGTGCTCTGCCTACCCCGTAAGGGATATAGGCGTGATTATATGTATGTATGTATCTATGTATATTTTTATCTGGGGTTTATATGGGGTTACCAGAACTGGCAGGAGCATGAAGGGGATCCTATTCAAATTCAAAATAATTTATTCGACATGAAAGCATTAACAACTTGTTTTTCGATTGTCTAATTATATGTTACTTTCTATGTTCGCACCCCAAAATGAAACCGCTACCAAACAAAAAAGGAGGTGAATTTAAACAACTCAAAAAAAATAAATCGCAAAGCTTTTGCTTTGGCAACGGTCACCACCCCAAGGTGCGATTTGTTACGGTCTGTCAGGCATAAGTTGGCGATTCGGGGCTTAATAGCCACCAACGTGGAGCTAATAAGAGTTAAGGTCGCCTAAAGACGAAATCCAGGAGAGCTGCTAGACAGTTCTCCTTTATGGTAAAACCAACATTGGGTCTGACACACCGCATAATTCTACTATTACTGTTACACTATTTCAGTGAAGTGTCATTGCTTGGAAGAAGAAATAGTAAGAAAGCTCCCAGCGACACAGTCAAAACTAAGTAACATATTAACAAAAGAATCTTACATTGGATTAGATATCAGATAGTCATAGTAACACTTAACTCACTTAGTGTGTATAAATTCAATTATCATAACACAATTAAATTAAATTCATATAGTTTGTCACATTTAGCAAAGCAAAGTGATCGGTGACAAGTTGCTAGCGTATAGCCTAAGAGTGTAGATATTGTCTATCTGACGAGAGGGAAAGATAAATAGGAACACATTACACAACATTATTACATGTGCGTCTTAGTACATCAGTATAATAGGACCTAGACCAGTGTGGCGGGCGAGTGACGGGGAACGACTGACTCGCTCTATATTATTACTCGTGCGGCTCGCGCTTTAGACCATGTCCCTACAAGAGAAAGCCTGAGTTCCTTAATATTACTATTATAATCCTATTTTATTTTATGTAATTTTATTAATATAAACCTTATAGTTAATACATATGTAAAATGACACGGAAATGTAAATAAATATTTACACACTTCACAACACATTGACCTAGTCCCACACTAAGATCCCTAAGGTCTTGTCATAGGTTTAGTTACCGGTCGCTAGATGGTTGTATTTATGCCCGAAAAGCGGCGGTAAGCTCACCCCTTACCACGTGGGACTGAATAGGCTAATTGGTGAAAATTGGGTATATGAATTACACACTTATGCCTAACCTCTTTATCGGATAATGGGCGTGACTATATCGCACATACTTCTGATTTTGTGGCAAGTTAAAATATCTATCAAAAATAGATGGCGTGAGCGAATCTCCTACCTAGTTCTTCCCCCCTCAATCTCCCCTGTCCGTGACCAATAAATGCAGAATTTCGGGTAGGAGATTCGCTCACGCCATCTATCCATGTGATTTGTACTCATTTTTAGGGTTCCGTACCTCAAAAGGAAAAAACGGAACCCTTATAGGATCACTTTGTTGTCCGTCTGTCCGTCCGTCCGTCTGTCAAGACCCTTTTTCTCAGGAACGCGTGGAGGTATGAAGCTGAAATTTATATCAATTACTCAGGTCTACTGTCCCTTGAAGCTGTGAAAAAATCAAACTTCTAAGCCAACGCAATCAAAAGATACAGCCGTTTATGCCGCAAATTTTCGACACTTGCAAGGGAATCAAAACCTACAGGGTGCTTCCCGTGAACTCAGAATCTTGAAATTTGGTACGAAGCAACGTCTTATAGCATAGATAAAGGAAAAATTACGAAAACCATAAATTTTTAGTTACATCACATAATATATATTTTTTTAATAATTTTAAACTTACTACCCATTTCCTCATAAACGCGTAGAGGTATTAAATTGAAATTCATACCAAATACTCAGGTCTATAATACCTTTAAGCTGTAGCAAAATCAAACTTCTATGTCAACGCAATCAAAAGAAACAGCAATTTAAGCTGCATATTTTGAAACTCGCAAGTACTCGCAAGGGAATCAAAACCTAAAGGGTACTTACAGTCGACCTAGAATCTTGAAATTTGGCATGAAGCAACGTTTTATAGCACACATAAAGGAAAAATTCCGAAAACCTTAAATTTTTAGTTACATTACAAAATATATATTTTCTAATAAATATAAACTTATTACTTTTTTCCTCATGAACGCGTAGAGCTATCAAGTTGAAATTCATATCAAATACTTAGATCTAATTGCCTTTAACCCGTGAAAAAAAAAAAAAATAAGTCAACGCAAAAACGCAAAACGCAAAAGTACAACCATTGATACCGCATATTTTGAAACTCGCAACTACACGCAAGGGAATTAAAACCTAAAGACCACTTCCCGTTGACATAGAATCTCGAAATTTGGTAAGAAGCAATAGCTTACAGCACAGGTAACAGAAAAATTCCGAAAAGCTTAAAATTTTAAGTAGTTATACCACCAAAAAAATTGTGATTGTAAACATAATTGTAGTTACAGCAATGACCGCGAGTTATTATACTATGTATGGGGAGGGCAACATTTTTCAAACGGCAAAGACGACCTCACTCATCGTCATTCAATCCCGATGTTTTGGTGAATGTAGCTGTATAATCTAAATGCGTCCTAACTGCTTAAAGTGTTATACTTATAATTAAATTCAATGACATTATTATATTTCTTATTGTTGGTTATTATCAGACAGCTTGCTTGTATTGTTTCTACTGGCGAAGTTTGATGGGACGCTGTTGGCACGGGAGGCACGCGGGGCGCGGGGCGGGGCATGAACGCGCTCGCACTGGCCCGCGGGCGCGGGGGCAGGCGACTGGCCAAGAGAAGGGGTATCGTCACACAGCGAGCGGCAGCCGTGCGCCATTCGCACGAGCGCCCGCATGCTGTTCGCACGGTTAATATAAAATAAAGGATTACTTAAACGATAAAGAGATCTTTGTCTTAAATTTATGCTCCTCCATCTTTCCCCATTGTAATGTTATGAATTTCATTTTGCAATAAAAATACCATAGTTATGACTCGATTGTCGTAATGAACGAACTTTGTAAACCTTGCAGGTTTGTACGGAACCCTCGGTGCGCGAGTCCGACTCGCACTTGGCCGGTTTTTTTAACCGACTTCAAAAAGGAGAGTTTATAAATTCGTCTGTATGTTTTTTTTATGTGTGTTACCTCAGAACTCCGTCATTTATGAACTGATTTAATTTTTTTTAAATAGTTGGTCATGGTATGCAGTGCCGCAAATAGGGCGGTGCTACCGGTGCCCAGGCACAGGGCGTAGACTCTGGGGGGCGCAAGAATGGTCACTTGGCCAGACCAGGCAGGACTAAATAGAGCGCAGTTGTAGACACTCGCACAGGGCGTAGAAAAGGCAATTTACTGCTCTGATGGTATGCTTCCAAGTTGGTCCCATATTCACCATATCAGGATCTGATGATGGGATCTTGGAGAAATCGAGGACAATGTAGGCACATGTAGTCTGTGTTTATACTTTTACTGAGCGTTTTGATCACCTACATATAAAAAATAATATCTGATGATGGAATCTCTAAGGAATCTAGGGATCTCCTCAAATATTATAGGCACGAGTAGTCGGTTTTTAGATTTTCATTGGTCAGCTACACATAATATGCTAATCCGATTTCAGCTTCGTATAAATAGCGGTTTTCGTAAAAATTTGAAATTCCCGTAACTCCCCTTTCCATAGGAATTTCGGGAAATCCCTTCTTAGTGCTCCCTCGCAGTCCCTAATGAACATATAGGTCCAATTTCAAATTCATATGTATCGCAGTTGTCGTAAAAAAATGAATTCCCGTTTGTCCCCTTCCTGTGGGAATATCGGGAAATCTGTATGAATTCCCGTTTGTCCCCTTCCCGTGGGAATTTCGAAAAATCCATTTTTAGTCCTTCCTCGTTGTCCCCAATGAACATATATGCCCGATTTCAGCTTCATATGTATAGCGGTTTTTGTAAAAAATATTAAATTCCCGTTGGTCGCCTTCCCCTGGGAATATCGGGAAATTCTTATAGCCTATGTTCATCCAGGTCCAATAAGGATTCTAACGGTGAAAGAATTTTTAAAATTGGTTCAGTAGATCTTACAATTTAACAAATATACAAACACACAAACTTTACCTCTTTATAATATACATACATACATATACATACATAATAATCACGTCTCTTTCCCGGAGGGGTAGGCAGAGATCACGGATCTCCATTTGCTACGATCCTGACACACCTCTTTCGCTTCATCTACTTTCATGATATTCTTCATGCACGCTCGTCGGTTTAGGGTACTCTTGACCTGACCTTTCTTTAGAATTTCACCAATTTGATCGGTGAAAGTCCGGCGAGGTCTTCCCCTTCCAACCCTTCCATCCACTCTTCCGTTGTACACTTTATTAGTCAGTCTACTTTCACTCATCCTCTCCACATGCCCAAACCACCTCAACATACCCTTCTCAATCTTCGTCACCACGTCCTCATTTATACCACACTTCTTTCTGATCACCTCATTTCTTATCCTATCTTTCAAAGTGACTCCACACATACTTCTCAATGCTCTCCACTGGATTCACTTGATTTGATGTTTTGGTTTCTGCCATACCCAACTTTCACTTCCATACATAAGAGGCGGCACCAAAACACCTCCATGAACAGCCAGACGTGCTGCTTGCGATATTTTCTGGCTACTCATAAAAGAATTAAGTGCCCCATTCACCCGATTCCTAGCATTCACTCTCCTTGTAATATCTTTGTCATGCTTACCATCCCTTGTAAACAAAGTCCCCAGATACACGAACTCAGTCACTTGCTCCAATCTTTCTTCGCCAATCATTATTTTGCAATTCGCCATTACCTCATCCTTTTAAAAAACCATCACTTTCGTCTTACTTACATTCATCTTCATCCCTTTACTTTCAAATGATCCATGCATTTTTGTTACCATCTCCTGCAACTCCTCCTCCGAAGACGCAAACAAAACCATGTCATCGGCATAGAGAAGGCATTTGACAAGTAACTCATTCATTCTTAAACCACAAACATCGTCTTTCAAACCTTGCAAACAACTGTCCATGAATAGATTGAATATGCCACGGTGACGCTACACATCCCTGTCTAACACCCTTTTCGATGGTAAACCAGTCTGTGTAGGACCCGTTTATTCTCATATTAGTATTAGTATAGATATAGATAAGTATTATGTTATTTTTATTAGATAAACTTACCAAAGAGAAAGAAGCCCAACACGAAAAGACACATATATTTTTTATACATTGTGTTTAAAAGTAAGTATATTACTTAGATCATGTAATTCCTTCTGAAAATTAAGAAAAGTAAATTAACTCTACAGGGTGTAACAGAAGTAAAATGCAATAAAAATAGCCCTCTACAGGGAACAAAATTCCCAACCTTCTATGGATAGTCCGGCACGTCTAAATCCGTAATGTCCTCTTCACTGTTTTTAACTAAAGATCTTTACAGTTAGCAATTTAATAAATTGGCAAATTAAAGTCAATTATGATTGCTAACAACTTCAATTTAACTGTTAACAATCCATCTTAAATTTCGTTTATTTAATGGAATAAGTATAAAAGATTCCACACAGTTTACAAAATAAATTTGTTTCTATAAATAATTGTTTTAATAAAAAAATCTTTGAAAACTGAACTTGATCTGAGGCTATTTAAAAATTTAATGATTAAAATAAAATTACTATTACAATATTACCTATTATGTCTTTATCATTCGAACGTGACTAGTATTCGAATTGGATTTCGTGGTTTTATCATGATTAATATTTATAGCTGCGTGGTGCCGGCAGAGTAGAGTTTGTACCACCTCTGCCTGCCCGTGGGTATCGTACGAGGCGATCGGGTTTCGAGAGGTGGGCAGCAGCGCCCCCCGTGCTGACAATATAGTCCGAAAATCACACTGCGGTCACTAACCCGCCTGCCCAGCGTGGTGACTATGGGCAAAACCCAGGCAGTAGCCTTGTGGCGTGCCCTGGGGGAGGCCTACGTCCAGCAGTGGACTGCAATAGGCTAAAAAAGTGCCTACATTAGCACCTAATAGGTCTCTCAGCGGGTCTCATCACTAAGAAAAAAAAATGTTGGGTTTAATTTTAAATGATATCTACATAAACACACATGCTGTATCTTGCATGTGGTATACACCTGTAAGTTGTTAGACTTTCAACAGCTACGTTAAGCTTGGCGGGGACAGATGTTAAAGACAAGTTTCTAGCTTATCCCCTGAGAGAATGCTCGAGTTCCATAACAGGCTCAATTTACACCGCCGCCTAATGGAACGGCAGCGAAATTCTGCAACGAAATCGTATATAGCATAATGAACTTTATATCATCAGCGTCAATTTTCCAAATTCCGCTACGTCAAATCATCGAAGAGTTCTCGAGAATGCGCGAGGATTCCGCGGAAGACGCGCGACTTTTTCTTAGGCTCTTAGTTCGTTTGTTATACACTTGACATAAAGTTCATTATGCGATGTACAAAAACTTCCATTCCGTTCCATTCCGCGGCGGTGTAAATTGAGCCATAGACTCTTACCACTTGCACGGAAGAAAATGCAGCTAATGTATTCTAGTGAAGCCCCGCATCAGGGCAACATAATAGTACTAATCCAAGGTGTTTAAGAGTACCTAATTGTACCGAAGACCACCTACGTATTGCATGCTAGGTGGCCGGCCGGACCAGCCCCCTGATTACCTAATTTGCAATAGCAAAGCAGAAGCAATGCGATAGCGAAAATTGTACAATATTCTACAATATTCGCGGTAAAATGTGAAAATTCCTTTGAAATTCATTCGTAATACGAATTTGACAAGCAAACAGCTGTAATTACAATTTTTACTATCGCTTTGCTTTTGCAAGATAGGTAATAAGGGTGCTGGTTTCTCATCGCAACTGTAGTTGCCTGTGATTGCAATCATAAGTCGTCAGCCAAGAGTTGCCTTATTTGGAAATATTATAATAAGTTGTACGAAAAAGGACGAATGATGTAGGTATATTTACCTCTACACGTTAGAACGGCTCAACAGAATTAGTTAAAATTTTAAACAGGCGTAGATTGCAGTCGATAAGTAAATCGAGAATTGAAATACATGACGGCTCTTTCTATTATGTAAAAAATACACACACACGTATGGACACAGCTGTGTTTCCGAAATTGAGTAGCCAGTACTCAAAAATTAGTGAATAGATGTGAGAATACGCCATGAAGAAGGTATAAAAGAGGAGGTGGGACTATGAACTGAGTCGTGTGGCAATCGTGAGGCCATGACGTCATGATAGGGGCGGAGCTTCAGCGCCAGTGTGTGTAACGCAGTAGCTATAACCACACGCTTATGCAAGTAGTTTGGCTAGTCACTACAAGGTGGTTTCTATGTAAACGGGCAGGGCTACAGTGTTAGAATGCTCCCCTCGTCCCATACTTCACGCCCGCTCAGCGGCACACTATTTTTGTATGAAAATATACTTAGCCGCTACTCCTCTTTTATTTCTTCTTAAACATAGCGGCGACAGATAAAAATGATCAGTGACTAGTTGCTAACTTGTCGCTAGAGACAATGCCCGAGTATAAAAATAAATGTCGTGCTTTGTTACTGAATTTTTCTGTAAAGCAATGCTTGCTTTTTTACTGAAAATTCAGGCTTCTAGTTTAATATGTAACGGAGTTTCAGGGGATCGACAATGGCCTGAACAGCTTCGAGAATAGGATGGTGACGCTTTTTTGCTTATCTTGGCAGTGGCACTGCCGTAAAAAGGAAACCCTTCATCTCCTTTTACACTGCACACGGGCAGACAAGGGGTGGTGTTATTCTGCTGCACTCTGTTCAAATATGCACCTTTTTTATTATCTGCAACTTTAACTTAAATCCAGACAAGAATGTGACTATTTTTCTGCGGAACTTTCGTGATGCATGTTCAAATCGGTATTTTACATTTTACCCAAGAAGTTTTCTTCTAATGTTGTGTATACTTATAATTGGGTACACGGAAACCATGATTGAAACTTTGTAGCGTTTTTAATATCCCTTTTCACCAAATTGGTCATAATATACGGCAATTAATACAAACATATCTGTCAATAATTGATGATGTACCTAATCCTATTATTACAAGTAAGAAAAACCACGTTTATATTAAAGCTAAAAAACAACGTTTTTTGAGTTATTCGCTTGTTTATCTTGGAGTGATTCTCATGTGATTTTTTTTTAAATCACATTGAACATTATGCAATTATGCATTTTAATTGGCATTTTAGTTGGTATGTATTTGCGTACCTAATATAATATATTTATCTATGAATAAAGTACTTGAGCTGACTAAATAACTTTAGGGCGTTCCCTTGGTTCCCTCAGGCAATGATCTAGCATCTTGTCACTGAACTACGAGTTTGTCTCTGTTTTTACCCGATTGCGTCAGAAGAGTTACGTTTTTCGAGTGTATTTATATTTTTTCGGCACCCTCTAGGGCAGGGGTTCCCAAACTTATTTTGTCTACCGCCCACTTTGAGAATAAATTATATTTAGCGCCCGCATTTTTTTACCTTCTTAAAAACTACTATAACTCCGAAGTCTCTACACAAGGCCCAATTTTTTTCTGGGTCTCTTACAGCCCCCCTTTAGGCCTGCAGCGCCAATAAGGGGGCGTTATCGCCCACTTTGGGAAAGGCTGCTCTAGAGCATTTAAGCTTGAGAGTAGTTGAGAGGTATCATAAGATTCGTGAGACACTTATATCCGAATTTTTACACAGTTAAATTTTTTTCCATGTGTAATTAATAATCAAATCCTACGGGGTAACCACGAACCTCTCGATAGTCCGTAACGCTAGCGTCAAACTGTCAAATCACATAGATTTTGCTAGCGAATCGCTAGCGTAACGCCGCGTAAAAAAGTTCGTGCTTACCCTACTGTACTAATGCAGGGCATCACTAGAATACATCAGTTGCATCTCCTTCTGTGCATGTCGTAAGAGTCGACTAATGCTCGGCCGAATTTCAAGACTTCAACTCCTAGTCTCGACGTGCGTGAGGTTCATTATAGTGGGCTTTTGCTTAACACACCCCTTCTGTTCCAGCCTGTATATATTAAGCGGTGATAGCCCAGTGGTTAAGACGTACACCTTCCAAGCGGGAGGCGTAAGTTCGATCCCAGTCACGGGCCTGTACCAATGAATTTATTTCATGTACAGATTTTATGTTGCAAAATTGTCACTTAGCTCGTGTCTCGGAAAGCACGTAAAACCGTTGGTCCTGCGCCTGATCTCTCTCCGGTCGTGTCGGCTTTCCGTCCCATCGGACTATGAGAGTGAGGGAATAGAGAGTGCATCTGTGTTTGCGCACACACTTGTGCACTATAATATCTCCTGCGTACCTGGACAATCTCCGTAGAGATTGGTCGCCTTGGCCGAAATATGGTCGGAGATCATAATATTAAGGGGACACAGCCGTATGTACGAGTATTATAACGAATCAATATAATATTTATTTAGTTTTCTGTTTATACTTTTCAGTAGTATTCCCTTGTACACTCAGTCACGACTACAATTATGACTACAGCCCCGTGGAGGACTTCCATCCTCGAAACCTGCTCCGTTTGACTAACTCCTATAACTCCAACTGGGACTCCAATGAGAAGAAAGGGCACAGCAAGTACTGATTTTATTACCTATCTTGCTGACCCGGCGAACTTCGTACCGCATTAAAAAACTTTTATTTTATTTTTATACCTTATTTTGTAGGCGATGGGCTACCACCTGTCACTACTAACCGAACTTGTACATCTCAACTATACCCTCAAAATTGGTCAGAAGTGGCACCATATGGTTCTATCGGCCCGTGGTGTTCTGCCTACCCCGTGAGGGATAAAGGCGTGATTATATATACGTATGTATGTATTATACCTTGTCCTAGAATAACAAATACAAAAAAGAAAGAATCATCCAATTTTGATTCAGTAGTTCAGAAGTTATGCGCGTACCTACGGCGATTCGTTTTTATTTATATAGATGGTAGCCATTTAGAGATGTTGCATTACAGAAAATCAACACTGATAGGTATTCCATACATTTTAATATGAATGAAACCTTTTTATGTTCGGTGAACACATGACAGTGTTGGTTGGTTGGGTGTATGTGAAATGTAAAAAAAAAACAGCTTTTCCATACAATCTCGTATAATTACTGCACTGAAATGTATGGAACAGCTGATGTTTTTTTTTTCACTATTTTGGAGTTGGTCCCATAGTGAAAGTTGTTTCTTTTTACCTACCTAGTCTCGTGTCAAAAGATAGTCACTAATTTTTAAAGGACCTTATATGTATAGATATTAATATAATATATTTTCTATACATATTACATATATATTGTTATTTTTGGACTTCGCAGTGGCTTGTTATTACTACACTGTAACATTATATCGATCTCAAATAAATAAATAAACTTCCATTGGATATTCCAGCCAACCGGGTTTCGTGTTCTCCGTGCCATTCGAAGAAAAATACAAATACTTTTTAATAGTCAGAGAAGAGCTGGCAAAACAGCTGATGTTCATGGATCCAGCCACAAGGCCAGCGACAAATAAAGTCATCAAACAGCTGAAAAATGAAGCGTTCCCTGCAGAGCTATCAGATGTGCTGGACAAGATCAAACCTGATGGAAAAGTCAGTCGCAACAAGAGTAATCTACTGAAGAACCGCCTGCTTTTTGAGGTAAGAGGTATCTAGGAATTCAAGATGGCCGATTGTGCCAAAAGTTTGCAATCGCATTATTCGAATGATTCAATTTGTGTTATTTTAATGATCATACATAGATAATGGTCACAAAGCCAAATGGTGTTGTGTTGGCGTGACCCCATGTCTGCTTGTGGGTATCGTAATCGATTAAGAATTTCCGGGAGGCGGGCAGCAGCGCCTTATACTGCGGTCACCAACTAGCCTGTTCAGCGTGGTGACGATGCGAAAAAACCTCTTGTTCGACTTTTTGCGACTGTGGTGTCTTGTGATCGTGATCATGAGTCGGCGGATCCGAGGGTCGGCGGAGGGTGTAGGGCCCGGTGGTGGGCGACCCCTCAGTGGAGATTTGAACTTCCGAATAGTGACGCCTGATACATAAATTAAATATTCCTCTTATTTCAGGTCTTATCATGGAAGGTGACTGAAGTGGTATCTGATCATGTACAAGGAGTAAGAAACGATGTTAACAAGATTGTGGGAGATGCCATAACGGAAGAAACTAAGGTCACCAATCTGCCGGCTAAAAAGAAGATAAAACCAAAAGGAGAAAAGGGAAAACGAAGACCTGTACTCGATAAACATGGCAATCCCATTAAGCCATAGATAAGATAATAGATTATTAGTACCTAATTAAATTTGTGTTTATACTCTATGAGCTTAGACGAAGAATAATAACACTAGTGGACGCCCTCAATCCGCATGGAGTGTAGAAAAAACAAAATGTCGAAATTATTCGGGATAAAAAGACTTTACTGTGATAAAAAGTATGTGTCCTTCCTCAGGCTGTAGACTATCTGTGTACTAAATTGCATTTAAATCGGTTCAGTAGTAAGCGAGAGAAACCGAGTTACTTTTGCACTTATAACATTTGTAAGGATATTTTCTCGATCGAATCGTTAGATAAAGGTTCGTCATCAATTTTGTTTTATCTGCACGAAAGGCAAGGGATGTCTATAGCATTGTATTTACTAGAATGATTTCTGTGGGGTCAACACGAATCTCTCGATAGTCCGTAACGCTAGTGTCAAACTGTCAAAGTCAAACCACATAGATTTTGTTAGCGAGTCGCTAACGTTACGCCGCGTAAAAGGTTCGTGCTTACCCCACTGAATTAACTATGGATGATAAACAATCGAGGCACCTCTCGCAAGCAAAATTTGACAGTTTGACAATAAATAATAAAATAAAATAAAAATAAAATAAATAAAATAGCGTTACGGACAGTGACGTGGTTACGGATATTCAGAATCAGATTCAGATAATTTATTTGCATAAATATGAGTAATCTATACATATAATAAAAATGTAACGGATCGCTGTCTGTACATGGAAGATATATGAAAAAAATATTATAGGAGACCTTTATCAAATTAACGATTTTTGTCATTTTTGTCTGTTTGTCGGTTTTCAGGAATATATTTTGACAGGTCCCACTTAACATATAAGCTGCTTTTTATCCCGGGAAAATGTTGTTATCCCGGATAATTTCGACATTTTGTTTTTTCTGTAGTCCACGCGACGGAGTCGCGGGCGGCCACTATAACATCATTAAAAATTTAGCTCCTGCATATTTTGCCATTAATTGGCATGCAAATGTTAGTGGGTTAATATTAATTCGATAGGTGCTTATTCTACGGATTTGAACTTTTCCTACAGTTGGACATGGTATGCTTCCCATATTCAGCATATCAGCCAGCATGTGATTATGGCATCCTGGAGAAATCGAGGGCAATCCTTAAGTACCTATTGTAGGCGATCTTATCTGTTTTTTTTTACTTTCACTGGGCGCATCATTTACTTTTATTACTTTACCTGTCATACAAGTATCATCATCTGTTACATTTATTGATCAGTTACATTAAAAAAAAAACATAAGATCCGATGAAGAAATCTTTGAAGAATCAAGGGATATCCTCAAATAGTAGTATTCTTCTTAGGTTTTGATTAAGAATTTTGGTTGGCTTCAATGTAATTGAAACGAGGGTCTGATGGTGGAGCCAACGAGAAACGTATTGTAAAACTCTACCACTATATTTCTAATTAGATATTGAAAAGGCTCTGATGATGAAGCCAGATGGGTTTTTAGGGTTTCATAGCCAAATAGCAAAAAACGGAACCCTTATAGTTTCGTCATATGTCACAGACAGACGTCTGTCCGTCTGAACGTCACAGCCACTTTTTCCGAAACTATACTGTTGAAACTTGGTAAGTAGATGTATTCTGTGAACCGCATTAAGATTTTCACACAAAAATTGAAAAAAAAAACAATCAATTTGGGGGGCCCATACTTTGAAAAATTATTTTAAAAAAATTATTAAACCCATACCTCTATCTATGGATAGGTCTTCAAAAATGATGTTTAATTTCTAAACTTAATAGTTTACGCAAGAGACACTTCCAAAGTGGTAAAATGTGTGCACCCCTCCTGTGACTTCTAAAATAAAAGAATGATAAAACATAAAAATAAAAATAAAAATATGATGTACATTACCATGCAAACTCCCACCAAAAATTGGTTTGAATGAGATCTAGTAAATAGTTTTTTTTATACGACATAAATCGTAAACTGCAATTTATCTTCATACAGAACTCATGGGCGAGTCCAACTCGCACTTGGCTGCTTTTTTTCTTATAGAGTTGATATTAAAAGTAACATTAAAAATATGTAGCATTTGTGTAGTTACCACATTGGAAATTTTATATTATAATTTATTTACTTATTTGGAACATCACCATACGGATCCAGCTGAAAACCAGCTCCATTTCAGCAGATTTTTTCTATCTGGTTAAGTATACCTACTATGTTGTGCACCTAAAAGTGTATCCTTAATAATGAAATCAATTTTAAATACTGTTGTTTGTACATACATACATATAATCACGCCTTTATCCCTTACGGGGTAGGCAGAGCACCAAGGGCAGATAGAACCAAATGGTGCCACTTCTGACCAATTTTGAGGGTATAGTTGAGATGTACAGGTTCGGTTAGTAGCGACATGTGGTCAGCCCATCGCCTACAAAATACCAAGACCCTCTTGTACCTCTACCTCGACTGACGAGAGAGAAGCAGCTGTAGTATTGTAGGTAAGTTTTTTTTTTCACTCCCAGAGTAGCATAGGAGAAAGGTCCTGTTGTGTAAATAAATTCTGAATAAATAATTTGTTACTTTCTTTATGCACTTTCATTCTGTTTTATGTTAATACTGTTCACACGCCCGAGACTCCGCCTGCTGAAAAAACAACATGTTGAAATTATCCGGGATTGAAATATTTTCCCGGTATAAAAATAGCCAAAGTTCTCGGGCTCTAGAGTAACTGAATACCAAATTTTATTTCAATCTATTCAGTAGTTTTGGCGTGAAAGCCAGACAGACATATATACTCGTAGTAGAGTTACTTCCGAATTTATAAATACACTTAAAATTTTAATAATACTATACAGGATGATTTTTGGTCGTCAACGTTCCCGAAAACTACGGAATCTCCTCATCATCACGATCATTTTTCTCCATGGAAGCATACCTGGGAAGTTTCTGGTTTCCAAAATATTAGAGTCCAAAGTTGAGTAAATAGACTGCGTTTTTCTGCATAAATGCACATAGACGCGCGTAGCAGGATTTTTTCACGAAAAATAATTAATAAAAAAACTAACATAAACACTAGACACTATAAATTTCGCACAATCAAGGAATTTAAAATTAAAAAAAAAAAATTCCCAGCATTTTTTTGGCATAAACTTACTTTATTTCATGTATAGAATACGTACCCTTCGTTAAAGGTGGCCACAAAAAAACACCTGTATACAGGTGAAATTATAGTGTCCAGTGTTTATGCTAGTTTTTTCATGAACAGATATTAATAATTTCTCGTGAAAAAATCTTGCTACGCGCGTCTATGTGCATTTATGCAGAAAAACGCAGTCTATTTACTCAATTTTGAACCCTAATATCTTGGGAACCAGGCGCTTCCCAGGTATGCTTCTATGGAGAAAAATGATCGTGATGATGATGAGATTCCGTAGTTTTCGGGAACGTTGACGACCAAAAATCACCTGTATAGGTATGTATAATACTACAGCTGCTTCTCTTCTCGAGCATACTGTACAAGTCAGTAGAGGGACAAGGGGGTCTTGGTGTTTTGTAGGCGATGGGCTGCCCACCCGTCACTACTAACCGAACTTGTACATCTCAACTATACCCGCAAAATTGGTCAGAAGTGTCACCATGTGGTTCTATCGGCTCTTTGTGCTCTGCCTATCCAGTAAGGGATAAAGGCGTGATTATATGCACAGAATATTATGATTATATGTATGTATGTATATGCATAAGGAATTGTTCTTCTTACATGAGTAATATACCTGCTACTGTTTCTTGCATCATCTATGAATCTATTTCGAAATTAAACCGTAAAAAGTAGTACACGAATTCAATTTTAGTAAATTACAAATTAGGTATTGTAATTTTCAAAACAATTTTTCACGCATACAAAGGCAAATTAACAGATGTTATTGATTAATGGAAACAATTTTATAATTATAATTGTAAATTAATTGAGCCTGAAAATTACGTACTGAAATTGCTCATATAAAAGCAGTTTAAATGCTTTTGTTACATATTAGTGTGTCAGTGTTGGTTAGATAATTTAGGAAAAAAAATAGCTAAAAGTACCTATATAAAAACAGTAATATGCATTTGAGCATATTATTCGTCGTTTTACTAAGTAAGTCTTTTTTACCCTTTAATTGTATTTTTGGGAAAGATTACAGACAAACATTGTGTTTCCTAAAATGGGGTAGATAGAAATGCAGGATCACGAATTAAATCTTTCAGACACGTTTGGCATAGCGCGCACGATGTCCTTCCGTGCATGTCGCAAGAGTCGCCTAAGGAAATCAGCCCCCTAGCATGACAACGCATCGTGGATATCGTATCGTATTTAACTCACCAAAAACATAAATGTAAAAAAGGAGAGCCAAGTTCAATACAAAAATTATGCTTGGCTGTGGGCTTCGCCGCAAAAAGAATGGAGATCTAAATGAGTGCCAAGTTCTATGCAAAATCCAAATATGTATTTATATGAACAAAACAACATTATGAACAAGTATTAAACTCTATTTATTTCCCACTCGGGTGAAATTTTTTTTCCATTTTCTTTATTAATAATTTTATAATCTATTTCTTTGCTCTATTGGATATCTATAAAATTAGCTGTTATTAAAAAAAATGTGAGATCTTAAAGTAGGTTAGATTTGACTTGACCAGTTTTTATTTTTTCTATTTTTAGATTTTTTCCTACGCTTACATACAATTACCGAGCTGGATTCCAAATTTCATCCTTCTAGATCATCTGGAAGTAGGTTAGGTTTAGGTACTATATGTCAGTCAGTCAGTGCTAAAATTTACGACATTTTAATCTTCATATCTTTATAACCGTTTGAGCTAGCTTTATGAAATTTGGGCTTCTAGATGTCCTTATGGATATAATTAAACACACGTAGTTTCATGTGTTATCGTTAAATAGGCTTTAAGTTAGAGAAGAGTCAAAAGTGGCACCAAGTGGTTCGTCTGATGATACACTCGGCGCTGCTTTGCTTGAACTCGGCGGCTATAAATATTTATCATAATTTTGATAGGCTAAATGTCGATAAATCGGTTTATCATATCATTTTCGCAGTTCATTCTACTTGTGCAGGAGCGGTTCTCTCAGGCGATGACGTGTAATTTATCTTTTGTATCTGACCGCGCTTTCTTTCCACCTTCTCCAATAGTCTGATTTGTGTAATTATGCTTACCCCATTTCGCAAGCACAGGGTGTGTGTATGTTACACATCAGTCTATTGGAGTCCACTGCTGGACGTAGGCCTCCCCCAGGGCACGCCACAAGGCTACTGCTATAGGGGGTTATCGTCACCACGCTGGCCAGGCGGGTTGGTGACCGCCGTGTGGTTTTCGGACTATGTTGTCAACACGGGAGGCGCTGTTGCATCTTGCAAACCATTAATCGCACTTCGCGATTTTTCTTTGTTTCAGCTACGCCATTTATATATGGTGTCGATGATTACAATGTAGACGACAATGACGTGCTTCGTCAAGGTTTTGATTGGGCTAATGATGATGGTTTTACGTATCGATCACCCACGTAAGGTTTTTTTACATCATCAATATATATTATAAAACAAAGTCGCTTTCTGCTGTCTGTCCCATATGTCCAGTAAACATTGTAGGTAAGTATGTTAAGACTCTGTTCCTGGGGATCAGGCGCGTCTTTCATCAGTCGGATGTGCCACTTCATATTGTATTTTAGAAATATACTGGACGTATAACATGGTAGTGTGTGCCAGATCCTACAATGTTAATTGAATTTCATAATTTTTTTGTGTCAGATCTACCACTACCCACACACAACTTATATTATTATTTGCTCGTGGTCAATAGACAACTGCCGGATATGGTAGTACCGACATTATTATTTCTACATTGACGCCTAATAATGTAGTATGTGACATTTTTCACGATTTCCATGCACTTCCTAATTATTATTCCATTTTGTTAACCAACAATATTGTAAAGTATTCAAAACTATTGCACAATACCAAATTTCGTAGCGATGCGAGGTATTATGTCAATATTATTCACGTTTTAAACTTTAAACGGCCGTCCTGTAAAATACCGTTTTTTCACATCCATAACAATGGCGGATGTGAAAAGCTGCAGTCTTAATGTAATAAGTAATAATTTTATTATTTTTGAGCAACAACAAATACCATTTTGTTCTTTTCAGAGATGACCATAATCCGAAAAATAGCCAAAACGACTATGATGTACTATTCCGAAACTACATGGTAGTAAAGAATGAATTTGCGAAACAGCTCCTAATAAACGTCAACAGAATTAACAACACGGACACGTTAAAAAAAGTGGCCAAGTTGTTGAACACGAACGATTTCCCAAAGGAACTGTTAGACGCCATCAACCTGCTGAGACCTGACACGAAGCTGACGGAAGTGAAGAGTAGAGCACTTTTTGACGTAAGTGATACACACAAGACCAAAGTGACAGACGTAGCATCGAAATGTAGGTCACATCTGTCGTAGAACCGATGGACAATGGAGTAAACGGGTCCTCGAATGGAGACCGCACCTTGGCAAGCGTAGCGTTGGACGCCCTCTGGCCAAATGGACCGATGTCGCAAAGAGGGCGGCTGGTACCTGGTGGCAGAGGGCGAAGACTCTAGGGGGCGCAAAAATGGCCTATTGGCCAGACCTGACTGGACTAAATAGGGCGCAGTTAAAGCTCGCACAGCGCAGAGAAAAGGCTACTTATGGCACTGCTCCAAGACCAAATGCTAGCAATTTGTCACTGTTCCTTAACACCTGCAGCCGTATGATGAATTTGGTGAGAGCGAGATGTCTCACTTTTAAACATCAAATTCACGTAGCTATTTATAACTAGATAAACTAACTGTATGTACTTTGCATGTAAAAAACAGACTAAAGACACTAGTTCTCGAGCCAGGACTGAATGAATTAGGGTTGATAGAAGTGTTTTGTAATCCCTTTTTACACACCAAGTAGAAACACTTGCTTTGTCTAGTTATTACTTAGCTCGGTGGATTTGACGTTTAAAAGTGAGACATCTCGTTCTCACCAAATTCATACAATGCTAAACGTTACTACATCTCCTTCGCAACCTTGCAGCTTTGGCTACTTCATTTCGGGAATGCAGCCGTGTGTATTGTTAGGTACGAGTACTTATGTATGTTTGATTTCAGATCATGTCGTGGAAAATAACTGAATTTCTTACAAACAAGTTAAATGACCTGAAAGACGATATTCTCGCTATAGTTTCCCAACACCTGAAACGGAACGGACGCGGTGGTGGCAGGAATAGTAATCGAAATAAGAAGATAACATACAAAACTAGTAGGTACAGAGATGGCAATCACGTAGGGCCATACTAGTAGCAGGAATCTAATTGTGAATTCTACGAATATTTAAATATAAAAAGTCACAATATACGTTATACAGGTGTAGAAAAAAGGAGCACTAATACCTAAGAGTCTTATAGACCTAGTGTTGTGTAATCTATCGACAAAATTTGAGACTCGTAATGACATATTTATTTTTCGAGATTGTAGTACAAAATTCCTGAGTTGTTCAGGTGAGTATTTCTCCATACTATCTGGAAAAATAAACATGTGATTTCAGGTCTCAAATTTTGTGGCTAGATTACCCATCACTAGGTCAATAAGACCCTTAAATATTAGTTCTTCTACAGCCTGTATGAAAACTCGCCTCTTTCTCTGTGGGTGGGCAGAGATCATGGACCTCCATTTGTCACGGTCCTGACACACCTCTTTCGCTTTCCCTTCCCTTACTTTCATGATATTTTTCATGCTCGCTCGTCGATCTAATAGTAAATCAAATTATTATTATTATTATTTGTTTAATTTTAGTACTTAAGTATGCATAACTTAACATTAATTTCTTATTCTTTATTAATTGCACACACTCAAAAAATATAAGTTACAAGATAAAAGAAGAGATGCATGTACAATGGCAAGCTTATCTCTACAAGAGATCACTTCCAGCAAGCCAAGCAAATAAAGAGAAATATTTAGTAAATATAGGGTAATATGTGCAATATTATTTATTTTAAAAGAAACCCGACTGAGTAATAATATTGAACAATCACTATGGGTGCGCCCACCGCCGGGTCCTACACCCTCCACTGACTATATTGAATACTAGTGGACGCCCGCGACTCCGTCCCTGTGGACTACAGAAAAAACAAAGTGTCGAAATTATCCGGGATTAAAACATTTTTCCAGGATAAAAAGTAGCCTATATGTTAAGTGGGACCTGTCACAATATATTACTGAAAACTGCATCGAAATCGGTTCAGCCGTTTCTGAGATTAGCGTGCACAAACGCACAGACAAACCGACAAACAGACAAAAATTCCAAACTTTATTTTTTTGGGTACTAGGTATTGCGTTAATAAAGGTCTCCTATAATATTTTTTCTCATATATCTTCTATGTACAGACAGCGATCCGTTACATTTTTATTATATGTATAGAAGATTGAACAAGTGTCACTCTCGCAACTCAGACGGAACTAAAGCCAAACTCACTAAAATTCACTTAAAGCACACTCGGGTAGATCAGCCTCGACTTGAAGCAAACAGCCTCAAAGTGAGGTTGAAGGTTCGAGGCACTCTGTGGATCAGTTCGAGGCGAGTCGCCTCAACTTGATCCTTATCAGTTTCGTTGTCAATTGCGATCCGCGGCGACACGCCCGTCTCCATCAAATGCACGGCTCGGACTGAGGCAGGGAAAAAAAGCCGACAAAATATGGCTCGGCTCGCGGCAACGTTTTTGCCTCGTGTCGCCGCGTGCCTCAGGTTGAGGCAGCGTCTCCACTCGCACGGCCTTGCAGCGAGGCAGCCGCTAGACCCGAGGCTGCCTCTAGTGGATTTGAGCCATAATGAGTCTCAGGCCCAAATGCGACAAGCATATTTAGGCTCAGAGCGTGCCAAATACAGCACTGGAAATGACTGGAATATAGCACTTTTCGTGCATGTTGTAAGAGTGGAGTAAGGAATCCGGAGGGGTTCTGTTCACTGATCACAACTGACCCTGCAATGCCAAATGTGAATGCAGGATCTGTTTTGTGATACGCATATGCATGTAATTTGAAGTTACGGTAGAACAGGGCCAGGGCAGTCAACTGGTAAATTAGAGTCACACAAATAATAGAAATGATGAAATTATCACTCTTTGAAGCTTAATGAAATGGAAGTGGCAATACCTTGTCTGAAGAAAATTCGACAAAATACATCTACATGCGACTTCCATTAATTTATATGTTTCAATGAGTGATTAGTGATGACCACATGCAATCAAATGCACGTGCAAGGAAGTTGTAAGAGGATATGACTACGGGAAACACGAAGAACAGTCAGATTGAAGAAAAAATATAGGTGGGTACATCAGTTCAGGCCCATTAACCCCAAAGAGGTTAGGCAGAAGTGCGCAAATTGTGAGTGTGCAATTTGCGCACTTCTGCCTAACCTCTTTTCTTTTCACCAGTTAGCCTTACAAATCAACCCTTGGTAAGGGGTGTGCCTACCGCCGCTTTTCGGGCACAAATACAACAATCTAGCTACCGGTAACGAATCCGATGGGAAATGTTTCTGAGTCGTTCTAAATAGGTATTATAAGCTCTTAGCGTCAGAGCCCCGTCCGTTATAAATAGCAGGGTGCATGCACTACGGGCTGGTGACGTTGACTTTGGGTCTTAAGGAATAAACGACAATGTAAATTAAAGTCATCATTATCTTACTGCCCCTAACCCATTTTTTATGGGGTCGGCGCAATATGGTTTCTTACGAAACTCATATTGCCATAGTTTTGGCATGTCTGCCTGACCTGCCAACAACCCTCCGCGATATAGCTAAGTGTCAATAGAATTTTGGTGTTTTCGCGTGTTAGAAAATCTCTTTATAAAACAAAGCTACATGTACATATGACACCCATATTTCCTTACATGTTTCCCAAGAAAAAGGTAACATGTGTCTATATGACCCAGTTCGCTAAAAGACACATGTGCTTATGGGACCCCCTAAATCCCGGAATATGAGATAAATTTTAATAATTATCATGTTAATAGACGCACAATAATGTAGTAATACGTCGATAAAAGTATTAGTTATCTAAACCGATTTTAAAAATAGTTAGAGCCAAATGTACGCTCTATCTAACTTTAAAACTGCTCCCCTGTAAAGTAGGGATTTTGAACATGAAACTTTGTTCTACGGATAGGTCGAGATAGCCTGTCTTCAGAGAAAGACCGCACTAATACGTAACTAACACCAACTTTACCATATCGTCGTCTTAAATAGGCAATCTGACCGTTGAAATCGGCCCTAAAACGTAATAATCATCATCATCATCATCAGCCTATTACAGTCCATTGTTGGACGTAGGCCTCCCCCAGTGCACGCCACAAGACTACCATGGGGGTATTTGCCCATAGTAACCACGCTGGGCAGGCGGGTTGGTGACCGCAGTTTGTATTTTGGACTATGTTGTCAACACGGGATGCGCTGCTGCCCACCTCCCGGAAACCCTTAATCGCCTCGTACGATACCCACGGGAAGACATGGGGTGGTACGAATTCTACTCTGCCGGCACCACGCGGCCAAAATGTATTAAATGATCTATTAATTTTAGTATGTAGGTACAATTGAACCGGAAAAAAACGTTTTACTAAAACAATCACAATTACTTATTGCATTTTTAAAACCAACTTTTCACACATACAAATCCAATAAAAACCATGTTATTCATTAAACAAAACAACTTTATGAGCAAAATTTTAAATTAATTAAGCTTAGATAACCTATAACACGCATTGTTCATATAAAAAAACAGTTTTTATATTTTTTCAGTGCAGATGCAAAGAGGTTAGTCATTAATATGGCTAAAGTCAACAATAATATGCCTAAGCGCATATTCGTAATTTTACTGGGCAAGTTTCCACATTTAATAAGCTTTTTTATAAACCACAACAGCGGACAGATTTTGAATAAACTTAACATTTTGCGTATTTTTTATGCGACCAAAAGTAGGATTAAGGCTCAAGCAAGCCGCATGTGCTTAAGCAAGCAAGACCGGATGCGTGTGCGTGCACGTAAGCGTAGACGTGCACGTACCTCTGACTTTAATGTATAGAACTGTCATCGCTTGACGTCTATGCTTACGTCTACGCATGCGCATCCGGTCTGCCCGTGCCTATACAGTTCCATACATTACAACTCAGAGGTACATATACGTCTACGCTGACGTGCACGTACCGCTGAGTTGTAAAGTATGGAACTGTATAAGGTAGGTGTGGCCTACACCGCTTGACGTCTACGCTTACGTCTACGCATACGCATCCGGTCTGCCCGAGCCTATAATGTTTTTCTAGTGGATATTTTTATGTATGTCTTTGGCACGCTCTGGAGCCTAAATGGCTTGTCGTATTCATAGAAATGTATACAAGCAGATACAGATACCAAATCCCTGGTCGCATTTCAGCTTGAAAGGTACCATTAGGCTCGTCTTAGAGTGATACTGAATCAAAATTTTCACGATTTTTTTTTCCAAATACATGTACCTATGACAATTGTATGTACATTAATGTACATACTATACCTAATAGCATAGAGGAATAAGATGTCATAGAGTGCTAACGTCATACTAACAGTTTAGTCAGTAGTTCCCAAAGTGGTCCAGGTGGACCCCCAGGGGTCCACAGGAGACTCGATGGGGGTCTACGTTGGCGTGAAGAAATGAGGGTTCACATTTAATTTGTATGTCCACCAGAACCAGATAACTTTTGAAAGGGGTCTATGAGGAATAAAAGTTCGGGAATCCCTGGTTTAGATGCACCATTAGACTTTTCGATGCCTCACAATTCCAGTCCTTGACACTTAGATTCTATTAGTGTAATGTATAGTAATGTACTACATTACTAATGTATTGTGAGGCACCGAAAAGTCTAATGGTGCATCGAAACTGTTAGTATGACATTAGCACTCTATGAGTTTGGGCAAATTACACACCCACTTGTTAGTCTATCAAGTCCCACATAGTAAGAGGTGAGCCTACCGCTGTTTTCGAGCAAAAAATCTTTTTCTTTGAATATAAGGTTGTTTGTTTTAGCTATTCCATTTGTTTGTGGCTCTGATTACCATGACGTCGAGGATAGTTTACATTATGATTTTCTGCGTGAGGGAAGTCAAGCGCAGGATAGAATAGATGAGTGGGTTGAAAAACCAATAACAAAGTTAAGTATTGCATATATAAGGTGTTTTCAAAATTAGTGTTTTATTTCACTATTTCGGAGTTGGTCCCATAGTGATAGTTGTTTCTTTTTACCTACCTAGTTTCGTGTCAAAAGTAAATCACAAATTTCGAAAACATCTTATATATACATAGTATAGATGTATCATCCATCACTATCACTTCATCATCATCATCACGACATCTATGATATAAAAATGAATCGCTCAATGTGTTGCTAAGCGCAGACTAGGAAAAAATAAAAAATTGCCTGAAAAAGTTTAAAAACAACACTTTTCTATAGCCATGTGGCCACCCACGTAAAAGGACTTACACCCGTGCCAAGCCCGGGCGGATCCCTAGTAATAAGCTTTTATTTAGTTTCCTGTTTTTCACCTGTCCCGTTGTCTGTAAATCTTGCAAGTTTTTGATCTATTTCTGGCCCCCCGATTACGTAAAAACGATCGCGATAACTGAGAGTGTGTGCGGGGGCCGGCTTCCGACTGAGTCGAAATTTTGCATGCGTGTATAAATCGGATGACAATGCAATATTATTATGACATAGAGCTGATCTGATGATGGAGCTGGAAGGTGGCCATAGGATCTCCGTAATTAAACGACGCAACCTCATCGAGTTGGGGCTCGTTTGATTCGATCAGTTCATTTTATTAACAAATAATAAAAGCTTGTTTTTTAAAAAGGGCTTTTATAAGTGAAGTTATTTATACAAATTTAAAACTAATGTCTCTCTCTCTCTCTCTCTCTGATCGTGGTGCAGTGAGAGATCAGCTATTTTTGTATAAACTTATACATAAGTACAACAAGAGATTCCCCGTTTCTTCTTGGCAATGTCCCAGATTGGGATCGCGCATATACACGTTGTTTTGTGCCGCTCACTAAGACCTTATATGCGAAATACTTGATACACCGAATTTATTTAATGTACGGATTTTTCTAAAAAATATCACTTAGCTATCTCCGATGAAGATTGGCGTCAGGCAGGCAGCCGGCCGTAAACACAAATGTCAAATCTTTGGCATTGTAAGTTTCGAAAGAAACCATATTGCACCGATTCCATAAATAATTGGATAAAGTGCAGGAAGATGGAAATTGAGGAAATTAATATACATTTCCTCTGAAAGCCGCTATTTATCAACTGACTAGCGGACGCCCGCGACTCCGTCCGCGTGGACTGCAGAAAAAAATAAAATGTCCAAATTATCCAGGATAAAAATATTTTCCCCGGGGATAAAACGTAGTCTATGTGTTATTCTGATATGTAGGTAAGCTTTATTATTGAGAAGTTTCTTCAAAATCCATTCAGTAGTTTTTGTGTGAAGAAGTAACAAACACATACACACACACACACAAACTTTCGCCTTTATAGTATTAAGTAGGATTAGTAGGTGTCAATTTTTTTGCAGTGGGACATATTATGAAAACGTGGTTGATACCTTCAGCATATCATGATCAGATAATGGGATTCTGGAGAAATGAGGCTACTAAATCTTCAAATAATATTCACTATGGGTGCGCCCACCACCGGGCCCTACACCCTCCACTGACCCTCGGATCTGATAACTCATAACTGCGAAAACAAGCGCTTGCACTAACTACAATGGCCACAAGAAACCAGATCCGAGCACCTAGCATGCAAGATAATACATCGCACTATTTCCGAAATCAAAAACTACTTAGATTAATAATCTACATATGTTTCGCCAACAACCGTGGCATAGTCAGGATTATAGAAATATACCCATAGTGAATGTTTGAACTTTCGAATTGTAACGCCTAATACAATTTCAAATTCAAATACATATTTTATTTCGGATATTACTTACTGCATAGTGGTTAGTATGAGATGACTTATATATTATGTTAGTAAACAGTTATAAATAAATTAAAATTACATTAAATTAAATCAATCAAACAATAAATAATAAAAATAACATAATTGGGCTTAATTAAGGACCCAACTTGTGCACACTGGGCCACCGCATCCACCTCTCCATTAGAGAGGAGTCCCACCTGCTGGCTAACACGTTCAATATGCTGTTTGAACTGCTCCAAACGCGGTATAGCAAGGACGCACTACGCATTCTGATAATTTCGTAAAAACAATTTTATTTGTATGCGCCTCCGCGAACATGGTAGATGCGCTACAGTAGCGGGGCAATCCAAACAACACCCTAAACGCATTATTATATTGGACACGAAGAGCCTCATATGTCCGCTGCGTGTAGCTAACCCACAGACTGCACGTGAAGAATGACTGGCAATAGGCTTTAACATTTTACATCATTGCTACAGCAAGCGAATCGGCGAGCCAACATGTTACAGCGTACACACAGAGCCCTTCTCTCCCTCTCGATGTCCAGGTCATCGTTAAGCTTACTGGTGACCCAATGCCCCAGATACTTAAATTTACCATTTCTAACGGTTTGCCACAAATTATCACTGAAGGAAGTTTCTCATAACATCTGCTTCAGGCTTTAAATACCATTAGCTGACTTTTTTCAGAATTGTATCTGAGTTCATGGGCCACCGCATAAGACTCACAGATATGTAACAGCTTTCTCAATGCTCCGACCGATGGCCTCAGCAGCACCATATCATCAGCGTAGCTGATATTGTTCACACAAATACCTTCTACACGGCAACCGATATTAGTGCTGCTGAGTTCACCGATCAATTTAATTTCTCAAAAAACAAACTTTTTTCACTTTTATTTTTACTAAACGTCTTGATTGAATTCGGTTACATATAAAACATTCTGGATCGGATTCGGATCTGATGATTTCATTGAGAATCGAGAAATTTCCGCAAATATTTTTGGCACACAAATTTTAAAAGCTTTATATTAAACTCTTATAAAATATTAAACTCTAATCAGTGATACTCGTAATATTTCTTGATTTGAAAACAACGCGCTCTGTTTAGAGCGGAGCGCAAGATGTCGGTTTTTTGCTTTGTTCATTGCTTCACTGCCCGGCATACATTCGTCATTGATAACTCCTTCTGGAGACCCGTAATTCTACGCTGAATTCTTTAAAAAATACACTTATTGTTGCAGACCTATGCTCTCCGATGAACATTTTAAATACTTTAATATAGTAAAAGGCGAATTGGCAAAACAACTATTGAGTATAAAAAAGAAGAATACCACGGCGACGGTCAAGAGAGTTACGAAACTGCTGAGCCAGAGCGACTTCCCGAAAGAACTGTCGAATGTCATGGATACGCTGAAACCGGTTGGAGATAAAATCGGCTCGTTTATGTCAGATATGAAAAATAAAGTTCTTTTTGAGGTATGTAACCCCGCCCCCTGACTACTTAAAAGCAATAGCAAAGCTGAAGCCGCGCGTTCGCGATAATTGAGAGTGTGTGCGTGCGCGCAACGAGCGCTCGGCGTACTTCCGCGCCCCGCACCTCGCCCCGCGCACACACACACTATCAATTATCGCGATCGCGCGGCTTCAGCTTTGCTATTGCTTTTACGTAATCAGGGGGGCCGGACAGACCGAGGTTATTAACCTAATTTAACCTATCTGCTGACTTTTAGGGAAGTCTGGTTTGGTTGGAGCAGACAGGTAAGAAGAAATACGTACAATGGCCTCAATTATAGAAGCTAAGTGCGGAAAATGCCCGGTCAAACTAACTAAACTAACTTATCCATAATTTTTACGGCCTGCCTGCCTGACGCCAACCTTTCTCGGGTATAGCTAAGCGACAATTATTTAAAAAATCCGTGGTACAGGCCCGTGATCGGGATCGAACTCATGCCTCCCCACTGAAAAGCGCACGTCCTAACCATTTGGCTATCTATCACCGTTACTATTCAGACTACGTTTGTTTCAGATTATGTCGTGGAAAATCACTGAGGCTCTGTTATCCCAAATAGAAGATCTGAGATTCGATATTTACCATCTTGTTGACAAACATCTAAAGCTGAACGGTAGTGGTGGGGGAAGACACGTACATGGGTAGGGATATGTAGGAAAACAGTGGTCGCGATAAATAAACAAGCCATTAGCCGAGCAGCAACAGAAAATAAAAAAGACCTAGGCCAAATGATGATGATTTTATCGACCAATAAAGTATTAATAATTACAAACACTTTTTCATTGTCAATTAATTTCATCATCATCATCACCAGCCCTGAGAAGTCCACTGTTGAACATAGGCCTCCCCCAACAACCTCCACTCCGACCGGTCGGAAGCAGCCTGCATCCAACCGACGCCCGCGACCTTGGCCAGGTCGTCCGTCCTCCACCTCGCGGGTGGCCTTCCCACGCTGCGTTTGCCGATACGTGGTATCCACTCTAGAACTTTCCGACTCCATCGGCCATCAGTTCTTCGAGCTATGTGCCCTGCCCATTGCCACTTCAGCTTGCTGGACCGTTGAGCTATGTCAGTGATCTACGTCTGCGGATCTCCTCATTTCTGATTCGATCACGCAGAGAGATCCCAAGCACAGCTCTCTCCATCGCTCGCTGTGCGATCCTGATTGCAATTAATTTGACTTGACTTAACCTGATGTTGAATTTCATTAAAATAAGTTGAGCCGTTTAGAGGGAAATCCATTACAAACACACGAACAGAAGATTTTTATATATAAAGATATATCTATCTATACATATAATAAAAATGTAACGGATCGCTGTCTGTACATGGAAGATATATGAGAAAAAATATTATAGGAGACCTTTATCAATGCAATAGAAACCAAAACGATGATTTTTGGAATTTTTGTCTGTTTGTTTGTTTGCGCGTTTGTGCACGTTAATCTCAGAAACGGCTGGACCGATTTCGATGCAGTTTTCAGTAATATATTGTGACAGGTCTCACTTAACATATAGGCTACTTTTTATCCCGGGAATTTTTTTTTTATCCCGGATAATTTCGACATTTTGTTTTTTCTGTAGTCCATGCGGACGGAGTCGTGGGCGTCCACTAGTATTATCTATATAGCTATTTACTTTATCATCCTGTAAAATATTAGGCATTTTAACCCCCTACACAATAAGTATGAAGTGTGTGTTTGTATGTGTGTGTGTGTGTGTGTGTGTGTGTGTGTGTGTGTGTGTGTGTGTGTGTGTGTGTGTGTGTGTGAGTATGTCTGTGGCATCGTAGCTCTCAAACGGATGAATCGATTTCGATTATGTAAATACATACAGGATGATTTTTGGTCGTCAACGATTTGGTCCGAAAACTACGGAATCTCCTCATCATCACGATCATTTTTCTCCATGGAAGCATACCTGGGAAGTGTCTGGTTTCCAAAATATTAGGGTCTAAAGTTGAGTAAATAGACTGCGTTTTTCAGCATAAATGCACATTGACGCATGTAGCAAGATTTTTTCACGATAAATAATTAATATAGGTATGTCTATGAAAAAACTAGCATAAACACTGGACACTATAAATTTCGCCCGATCAAGTAATAAAAAAAAACATCGTTTTTCAGCATTTTTTTGGCATAATCTTACTTTATTTGATGTATAGAGTACGTACCCTTCGTTAAGGGTGGCCATGAAAAAACAGCCTGTATACATAAAGGTCACACCCACCTTTCACCTATTAAGTCCCACGTGGTAAGTGGTGAGACTACCGCCGCTGTACCGCGATATCCGTAAATGATATAAAATAATGAAATTAGCTATGAGACTTAAGTTATCCCTAAAAGCATGAAATAAAAAATAAAAAAACCTGGATCCAAAGAAAAAATCCTAATCGTTGTATTGTCGGAGGACCGCTGTATACTTTCAAGGACATACGAAGGCACTTAGCGGACCCCCGGAGATAATGTTTTATTGTTTTTGTAATTTTTATAATTTTTTGGAGCGGAAGTTTATTTAAAATTTTAATATAGAATTTTGAGAGTTTATACGATAGACCTGAGAATAGATAGTAAACTATTTCTGATAATTCTTCTACGCAATAAGCGACTTCCACGCGAGTGAAGCCGCGGGCAACAGCTAGTAGATGTACCTATAATTTGTTGGAATTGCAGCAATTTTAATGTTAATAAACAAAAAGAGGTATAATATAATAAACAAAAGCGCAAGAGATTCGCTCACACCATCTATCCGTGTCATTTGTACTATTTTTTATTTTTAATAGTTGTCACAAGATCCCTCATTGCTCTTGAATGTTTAAGAAAATGTAATGGTACAAATGGGGCTTAATAATAATATTAATTAAACAGTTTTGTCGACGTTTTTATAGGGTTATAAAAATCCGATAATATGAAAAGACATAACATTACAAATTAAGGTGAATGTGTATTTTGAATATTAATGTTATTATTCGGTCATTGAAATACGAGTATGTCAAAATGGATACCCGCAATGCTTATAAAAATGCTAGAAAAATATGTTTTTATTTTATACATTTACATAGTTTTTGGTACGTCTTCTTGTCATTCTTTTATTACCATAATTTCCTAACATTACATTGTTATTCTAATTAATATTTTAAATGCAAAAGTGAATTTGTTTAAATGTTACTTCATTACGCTTTATTTACTCAAAAAATCTTATTATGTACGAAGTTATTATATTCTACGACCGACGCGGTCGAAGTCGCAGGAACTAGCTATTGCCTTTTGCTATCGACTGAATACGAGTAAAATATGATGTCAGTCTGATGTTTGTTAGAAAAGTGCCAAAACAAAAAATACGTTAATAATGAAAAATGTATTCAGACTACAAGTGGACCTTAGTTTACATGTCAATTAAAATTTCCATAGTCAGTTAGCCTTTTTGAAGGATAAAAGTGATGCTGATAGGGAATTTGATCAAGTTTTAGAGACAGACGATGTAGATACTGCCTCTGCATCATCAACTTTCTTTATTCTTTAGGGGGCTATCTGACCATAGGAAAAATTGGCTCCGACAAAAACCTTTTGAACATTTCCAGATTTAACAAACAAGCTGGCAGAAGCTAAGACAACAGTCTCTATAGTAAGAGTAAATGACGACACACTTATTGGACAACCTTTAGAAAACATACGAAAACTTCTCTTCTCATCAATGTCGAACAGCAAGAAGAGATCTCTGCAATATTTAAAACAGAAGTTGAAGGACAAAAAGAAGAACTCGTGGGTAAAAGAATCATCGCATTTCAGCAATATGGATCCTATTGTACAATACATTTCCAATTACGGAAAGAAGAGAGGCTATAAAAAGCTGAAATTCGGTAAAATTTCCGAAATGAAGAAACGATTTAAATCGAAGAAATATTTAGATTTTGATCCGTCGCTATTTTTTTTTGATCAACCGTTATTTTCTGTTCCGTCTTCGAAAAACGTTCCATCGTCAGCTGAAGACCTGTTGTCGACAGATATTGAGACATCTGCAAATATTGATCCATCGTCAGATGTCGAATCATCTTTAAATATGGATTTATCGTCAATTTTAGATTCGTCAGAGGAATTCCGTTTCCCAAGTTCAAAGGCATCATCGGTTAAAAATTCAGAGCACATGTCAGATAGATATTCTCAATACAATACCTCGAAAGTTGTTGGTATACTAAAAAGGAGGCTTGCTAACTTAAGATTATACTGTTTAGCTTGTCACGATTTCGAAAATAAGCAAAATAAAATTATGTTAGAAGTCTAAAGAAATGTTATTTATTTCATTTGCATACAGAAAGATTCCCGGTCGCAATCCTCGTGCAAAGACCATAGCGATCCAGCATTGATCACCTTTGCATAGGAAGCAAGCCACTAAATATTAGTTAATAAGGGGTGTAAGTGGGTTCGAAAAATAGCTTAGGATCCAAAGTCAACCTCACCTGCCCGTGGTGCACCCTGCTATTTAACGGACGAGGCTTTGACGCTAATAGCTTTATAATATCTATTTAGAACAGCACGATTGTTGTATTTGTGCCCGAAAAGTGGTGGTAGGCTCACCCCTTATCGCGTGGGACCTGGTTAAAAGTAGGTGTGCAAATTGCACACTTCTTACCTCTTTGGGGGATAACGAACGTGACTATAATGTGTGTAAATTTTAAGAAAAATTGGCTTAATTTGATTAGGATTATCAGGTGCATGTCGTAAGAGTCGACTAAGGAACTCGGGCGCGAATTTATCTCTGTATACTAGCAACTTGTCACTGACATCTCTCCCCGCTGCCTGCTATGCTAAATGTGTCTGTGGGATGTCTTTTGTACAGTTCTGGCCACCTAATTTCGGGCATACATTCATGTATGTATGTATCTATACTTTAATTCAGTAAATTATTGCCTATATTTAAGCGATGTCATTTTTGATATATTGCTATAAACTTTTGTACCTACGGTGTAAAAATAGGTAGGTAAGTGTAGTAATTAAATATCATATTTAATGTAACATTTAACATGGAAATGAATTAATATTAAATTTTGATGTGCAATAAAATTTATATAATTATTTAATTTCAAACTTTTGCAATAACTTAGAACATTAAGAATTTAGTTGCTTGGTGATTGTTGGTTAAAATAACAAAGTAAAATGACTACAAAGAACATGATTTTTAATTTTATATTAATTATTTCTGGTAAGGTTTTTAGAATCATTAAACTGTAAGTTAAATACATACATATAATCACGACTTTATCCCTTACGGGGTAGGCAGAGCACCAAGGGCCGATAGAACCACATGGTGCCACTTTTGACCAATTTTGAGTTAAATAGAGTTTTGAGTTAAACAAGACCTTAGGGATCTTAACGTGAGACTAGGTTAATGAATTGTAAAGTATGTATTTTTTTAGAGCATATATTTTTTGGGGTTTGTGAACAATGGAATATGGAAGACAAGATGTTAAGAACCGCAAGGCATGGAATCAAATTAGATTTGGGTAAAGATCTGTAATCAATTATATATTTACTATTTAACTATTTGAGAAATCTTTATCCAGTAATAGAGCCTATTAGCTACAAAAAACCACATCAAAATCCGTTGCGTGCATACATAGGGACAGTGGGTCAGCGGGAATCGACTTACTGCCAATTTCAATTATGAACTTTAAGATCATAAAGAATCTCGGAATAAATACCAAATGCTGAAAAATATTTCTTTCCTTCATTCTTTCTTTCAAATTAGAATTTTTATATGAAAACAATGGAACATTAAAATCTGAAAAATGTAACAATTGATCGGTTATTGAAATTTTTTTTTTTCCATTTTCTTTATTAATAATTTTATAATATATAATATCTTGACTAAGATACATTTATTTATTAATAAATTTAAGATACATTTATAAAAACACTTCTCCATTAATATAATCCGTTAGGATATGGTTGATCGTTTCATCTTTAAACATTGTGCTGAGGGATTCAGCTTTGTTTACCGAGATTTGGCTAGTGTATAGCTATCGGGATGAAAAATAACGTTGCCAATATGTAATTTAGAAAAGAGATGGTAAAATTCATCATCCGAGTAATTAACCCGGTGGCTTAGTGGTTATAGCGGCTGGCACGGTTTGCAGTGGTCGTGGGTTCGATTCCCGCTCGGGTGAAGAATTTTTTCCATTTTCTTTATTAATAATTTTATAATAAAATTTGCTGTTAGTTAATATAATAATAATAATGTAGTGTAGTTAAATAAACTAATATTTTTACATTTACAGACGATTACCCTAGGAACATGATTGATAATAGTGTTCTTAGAATGCCAGGTGGTCTAGAATTATCAGACGAGAATGCAATAGACCTCATCATGAATGGAAATAACAGGTACAATCTTGCTCGCCCAAAAAAGAAATCGAGAAATGTATGGTCTGGGTTCGGCAGAAAGCCCTTTACCATTGACCAGAAAAAATCAAATTTCAAACCGGATGCGAATCCAGTTGTTATTGCTCTCATTGGATCGGATACCTCGCGGGAAGATTCGGAAAATTAAAATTATAGACCGAATTTTCGCGGATTAGATTTGGCCGCTGCAATAGATAAAGAAGCTCGTTTTGGTCTGAGTAATATTGATGCTTATAGACTGAAAAGCGATATGGATAGCCGTGATAATTTAGATCTAGTAGACGTGATTGATGCGTCGAAACTTAATGAAAGAAAGAGATATCGTTACAATACTTATAACGACGAATTTGATGCATTAAGTAATAAAGATTTGACTTTTTTTGGATACCCTAGACCGGATATGGACAGGAATAAATCTCTGATGAAATCTAAGAGCAATAAACTAATGGCACTATTGTTTTCCGGAGTTTATGGGAAAGACAGGCCTTATAACTATCTTGGGAAGAGATTATCCGATTTCAATGACGAAGGTAAGATGATATACAGGATGATTTTTGGTCGTCAACGTTCCCGAAAACTACGGAATCTCCTCATCGTCACGATCATTTTTCTCCATGGAAGCATGCCTGGGAAATGTCTGGTTTCCAAAATATTCGGGTCCAAAGTTGAGTAAATAGACTGCGATTTTCTGCATATGCACATTGACGCGTGTAGCAACATTTTTTCATGAGAAATAATTAATAATTGTCTATGAAAAAACTGCATAAACACTGGACACTATAAAATTCGCCCGATCAATTAATAAAAAAATAAATAAAAAAATTACATTGTTCCCAGCATTTTTTTTTGGCATATACTTACTTTATTTGATGTATAGAGTACGTACCCTTCGTTAAGGGTGGCAACGAAAACACATTCTGTATAATTAGGGTTTATAGATTGACGCGTTTTCTAATTACTTCAAGAAAAATCCTGACTATGCTGATGCGGAGCTTCACTAGATTCATCATTATTTACAGCCCTGAGAAGTCCACTGTTAGACATGGGCTTCCCCCAACAACCTCCACTCCGACAGGTTGGAAGCCGCCTGCATCCAACCGACGCCCGCGATCTTGGTCAGGTTGTCCGTCCACCTCGCGGGTGGCCTTCCCACGCTGCGTTTGCCGATACGCGGTATCCACTCTAGAACTTTCCGACTCCATTGCCACTTCAGCTTGCTAGACCGTTGAGCTATGATCTTTGTACGTCTGCGGATCTCCTTATATGTACTAGAATGCATCATCATGTCATGTCTACCTACTAAGGTAGTCGTGGTCGTGGTATCTAATTTACGGTCTTTCAGTTGTAGCTGCCCCATTTCGGGAATATAATCGCGTGTATATGTTTGTATGTAAAGTCACAGCAAGAGTACATATTTCAGGTTATCTAACTTTCTAACTTTCTAATTTTGTCCTTAACTATCATGAAGGAGGCCGTACAGCTACGTTTAGCATTGCTCATCGCCAGAGAAAAAGCCCGAGATTCTTAATTTGTGTGTTATGATTTAAAAACCTGATAAAATTCCAGACAACATTTTCGATGAATCTTCACCATACAAGAACGTTCAGAAATCAAATGATCTAGAAAAATATTTGGCAAAATTTCGCGCATGGGAACCAATGGCATTTAAATCAGACATGGGATCCAAAAAGCCTTGGGCTTCCATGCATGGCACCAAAGCATCCGCTTGGTATCGTGTGCAGAAAGAGAAGGTGAAACCAACGTATTTCGACTCTAGAAAAAGGCACATGCTAAATAAATATAATAAGCCTTATGGGTTGATGAGTTGCGTTGAAGGCTTGTGCCCGCCACAAATATCTAAGGATTATTACTATGATTTATATGACGATGGTTATTGATGATTTTCTTAATATATGTGTTTTGTTTGTCGTTGACCTTTGACTTGCTTTGTTAATTATTAAGTTCCTGACTAGATATCCTATTAAACTAGAGTTCTATCTATTATATACTGTTCGGGAGATAAATCATTGCATAGTTAAAAAATCCAAAAAAAGAACCAAATAATGTACATAATAAAAAAAAACTGAAAAAAAACAAGCACTTAGATATTAGTCCGGTGGTCTAGAATTCTATAATATTATTATGGAATGAATACTATTGAAGAACATAAAATATTTTCTAATGATCGTAACATAACAACTGAACAGCCAGGATCCATTGAAATATTAGCTTGGCTGTCGGATAATGGATCCCGATCCCCAGTTGTTCAATGTTCACTCCTTTTCGTCGCGCAGTCGGATAAAAAGAGTTCTGTGCTGACGCGGATCTTCACTAGAATACATCAGCTGCATCTTCTTCGTGCATTTCATAAGAGTCGACTAAGCAACTCGTACTTGTCACTGATCACTTACTTGTTTTATTTATTTATTATCTGTTACCGCCATCCTAAACGTGTTTGTGGCGTATCATCGGTAGTTCTACAGTTTTAGCTACCCCATTTAATAAAGAAACACAGTCGTGTGTAATGACATGACAGACATTCATCAAAGATTCTTTGAGTTTCAATGCCTATTTTCTTACATTTTCTTCAGATCAACTCGATATGATACGATCAAAATTATCTTTGATTGACTTCGTCCGCGTGGACTGCAGAGAAAACAAAATGTCGAAATTATCCGGGATGAAAATATTTTTCCGGGATAAAAAGTAGCCTGTGTTAATTCAGTCCTCCTATCATGATCACGCATCGTGGATATAGTATCATAAGATATCGTATCGTCTCTATACAAAATTCAACATGGCGGCTATATTTATCGTATTTTGACAGGCTAAATGTCGATAAATCGGTATATCATATCATGTTTCGCAGGTCATGCTAGGCTTGCAGGATGTCAGCTAACTCTATACCAAATTTTATTAAAATCGCTCCAGCCGTTTTTACGTTAAACATCCATCCATCCATACTCACAAACTTCCGCGTTTAGGTATAATATTAGTAGGATAGAATTGTAAGAGATAATTTTTCCAATGGTCAGATCTATCTGATGGGAAAAGATGATATCTTTCTGTAAAACTTGACAAAGCACACAACATCATCTTTATCCTTTAGCTATGCTATCTGACTATAGTCATAGGAATCTAGTAACAAAATCGGCCCTAACTGGGATTTTTGTTATACATCAGAAACCGGCCCCCTTATTATGTAAAAGCAATAGCAAAGCCGAAGCCGTGCGATCGCGATAATTGAGTGTGCGCGGGGCGAGGTGCGGGGCGCGTGAGGACGCCGAGCGCTCGTTGCGCGCACGCACACACTCTCAATTATCGCGATCGCGCGGCTTCGGCTTTGCTATTGCTTTTACGTAACCAGGGGGCCGTTGATGACGACTGTATATAATGATTTACATTAGATATGCCAACTACCAATGCAGTAAAGTAAATGGCTATCTATGGGATCTTTCACGTGAAACAAAAGCGGCAACGCTGTCGTGAAAATGGGCCCGTAATGTATGATTAACAAATCCTTGAATTTTTCCTCAAATCAGTTACAAAAAGGTTACAAAAATCAATTAACGCATACATTTAACGAAAGATTAAAAACTTGTCATTTACAAATTGCCTTGTTCCAAGATGTTCAATTATTTTTACCTTGAAAAAATACCTCCAATTAAAAAAATTTAACGTGAATGAATTATGAGTACAAAAATGCTATCCCGGGAATGTGTAAAATGTTTAATATTGCTTGTTATATTCGGTATGTATTTAGATATAAATAATTCCCAGAGAACCATACTTTACTGGCAAACTGTGAATTTTTTAAAATTTCAGCAGTATCTTCATTGGTTCCTGGTCTTTTTAATTTTTAAAATATATTACAGTATCATAGGGAGATAATGCATGAAATAATAATGAAATTACATGCATGCACATACAATTGTGTCCCTAAAATGGGATACTAAGATGAAGGATCATGAAGACTAACTGTTAACGAGATAGGCAAGTTTATCATAGCATAGATAGATAAACGATCAGTAACAACTTGCTTACTTATAGCCCGAGAGAATACCCGAGTTCCTAAGTGACTTAAGACATTTGCAGAAGAAGATGCAGATATTTGTATTCTATTGAAGCCCCGCATTAGCACAGGAGGAGAAATAAGCAAATTAATAGCTGTTACTATCTTTACAGCAAAGGAAAGTAAACAAGATGACGAATGGTCAAGTATTATTAACGAGCAAGCACTGGATGAATTGTTTCAAGCGCCAAATGAACTTCCAATCACACGTGTTCAAACATCATGGAGTACTAACAACAACAATAACATTCAGATTCAAACGGTTAATGGAGCATACCAAGCATCGGGAACTAGTCAGGGTTTGACCACAGACCATGCATCTGATGCGCTAAAGACTTATACATACACATATCAGGGTCCAAATAATTGTAAAGTCACCATCTGTGACAAACAAGACGTTACTTTGCATAGACGCGGTGGATATGGTTTAAAAAGACCCAAAAACCTCAAGAAGAGAAACATCTTAAGCTACAATCCTCAGCGCTATCAATCACAAAACTATCAGGGGAATAGCTATCACAATTTAATGCATTATCTATGGCCCCACCAGATATGGCAGAGTTTTTACCAGTTTCCAGGGTTTAACTTTTTTGGACCGTCTAATACAGGGTCCAGTGCAAGTTCTAATTGGGGGTCTAGCTATCCAGGTTCAGCCAGCTATCCGGGTTCAGCTAGCTATCCGGGTTCAGCTAGCTATCCAGGTTCAGCTAGCTATCCGGGTTCAGCGAGTTATCCAGTTTCTGGAGGTTCCTGGACCACTGCAAGCCCAATTTACGCACAACGACCTGGAAAACCAATCGGTTGCACCACTTCTTGCTATCAGCTCTGCTTGAATGGAAAATGTATGCAGAAATGTGAGAACTCTTGTCAGACTAAAGCACATTGCGAGACAGTCAACTGCAGTCAAGAGGTCATAGATTATTACAGACGCGTTACGAAAACTTTTTAACTTCAAAAGAATAGAAGATATTAAGATATTTAATTCAATCTTGGTATATCCACTTTATATTAGGCTAGGCTTAACCGAAGTTACGTAGTGTAATGTTACATGTTACACGGCGAGCATTCGTGCAGGCAGTAAGTAGTGTTACGTCGAATCGTGCGAGCAATGAGCCGCTTTTACATAGATTTTGGTACACGACCGTAACGCCGTAACATGCTCCTTGCGATCCGTATTATATTATTTGATCCATAGGGAGGATTTTTAGGGTTAGTGGGTTTAGTGTAGTAGTCATAGATCCTGGGTTTGAATCCCGATCGGTGCAAACATTGTTATGATGAATATTGATGTTTCTTTCTGAGTAATTGATGCTTTTAATTTACCTATTTATTTACAAAATTACTTAATGATTACTTAGTAAGGTCCACGACAAGGTCTTAGTGTGGGACTAGGTTAATATGTTGTTAAATTTGTAAACATTAAATAATTTATTAAACTTTTTTGAAATAAATATGCGGGTAGTTTTATTGAAGCAAATTTAAATATCAAAGTCGATATTAGATCTACGTTCTAAAAAATAGTTCCTTTGAATGAGAACTTATTTTAATTTCGATTCCGAGACCGAAAGCCTAAGAACGGCCTCACTTTTCCACGCAAAAACTTCCAGAGATTTTACGATGAGCTCCTGTATAGTATCGCATATTTTGCATGTCACATTTTTTGGAGAAACATATCTATGATCTATGAATGTAACAATGACTTTATTGTATCATGTTTTGAGCAAATAAATAATCATTTTCACATTCAATTTAATAACCTAAACAAAATTAAAATCGGAACGTGATCAAAAGTATTTGTTATGATCTTGATAAAACTTTGTCAAAAGCGCATCTAAAATATACACGCGTACATTTATGTATGCGCTGTGATGGAATTCCCTTTGAAATCTTCTCATCCTTCAATACTTTGATTTCATAATAAAACATAGGCTATACATACCTATACAGGATGTAACAAAAAGGGTATGTTAAGCGAAAAGCTATGTAAATAGCCCACTGTAGAGAACCTATCTACAAAATTTGAGACCCGAAATCACATGTTTATTTTTCCCGATAGTATGGAGAATTTTTAAATATCTCAGGAATATTCATACAATCTTGAAAAATAAAAATGTGATTTCGAGTCTCAAATTTTGGAAATAGGTTCTCTATAGTGGGCTATTTACATAGCTTTTCGCTTAACATACCCTTTCTGTTACACCCTGTATATTAGTTCTTATGCTGATGCGAGGCAGATCGTCACTATTTAACATCTGGCCAGCTACGCTTAACGTGGCTATATGATCTCCTACGTGAACCTGCAGTTTTGGCTAACGTATTTTGAGAACACAGACGTGAGTGTGTATAGGTACAGGATGTTTTTTCGTTGCCACCCTTTACGAAGAGTACGTATTCTATACACCAAATAAAATAAGTTTATGCCAAAAAAAAGTTGGGAAACGATGTTAATAAAAAAAAAACTCGATCGGGTGTAATTATTATTTATAGTACCTATACAGTGTTTGTGCTAGTTTTCTTAGAGCCAGATTTTTATTTTTTCCATGAAAAAACGTTGCTTCCACGCGTCTATGTGCATTTATGTAAAAACGCAGTCTATTTACTCAACTTTGGACCCTAATATGTTGGGAACCAGACACTTCCCAGGCATGCTGCCATGGAGAAAAATGATCATGATGATGAGGAGATTCCGTAGTATTCGGGAACGTTGACGACCAAAAAACATCCTGTATAAGTAGGTATTTGCTCAGACGAAGTCGCAGGCGTCCACTAGTTTAGAAAAGTGTAACAAAAACAATTTTAATCTCAATTCGTAATGGTAGTTTATTCATATTTTTCAATTTCGCATTTTAGTTTAAAACACGCTAAATTTAATGAGAAGAAGAAATACTGCAGTTTATTTTAATTAGGTTTAATAATGCTTCTTCTGAAGTGTATTTCAATATTATCAATTTTATTTATTACAGGTATGTAGGTAAAAAGCTTATATATCCAATTTTATTAAATAAAAATATTAAAATAATGTATTGTAGCTAACTTAGAACTACTTAGGTCTATGGCGTACCTGTGGGAGGTCGGTTGACCATGCAAATTTTTACAGGATGGTCAGCCGATCTATCCTTATCAGGTAGCGTGCCAAAAATGCTGGCTGCGTTACCGAGCTGAATGGCTATGCTTATTCTTTGGCCTAAGTAGCAGCCAAGTAGGTAAAAATGTTTTGACTCAGATTTTGCGGGAGAATGTACATCTCAACTATACCCTCAAAATTGGTCAGAAGTGGCACCATGTGGTTCTATCGGCCCTTGGTGCTCTGCCTACCCCGTAAGGGATAAAGGCGTGATTATATGTATGTATGTATTTTGCGGTATATATCAGCTGCGTCTCCTTCCATACATGTAAGTAGTCGGGAGCGTTCTCTCAGGAGCCCTAGCAACTTTTCACAGATCCCTTACATCTGGCCCCGCTTTATAAAATGTGGTTGTAGATCGTCTTAATCCTGAAATTCTGACTACCCCATTTTGGGAGCTTAGCCGCGAGAATGACAGTATACATAAAATTACGCCTTTCACTGAGGGGCTCCTCTTGCTATGGTCCTGACACACCTCTTTCGCTTTATCTACTTTCAAGATATTCTTCTTGCGTGCTTGTCGGTTTAGGTTAGGTACTTTCTCTAGAATTTCACCAATTTGATTATATTTTCTAATATTCCAGTTAAAACCTCAAAAAGACAAGCAGAGCACAAAGTATATGGTATAGCCACACCAAGGACCATCAAGAATCTTAGAAGAGCATCATCTGAAAATCATGTGACGTCCCGACATACGAAATACAGAAATCAGATGAAAATTGCGATAAGTGACGCAATCGACTATCATCAAAACTTTACGTCGGTTTTGTCACAAGCTGCTACTGATTCCTTGGGCATAATTTTAAATATGATCAAATTAGAAAAACTAAATTCTCTGAGCCATTCTGGGCAGGAGAACGAAAAACTGTTTATTTCATCCATATTTAGTTACTTCTTCGACAATATCCAAGATTTCTTTAAAAATCTGGTTGAAAAGACTATTAATAATCAGTTGGGATGCATTCTAGGGGTAAAATGCTGGCATTATGCTGACGCGGGCCTTCACTAGAATACATCTGCTGCATCTCCTTCCGTGCATGTCGTAAGAGTCGACTAAGGAACTCGGGCATTTTCTCAGGCGATAATAATAGTTTGATTTTAGCATCACAATTTTTGGTTAGGTTAGATAGGGTTTTCTTCTTTAGAATCTAAAATTTCATTCCCAATGCGATGCATCAGGCCTTTACGTCTAAACTACTGAACTGAGCGTCTGGAACGGAGATAGGGTTAAGGATGATCTTCCAGTTGCATTTAGCATAGAGAGATCAGAGATGTACGTAAGTGATCAGTGATAATCTCTTATTGCCAGTGAGAACGATTAATTCCTTAGTCAACGCTAACGACATGCACGGAAGAAGATGCAGCTGATGTAGATAAGTGTTAGGTATAAGTTTCATATTTGGCGCGCTTTGTCGTATCAATTCCTTGTATTTCCCAATCCTTTCCTATCCTAATGGAAACGCGGGTAAACAAAGGAAAGTATACCCAAACGTCAGCTGTCAATGAGCTGGCGTCTTTGCATTTCGCCGGAGTATCTACCCCGGTTCGGTCGACATACAAGAGGTTGCGATTCACTACAAACAGAAAGAACGAGCGATCCCGACAGAGCGGGATAGAGCATTATCATCTTGCCAGTTTAACCTTTTTTATGTCTGTCAAGGAAAATCATCGGGATACCTCGCGAGTGTCATCTTTTTGTCTTATGTACGGATTGGCGAACGAGGAAACCCACAATACTGGTAAATTCACCAACTGGACTCCCAGGAGTTGGCGCAACTACAGTGGATCAATGTTGTCAAAATATGCCAGATATTTTAAGAGGTGCAGTCCACTTTTTTAAAATGTTACGATGGTAGGCGTTTCCATGTGAAGGAGCCTATTTTAATTTTATTAATAAAAGCCACTTTCGCAGAGTACCATATGATGAAAAAGGCTGCAAAAGGAAGAAAATAATTTTTTCTAACAAAATGATTCCAGTGAAGCTCCGCATCAGTAAAGGATGATTAATCCTCAATATCTTCTTAGTATTTTGAGCGTTGTAGGTAACTTACATTTACCTACACATTAGAGTGGATTCCGGCAGTTTCACTTAAACGTAAACCTAATCTTAGTCTAGTCTATCTCTCTCCGTTCTTAACATAAGTGGCTGAGAGGGAAAAGGACAGGTAGGACAAAATTTACGTTTAGGATTAAGTGTGACTGCCGGAATCGATCATATTATGTAAGTAATAAAACAACGTTAAAAAAAGGTGAATTCCAAGGATATTGTGTAATCACTTAACATTGATATTCATTTTAAAAGAATGTATTTTTCATAATTCGTATTCTTTAACCAAATATAGACGTGCAAAATTTTTGTACTTTTTATTCAGAATACCACAACATACACAATACATACATACATACATATAATCACGCCTTTATCCCTTATGAGGTAGGCAGAGCACCAAGGGCCGACAGAACCACATGGTGCCACTTCTGACCAATTTTGAGGGTATAGTTGAGATGTACAAGTTCGGTTAGTAGTGACAGGTGGTCAGCCTATCGCCTACAAAACACCAAGACCCTCTTGTCACTCTATATACATACACAATACCACGTTAAAAACGTTATGTGATATCGTTACGCCAGCGATTATTATCTTCAAGAAGGATTGGACAGTAGTAAACTTTACGACCATAAATAAATAAATCATAATGTAAATATTCACACACTTCAAAACTTTTTCTCACATTAAGACCCCTAAGGTCCAACGATATATAAATACATAGATAAGTATAGAAACATCCGTGACTCGTAAACAAACATCAATATTCCCGAACGTATTGTACTACCAATTTTTGAAGGTTGAGGATTCAATTTCAAATGCATCCGGGTGAAACGCCTGCTAAAATAATATTATTTTTGAAAGCGGTCATTTGGCACGTTCGCACCGACGAATTTTGTGCGAATCGACTACCAAGCCGGATGACCAGGCCTCATTCTGTTAAAATTGCAACAATTATTACTGAAACACCAACATATACCCGTAATATTTTGAAATTTCTCCGTTACATAATCCCAGAAATCGGAAAGTGCGCTAACGGGTGACAACTGTTTCAATGATTGCATGATCTTCATTCTTCCCAGACGAGTGTTTGCTGCATATGCATATCTATTAACCACATCATCTACTCTCCTCTTTAATAACACACCCTGGGTCCTAGCTATAGCCTTTTGCACTCTGTAATCTGTATCTTCGTATAAACTGAAATCTTTGCTGTTTTGTAAGTCGAATGTTAATTGTCTTGACAATTTTCTCGCGGTGATAGCTGTAAAATAAGCAAAAGCTACATACATCGGTAGGGCAGGCAGACAGTTTTAACAATTTATATTTCATGAAAAAAATACTTTAGTAAGTAATTTATTTTCAAAGATATGAGACACGAATGCCGAAACTTTGGCAATGTGCGTTTCGAAAGATGAGGGCAGGACGATGATCATGATGATGATGAGACACGTAGGCCTATCATAATATTTCACCCACTTTTCACCATACATACATACCTACTGTTAGACTGAAAAACACCTGGTTCATTTAGTAATTAAACTTATTTAATAAATAATAAAAATAAATGAAATAAAAATTATTTATTTCAGACCGAAATCCATATTGGGGTTAGTGAAAGTACAATCACGTTGGTGTTAGTAATAATAATCACACCATATTAAAGTTCTCTTAAACCTTTTAAGAGAACTTTAATATGGTGTGATTATTATTACTAACACCAACAAGACCCTTGCCTCTACATCTTGGCTACGGTCCGATGCACGCCTCTCAAAGAGCGGGACTCTGTAGTCCCGAGAATTTCAAAAGAGATACAAAATAGTAATTAGATAAGAAAATAATAATAATAATATGGCACAGCTACAATATAGGAAGACTATTGCGGACAGGCACAATACGCCCCGGCAGGTCTCCCGTCCAAGAGGAGAACAATAATCGCAGACTAGTTGATCACCCCTCGCACGAAACACCGCCACATCGGCGAGTCATACCTATCCGCAACAGTCTCCAGGATGCTGTTTGCACTATAATTGCAAGGAATCCATCAATTTGATACTCAGCAAACATCCCTGACGCACTACAGAAACGAGGCAGTCCCAACATCATCCTAAATATAATATATTATTATTATTTTGGACGCGAAGGGTCTCCAGCGTAATGGCGCATTGAAACTACAATGAAAGTACAAGAGAAAACTTTCACCGCGCGGGAAACGGGACCACAGACTATCCGAGAGCGCTAGTGTGGGAACACCGCGTATCGGATGGAGCAGCAGTGCTGTGCTACCCGTCAAATCGTATTTTCTTCTGCTATTACTACATATGTACATAAAATCACGCCTCTTTCCCTGCGGGGTAGGCAGAGATCATGGATCTCCACTGCTACGGTCCTGACACACCTCTTCCACTTCATCTACTTTCATCGCCATGTAAAGGAGGCAATAAAAGAGTGTTCTTCGTTCGAAGGCTGAGTCTACATTGTCTCATTACTTATATACTCATTTACTAAAGACAATGGCTGTATGGGCTTAGTTCCCCTTGCCTTTCCTTCGGGATAAACTAAACAAAAAAAAATTATATACTAAAATACATGTCTAAGAGTGGGAGAGTGTCACTACACTACAGATATTCTTTATGTACCTACGCTCGTCGGTTTAGGGTACTCTTGAAGATTTCACCAGTTATCCATGAATGTTAAATATCTTACCAAAATATAGTAATATTAGTATACCAAATAAAATTGGCAACTTAAAATGATTCATTATACTTTATAATAGTAAGCTTAGCCTACTAAAACTGCGCGTCGCTAGAGAATGTCGTAATTAATACTCAACATCATTACCCCCAAAATTGATTGGTTTTGTCATACCTACCTACCCAAAATGTTAATTATTAACATCTTCACAAAATCTTTCACGAGTCTTAATTTTGATGAAAAAAAAACTTACATTGGCAGTATGGTCGCAAAAGGAAATCAATGACGTTTACCTATGCATACACTTATGCACTTACCTAATCGATTGGGTTCTTTCTATAGTCTACTCCTCATTTATGGCTGAACCTGGAAACTTGCAAAAATGTATTATAAACTATCAACTTAAATTAATTTATTTCCTGTTCTAATGCCCCACAAGAATACAGCAACGGCATCTCATTCCGAACAGCTGCTTCTCTTCTCGGGCATACTGTACAAGTCAGTGGAGGGACAAGAGGGTCTTGGTGTTTTGTAGGCGATGGGCTGACCACCTGTCACTATTAACCGAACTTGTACATCTCAACTATACCCTCAAAATTGGTCAGAAGTTGCACCATGTGGTCCTATCGGCCCTTGGTGCTCTGCTTACCCCGTAAGGGATAAAGGTGTGATTATATGTATGTATTTTATTTATTCAACAACCTTACAAAATTCAAACTAAGCGCTAATTACCTGGGTATTACACTGATGTGGGGCTTCACTAGAATACATCAGCTACATTTCCTTCCGTGTATAATCGTAAGGACAAAGAATTCGGGCATTATCTTAGGATATAAGCGGAATAGATGTGTGGGGGTGGTGAAAAGGATAGAGCTCCCGGCCCCACTGGGCTACTAGTAGTTGTTTGGCCCGCGTATATATTCCAATCATTGTGAGAAACTTCGATATCGCGTTCTAGGACGAGCGTGCAGGCGAGATGCGTTCTGGTCGGTGAGTCGACTGGGAACGTGTTGCAGGCGATGCGTTCTAATCTTTGAGGCGACTGGGAACGTGATGCGGTTGATGTGTTCTAGTTTGCACGTGGACCGGGAACATGTCGTGCCGTGTTGCCGTTGCGTGCATGCGTTGCTAACAGGTCTAGGTATGTGATGTGTGAGGTCTAGGGCTGAAGGTTGCGTATGTCCAGTTCACAGGGGTCACCAGTGTGGGGGTGGTGAAAAGGGAAGCGCTTCCGGCCCCACTGGGTCACTAGTAGTTGTTTGGCCCACGTATATATTCCAATCATTGTGAGAAACTTCGATATCGCGTTCTAGGATTTCGCATTCGATTGTGGTTCTCTCCTGCATCCGATAGATGGCTCCGCTACAAATGTAAATAATCATTGACAAGTATCACTGATTAATTACATCTATACCGCCGTTCTGGCTGCCCGATTTATTTTATTAGACAGCCACCGTAATTAAATTCTGCCAGTGTACTTAATATTTTAATTTTCCATAATAAATGGGGGTTCTTGGTTTATTGGTTAGATTCGGCAATAAAATAAGGTTACTGATAAATTATTTAATTAAAATTTAATTATATTTCTCACTCTGAAATATTTTATAATAAAATAAGTTACAACTTTCAAATATAAGAAGATCGTTGGAGTTTACATTGCAAATTTAACTTTAATTTATTTTTTATACTTATTTATAATATAATTTAATAATTTTAATGTAATTTAAATCTACTAACCATTTCATTTTACTGTCACTTAACTAACCCATGGATCTTTGTTGTCCGAAATAAAGAATTTGAATAAAATTATAAATAAAGAAATGGAAAAAATTCTTCACCCGAGTGGGAATCGAACCCACGACTACTGCAAACCGTGCCAGCCGCTCTAACCACTGAGCTACCGGGTCAATTACTCGGATGATGAATTTTACCATCTCTTTTCTAAATTACATATTGGCAACGTTATTTTTCATCCCGATAGCTATACACTAGCCAAATCTCGGCAAACAAAGCTGAATCCCTCAGCACAATGTTAGATGAAACGATCAACCATATCCTAACGGATTATATTAATGGAGAAGTGTTTTTATCAATTTATCTTAGTCAAGATATTATATATTATAAAATTATTACTAAAAAATTGAAAAAAATTCTTCACCCGAGTGGGAATATAAGTATACGGTCGAATTGAAGAAAACTTTTTTGAAGTCGGTTCATAAAGAATAAGAACTTTGAAAGATTCTCTCTTATATTATTATCAACCCAACTATGTAAACATAGATTAATGATTAATCTTCGCTGCGCTCTGACTAGATGGAGTACTATCATTAGACAATAGCTCCGTGAATGCGGCAATTTTATCATAATTGATGACATGACTGACATGACAATCATCAATGACAATTTGCAAGGATGCTAGTATGTGTGAAGGATTGCGTTGCCAACTGCATAACTGTTACCCGAATGAAGGAAAAGCAACTAAAATTTGGCAATAAATTTAAATTGATTACGATATTAAGAGAATTGGGTGGTGTGAAAGAAGACGTACTCGTAGTGACAAGAATAGAGAAAGGTACGCTTCGATGGTTTGGTCATTTGGAGAAGGTGGATGGAAGGCAATTAACGAAAGAGCACCTTACTTTACTGACAATTAAACAATAATTACTATTACTTTTTTAATTATATCATAAACATTGACTATTAAAAAATGCATCCCCGTTGAGATTAGATCCCATAACTTCCTTTTTCTGATTTCCACCAACTTTCTTTTCGACTAATTTGTAGGTACTACACCAGTCCAACGATCAGAAATAACTGGATGAGCAGAAAATCTGTACCAAGCAAAGAAATTTTGGATGTTTGTTACTCAGTTATTTGTTTATGCAAAAACTAACTAATTTAGATAAAAGGAGGATGGACAAAATATCTCCACCGACCAATAAGGACGTATATAGTTGGAAAACGCTTTTTGTGACTATGAATTCACAAAAACTTGCCATTTAAGTAAAAAAGGAAATATTTTTTTATGCTATTTTTTAAAGACTTCTCTTAACTATAACTTTTTTCAACGCTTTGAGCATCACCCTTATAGTAACAATTGATAGTCACAAAAAGAGTTTTCAAACGATATAGGTCTGATCGTTACTGTTCGGTACTCATACATTTCTGCCCATTATCCTTTGGCACTAATATATCTATATTTCATTGGAATTTCTAATGTACATATATCATTAACTCTTAGATAATAATAACAAATTCACATACTACAAAATCTGCACCACGGGGAACTATTTTTGTATCGGCGGCAACACTGAATGTCGTTTATTATTCATGATAATTTTATATTGAAATTTCATAATTATGAGATACTTACTGATGGTATTATTTTTTACACAATTTCACTATGCAACTACTATAATACTACTAACCTAAATTGTACATCTCAACTATACCCTCAAAATTGGTCAGAAGTGGCACCATGTGGTTCTATCGGCCCTTGGTGCTCTGCCTACCCTGTAAGGGATAAAGGCGTGATTATATGTATGTATGTAAAACTCTTAATCGCCTCTTACGATACCCAACTGGGTAGTGCTATTCATATCTACTTACTTAGTGCTATTTTTTCCAAAAGGAGAGATTTGTTTTTGAGTGTATGTTTCTATGTATGTATGTTTCTTTGGCACGCTTCTACTAGAGCCTAAATAGCTTGTCGCGTTTGAGCTTTAGATGTGTCATTGGATACGTCATACGGCCAATTTCTATACTAGAGATCATAAAGAATCTCGGATTGTAAAAAAAATCCAATTTGGAATAAAAATTCCTTGTATGAAAAAAATTTACGAAGTCGGGTTTTTCCCTTGTATAAATGAGGATATTATTAAAACTAATTTATTTATTTATTTAACGTTATTTAATGTATACCGTGCCAAACAATATATTGCATCGAAACCTTTGAGTTCACATTTAACTGGCAAGTGTTTCCAATTTTAAAAAATATGGTAACAGTGTGTTTTTTTGATACCACCGTTTACGAAGGGTAGGTACTGTATACATCGGAAGAAGTAAGTTTAGGTAAAAAAAATGCTAGGAAACGATTTTAATTTTTTTGTCAAGATTTTTTTGATTGTCATGTTCAGGTAAAACGCAACCTAATAAAATAACTCATCTTTAAACCTTAATATCTTGGGAACCAGACACTTTCCAGGTATGTTTCCGTGGAGAGAAAATGTTCGTGATGATGAGGACAATCTGTAGTACCTATTCGGAAACGCTGACGATCAAAAACAACCCGTATTAAATAGGTAGTTACGAGTATACTATCTACTACACTAGTTTGTACTATTTTTATTTGTTTTGCAGCAATCGGTACCACCGAAGCACCAACAATCTTTTCTTTCTGCCTGGCTTATAAGTTCTTTAAGTCTCTCCATTATATAATCCCAGAAATCGGTAAAACCGCTAACGGGCGACAACTTATTCAGTGAATGCATGATTTTAACTCTTCCAAGACGAGTGTTAGCTACTTGTGCATATCTATTGAGCACAGCTTCTATTTTCCTCTTTAGTAATACACCTTTGTCTCTAGCTATAGCTTTCTCCTCTATTCCGTTGTCTGCATCTTCGTCTGAGCTCAATTCTTTTATTCTATGTAGGTCAAATGTTAGTTGTCTTGAGAATCTCTTCGCGGTGATAACTGTGAAAAATACACATACATGAATATGCATGTGCATTTTCGCTGTTCTGGCTACCTTTTTGGCAACATTTGTGTAACACACAGCTATGTTGCCAAAAAGGTGGCCAGAACAGCGATCAATAAGGATATACCACAGCCACGCATAGCATAGCGGTCTTGTAAAAGATCAGGAGGGTAATCGCGCAAAAGTTTCATGTATTTACCATACATACATACATAAAAATCACGCCTCTTTCCCGGAGGGGTAGGCAGAGATCACGGATCTCCATTTGATACGATCCTGATACACCTCTTTTGCTTCATCTAATTTCATGATATTCTTCATGCACGCTCGTCGGTAAAGGGTACGTCGGTAGTGTAGAATAAGAAATGAGGTGATCAGAAAGAAGTGTGGTATAAATGAGGACGTGGTGACGAAGATTGAGAAGGGTATGTTGAGGTGGTTTGGGCATATGGAGAGGATGAGTGAAAGTAGACTGACAAAGAAAGTGTACAACGGAAGAGTGGATGGAAGGGTTGGAAGGGTAGACCTCGCCGGACCTTCACCGATCAAATTGGTGAAATTATAGAGAAAGGTATTTACCAAGAGGGAGCTAATCTAAACCATCTAATCTAAATCTAAACCACAAACAAAAACGCTATGTTATGCACATTTCGTATCACGCTAAAGTTTGATATATAAAGCCAAAGATAGTCGTTATAAAATGTTTGAAACGCTGTCAGATGAACAGCCAAACTTAATAAAACTAAAGTTAAATGCTCAGAATATAGATTTCGCTCCGCTCTGGAAGTACTCGGCTTAATCATAAATTCAGCAACAAATACTCTGCCGTACATGTCAGACACGAGCTCGAACCACCACAGTCTAGTTGTCAACAATATGCCATGATGACTATTTTATTAGGTTTGCATAGTGAAATTGTGTATTACTATAATGTATTGTAAGTATCTCATAATTATGAAATTTCAATATAAAATTATCATGAATAATAAACGACATTCAGTGTTGCCGCCGATACAAAAATAGTTCCCCGTGGTGCAGATTTTGTAATATGTATGTGAATTTGTTATTATTATCTAAGAGTAAATGATAGGTGCGCATTAGAAATTCCAATGAAATAGAGATAAATTAGTGCCAAAGAATAATGGGCAAAATGTATGAGTACCGAACAGTAACGATCAGACCTATATAGTTGGAAAACTCTTTTTGTGACTATCAATTGTTACTATAAGGGTGATGCTCAAAGCGTTGAAAAAAGTTATAGTTAAAAGAAATCTTTAAAAAATAGCATAAAAAAAATGATTTCCTTTTTTACATAAAAGGCAACTTTTTGTGAATTCATAGTCACAAAAAGCGCCTTCCAACGATATATGTCTGGTCCTTATTGGTCGGTGGGGATATTTTGCCCATCCTCCATACTTCCTTCCCTCCTTCCTTCCGTAGAAGAAGAGGAGTGCCGGTATTACGGTGCGCCGTTCTCCCTATCTTCTGCGGTCGTAGAGGGATCGCAGGGGGAGAGGCGTCTTGGTATTACGGTGCGCCACTCTCCCTAACCCCTGCGAGCTGGCGGGGCCGTTCCGTCGAAACGACACTGGTGGGGCCGCAGAGGAAGAGGCATGTCGGTATTGCGGTGCGCCGCATGCCTTATCCTCTGCGGCCAAGGTGTGGTCGGTGGCAGAACCACATATCTGATCTGCCACCGGGTACCAGTTATCTGGTATCCATGGCCTCCCAGTAGCAGACTCGGGGGGAGTCTACTACTATACCCCACATAACCACTCGGGTACCCCCTGCGCCCGGGTGGTAGTTATGGGATCTAATCTCGACGAGGATGCATTTTTAATAGTTAATGTTTATGATATAATTAAAAAAAGTAATAATAATTATTATGGTGGCTCAGTGGTAAGAGCGCTGGCACGGAATGCAGAGGTCGTGGGTTCGATTCCCACCCGGGTGAGGAATTTTTTCCATTTCTTTATTAATAATTTTATAATATATAATATCTTGACTAAAATAAAAACACTTCTCCATAAAATAATCCATAAGGATAATGGTTGATCGTTTCATCATTAAAAACATTGTACTGATGGATTAAGCTTTGTTTGCCGAGATTTGGCTTATGTATAGCTATCGGGATGAAAAAATAACGTTGCCAATAATGTAATTACAAAAAGAGATGGTAAAATTCGTCATCCCAGTAATTGACCCGGAGGCTCAGTGGTAATAGCGCTGGCATGGAATGCAGAGGTCGTGGGTTCCCACCCGGGTGAGGAATTTTTTCCATTTCTTTATTAATAATTTTATATTAATTATTGTTTCATTGTCACTAAAGTAAGGTACTCTTTCGTTAATTGCCTTCCATCCATCTTCTCCAAATGACCAAACCATCGAAGCGTACCTTTCTCTATTCTTGTCACTGCGAGTACGTCTTCTTTCACACCACCAAATTCTCTTAATATCATAATCAATTTTAATTTATTGCAGAATTTTAGTTCTGCATTTGTTTTCCTTTATTCGGGTAACAGTTAAGCAGTTGGCAACACAATCCTTCACGCATACTAGCATCCTTGCAAATTGTCATTGATGATTGTCAGTCATGTCATGTCAGTCATGTCATCAATCATGATAAAATTGCCGCGTTCACGGAGCTATTGTTTATTGATAGTACTCCATCTAGTCAGAGCGGAGCGAAGACCAATCATTAACCTAAGGTTAAAAGGTTGTCATTTTGCACGATTTCCATCCAGTTACATCTCGCTTATCGCCAGAGACACTGCACTTCCTTAGTTGACTTTCACGACACAAATGGAAAGAGATGCAGCTGATGTATTCTAGTGAACGATTCTCAGCTTGATAACTGCACGCGTTCCTTAGAAAAAGGATCTTGACAGACAGATAGACGGACGGACGGACAACAAAGTGATCCTATAAGGGTTCCGTTTTTTTCCTTTTGAGGTACGGAACCCTAAAAAGTAAAAGCACTCAGGCGTAGCCGCTCTCCCCGAATCCCGTAATAAATAACTCTCTTACCAACACTAAGTATCACAAATAGAAACAGCAATTTTAAATAATTCATCATTAACAGTCTAATGTCAGTGTGTCGTGAGAACACCCAAAATGGGAATCTTAATTACAAAGCAAAGGAAATCAATGTAATCATTAGGAGAGTCACTTAGCAGGAAATAATTAAGAAAATTGATTATTTCGTGATAAATGACATGTAACCGCCTGCTGCAGACATGTGCTGCTGCGTATGCAGTATGCATGTCGTTCGTTGGAGTCAACTAAGGAAATTAGGAGCGTTCTGTCGAGCGCAGACGAGCTAGCAAAATGTGACTGATCAATTGCATCTAGCTCCACCACGTTGCAGGACCTCATTTGTGAAGATGGTATTTAGAAAATAAGATTGTTAAATGTATCAGTTAAGTAAAATAAAATTGTCCAGTGGGGTAAACACGAACCTTTTTACGCGGCTTAACGCTAGCGACTCGCTAGCAAAATCTATGTGATTTGACAGTTTGACGCTAGCGTTACGGACTATCGAGAGGTTCGTGCTTACCCCACAGTTCTGGCTGCACAGCAATGTAGCAAGTGCGTGCTAACTTTTCTTGTACAGAAAATATGGTCGATTCTGACCGTCACATTTAAACCTAAACGTAAAATTAGTCCTACCTGTCCTTTTCTCTGTCAGCAATTTAGGTTAGGAGCGGAGAGAGATAGATGTGGCTAAGATTAGGTTTACATTTAAGTGTGACGGTCAGAATCGACCCTATTATAACGTGATGTTATAATTATTACGAACATTGCAAAAACAAATGGAATAATACATAATAGTGTAGAAATAATCAATTTTCTTCAGCAATTTTAAAATCAGTTTGGGGAAATGTTAATTAATAATTTACTCGTATGTATAAAACAACATTATAATTTTGGACTTGTACACTTCCGAAGTACAGTTTTTAGAGTAAGCATGAAATTTTTAATATTGGCAATCTCATTTGGTACAATACTTTGTCCTGGTAAGAATTTAATATACATACATACGTATAATCACGCCTTTATCCCTTACGGGGTAGGCAGAGCACCAAGGGCCGATAGAACCACTTCTGACCAATTTTGAGGGTATAGTTGAGATGTACAAGTTCGGTTAGTAGTGACATGTGGTCAGCCCATCGCCTACAAAACACCAAGACCCTCTTGTCCCTCTACTGACTTGTACAGTATGCCCGGGAAGAGAAGCAGCTGTAGTATTATACTTTTTTTTTACTCCCAGAGCAGCTAGATCAGAGGTTCCCAAACTTTTTTTACTCATAGACCCCGTTTAAAAGTTAACTGGTTCTGGTAGACCCCCTACAGGCCTACACCATGTACAAATAAATTGTGAACCTCAATTTTTTCACATTAACGTAGACCCCCACCGAGTCTCCTGTGGACCCCTGGGGGTCCACCTGGACCACTTTGGGAACCACTGAGCTAGATTGTTATAATTATAATAAAGCACGCCATTGTACATTTATTTCTCATGTACCTGCGTAATTTATGTGTATATTTGTGTGCAATAAGGTATAAAGTATGATATTATTATTATATCTTCTCTATACATATAATAAAAATGTAACGGATCGCTGTTTGTAGGTACATCGAAGATATATGAGAAAAAATATTATAGGAGACCTTTATCAACGCAATAGTACCCAAAATAATGATTTTTGGATATTTTGTTTGTTTGTCGGTTTATTTGTGCGTTTGTGCACGCTAATCTCAGAAATAACTGACCCCATTTTGATACAGTTTTCAGTAATATATTGTGAAAGGTCCCACTTAACATATAGGCTACCTTTTATCCCAGGAAAATGTTTATATCCCGGATAATTTCTACATTTTCTTTTTTCTGTAGTCCACGCGAACGGAGTCGCGGGCATCCACTAGTAATAATTACGATATATCTATACATATAAAAATGTAACGGATCGCTGTCTGTACATGGAAGATATAGGTATAAGAAAAAATATTATAGGAGACCTTTGTCAACGCAATAGTACCTACCCAAAATAATGATTTTTGTAATTTTTGTCTGTTTGTCGGTTTGTCTGTGCGTTTGTGCACGCTAATCTCAGAAACGGCTGAACGGATTTCGATGCAGTTTTCAGGAAAATATTGTGAAACTATAGTGTAAAACTTTTTATCCCGGGAAAATTTCGACATTTTGTTTTTTCTGTAGTCCACGCGGACGGAGTCGGGGGCGTCCACTAGTCTATACTAATATTACGAGTATAATTGTGAAAGTGTGTGTATGTTTGTCCGTCTTTCACGGCAAAACTACTGAACTGATTTTAATGAAATTTGGTACACAAATAGTCTAGAGCCCGAGTAAGAATATAGGTTACTTTTTATTGCAGTAGGTGGCACCACCGCGCGATAATCGAATACCGCGCGGGCGAAGTCGCGGGCAACAGCTATCACATTAAAGTAATTATTTTTTTTATTATAACTTGACTTATGCTTCCTATCGTATAATCGGCATAGGTAATCCAGTTGGAATTGATCAGTCAGAACGGATCGTGTGTTAGCGTAGACGTTAGAGTTTAATGTAAAGAACTGTCACCGCATGACGTCTATGCTTACGTCTCGTACGCATACGCATCCGGTCTGCCCGTGCCTATACAGTTCCATACATTACAACTCAGAGGTACGTATACGTCAACGCTTATGTGCACGCAGGGCCGGATTTAGGGGAGGGCGACCGGGGCAAAAGCCCGGAACCTCCACAAACGGGGGCCCCCATAATAGATTTCTTTCAAATTCCCAAAAGTAAACACTAGTAAACATGTTTTCTTTTCATATTTTTTTGGCTCACCTTTACCTACAGTACCTACTTTGTACATACATGATTATTTGATTATATTATTTTTAAATATTAACAGAAATCATTGATCTATATTTGTTCACTCCAACCACGGCTTCGAACCACGGTGGGATTAAACTGTCTATCAAAGCTTTCTCTCCTGAGCATTGAAAGCGATCTACTCCGATATGCGAGAACTGGATTACAGCGAAATCATCATTGATTTTTCTGTAAAAAAAAGTTCGAAAGGTTCCATTGGTTAATACTAAAATTAAATTTTAGATAATTCTTGTTTCCGATTATATTTATATATGTACCTATGTTTGTTAAATAATAAGATAATCTATTTGGTTTCACAATAAACTATTTATTAAAAAATTCGAAAAAAAATTGATCATTTTATTTGGAAAATAATTTGGGACAAGGGGGCCCCCACTCCGCTCCTTTGCTGCCCCGAGGCCTCCGAACCTCCAAGTCTGGCCCTGCGTGCACGCACACGCATCATGACCATGATAAATAAATAAATAAATGACAATCGACTGGCATAACTCGTATAGATTTGCATTCAAATAATCTTTACACGCGGCGAGGACGAATAAGACCCAACTAAGGAACTCACGAATTCACCCAAGCGATAAGCTTGCAACTTGTTACTAATGCTAAACGTAGCTGTTTGATCTACATTATGATCTTGCAGTTCAGTAATCCTAGTAAAAACCAAGGCTTTGTTACTAACTTGCTTCACTTGTCTGTTGCTTTTCAGTAGTCAACTCGAGAAAGGCGTCAAGAATTATAAGCGGTAGCTCGCAAGCCAATAGAAAATTAACTGAAAGAGAGAAAACAATTGTGCACGTAGTACAGAAGGCGGTGGGTAATGCAGCGTCCGCCATTTTGAAAATGAGTCTAAACAACGCTATTGCAGTACAAACGAGGGATCCCCGTGGTATCGGAGATATAATTAAGGATATGATTAAGAACAACCCAATATTGAATTTCCTAAAAGACAAGTTTTTGGAAACGGGCATAAAAAATCCAGCAAATCCGAACTGTTGGTGCTGGGTAAATAATTGCTGTAATATGAAAATAGACACTTCAAAGCCTAACAATATACACACAAATCCATGGTGGTAACATTAGATTAGATTCATTAGATTACACGAAGCAGAAGAGCACTTGTGGCAATTACTTGAAAACAGCAAAAAATCCTAAACAAGTCTCAGTTTGCTATAATCATACTGTTCGCGTATACAAAATTGTATATTACCTAATCGTCTTTAATTCTAATAGTTTTGTATCATAAGATCGGGTGCTATGATGATTAGATGTCCTACTTTTTCTTGCTATAAAGTTACATGTGCTAAGTGTTATATTGTATAATGCATGTCAGACCGACTGGTGGCTTATAATAATATTGTTAAAAGAAATATTTCTGAATATAAAAAAAAATTGGATGAAAAAAACAGGCACTTAAATTGAGTCAGTTTACCCCGACTCCACGCAGTCTTGTCTGTCCTACCCCTGCAATGTAAAAGCGCGTAGGCGTGTAGGGGCGGGGCGGCCCGCAAGCTGAGAAGCAGGTGAATGCAACACTCACCGCCGTGGCTGAGGAAGCCGAAGGTGCGGTGGTAAGCGTTACATCCATCTGCGACGATAAGCTCGCGTGGGACCGCCGCGCCGGAGGCCCGCAGCGCCGGAGCCGTGACAAAAACCATGCCTGCTGCATGTTTGCTTGCATCCTGCATGCTTGCTTGCATACTACATGCTCGCGTGCATGTTGCATAGTTGATTAAAACAAGAAAGTTGTTATGGGAAGGTTAGGTCCGTCAGGACATACAACTATTATAGAAAAGCATTTTATGTCTTATGAATATTATAGATTATGATATTTATAGCAAAAAAAAATTAGGTCATATTATATTTAGAGTTTTCGGTTTTCGGGCAAGTGATATTATGAGACATTAAGTTAGGGCTACTTATAATTCTGACTGATTATCTGACTTATCATCGAATGATTATGTCACAAAACATTATGACACGTTAGATTAGGGATAAAAAAATTGTCTGTGCGTTTGTGCACGCTAATCTCAAAAATGGCTGAACTGATTTCAATGCAGTTTTCAGGAATATATTGTGACAGGTCCCACTTAACATATAGGCTTCATTTTATCCCGGGAAAATGTTTTTATCCTGGATAATTTCGACATTTTGTTTTTTCTAGAGTCCACGCGGACGGAGTCGCGGGCGTCCACTAATAATAAATAAATTCTGGTCTAATGCTCGTAATCTTATGTTAAATTTAATTAAATCTGTATCCTGACCAATCTATTATCATGAGTTCGTCCTATCTAAGCACAATTTTCGTGCCTTCAAAGAATTTTGTTATTTGTTATTATTGGCATAACAACTTATAAGTAGCCATAGGGGGCATCCATCATTTTATCACAATTCCTTTCAACGATTTTCATTACCCATAAAACGATTCGCAGAACTTTTAGTACAATATTTAACAAATCCTAGAACATCATCATCAGCACAGCAGCATCAGATGTTAATTCAAGTAACACGTTAGCCCTACATACCTACTACTAAATAGTTTTCAACGACCAATTGCAGTACTGTGGAGTTTTGTAGCTTCATCATCAGCACAGCAGCATCAGATGTTGATACGAGTTACACGTTTGCCCTACATACTACTAAATAGTTTTTATTGACCAATTATTGTACTGTCTCCCAACTCCTAACCGTTAAGGAGTTCTGTAGCTTCATCATCAGCACAGCAGCATCAGATGTTGATTCAAGTAACACGTTAGCCCTACATACCTACTACTAAATAGTTTTCAACGACCAATTGCAGTACTGTGGAGTTTTGTAGCTTCATCATCAGCACAGCAGCATCAGATGTTGATACGAGTTACACGTTTGCCCTACATACTACTAAATAGTTTTTATTGACCAATTATTGTACTGTCTCCCAACTCCTAACCGTTAAGGAGTTCTGTAGCTTCATCATCAGCACAGCAGCATCAGATGTTGATTCAAGTAACACGTTAGCCCTACATACTACAAAATAACTAAATAGTTTTCATCGACCAATTGCAGTACTGTCTCCCAACTCCTAACCGTTAAGTTCTGTAGCTTCATCATCACCACAGCGGCATTAGATGTTGACACCTTGAAGCATATACCTGAGTAAGACATGATTACGTAACAAAAGCACCATACGAGCATAAAATTTTCGGTGGTTGCCCTAGATTTCTCCTGGATCCCATCATCAGATCCTGACCTGGTGAAAATGGGACCACCTCAGAAGTGAACTCGATCCAACAAAAAAAAATTGAAATCCGTCTATAATTGACGGAAATATCGGTGAACATACATTAAAAAAAATACAGACGAATTGAGAACCTCCTCCTATTTTTGAAGTCGGTTAAAAAACACCACATTTAACAAATTCCACAACTCGGAAGTAGGTAGGTACTCCACTCTATTCATCTCGAGCAGTGCTTAAGAAACAAGACGCTCATTCGATACGATCCAGTAACGATGATATCTGAAAATAATAAAATATTAGAATCCATGATCTAAAACTACCTACAATGATTTGAATGCATTTGTTTAGGCCCTGAACTTAAGGGTACCTACTAAGCCTTAGAAATATAGGTAAGTTTTGGATGAAACTGGATAACGGCATGTACTTAGATGATATGAAGTAGTAATAGGTGGTACTTATGTACTTACAATTTGAAGTGAAGAAGAAGTCACACCCATGCAAATTGCATGGCTCTCGGATCTAATAAATATGTAAGTTTATCGACGAATTTACGCATTGTGGCTCTTAGATGACTTGAAATTGTATTTATTTGTTATTTAGCTCAAATTCAAAATCACAAAGCAAGCAAGCAATGACGAATTACCGAATGACATAATTATTACAATTTCTTTTTGACGTTTTTGTCATGTTTTTACCATGTAGGTACCAGATTTTCTATAAATTATATTGATGTTTACCGTGTTTCTGTATTATATCTTACGTATACCTTATTAAATTACTTGATATTATACAGGATGATTTTTGGTCGTCAACGTTCCCGAAAACTACGGAATCTCTTCATCATCACGATCATTTTTCTCCATGGAAGCATACCTGGGAAGTGTCTGGTTTCCAAAATATTTGGGTCCAAAGTTGAGTAAATAGACTGCGTTTTTCTGCATAAATGCATATAGACGCGCGTAGCAGGATTTTTTCAAAAAAAATTTTTTTTCCCAGCATTTTTTTTGGCATAAACTTACTTTATTTCATGTATAGAGTACGTACCCTTCGTTAAAGGTGGCCACAAAAAAACATCCTGTATATGAAAAAACTACCATAAACACTAAATTTCGCCCAATCAACTAATTAAAAAAAATCAAAAAATTTACATCGTTTCCCAGCATTTTTTTAGACATAAACTTACTTTATTGGATGTATAGAGTACATACACTTTTTTTTGTTTCGGGGGGAAAATGCATAACGCATATCACCCGGGCGCAGGGGGTACCCGAGTGGTTATGTGGGACTCCCGTATAGGCTAATGAGACCCACGGTATACCCACTAAAAACCCCCCCATCTTCCTCCTCGCCGCCTTGTGACGGGGCTCTCTTGTCCCTTTACTGACTTGTACAGTATGCCCGGGAAGAAAATCAGCTGTAGTATTATACTTGTAGTTTTTTAGCACAATTATTTGATAAATTGCTGAAAACGATCAACAAGAAAAACAAGTATTAAATAAGTTAAAAGCAGCCTCCTAATCTGATTGAATAACTTTTCTTCAACTAAAATATGTATCTTTAAATCTGCAGAACACAGCCATTTCACTCGGTCGGTTTTAGTAATAACCTGTAGTAGGTACTAATGTTCACAATATTTTATTCTGCATAAAACGACTACGTAGATGGTAGCTTTCTTCGATTTAGGTTTTCCGTTCGTCCCGTAATTTGGTCGTATTTTGCTTTTAATATTTCGCACCTTTAAAGACAAACCGTTACTAAACAATTTTTTTCCAAAATTGAGTTATTAATGCCATCTATCTTAATATTTCGTAAGCTACAAGATGACATTAACATTTCTTGAAGTTTCGCTCAAATGAGCTAGATGGCGTGTTTTTTTTCCATTACCAATCAAAATTTGGTTGGCTTACTAAATACAATATTGTGTCTATGTCGCAGTAAGATATAACTATATACCGTAAGATAGTTATACAAATATTTTTATCGTATCGTATTTTTAATACGAAAATATGTTTTGGCGGATCCGAACCTGGCAACATAGGTTAGAAGAATGAGGCGGCGGCGACCGCCGCTGCCGATTTCTTCGGTGTTAGGTTATATGTTTCAGTTTAAGACGATAACTATATTCCTAGTGAGATAGTAAGGAATCGCTAAAGTTTAAAGAAAAATGTGATTATTTGGATAAATCGGCTTGACGTCAGGAAAAAAGTACATTGTTTATAATTATTTTCATTAGTAAAATGTTATTTTTTGTATAGTCACAGTTTTCTGTTTATCAAAATTATGCAATTCGTTACACTATTTAATTGGTAAATTGTTACTTGTAGTATAACCTCCATTTATTTCTATGCTTAGGTCATTATTTCAGCCCTGGAAGTCCACTGCAGGACAAAAACCTCCCCCAACAACCTCCACTCCTCGCAGTCGGGTACAGGCTGCCTCCAACCGACGATATTGGCAAGGTTATCCGTCCATCTTGCGTGTGGCCTACCCACGCTGTATTTGCCGATACGTGGAATCCAGTCTAGTTATTTACCGGCTCCATCGGCCATCAGTCCTTTGAGCTATGTGCCCTGCCCATTGCCACTTTAGCTTGCTGGACCGTTGAGCTATGTCGGTGATCTTTGGACGCCTATAGATCTCCTCATTTCTGATTCGATCACGCAGAGAGACCCCGAACATAGCAGGCTGTCTCCATTACTCGTTGTACGATCCTTAGCTCCTTAATGAGGCACACAGTAAGAGACCACGTCTCATAAGTACAATTTTCGATTTGAAAAGTACAAACTAACTGCTAGAAAATCCGACAGATAATTCTGCCAAATAAATGTATGGAAGTCACTCTTTGATTTTAAATAATTACCATGAATTTGGGTGTTTTTTTTTATATCACCCAAGCAAGTATCCTTAGAAGAAACGTATGTAAACTTTATTAAATACTTATACCTATATATGAGTAACAATATGAGGAAAGTTTATGAATAGATTTCTTATTTAACTAATATTTTTCGGATAAATATATTTTTTACATATTAATTTTATAAAAATTAGCTATTTTGAAAAAAATTATAAATGGTAAGGTGTTACTATAAAAATTCAAAATCATAAAAAAAAAATATATTTATTGATAAATCATGATTTTGTATATTGTGTGCCATGTACATAAATAACTGTAATAATAGCCCTCAAAGATGTCTTAAAACATCATACACAGGGATTTATTCCAAAAAGATATAACTTTTTACTATATATTCGCTCTTCTGTAAAATTTGATATTTTTGTATAGAAACGGTTTGTTTTTAAAGGTGCGATTTAGTAATCAACATAGAACTGTGTTGTCATTCCATGTTCGGCTCGTACTCAGATGAATGATATACAGGCTCGTACCTATACTAGAACTCTATGGCCCCGACAATTTGATATTGACAAATTCCAATAAGTAGGTAAGTAAATAAATAGTAATGTCTTGTTTTTTTCCTTTTTAGCTAAGTATTTTGGTAAGTTTTTTAAGCTGACGGGTTTGTTAATTACTGAATGTAATTTTTATCGGACGCCCCGTTCATAACCGTTTCAATAAAAATAAAATTTGTGATATCATATTTAGCAGAAAACGACTACAGTTTTGGTCGTTTTCATTTGGTCATGGTATTATAAGTATGTTATATTCTGCAGGAAACCACTACTTGTTTTTAAACCAAGATTGTTACATGAAAAATAACTGTAATCTCTGTAAAACCTATTTAATATTCTGCACGAAGTTTATTTCTACCAAATGACATAAAAAATTTCAGGAAAAACATAAGGGAACTTTTAAAAACAATAAAGAATCTTTTAATGTCAATATCTCGAAACTTGTTTTTTATTGTTGGTCTCTTTCTGCAGAACTACCAATTACAACAATCAGACCCAAAACATATACATATAAATCTCAGCTTTTTAATATCTCTATGATATTTTTCTCGGACATAGTTCATAACTGGATTTTGGAGTAAAGTCTCTTTTGTTAATTTTTCAATCATCTTATGACTTGCCCGGCTATGCCCTGCCAACTTAGCGACTGATTTTTGTACTGATTTTTCTAAAAGGATATCCCCTGCCTTAAGCAATGTCTGCTGCAATGCCCTTTCCTCTTCCTTCCTGAGCTTTGCTGGTTGAATGCCATGATTCCTTATCTTTGATTGTCGATAGTCAGCTTCGTCCCTAAGGTATGACTGTCCGCTGGCTTCAGTTCCTAACATAAGTGAATTACATTAGTAATTACCTCATTTACCTACTCAGATACACGTTAGATAAACTATAGGTTAATAAGACTCGGTAAAGTAACTCTTCAAAATCTTAATAAGTTTTTTTTACAGAAAATTAATATTACTTAGTTCAAAAGCTGGGACACTTTTTGTAACTTTTATAAAGTTGTAAAATATGTGGCTCTCTTCTTACATTTGTACAGTAGGTAAAAAAAAATATAATTATGTTAGTGAGTATACAGAATGTTTTTGTGGCCACCATTAACGAAGGGTACGTACTCGATACATCAAATAAAGTAAGTTTATGCCAAAAAAATACTTAGATTTTTTTTTTAAATTACTTGATCGGCGAAATTTATAGTGTCTAGTATTTATGTTAGTTTTTTTATAGACAGATATTAATTATTTCTCGTGAAAAAATCTTGCTACGCGCGTCTATGTGCATTTATGCAGAAAAACGCAGTCTATTTACTCAACTTTGGACCCTAATATTTTGGAAACCAGACACTTCCCAGGTATGCTTCCATGGAGAAAAATGATCGTGATGATGGGGAGATCCCGTAGTTTTCGGGAACGTTGACGATCAAAAATCACCCTGTACATTATTATTTACTTACCACAATAAAGAATTAAACCAAATAATATTATCGATTTAACTATTTTCATGGTTAGTTACCTCTAGTACACAAACTGTTGTAGGAAGTGAATGTTGTCAAATCTCACAGGGTCATTTTATACGAAACTTTAATTAGATTGATAATATTTTCCTATATCAACGACTTGCCGTAGCAAATTGATTAATTGTGTGCAAGACAATTCTAATTTTTATTAAGGCGACTACATGAACTAAACGCGAGTACTAAACTTATACAGGGTGTCTTTTCGTTGCCACCATTAACGAAGGCTACGTATCACAGAACAGGTAATATAGGTAGAATTGACTTGTAGGCGGGGCACGCGCGCCAAGGTTATGAGCCGATGATCAAACTTCGCAAAAATCGCGCTCAGTCGGCCCGGGCGCTTCGTCCAGTGCATGGCTACAATAATTCACTTAGAATTTACTAAAATGCCTTGTTGTGCTGTAATCATGTGCAGAGTTCGAAGCCAACAGTATAACCGAAATGTATGTAAACTTTATTAAATACTTATATATGAGTAACAATATGAGGAAAGTTTATTTCTTATTTTAGTTAAATATTTTTCGGATATATATATTTTTTACATATTAATTTTATAAAAATTAGCTATTTTGAAAAAAATTATAAATGGTAAGGTGTTACTATAAAAATTCAAAATCATAAAAAAAATATATTTATTGATAAATCATGATTTTGTATATTGTGTGCCATAACGTACATAAATAACTGTAATAATAGCCCTCAAAGATGTCTTAAAACATCATACACAGGGATTTATTCCAAAAAGATATAACTTTTTACTATATATTCGCTCTTCTGTAAAATTTGATATTTTTGTATAGAAACGGTTTGTTTTTAAAGGTGCGATTTAGTAATCAACATAGAACTGTGTTGTCATTCCATGTTCGGCTCGTACTCAGATGAATGATATACAGGCTCGTACCTATACTAGAACTCTATGGTGCCGACAATTTAATATTGTCAAATTCCAATAAGTAGGTAAGTTAATAAATAGTAATGTCTTGTTTTTTTCCTTTTTGGCTAGTTTTAGTTTTAAGTTTTAGCTAAGTATTTTGGTAAGTTTTTTAAGCTGACGGGTTTGTTAATTACTGAATGTAATTTTTATCGGACGCCCCGTTCATAACCGTTTCAATAAAAATAAAATTTGTGATATCATATTTAGCAGAAAACGACTACAGTTTTGGTCGTTTTCATTTGGTCATGGTGTTATAAGTATGTTATATTCTGCAGGAAACCACTACTTGTTTTTAAACCAAGATTGTTACATGAAAAATAACTGTAATCTCTGTAAAACCTATTTAATATTCTGCACGATGTTTATTTCTACCAAATGACATAAATGACTTTCAGGAAAAACATAAGGGAACTTTTAAAAACAATAAAGAAACTTTTAAAGTCAATATCTCGAAACTTGTTTTTTATTGTTGGTCTCTTTCTGCAGAACTACCAATTACAACAATTAGTCCCAAAACATATACATAGAAGTTTCTGCTTTTTAATATCTCTATGATATTTTTCTCGGACATAGTTCATAACTGGATTTTGGAGCAAAGTCTCTTTTGTTAATTTTTCAATCATCTTAGGACTTGCCCGGCTATGCCCTGCCAACTTAGCGACTGATTTTTGTACTGTTTTTTCTAAAAGGATATTCCCTGCCTTAAGCAATGTCTGCTGCAATGCCCTTTCCTCTTCCTTCCTGAGCTTTGCTGGTTGAATGCCATGATTCCTTATCTTTGATTGTCGATAGTCGGCTTCGTCCCTAAGGTATGACTGTCCGCTGACTTCAGTTCCTAACATAAGTGAATTACATTAGTAATTACCTACTCAGATACACGTTAGATAAACTATAGGTTAATAAGACTCGATAAAGTAACTCTTCAAAATCTTAATAAGTTTTTTTTACTGAAAATTAATATTACTTAGTTCAAAAGCTGGGACACCTTTTGTAACTTTTATAAAGTTGTAAAATATGTGGCTCTCTTCTTACATTTGTAGAGTAGGTAAAAATATATAATTATGTTAGGGAGTATACAGGATGTTTTTGTGGCCACCATTAACGAAGGGTACGTACTCGATACATCAAATAAAGTAAGTTTATGCCAAAAAATACTTAGATTTTTTTTTTATTAATTGATCGGCGAAATTTATAGTGTCTAGTGTTTATGTTAGTTTTTTTTTATAGACAGATATTAATTATTTCTCGTGAAAAAATCTTGCTACGCGCGTCTATGTGCATTTATGCAGAAAAACGCAGTTTATTCACTCAACTTTGGACCCTAATATTTTGGAAACCAGACACTTCCCAGGTATGCTTCCATGGAGAAAAATGATCGTGATGATGAGGAGATTCCGTAGTTTTCGGGAACGTTGACGACCAAAAATCATCCTGTACATTATTATTTACTTACCACAATAAAGAATTAAACCAAATAATATTATCGATTTAACTATTTTCATGGTTAGTTACCTCTAGTACACAAACTGTTGTAGGAAGTGAATGTTGTCAAATCTCACAGGGTCATTTTATACGAAACTTTAATTAGATTGATATTATTTTCCTATATCAACGACTTGCCGTAGCAAATTGATTAATTGTGTGCACGAAAATTCTAATTTTTATTAAGGCGACTACATGAACTAAGCGCGAGTACTAAACTTATACATGGTATTTTTTCGTTGCCACCATTAACGAAGGGTACGTACCACAGAACAGGTAATATAGGTAAAATTGTCTTGTAGGCGGGGCACGCGCGCCAAGGTTATGAACCGGTGATCAAACTTCGCAAAAATCGCGCTCAGTCGGCCCGGGCGCTTCTTTTAGTGCACGGCTACAATAATTCACTTAGAATTTACTAAAATGCCTTGTTGTGCTGTAATCATGTGCAGAGTTCGAAGCCAACAGTATAACCGAAATGTATGTAAACTTTATTAAATACTTATATATGAGTAACAATATGAGGAAAGTTTATGAATAGATTTCTTATTTTAGTTAAATATTTTTCCGATAAATACATTTTTTTTACATTAATTTTATAAAAATTAGCTATATTGAACAAAAAAATAAATGGCCTTACCATTTATTATTTTTTACTATAAAAATTCAAAATCATAAAAAAAAATTATTGATAAATCATGATTTTGTATATTGTGTGCCATAACGTACATAAATAACTGTAATAATAGCCCTCAAAGATGTCTTAAAACATCATACACAGGGATTTATTCCAAAAAGATATAACTTTTTACTATAATTCGCTCTTCTATAAAATTTGATATTTTTGTATAGAAACGGTTTGTTTTTAAAGGTGCGATTTAGTAATCAACATAGAACTGTGTTGTCATTCCATGTTCGGCTCGTACTCAGATGAATGATATACAGGCTCGTACCTATACTAGAACTCTATGGCGCCGACAATTTAATATTGTCAAATTCCAATAAGTAGGTAAGTAAATAAATAGTAATGTCTTGTTTTTTTCCTTTTTAGATAAGTATTTTGGTAAGTTTTATAAGCTGACGGGTTTGTTAATTACTGAATGTATTTTTTATCGGACGCCCCGTTCAGAACCGTTTCAATAAAAATAAAATTGGTGATATCATATTTAGCAGAAAACGACTACAGTTTTGGTCGTTTTGGTCATGGTATCATAAGTATCTTATATTCTGCAGGAAACCACTACTTGTTTTAAAACCAAGATTATTACATGAAAAATAACTGTAATCTCTGTAAAACCTATTTAATATTCTGCACGAAGTTTATTTCTACCAAATGACATAAATAACTTTCAGGAAAAACATAAGGGAACTTTTAAAAACAATAAAGAAACTTTTAAAGTCAATATCTCGAAACTTGTTTTTTTATTGTTGGTCTCTTTCTGCAGAACTACCAATTACAACAATCAGATCCAAAACATAGACATAGAAGTTTCTGCTTTTTAATATCTCTATGATATTTTTCTCGGACATAGTTCATAACTGGATTTTGGAGCAAAGTCTCTTTTGTTAATTTTTCAATCATCTTATGACTTGCCCGGCTATGCCCTGCCAACTTAGTGACTGATTTTTGTACTGATTTTTCTAAAAGGATATCCCCTGCCTTAAGCAATGTCTGCTGCAATGCTCTTTCCTCTTCCTTCCTGAGCTTTGCTGGTTGAATGCCATGATTCCTTATCTTTGATTGTCGATAGTCGGCTTCGTCCCTAAGATATGACTGTCCGCTGACTTCAGTTCCTAACATAAGTGAATTACATTAGTAATTACCTCATTTACCTACTCAGATACACGTTAGATAAACTATAGGTATAAGACTCGATAAAGTAACTCTTCAAAATCTTAATAAGTTTTTTTTACTGAAAATTAATATTACTTAGTTCAAAAGCTGGGACACCTTTTGTAACTTTTATAAAGTTGTAAAATATGTGGCTGTCTTCTTACATTTGTAGAGTAGGTAAAAAAATTATAATTATGTTAGGGAGTATACAGGATGTTTTTGTGGCCACCATTAACGAAGGGTACGTACTCGATACATCAAATAAAGTAAGTTTATGCCAAAAAAATACTGGGATTTTTTTTTAAATTACTTTATCGGCGAAATTTATAGTGTCTAGTGTTTATGTTAGTTTTTTTATAGACAGATATTAATTATTTCTCGTGAAAAAATCTTGCTACGCGCGTCTATGTGCATTTATGCAGAAAAACGCAGTCTATTCACTCAACTTTGGACCCTAATATTTTGGAAAACAGACACTTCCCAGGTATGCTTCCATGGAGAAAATGATCGTGATGATGGGGAGATTCCGTAGTTTTCGGGAACGTTGACGACCAAAAATCATCCTGTACATTATTATTTACTTACCACAATAAAGAATTAAACCAAATAATATTATCGATTTAACTATTTTCATGGTTAGTTACCTCTAGTACACAAACTGTTGTAGGAAGTGAATGTTGTCAAATCTCACAGGGTCATTTTATACGAAACTTTAATTAGATTGATATTATTTTCCCATATCAACGACTTGCCGTAGCAAATTGATTAATTGTGTGCACGACAATTCTAATTTTTATTAAGGCGACTACATGAACTAAACGCGAGTACTAAACTTATACAGGGTGTCTTTTCGTTGCCACCATTAACGAAGGGTACGTACCACAGAACAGGTAATATAGGTAGAATTGACTTGTAGGCGGGGCACGCGCGCCAAGGTTATGAGCCGATGATCAACTTCGCAAAAATCGCGCTCAGTCGGCCCGGGCGCTTCGTCCAGTGCATGGCTACAATAGTTTACTTAGAATTTACTAATATGCCTTGTTGTGCTGTAATCACGTGCAGAGTTCGAAGCCAACAGTATAACCGAAATAATAAAAGTATTTCTTTTCACCGGTAAGTACATTAAACCATGTTTTTGTTATTTATTTGATACTAGTGGACGCCCGCGACTCCGTCCGCGTGGACTACAGAAAAAACAAAATTTATTTCACCCCCAAACTGGTAAAAATTTCAAAATGCTAGAACAAACGATTTTTTGTTTCTTATGACGTGATATTTGACGAACTTGCATACTAACTTTCAACCCTTATTTCACCCCTTAGCTGGTCGAAATTTCAAAAATGCTAGAACAAATGTTTAATGATTTCTTATCAAGTGCTTAAATATAAAGTTTCATGGTTTTATCTTTTAAAATTAAGAAATCCCATACAAACTTTCAACCTCTATTTCAACCCCTTCATCCCTTTTTTTCGAAATAAAAAGTAGCCTATGTTCTGTCTCAGGGTCTAAAGATTGTCTGTACCAAATTTCATCAAAATCGGTTGCGAGGTTTAAGCGGGAAAGCGTAACAGACAGACAGACAGACAGACAGAGTTACTTTCGCATTTATAATATTAGTTGGGATTGCTACATTAATTCGCCATTTACGCTAGCATCATTTACACTTTGATTCTTATTTGAATGACGGTAAAGACCAAAGTTGTTTATCAGCGACTGAATTTGTTTTGTTTATGATGAGTAGGTACGACCACTTGGCTAAGATCTGAGTAAAAGACAGTTCTCTGTGCGAGTGTGGTCTGGACGAAGGTAATGTAGAACATATATTTTTTAATTGTCCCAAGCTATCTTCTTCTCTTTATAACTTCTTCCCTCCTGACGTCCCTCTCCCTACTAATTTTCAATGTTTACTAACTCTTACTAACTCCCCCATAATGAAAGCCCTGGCCAAATTTATCAAAATTAACAATATTAAACTCTAGTCTCCTAAGCAGACTTGTAATTATTAACTATTTATTTGGCCATCCATATTTATATATTATATTGTTATACTCGTACTAAGTCCATTTTGTGCAATATATGTTGTGATGTTTTAATGTGTTTTCCCTTGTTTTAGGTCCAAATAGTTGGGTAACTGGGCACCTATAATATTAAGTTAAAATAAATATTCCCCTTTTTTTTTACATTGCCCAATCCCCAACGTGTTTTTCTTCTCTACGTGACATTGGCGGAATTATTGTGCTTGACACGATCATAAAGGCCATAAACAAAAATAGAATAGAATAGAATAGATGAGTACGAGCCACAGTACTGCGTATCGATAGTGAGGGGAACGAGTCGATAGTGAGGCGTCCGTCGCAGGTGTAATAAGCAAAATGTTTTAAGCTATTGCATAGATTTTATCGCGGGCTTTGAGCGCGGCGACCGAATCAAGAAATTCCGTAACGAAAAAACCTAACACCCCCCACTCCGCCTACTATGTAGCTCGGCCGAGCGTTCGCTTAACGTGTATGTATATTTGATTTTAAAAGTAGCGTGACGTCACAGAAGTTGTCAATGTATCGGTGCAAAGGGATGCCAGCTTATGGCATATTACCTAGTGAATCGGGAAAAATATAAAAATATCTGTTCATGAAAATAAATGATACATGCATTGTTTATTTAGCACAAAGCCCAGTTTATTTCTCATGGAATTTTAAAATATGTATCAAAAAAGTGTCCGCCATTTTGAACTTTTTAGTTAAGAGTTGGAGTGCTTCCAAAATCGATATCTGAGGTTTCTTGCAGTTTTTAAATACATTTCCAATGTGAAAAATATTAAAAGTGGCCGCCATTTTAAACTTTTTAGTTAAGGGCCGGATTGCTTCCAAAATGTACATCAGGTTCTTGGTAGTTCCCAAACACATTTCCGGTGTCATAAATAGTAAAAGTGGCCGCCATGTTGAACTTTTTAATTAAGTGCCAGATTGCTTCCAAAATCGATATCTAAAGTTCCTTGCAGTTCCCAAACTCATATTCGATGTCAAAAATAGTTAAAGTGGCATAGAAAAAACATCATCTGTCTATGAAAAAAATGGGTATCAAATGAAAGAGCTTTGCATTGGAACACAGTTCAGTATGAATAAATATTAAAAATTTAAATATAAGTAAAATATTTTTCTTCAGTTAAACGATTTCATTGAAAACAATGTAAATAAATTATTAGTTGAAATAATAGGTAATCTCAATCTGCGATAAAAGAGAATCGTGGGGCAATTCCTACGACATTCAGATTGTATAATAATTAATAATATACCTACCATATTGATGAGGAGAGTGGTGTTATGACTAGTAAATTATTAATTTTAGCTGTCTGTAAATAATGTATACGAGTATAGGGATCTTAGTGTGGGACTAGGTTAACGTGTTGTATAGTGTATGAATATTATTATGCACGGAATTCACGTCGTGGGTTCGAGTCCCACGCGGGTGAGGAATTTTTTCATCTCTATCAATTATTGTTATTATTATTATGTATTATTATAAATAAACTAACTTCGAGCACTACAACATTGGTCTCTTCAAAGCTAGAGTGAATAGGCACTTTATAAGCAAACATGTACCACCTTGGGCCGCATCTTACTTAACATCAGGCACGATGGCGGTCAAATGTCTGCCTATCTAATTGTAAAAAAAAACTTCATTTCGCATTTCTAATATTAGCTAGGATATAGTACGCTAAATGTTACCGGCAATCTGTATAATCAGGTATTGTTTACAATACCTAGGCAATGTATAGAATACCTAAAACGTGTAGGTAATTAATGAAATATTACTTAATTTATACTTTGCCTAGGTATTCTACGCAATACCGAATTAGCAGGTAATGTCTATAAAAGAAGAGTTTCTTAAATGATTTAGGAAATCTATAAAGTATTGTTTAACAAAAATTCCTTCTGCTGTCGCGACACGCTCGCTACGCTCGCTCGGCTAGTGCGTTGTTATTTTAACAGTGCTATTATAACCTAACCTAATCTACAGATATAATAAAAACGTAACGGATCGCTGTCTGTATGAGATAAAAATATTATAGGAGACCATTATCAACGCAATAGTACCCAAAATAATATTTTTTTAAATTTTTGTCTGTGTGTCTGTGCATTTATGCACGCTGATCTCAGAAACGATTGAACCGATTTCGATCCAGTTGTAAGGAATATATTGTGACATCAATATTCGTTCCCTAGTTGGAAAGATCTAAGCATACATAGGGAAGGACAGACAGCGGTAAGCGACTTTGTTTTATAATATGTAGTGATAATAGAAAAGTTTATTCTTTTAATTTTATAATTGGAATTTTACGATGGGACTGCGTCGTTTAATTACGGAGTTTCTATGGCTACATTCCAGCTCTATCATCGAATGATGGTTATCAACTAGTATTAAAGTACTCGTCAAGACGAATTAAACGAGCCCAAACTCGATGGGGTTGTGTCGTTAAATTACGGAGTTTCTATGGCAACCTTCCAGCTCCATTATCAGACCCTGGTCACCATATAGTATAAAAGAAGTCATCAAGTCGAATCGAATGAGCCCAAACTTGATGGGATTGTGTCATTTAATTACGGACTTTCTATGTCAACCTTCCAGCTCTGTCATCAGATCAGCTCTATGTCGTGATAATATTGTATTGATATCCGCTTTATAGTACATGCATGCAAAATTTCAGCTCAATCGGAAGCCAGGAAGTGGATCAAATTTAACTTGGACGATTTGATTACAGACAACGGGAAATGTCAGTCAGACTTGTAAAAAGCTTAATATTTTTATGCATATAAGTATATTATTTATTTTTAACGTTAGACTTTTGTGTTATTTTCTATATTTTAACCTAGGCTCATTCCACAAACTTGTTCAATTTCCTGATCTAAACATGGGAATAAAATGACTAAAATTTCACGGTGATTAAAAAATATTTACATGCGATTGCGACTCCTATTATTCCTATGTTCCTAGTGCCAGCGATAAGGTAAGGTAAGGTAATTCTTACAATTTTATACTTTATTTAAATAGCATTAGATAGATAGATAAAATTCTTTATTGTACTACAGCGAAAACACATGTACAAGGGTTATTTTTCTTGATAAATATTTTTAGATGTGTGTGTGTGTGTTTGTGTGTCTGTAGTAAACTGAACTGTGTGATTGGTTTATTGCTTTAACGTAAATGGCTATATGTCAGAATCGGCTGCAAATGTGTTACAACTTTAATACAAAGATATAAGGTTTAACTTAACAAACTTGTTACCCAACTTACGTCTTTTTAATTAACAGCAACTCCAACAGTTAACATCTGTATAAGAAGTACGTATAAAGTATTGATACGGAGACATCGATTAATGGGTTAATTCGGGACTCGTTTTTCAAGTGGCTTCGCTGAGAAACAATGGAAATCCAAAAGTCAGCAAGCAAATTTTTTTTTCGTGCTGACCTTTAATCCTCTTTTAACTGGGTCATTGATAATTATTCAATTATCTGTACATTCAATATAATAAAAAAAACACCCCCTTTCTTTGATTTTCGTGGAGTGTCCCAAACCCCGATCTGGTTATTTATTAAATTATATTTCGGGGAGTAAACGCCATATGCTTACCAAAAAAAAATACACTAAATCCTGAGAAGTTGACAATGCTATGAAAAATAAGTACTAAGTTCTAAAAGCATTACATTAGCTAAAAAAAAAATAACTGTCTCAAGGTAGGCACTATTTTTGCGTGGATCATTGTAAATTCACTCGCACATCCCTAATTTCACGTCCTATGTTGCGGTCATCCTAATTCAAGTTAAAACTAGTGCTACGGCGGCCGAGCAGTGTGGGTATATGGCGTTACGTCGAGTTTCCGAAATATAAGGGTAAAAACCACATTGCGTGGGTATGGTTTCTCAAAACATTGATTTGCGTGGTACAATTTTTTCCGATAATCAAATAAAATATTGTACCGAACAAATATAAGGAAACGTAACTTCTGTTCAAAACACAGTTAATTAGCTCTAAAGGTTTTTACGTATTATTAGTATAAATGATTTATTTTGATTTTCGTGGTAGTGATTTGCGTGGTTTACGTGGTAGTTTTAGCCACGCAGATCAATTTTTTTCCATTTCGTTATAGTTTCGTATAATGTTTTTTTTTGTCGCAGTTGGTCTCCTGATTTTATAAATACCTAATAATAATAAAATATAGTGATAGATTAGTTACCATTATTAAATTATTCTACTATTACTACCTACATACTACACTGGACAGCAAATAAACCGAGCCACCCGTCACCTTGGAACTCTAATTCGATTTTCTCAAAAAGTATCGCCACCCGTCACTTTGGAACTCTAATTCGATTTTCTCAAAAAGGATCAAACTTACAACTATCAAACTTATACCTACAGAAAGTGCATTTAATTGACAAACAAAATTAATTGAAAGTTAATTAAAAGTATCTTTAACTCACGTTGTAATTAAGCAACAAACACAATGCTAACAATTTTGGTCTGTTTTGACTTGAGTTCCCGCTTAGCGTTTTTGTCTTTTACAGTGAGGGTAGTTGGATATTTCTTATATATTTTTTTAATTTTCTGTGCATTGTTAGCTTACATGCGTGTATTTTTGACACTTTTCCCAAAAAAAAAATGGATACAACACCTCAGGAAGCTGCTCAAGCATTGGCACAACTTCAAACTGGCCTTAGTCAACGTGAAGTCGCTCGAAGACTTTGAATCAGCAAATCTTCGGTGCAACGAGTTTGCAAGCGTTACTTATGGAGGAGGATCTGTAATGGTCTGGGGCGGCATCTCGTTAACCGCACATATAGCTTTAGTTTTCATCGAACCAACGGGCCGTACACGTGGTTTGACTTCTCATTGCCATATAACTGAAATCCTCGCAGAACATGTGATACCTTATGCAGGTTTTATCGGGCAGTACATGCATTAATTGATGCATGATAATGCACGGCCTCATGTTGCTCATGTAGTGACCCAGTATCTACACGAAGTCGGCATTCGCACGATGGGCTGGCCTGCTCGAAGCCCGGACTTGAATCCTATAGAAAATTTATGGGATGAACTGAAACGACGGGTTCGAGCCTGGGTACCTGCACCAACAAGGCTTACAGAGCTGAGAATCGCAATTGAATTGGAGTGGAACGCGATTCCTCAAGATTTCATCGTCAGGTCGTAAGGTCTATGAATACGAGGATGCTGGCAGTTATTCGAGCAAAGCGAGGGAACACTGTATACTAAGCATTAACTTTTTATTTATTTTTTGTTTTGTTTTCCGCTTAATTTTTTGTTTAACTTGAGGCTTAACCAGACTGGGAAACAACTCCTTTTTGTAAACTCCTTAATAAAAGCTTAACAAATTCGTAAATCTCAATGTGTTTCTATTCATTCTATTCGTCATTAAATGCACTTTCTGTAGGCATAAGTTTGATAGCTGATACTTTTTGAGAAAATCGAATTAAGAGTTTCAAGGTGACGGGTGGCATGGTTTATTTGCTGTCCAGTGTATAAACTAATACTAGGTACTTACTACTACTATTATAAACGCGAAAGTTTGTGAAAATGTATGTAAGGATGTTCGTTGCTCATTCACGCAAAAACTTCTGAATGGATTTTGATGAAACTTTACTAAAGAGCTTACATACAGAATAACACATAGGCTACAATTTATTCAGGGAAAATATTTTTATCCCAGGTAATTTCGGCATTTAATTTTTTCTGCAGCCCACCCGCATGTTTGTAATAAACAATTGTCGACAGATTTCTTTTTATATCACATTACAGTTTTTTTTTATTCAAATAATTAATGTAGGTACAATATGTAATTTAACATGGTTAGAAATAAATTTTAATATATGTAAAAAAAGAATGGAGATCTAAATGAGTGCCAAGTTCTATGCACAATCAAATTTGTATTTATAAAAACAAAATAACATTATGAACAAGTATTGAACTCTATTTCTTTGTTTTATTGGATATCTATAAAAATTGCTGTTATTTAAAAAAAATGTGAGATCTTAAAGTAGGTTAGATTTGACTTGGCCAGTTTTCATTACCTACATCAGTCATTTTATAAAGTTATTATTTTAATTCTGATAAAAACTGGCCAAGTCAAATCTAACCTACTTTAAGACTTCACTTTTTTTTAAAATTAATGTGTAAGCTAGATTAAGATCTCCTTTTCTTTGTACTTTAGTTTATACGCTATATATATTATAGTGCAAATTGTATTAGTTTAAAAAGTATTAGTTACGTAGTAGTTATGCATTGTTTAGAAGTATAAATACATATTTGTAATAAATATTTTCTGAATTAAGTACTCTTATAATAATAAAAAAATCATTAGCAAATAAATAAAACAAACCTTATATCGAAGAACATTTAGGCCAGTTTATAATTAATTTAAGTATAGCTTAAAGTATAGCTATTTCAGCAATGTCAATTGACTAATCTGCCACTGTGGCTATTTGTACACATACAAATGTTCTTTTTTTTCAATTTTATTCCGACGATGGTAAATATGCCAATCTGCTTTAATTCTCTAAAAACTATAAATATTATAATTCTAACATCATCTAAATAATACATATTTTCACCAATATGTTTTCAAACTTGAGACGATTTTCTTTTGAAAAGTTTGACCTTTGCAGATTGGCTACTTTACCATTGGACCGACGACAGTTTTTTGGACGGCAGGTTACGCTTATGGTATGATACGGTACATACTCCTTAAAAGTCAAAAATAAACAATATTAGTAAACCACTTTAACTTTATTAATTCAATTATTAGTATTTCAAACTGGATTATTGAAAGCCTTTTTTTATAGCTAGATCGTCTGCGGAACTCAAGACGATTGTTAATTGCTCCTGAAATTGGCCTTGGCTACCACCAGTTGCGGCCTGGTTTCGCATCTTGACCTATCCACTTGGATCTCGGTCTTGACCCTGGGTTTATTGCTGATTCTGGTTCCAAATAAACCAAAGAGTATACAGGGATTGGATATGACTCTTCTGAGTCTTTGACCTCGTGGGATCCCCTTAGTACAATAAGACCCTGGTCTTGCGATTGTGGTTTTGGCTGGGGTCCTCGCTTCTGGTTTAACTGCTGTCCTTGGCCTTGTCTATATTGCTTCTGTCTAAGATGTGAAGAATCAACTGGTGATATTAGACCAACAGCCTCATCTGAGAGGTTTTCATGTTGGGAGTGATGTGGTGAAACGATAAAATGAAAAAAATGTGATGGGTGACCTCCTGAATAGAAATAATGAGACGGACCTGCAGAATAATAGTGATAGGATGGACTATTAGCGCCGGCCTGAGTTCGCACCCTGCTTTGTCCACCTAAACCTCGGACTTGACCCTGGAACTTTCCCCTTTCCTGACGCCAGGACGAGCCTTTAGAGTCTTCAATATCATGAGATTCTCCTAATAGAACCTTATCTTGTGATGAAGGTTTTGATCCTTGACCTGGTCTTGGACTGTCCTTGTGAAGGATAACCAGTATTATTATTTGATGGACCTCCGGGGACCGTAAGGGTAATTATGATATGACGGACCATTAGGTAATAAGTATGAGGCGGACCATTAGGAAAGTAATTATTGGGCGGACCATTAGGACAATAATTATTGGTCGGACCATTGGGATAGTAATTAGGGAGTGCTCCATTAGTAAATTACTATGGGATGGTTTATTTGTATAATAATCAGGGGACGGGCCATTACGATAATTAATATGGGGTGGATTATTAGGTTAATAATTAGAAGGCAGGCCATTAGGATAATTATTATGGGATGGATTAATAGGATAATAATTAGGGGGCGGACTTACGGGATAATAATTATAGGACGGGCTGTTAGGATAATAATTATGGGTGGGACTGCCACCTGATGTTTTAACAAATTTAAAATCGCCAGGGGATTCATTATGGGTTAGACCATCACGACCTGATGATTTACCAGATTCATAATCTTTGCAATACCAATCATAATAATAATTGAAATATTTTTTTATATAGTTACAATAATCTTTGTAATAATTTTTATAATAATCTTTATAATATTCATAATAATCTTTGTAATACTTTTCGAGGTCTTTGTAATACTGTTCATAATAATCTTTATAATACTTATAATATTCTTCGTAAAATTTTTCATAATTTTTGTAGTAATTTTCATAATAATCTTTATAATAATCTTCATAAGAATTTTTTTGCCTACTATTACGGTTAGAAGAAAGTGATAGGCCATCAAATTTATGAAGTAATTTGTGATGAGGTTTGTAATGAGATTTGTAGTGAGGTTTGTGATGAGGTTTGTAATGAAGTTTGTAATGAGGTTTGTGATGATGTTTGTGATGAGGTTTGTAATGAGGTTTGTGATGATGTTTGTGATGATGTTTGTGATGATGTTTGTGATGATGTTTGTAATGAGGTTTTTGATGAGGTTTATAATGAGGTTTGTGATGAGATTTGTAATGAGGTTGGTGATGAGGTTTGTAATGAGGTTTGTAATAAGGTTTATAATGAGGTTTGTAATGAGGTTTGTGATGCTTATGTGATTTGCTTTTGGCGTATTTCATATGTTTTTCATTGGTTATAGAATCTGCTTTTTTTTTGGAATGGTTATGTTTATGTTTTGTTTTCCATCCCATTCTGGTTATGGCTGGAACAAAAAAAGTATTTAAATAAATGCCACCTCAATTCTTCTTTACTTAACTATGTAATAATATACACAAACTATTCATGGATATAATAAAAAAAATACTAATGCTCGATCTGTGAGTAACACTTTAAGGTATCTAAATTCAACGCTTAAGTTATTAATTATAATTAGTTTGAATTTAGTAAACTACAAACATTATATTATTTCATATTGTTTCATCTTTTCAATTATAGTGGAAGATTTTACGATTTAACAAGTAGGTGATATTAAAAACAAGCCGAATGCAAGCCAACTCAAATGGATTCCATTTCAATCCGTAAATAACGGCAGTAAATTAATTACATTGCACAATATTGTTATGTGCGAGCATCCCTTCAATACTTGTTTTATTCTGTTTTTATTGGTATTTAAAATAATCTGTGACATTTTAATAAATTTTGCATAATGTTGATTATTATATTACTGTTGTTAATTAGCTAAATATAATACAAATTCTTTTATAAATTCTTTTTAAGAACACGAAATTTTTGCATGCCATTGTCGGCAAAATAAGATACTAACCAAAGCAAACTAACACCAACTTCACCTTATTTTGTGCAAATAAAGTATTTTGAATTTTAATTTAGTATACTTTGTCATAACGGCAATAGAAATACATAATCTGTGAAAATTTGAATTGTCTAGCTACATATTACAATATTCATGGGATACAGGCTTCTCACAAATAGACAGATAGTCATACTAGCGGACAGCAGAAACCTAGTAGTAAGTAATTTGTTAAAAAATTATAAAAATATATAGTTTATAGCATAAAAATAATTAACATTGAAATTATCTTTTACCTTTAATTATTTATTTTGTACATAATTATGTAACATCATAATGTTTTAATTTTTAGTTGGGAGTCAATTTTGCCCCAAACATGAAAACAGTTTCACCTGGCGTAAAATTGTCTTACACATGCATGCAAGTTATATGCATCGATACGAGTAGCTGTTCTAACGAGCAGCGATGTATTTGGGTCACAGATAATCCCTATGGGCAAAGTACTCCGATTTTCTGTACTTACAGAACTGCTTTTTGGAACAACACGTGATCTATGTAATATCATATATAAAATAATTCAATAATTTCGATCAACTTTAATGGTACTTTACATAAATAAGTCTGCCTACCTATTATACCATACTATGATTATAATGGCAAATAAAGAAATTCTATTCTATTCATAATAAAACTGTGTCACGTAGAACGCGATTCAGCTCATCATCCAGTCACTTAAGTCCACTACTGGACATAGACCACCTCCCTCCACTGCGACCTACATCCAGCAGATACCCGCAGTCCTGAGTAGGTTGTCCTATCCAGTATGTGGAAGCCACTCTAAAACTTTTTGGCCTCATTGACCATCGGTTTTTTGTAATGGTATGATACGGTACAGTAAGCAGACTAAATGATATTGATGGATACCGCGTGGTTTATGATATGATGGACCATTTGGATTATAATTAAGGAACGGACAGTTAGAATACGTATGAAACGATGGACCATTAGAATAATAATAATAGGCCGGACTATTAAGATACTAATTATATGGTGGACCATTAGGATAATAATAATATGACGGACTAACAGGAAAATAATTACAGGATGAACCGTCAGGATAAGTATGAAATGACGGGCCTTTAGGATAATAATTATGTGTTAGCCCGTTAGGATAATAATTGTGGGGCGGACCATTAGGATAATTATTATGGTAAGGATTATTAGGATAATAATTAGGGGGCGGATCATTAGGATAATTATTATGGGATGGATTATTAGGATAATAATTAGGGGGCGGACGATTAGGATAATAATTCGAGGAAAATAATAATTATAGGACGGACCGTTAAGATAAGTATGAAATGACGGCCCATTAGGATAATAATAAAATTATGATCGGACCGCCAGGGTAGTTATGACCAACAGGACGAGATATTGTACCAGGTTTATTACCATTTCCTGCTATATTACCATTTCTAGGCATGTTACCACTTTCGGATGTGTGTTATCATTTCCAGATCTATTACCATTCCCAGGTATATTACCATTTTCTGGTGTATTACCATTTCCTGGTGTATTACCATTTCCAGGCTTATTATCATTTCCATGTTCATTGTCATTTCCTGGTTTATTATTATTTCCGGGTTTATCTTCTTCAGATGATAATGAACTACTGGTAAGGATAATAAACAGGATAGCAAGGATAGTTACTGGGAAAGTAAATGGGTTAGTAATAATAATAATAGGGCGTACCAGTAATACGAGAATGAAGAGGTGGACCACGAGGCTGGTTATTCGGAGCGTTTTGGTGAATCGAATAGGTATTCATGCTTTTCCCTGATTGGCTTTTCGCGTGTGCCATAGTTTTCGCTATGGCCGTAGAATGGGCATTTCCGATGAGGCCGGTGTTTTTATATTTGTTTTTCTTATTCTGCGCCTCACAGCCGGTTGTGGCTGAAACAAAATTGATTATTAATAACCTCATTTAATTAAAGAGAAACACCCTTGTAAAGGGGTGTAAATCGACTAATATTTGTGATTATTATATTGACAATCCGTGGTGACTGTGGACAAACCCCTCATGGTAGTAGCCTTGTGGCGCGCCCTGGGGGCGGCTACGTCCAGCAGTGAACTGCAATAGGCTGAAGACGACGACTTATACCTTAGGACGTAAAGTCAACCTCACCAGCCCGTGGTGCACCCTGCTGTTTAACGGACGTCGCTGTGACGCTAAATAGCTCATAGTACCTATTTAGAATGTCGCTAGATTGTTGTATTAAGCCCACGTGGGACTTAATAGACTAACCGGTGGAAAGTGGGTATGTAATTTGCACACTTATGCCCAACCTCTTTGGGAGATAATGGTTGTGACTATACAGGTTAATTTTTGATCGTCAACGTTCCCGATCTCCACATCATCACGATCATTATTCTCCATGGAAGCATACCTGGGAAGTGTCTGGTTTCCAAAATAAGTATTAGGGTCCAAAGTTGAGTAAATAGACTGCGTTTTTCTGCATAAATGCACATTGACGCGCGTAGCAAGATTTTTTCACGAGGAATAATTAATATCTGTCTATGATTAAACTAGTATAAACACTGGACACTATAAATTTCACCCGATCAAGTAATTAAAAAAAAAGATTCAAAACAATTTACATTGTTTCCCAGCTTTTTTGACATAAACTTACTTTATTTGATGTATAGAGTACGCACCCTTCGTTAAGGGTGGCAACGAAAAAACATCCTGTATATATATGACTAGACAAACATTTGAGCGCCAGCGTGCCTCATGTTAAGCAAGATATGGCCTAAGTTTTACACGTTTGCTCAGAAAGTGCCTATTCACTCTAGCTTTGAAAATACCAATATTGTAGTGCTCGGGATATACATCGGCAGGAAGTGCATTCCACTCCTTACTTATTGTTATTGCTGGAATTAGCTATCGAATAGATTTACGAACTTCGCTGTTACTCTTGTAATTGTTGATAGTTACTAAGGCCTCTAATAATTATTATATTCATAATTTTCCTGTCTGGGATCGAATGTTGCCGAAGATTTGGTGTTTGTTTTACTACCAGCTGCCTGCCCGACGCCAACACTTCTCAAATTCAAATTGAATAATTTATTCGACATGAAAGCATTAACACTCGTTTGTTATTTCTTTGTTCGCACCCCAAAATGAAACCGCTACCAAACATGAAATGGAGGTGAATTTAAATAAGACAAAACAAAACAGAAAAACAAATGTTTCGTAAAAATTTCAATTGTGCAACGGTCCACACCCCAAGGTGCGATTTGTTACGGTCTGTCAAGCATATGTCGGCGTTTCGGAGCTTTATAGCCACCAACGTGAACAATTATGGTCGCCTAAAGACGAAACCCAGGAGATCTTCTAAAGTCAGTTCTTCCTTATGGCAAAACCAACATTAGGTTTGACAGACCGTCAGTCAGGTAAACTCTATTAATTCAGCAACATATTTTTTATCCATAAATTTCAATTGAAGAATCTTGTCTTTAAAATCAACCTATAACTTTACATAATGTCTTACAAGGGGATGGGGAAATAGACCGAGATAGCACCGAATTAGTTCAGGATGAATGAAATGGCGACAGGTCACGGAGTTACGTGCGATGCCCGGATGCTAAAGGGTAAGGTGTACAAGACCGTAATTCGACCTGTCGTCTTGTATGGATCTGAATGCTGTGCCGTAAAGAAGAAGGATGAAAATCGACTGCATGTAAGCAAGATGAGAATGTTGAGATGGATGTGTGGAGTTACAAGAATGGATAAAATAAGAAATTAGTATATAAGAAGAAGTCTGAAAGTTGCGCCGATCACAGACAAGTTACGAAGGAATTGGTACGGGCATGTAAAGCGACGGGATGAAAGGCATATTTTACAGAGAGCGTTGTGCATGAATGTGGATGGATATAAAGGAAGAGGTAGACCAAAGAAATGTTGGATGGACTGTGTGAGAGAGGATATGCGTGTGTAAAGATCATATTGCGCCGGGCAGGAAGATGATGATGAACTTTACATAATATACCTATCCGTATATGTACACGACGAGTCCGGTCGCAAAATTTAAGTCATTTTTCTCCATAGGTTACACTTATTACAATCATGGCTCTTAATTATCGGACACGTTATTTTAATTACTACTAAGTATTATATAATAAGTTTAACTTAACATAACACCTTTCTCGCTATCACGAACTTTATTTATACTCAACAATTGAAAAATACCTACCTCTTAAGTCCATGGGAACAAGGCACATACCTAGATAATGTCATTTGAATATCGTCTAGAGAATCTCCGGGTGTCTGGTTTGCCATTTAGGTTAAAAAGCGAGAACATTGACGTTGCGCATCAAATAAAATACCAAAATACACACTTCACATCAACTTAGTCCCACATTAAGGTCATGACGTGGGCACTAAATACTAGATAAGTAAGTATAGAAACATCCATGACTCGGAAACAAATTGTGTGTATAAATTTATGGTCTATTCTGACTTGCAGATTATATTGTTGACTAGTGGACGCCCGTGACTCCGTCCGCGTGGACTACATAAAAAAACAAAATGTCGAAATTATCCGGGATAAAAAGTAGCCTATATGTTAGGTTCCCACTTACACACATGTCCCTGTCACCTGTCACAATATATTCCTGAAAATTGCATAGAAATCGGTTCAGCCGTTTCTGAGATTAGCGTGCACAAACGCACAGACAAACAGACAAATCGACAAAAATTTCAAAAATCATCGTTTTGGTTTCTATTGCGTTGATATAGGTCTGCTATAATATTTTTTCTCATATATCTTCCATGTACAGACAGCGATCCGTTACATTTTTATGATATGTTGTGGTACTGCGGGATTTTATTTAGGTACGGAGTGGACCAGTAGGGTAATGTAGATTGTGATCAATTCTGACTTAAAAATAAACTTAAAATTTGTTTTACCTATCGCTTTCTAGTTAAGAATAGAGAGGGAGAGACAACAGATATTAAGTTTATGCTTAACTAGCGGCCGCCCACGGCTTGGCCCGCGTTATAATCCATTACTCCCGTGCGAAGCCGGGGCGGGTCCCTAGTTATACATTATAAACTTTCCTCGTAAATCACTCTAACTATTTTAAAAAACCGCATCAAAATCCGTTCCCTAGTTTGAAAGATCTAAACATACATAGGGACGGATAGACAGGGGCAGAGTATGTACTAAAATTTGACGTAGTTCCTAATCTTTTTAAATGTCTTACATATAGCAAATTTTATATCAAACGTTCTTATTCTACTCGTAAGTAAGAGAGTCAGAAACGGTAGATGAATCGTAAGTATTCGCAATAGATAATGAATGTGCTTGACCAGCTTGACACTGTGCGGGACTTCTCCTAAATTTAATTTAAAAATTAATTCACGATGGCAACGCCGCTAGCGTCTTGGGCACCTTTGCACCGGGACCGATCCACTCGTCATTTGTTTTTTTTTATGGGTTCTGTAGGGTAAGCACGAACCTTTTTACGCGGCGTAACGCTAGCGACTCGCTAGCAAAATCTATGTGATTTGACAGTTTGACGTTGCGTTACGGACTATCGAGAGGTTCATGCTCGCCCCACTGTTGTTATTCCTGAAGATAATTGAATTTCTAACTACCTAAACATACCTATTTGCTAGTGAGTACGATGCATTTAAATCTATTATAGTTAATTTCACTACATAATAAAGGTTTCAGAAATAAATGACAGAAGTTTATTAACGGTTTTTATTTCTACAACGATGAATTGAACATGTTGGAAGTGTTAAAGTTGATTGCCAATGCCAAGCCCAGTGGCATAGGTCAAGACGTTTCGTGTATGCTCCTGGAATTGACCTTGGCTACCACGATGGCTGGTCTGGACCTGACCTCCTGGCCCTTGGCCCTGGTGCTGCCCCTGGCCGTGGCTCCAGGGGAACCAGGGAAAATTTTGGAAAAACCACGAGTCAAATGCAGATCCTAATCCAGGAGTGCCTTGGATTGGCGTGCTTGGTCCTTGTCCTTGGAATTGACCATTCGGATCCTGGATCTGAAAGCTTGGGCCACCAGGTGATTGGGACGGATAGGAACTGTCAGGATAAGGATTACCTCCAGGGTATTGATGATGAGGTGGACCAGGAGGATATTGTTGATGAGGTGGACCAGGCTGATGATGAGGTGGACCAGGAGGATATTGTTGATGAGGTGGACCATGAGGATATTGTTGCTGAGGTGGACCAGGGTGATGATGAGGTGGACCAGGCTGATGATGAGGTGGACCGGGAGGATATTGATGATGAGGTGGACCAGGAGGATATTGTTGATGAGGTGGACCAGGCTGATGATGAGGTGGACCAGGAGGATATTGTTGATGAGGTGGACCAGGGTGATGATGAGGTGGACCAGGAGGATATTGTTGATGAGGTGGACCAGGCTGATGATGAGGTGGACCAGGAGGATATTGATGATGAGGTGGACCAGGAGGATATTGTTGATGAGGTGGACCAGGCTGATGATGAGGTGGACCAGGAGGATATTGATGATGAGGTGGACCAGGAGGATATTGTTGATGAGGTGGACCAGGCTGATGATGAGGTGGACCAGGAGGATATTGATGATGAGGTGGGCCAGGAGGGTATTGTTGATGAGGTGGACCAGGCTGTTGATTGGGCGGACCAGGCTGATGATGAGGTGGACCAGGAGGATATTGATGATGAGGTGGGCCAGGAGGGTATTGTTGATGAGGTGGACCAGGCTGTTGATGGGGCGGACCTGCAGGATGAGGATGATGTGATGTACCACCAGGATATTGTTGATGAGGTAGACCAGGAGGACTACCAGGTTGATGATGTGGCGGACCTGTAGTATGAGGATGATGTGATGGACCACCAGGTTGAGGATTTAATGGACCACCAGGATATTGGTGATGAGGTGGACTAACAGGTTGATGATGAGGTGGACCCACAGGTTGAGGATGATGAGGTAGACCACCAGGTTGATGATCTGGTGGACCTGCAGGATGAGGATGATCAGGTGGATCACCAGGTTGATGATGTGATGGGTCACCAGGCTGACCTTGATGGGGTGGTCCATTTGGTTGTGTTCCATCAGTTTGATTATCATCACCAGTTACATGCAGTTGATCACTCGAATTATTCGAGTGAGTTTGTTCTATATTATTCGGTGCTTCTACATCGTTTTGTAATTGATTTAGTTTTGCTTGTTTTAATGGACGTATGTTATTGATGACTATGCGTTGTTCATTGTTGTTAGCGGAATGGCTGTTGCTCTGACTTGTCAGTGGTTGAAAGTATATCGGGTGATGACCAACAGGGTAATAGGAAGGATAATATGTTTGTGAAGGATTATTTGAAGTCCATGTAGGTTCATTATCGCACAAATCGAAAATACAACCGACTTGTTTAATTTTCTTTTTAACATATTTGGATACTGCTTCTATAGGTACAAGTAAGTTCAGTTTGTTGGCTTTTGCCTTGGCATCGGAGTTTTTTCGTATTTTATTTGCGATAACCTCTTTTTTATGTTTCAAGATGCTTTTCACTGAGTTGCCTATCACTTTTGGCATGATTTTTGTTAGGTCATCAGAGTTTGCATTTTTGAGGGGGGCGATGTTTCTATGTTTTTTTTTAATCCGCGCCTTACTATTCGTTGTGGCTGCAACAAAAATACTTTTATTATTAAAATGGTAAATATAGATACCAAAATTCAAGGTAAAGACTAATTCTATTTTTATTTTACAAATTTCCTGGTTTTAAATGCTGGTTTGAATTTTATAGAAATTGGTGAGCATGAAACCAGTTATCTTACAACACCCAAAATAACTGAAATATCATGTTGCATTGTAATATTATTTAGTTTTGGATATTTTATGGTCCTGTAAGGGTTAAACACTGCTATAAATTTTGCTGTATGTAAGACATAAGATAAGATATAAATTTTTCTTCAACATGGTTTGTGTCAACAAGAAAATTGAAAATATTTGGAATTCTATCTATTATCTCGTATTTTGTATATTGGTAACCATTTAACGAACGACAGCATAGTTCGCTTGGTTATTTCAATGTTTCCAATAGCATCTTAAACACGTCATTTTCAATTAACACACAAAATTGAGGCGAATTTGTTTTGTTAACTTTACAAACATCGCTGTCTCTCATAAAATTATTACCATGGGCTTAAACGCCCCATATTATTTATAGCGACTTCAATGTTACCCAAGACTGAAGCACAAAACAACAAAACAGATCAATCAAACATTTTTATTAAACTCAATGAATTTCAATTGGACAATCATAGAAGTAGCGGATCAGCCCATACCGAGGCCGGCAGCAAAATGCAAGACACTCTGTGACTGAGATTGAAATTGGCTCTGTGCACCACCAAAGCCAGCCTGATGCTGAGACTGCATTTGACTCCCTCCAGCTTGACCCTGGTACTGATGTTGGTTCCCAGTTGGCCAAGTGGAATAGATTGGGAAGAAGAGACGATTCATTCCATGACCTTGTGATTGTCCTTGCATACCAACGGCGTGTTGTTGTAATTGCGATTGCATTCCATGACCCTGTGATTGTCCTTGCGTTCCACCAGCGTGTTGTTGCAATTGTGATTGCATTCCATATCCCTGTGATTGTCCTTGCGTTCCACCAGCGTGTTGTTGCAATTGCGATTGCATTCCATGACCCTGTGATTGCCCTTGCGTTCCACCGGCGTGTTGTTGCAATTGCGATTGCATTCCATGGCCCTGCGATTGCCCTTGCGTTCCACCTGCATGTTGTTGCAATTGCGATTGCATTCCATGACCCTGTGATTGCCCTTGCGTTCCACCAGCGTGCTGTTGTAATTGCGATTGCATTCCATGACCCTGTGATTGCCCTTGCGTTCCACCTGCAGTTTGTTGTAATTGCGATTGCATTCCATGACCCTGTGATTGTCCTTGCGTTCCACCAGCGTGTTGTTGTAATTGCGATTGCATTCCATGACCTTGTGATTGCCCTTGCATACCACCAGCGTGTTGCTGCAATTGCTTTTGCATTCCATTACCCTGGCCCTGACCTTGCATTCCACCTGCATTTTGTTGCAATTGTGATTGCATTCCATTACCCTGGCCCTGTCCTTGCATTCCACCAGCATTTTGTTGCAATTGTGATTGCATTCCATTACCCTGGCCTTGACCTTGCATTCCACCTGCATGTTGTTGCAATTGTGATTGCATTCCATGACCCTGGCCCTGTCCTTGCACTCCACCATGCCCAACTCCAAGAGTTTGCTGTGGGTAACCGCCAGGAGATTGATGATGACCGCCAGGATACTGTTGGTGACCGCCAGGATACTGTTGGTGACTGCCAGGATACTGTTGGTGACCGCCAGGATACTGTTGGTGACCGCCAGGATGTTGTTGATGACCGCCAGGTTGCTGTGGGTACCCGCCTGGATGTTGCTGGTAACCACCAGAGTTTTGTTGATGACCGCCAACAAAATGACTGCTAGTTTGCTGTTGGTGACCGCCAATAATAATACCGCCTGTTTGCTGATGATGACCGCCCGTGTTCTGTGGATAACCACCAGTATGCGTGCCAGGTAAAGGTTGATTGGAATGAGAGCCAGGTGGAGGATGATGTCCACCTGGAAGCTGATCAGGATAGTTGTTGATTACAATATGCTGCTTATTATCGTTGGCAGACATGGTACCACTAGAGGTATGTGATGGATAATACGGTCCTAGTGGGTAGTTCGGCTTTGGTCTACTCCCTGCAGGCCAACGTGGCGGCTTATTGTCACACAGATCGAATATACAACCAACTTGCTTGACCTTGTTTTTAACATAATCAGTTATGGCAGCTATTGGCTTGAGTAGGCTGAGCTTGGATATTTTAGAAATTTTCGAGCCAGGTGGTACACCGTTTGCAAGTTTTTTTTCAAGTGAACGCTTGTTATGTTCTAATATGGATTTCACCGAGTTGCTGATGACTTTGTGTATGATTTCCGTTAGTACTGCTGATGGCATACCAGGTGTGTATTTATCAAAACGGTCCCCTTTTTGTGCGTCAACATTTTTTGAACCTGTAACAATTAATGGTTTTAAAAAAAAGGTATTTTTAAGAATTAATATACGTTTAGAATGAAATAATGCTTCCGGTGTTAAAGACTTTGTTTATTCAGACTTGGCAATGAATACCAAAGTGCCATCAAAGTTATAGAAGATTTAGGTAATTCATGGTGTTCTGTCACGAATCGTAAAAGGAAAATGATCAGAAAGAAAAGAGAGTAGTCATTATTTAGCTTACAATAAGTACAAAACATTAAACAAATTATCATTAGCGTTACGTTATGAATCGATGGCGTTTTTATACCTACGCATTCTAAATCTACCCCTAAGTCGGAGTAGGTACATCAATGTGTATGGGAAGTATGTACAAAATGAAATAATTATTTGAATTCTCGATTTTAAAATGCATAATATAATAAAACTGTCAAAACTTACCGATAGAATTTAGTTCCAGTGTAAATAGAGTTTTGATCCACAAAACAGGTAGTCGCGTGACACTTCGATATATTTCTTTTTTTGAGGTGGCTACCAATAGTCACTTTTACGCTTTATTCAAGACGTAAAACTGTAGCCTCCCTTCAAATAATGTGCCGTCATATAAAATTCTGGAGCTACGACTTTGGAGAGGAAATTTTGGAGTGACTACAGTTTTACGTACTTTTACGCGTAAAAGTGACCATCAATTGCCACCTTTAGAAACACGTGACTGAGCAAAAGCAAACGAATGCAAACCAGCGATTAAGACTAAGGTCAGCGGTAAGTATGTAGCTAACAGCGAAAGCGAGCACTACCTAAAAAAGGCTTAACCAACAATTTTTAACATTACCTGAGCTAATGGATGAAGTGCTAGCCAAAACTGTTCGACAAAACTTATTCGAAATATTGAGACATAATTACTAGTGTTGAGTAGGACACGACTTGAAAAAGAGTTTGTAAGAGTAGCCTCTTTTTTGTCCTCAACCAGTACAATGTCCCACTTCAAATGAGGCGAGGCGTACCTACTGACTGAACCATTTGAAGTTATTATAGTACGAAATATGCGCGCCTCCTGACGCCTCAAATGTCAGACGCGACGTGCTTTTGTCATGGCGCCTCGCCTCGCATGGAAGACAATATATTTCTCTCTCGCTCAAAATGTCAGACGCGACGACCGTGACGTGATCACGTGACGTGCTTGTCGTTTGTCTGCCTGCCTCGCTCGACCGTTCAAGCTCGACCGCGACAAGAAAATTGAAGTAGTACAATTTAAAATTTCGAGGCACTCTTACATTTTGACGTCATGTCCGGGACAAATGAAGTGCCTCTTGTATGTCCTACTCAACACTAATAATTACTACTAATACAGAATACTAGGGCTCTTTGTATACTCGCGAGTATAAAAATAATTATAGTTAAGCGAAAAATTATTTAATTAACACCTAAAAAATTGTAAGTCACAGAAGTCTTGGTATAAATACTTAGGACCTTAATGGAATCTATTGAAGAGCTCATTATAGTGTGTATCATAACCGCTAAACTACATTGGTTGGCATTCACTTTCGTTCGCTTTTTGGTATTAAAATAATAGGTAATGCGATTCAGGGATCAAATCATTTTAAGCCCCGAGATTAAAGTAGTTTTTAGCTAACGATATAAAAAAAAAAGAGATACTGTAACGATAAAAAAAAACGGACGGTATATATTATATTTGTTAAATGTTCGATATAATTATATCATTTTGTACGTACTGAGAAAGTGTTTACTTATAAACGAAGTCCTTGTTTAACTACAACCAAAAACGTTTTATTATGCACATTTCATATAAGTAGCGCTTTATTTCGAGAACGTTTAAAACAAAAGAAAGACGTTGAAAATTACTGAAACGCTGTCAAATGGACACAGCCAAACCAAAAGTAAACCATAACCATAAACGTTTCGTGGAAAGGTAAATAAGTTGCCATTTAGCGTGATGGCCCTTCTGTTGTTAATTACATTAGAGCTAATCTACATGTTACAGCTGCACTCAGAGATGTTCAAGTTGTCAGTTAATATCATATCCCTTAATGTGTGCTAATGACTGATTCTGAGAGGTAAATTTTAAAATAGGTATTTTAAGTACTCAAACTTAGGGAGTTACACCCTTTTATCTAAGTATGACGAAGAAGAAGTAAAATTAATATTGTCTTAAGTGAAAGAATTGATGAATGATGATTAAGTAAATTTAAGTACCTACATGATGATCATTAAAATTTTATATTCTTTGGACTCAAGTTACCATTAAACATCTCTGAGTGTGGCAGTTAATAATATGCTTACCAAAGCAAAAGATGAGCAAAAATATCAAAAAATTGGTCTTCAAATTCATTTTTGCGGTATCACGCGGTGCGTGCGCGCATTCTTATGATTTTTTTCGAAAGCAGACCAAAAATCTTAACACTTAGTGCTTAATTAACTACTATTTAAGCGTTTAAATCGAAAACTGTTCTCGTCGCGTCTATATATTAATCGATTTCTGGGTTTATGTTGTGTTAATGACCAATTTCATGTTATTTTGTTTAGCTGCAACAGTGCAGGGTTATTTCTAGTGGATTTGGGTTCGATTCCAACAATTGTCTAGTTATTGATTTGATGCGGGGTTTCACTAGAATACATCAGCTGTATTTCCTTCCGTGCACGTCGTAAGGAACTCAGGGGCGTTCTTTCAGACTATAGCAGTCGAAAGATTTCGATGCGCGTGCGCGGGGTAATAGATTCTATGATTCCGCTTGCAGCGATACGTTGCGACTACTATTTAGAACATGTCATTGATCTATTATATAATGGCACCGGAGTGGGATCTCGTTCATGATACTGCAGTTTCAGTTCCCCATTTTGGGAATACACTCGTCGAGGTAGCGTAGAGTCGCAATTTTAATTTTAAAAAAGTCAGACAGCCTGTGAGCTTATTCGCGAGTAAAATTAAATCTAAGAGTACCTAACCTACGTATTTCGTATGGTTATATTACCTATGGTAATGAGAAATGGATTGTAGGTAGGTATACGTATTAAATGTATACTTATTTGCGAATAATTAAATAATGTAGGCTTTGTAGATTTTTATTAGAACTAATTTGTACTTACGTAAATTAAAATAATATAGTGGTGAAGAAAAAACTTGTAATAACAATGTTAGACGAATCTATTACTCTTGTACTTTTTTAATTAACAATTCTAACCGTAGGTACATACCTACAGAATTTTCCCTGTTACTATGTATTTCCTCAAGCGAGCCATTTTGTTTTCCGTTTTCTTATGCACTAGTATGTAGTAGTAGAGTTTGTACCACCCCTGCCTGCCCGTGGGTATCGTACGAGGCGATTAAGGGTTTCCGGCAGGTGGGCAGCAGCGCCTCCCATACTGACAACATAGTCCGAAAATCACACTGCGGTCACCAACCCGCCTGCCCAGCGTGGTAAAACCCAGTGGCAGTAGCCTTGTGGCGTGCCCTGGGGGAGGCCTACGTCCAGCAGTGGCCTACGTCCAGCAATAGGCTGAAGAAGAAGAAGAGTATGTAGATATACCTATTTGATTTTATATGATAGAATCATGAGCAAATTCGCCGGTAGGCTCACCTCTACATAATAGGTTGGAGGAAAAGTTTCTTCGCCTTTTTTTTAAAATTCAAAACATTTTTTATTATAGTTTATTTACTTTTAACTGAAGTATGTAGGTGCCATTTTGTTCTTATACTTTTATGATGCTATAGAAATATTGCAATCGACAAATATAGGTATGCTTTTATGTCGATGATTTTTTTTAAATAATAATAATAGTTAGTTAGTCTCTTACCTTGGTTTATTCTTGGTTTATTACCAAACTAACATTAAATATATACAGAAGGGTAGAAATTTCTATAACTAACTTAAAAACTACTTAGGGCTATATGGTAGTTCCGGTTTTATCGTGTATATAGCGTGCCCATGCTGGCTATTTGCCGCGCTGGATAGTGTAGTAAAATTGATCATTTCATGAAATGGTCGTGTATATGGTAATTCAATTTGATCGGTTACATTTCACGACCAGTTCCGTATTAACAGTTTTAATGTGGTAAGAGCATATAAATAATATATACCGTACACCATATATAAGATGGTATGATGGTATGATTTTTTTTGCAATTTATGTGATATTTTCCAATATAATATTTAAAAACATAAAAGACTTTACAAAAGTCTCCGCCGGACGCTTATCGCTCCGCTCGCTCGGCTCGTGCGTCAAGTAACCTAACCTAACCTATCGCGTTTTTGTTTACAATATTATTATAAACCAAAATATACATTATACAATATAACACACTATCCGCTGGCTACTTTGTTTTATAACCGCGCTCTTCACACATAAATAAACGGATTGTATACATATATATATATATATATATCGGGCGTTTATATATAGAAACGATATATATATATATATGTGGCATACTCTTTTCATGTACTTATTCTTTGGCCTAAGGCCACGACATATATAAATACTCGCAGCCAGCATTTTTGTCACGTGTGGACTCCACGAGCCGCCCGGCCAGGTCCTTGTAGAATTGGAGCGCCGCTGGTCCCCAAGGGCCTCCAAACGGCGCAAATAAGTAGCCTCTGTCGATACTGGAATATTTACGCCTTTTGAGGGATTCCGCAGCTTCGGCTGCGCCGCCTGCTTTTCGCGACGTTTAAATGACACTACAGAATTCCGAAGATACTGAAATAGGTGGAAATCTGAAGGTGCAAGGTCAAGACAGTTAATGAAAATGAGATGCATTGACACCTTCCGGTCAAATTAGTTTTTGCTAAGTGGAGAAAGATGCGTACGGTAATCATCATGATGAAAAACTACACCCCTTCTGTAGATTAATTTCGACCGTTTTACCTCAACTTCTAGCTCTAATCTAATAAAGAAACCCTGAGATTAACTGATTAAAAGTTTTATATTCCCCAGTCACATCATCCTTCGTCAGCATCAATAACAAAATACGTCCACCAAAGCGAAAATAAAATTTCAAAAGACGTCAAAATATACTTATGACTCAAATAAAATTCTTGATGATTGTTCCAAAAACCATATGACAAGCACATAAGAGCAGATAAGAGTCGACTGATGAATTTAGAGGCGTTCTCTCAGGCCTTAGATGAATTATAACTAGATTCAGTGACAGCGCTCAAAAAATGGCACTGCAAATGTCTGCTCAAATGTATGGCTGGGCATCTATTGTCATAAATTGATACAAGCACAGTCGAGTCTTATGGTAACTACATAAGATTCTTGTTTAAATATCTGGTCTAATGCAGTTATTACGTTTATATGGATTCACTCGTGCCACTTTTATAAATATTTTATTATGAGACCCCGCGTCTACCTATAATCACGTCACTGTCTCAGGCGATTAAATTGCAACCTGTCACAATTGTTTTGCAGTGGACTCTGCTAGGATTACATTTTAGTCCAGCACCCAGCTACATTATTTCATTTTTTTAAATAAGAATGTAATCTGTTTGAGTGCCAAATATAAAAAAAAACATTAACATCTGATCACGCTTTGTCTCTGCAATTATTTTTGATCCTTACTAATTTTAAACCCATTCTTGAGGATTTTCCCGACGTTTCCATTCATCGTCAGCAATTATCATCCATCATAAATTCAGAAATCATTTACTAAAGACAATAATGGCTGTATGGGCTTAGTTCCCCTTGCCTTTCCTTCGGGATGAACTAAACAAACGCGAACGGCCTCGTGGACTCGTGGACAGCCGCTAGTTGAATTACAAATTGTATTGCATACTCGTACAAATACAGACAGTCAATTCTTATCTTTATAGCTTTTAAGTAATTAATCCAAATTATGCAAGGTTGGCTTCATTTAATTATTATTTGCGGAGAAAGAACTTATCCACTGAAAAGAGATAATGTTATAGTACATCAAAATGATTTTTCTGAGATTTGCAATACCATTTTTAATATCAATATTGTGTTATATAGGTAAGTCTAATAATTTAAATCACATACACCAGCTATGTTCCCGAAATGGGGCATACATACTGAACTGTAGGATCATAAACGAAATCCCACAGCCACGTTTAGAATACCTAGGATATACAGGATGATTTTTGGTCGTCAACGTTCCCGAAAACTACGGAATCTCCTCATCATCACGATCATTTTTCTCCATGGAAGCATACCTGGGAAGTGTCTGGTTTCCAAAATATTAGGGTCCAAAGTTGAGTAAATAGACTGCGTTTTTCTGCATAAATGCACATAGACGCGCGTAGCAGGATTTTTTAATTAAATTTTAAATTAAATTAAAAAAAAAAGCTGGGGAAAAAAAATTTTTTTTTGAAAAAAAAAAATTTAAATTCCTTGATTGTGCGAAATTTATAGTGTCTAGTGTTTTTGTTAGTTTTTTTATAGACGGATATTAATTATTTTTCGTGAAAAAATCTTGCTACACGCGTCTATGTGCATTTATGCAGAAAAACGCAGTCTATTTACTCAACTTTGGACCCTAATATTTTGGAAACCAGACACTTCCCAGGTATGCTTCCATGGAGAAAAATGATCGTGATGATGAGGAGATTCCGTAGTTTTCGGGAACGTTGACGACCAAAAATCATCCTGTATATATATTTTTATTTTATTACTAATAATTAATATATTCACTGACTAGTGGACGCCCGCGACTCCGTCCGCTTGGACTACAGAAAAAAAAACAAAATATCGAAATTATCCGGGATAAAAACATTTTCCCGGCCTATATGTTAAGTGAGACCTGTCACAATATATTCCTAAAAACTGCATCGAAATCGGTTCAGCCGTTTCTGAGATTAGCGTGCACAAACGCACAAACAAACAGACAAACCGACCAACAGACAAACAGACAAAAATTCCGAAAATCATTGTTTTGGGTACTATTGCGTTGATAAAGGTCTCCTATAATATTTTTTCTTCTTTATTTTTATTATATGTATACCTATAGATAAGTTACTAGCTTAACACCTGAGAGTATGTCCAAATTTCTTAGTCGACTCTTATTTGATGTTTATATCAATATTTTTGTTTAAGGAAAAATAACCAGCATAGAAGAGAGGGAGTTTCTTAGCATGTTAAATGAAATAAAGTCCCTTCCCAAATCAGAATTGGCCAAATTGCGGCAACTTCTTGCAAACGAGATAATTTCACGTAAATGCCCTGCGGCATACCAAAAGCTGGACGTTGAAAATAATAAACTAGATTGTCTACAAAATCTGAAACCTATTTCAAGAACAACGATAATACGGCGACCGAAAGGAAACAAACACTGGAAGAAGCTGATATATAAAGGGAAACACAAAAAATCTAAAAGTAAACACAAAAAGAAAAAATCTAAGAAAGAGTACGAATCGACGCAGGAGTTTTATCCGAAATCAGGAAGCAGCCATGATTCTGAACCTGATTTCCATCAACGCAATGACTATAAGAATGAACGAAACAAAGCGCAAAACCATCCACTATCTAATGGGCCGAAACCGTCAGATCATGGACCAACACCGCAATATCCAGTAAACCAGGGTCCACCTTCGTACTCGTCGAATCAAAAATCGCCGAATCAACAAGGACCAAATTACGGGTCACCATCATACTATCCTTCGAAACAGAAACCTCCTTCAAATTATCCGCAAGAATCTAACTCTGGGCCACCCCCAGGATATCCCTCATATCAGGACGCTGGTCGCTACCCACCATACTATAGAGTTCCACAAGCGAACCAACCTCCTCCCAATTATCTCTCAAATCAGGAACCTCCACACTATCAACAAAGTAATTACGTTAAACCTGTAGTAAGCCCTGCAGTACCACACCATACACCCAACTACAGCCCTCCCATAGGACTTAACTCCAATCCCGTAAAGCAACCGTTAGATAAACAACAAAATCTTCCCATATGTATACCACCAACGGAACCACCACAGCAAACAAACCCACCTAAACCAGATGATATATGTCCAGCACCAATAGAAACACCAGAAAACAAGCCACCAGAAAATAAGCCACCAGAAAACAGGCCTTGGGATAAGCCACCAGGAGAACCTCCAGAACATACAGGAAGGCCACCACATATGATTCAATTCAAAAATGAAATTATAGCAGAGGTTTTTGATCGTTTCAAAAAAGCTCTAGATCACAATGCTACTAGCGTTAATACTATTAACAATGATGTAACTTTCAGAGTCTTGATATAAAAGACTTGAGAGTTTCTTAAATACAAACAGACAGATGACAGAATTTTGGAATTTGATAGTTTGTACAGAATATACCAAAAAGGGAATATAACACGAAAGAGAAACCCATCTACAAAATCTGAAACTCGAAATCACATGTTCAATTTTTTATCTTTTCCCTTATCGTTATACTCGTACCTTGCATAAGCAATGGAGGGATACTCGTACTGTCGCATCACGCGAAGGCTTTCTATTGGAGGAACTGACGAAGTTCTATTGATTAAATTCTTCGTTTAATTTGGTTTAATTAGGTATAGGAGATACAGCGAGTGATGGAGAGAGCTATGCTTGGGATCTCTCTGCGTGATCGAATCAAAAATGAGGAGATCCGCAGACGTACAAAGATCACCGACATAGCTCAACGGTCCAGCAAGCTGAAGTGGCAATGGGCAGGGCACATAGCTCGAAGAACTGATGGCCGATGGAGTCGGAAAGTTCTAGAGTGGACACCACGTATCGGCAAACGCAGCGTGGGAAGGCCACCCGCGAGGTGGACGGACGACCTGGCCAAGGTTGCGGGCGTCGGTTGGAAGCAGGCTGCTTCCTGGCGGAGGCCTATGTCCAACAGTGGACTTCTCAGGGCGGTAAATGATGAGGTAGGTGCTTCAGACTCGGGGAGCCTTCAAACTTACAAATATCTCGGAAACTAGGGCTGATTGTATTATTTTAAAGTTTTAAGGGCCGATTTCTCAATGGTCAAATAACCTATTTGATGTCGTCTGTGTCTTAATCAAGTTTTGGAGAAATACAACATCAACTTTACCCCAAAAAATTGCTGATATTCCTTCTTTGCTAAATATTTTCAGTTTTAAGTATAGTGATATAAGCTCTGCATGGTATTGATATTTGTTAAAAAATAAATGTGAAAATACACTTTGTTTGGTGTTATTGCGTTTATACAGAGTGCTTTTTGGTCGTCAACGTTCCCGAATACTACGGAATCTCCTTATCATCACGACCAATTTTGTCCATGGGAGCATACCTGAGAAGTGTCTGGTTCCCAAGATATTAGAGTCCAAAGTTAAGTAAATAGAATGCGTTTTATTGCATAAATGGACATAGACGCGTGTAACAAGATACTCGTATTTTCACGAATAATAATTAAAATCTGTCTATAAAAAAACTAACACGAATACAATAAATTTGGCACGATCAAGTAATTAAAAAAGAATTTCAAACATCGTTTCGTTCGACATCGTTTCCCAGCATTTTTTTGGCATAAACTTACTTTATTTGATGTACAGAGTACAGAGTAGAGTAGGTTCGTAAAAGGGTGGCAACGAAAAAACACTCAGTATATACCACCTTTTTTGTTTTCTGCCTTGTTAATGTTGTACTAGTGTTAAGATTACCAGATGTATGATATTGCACTAGGTCCAGCGACTTAGCCTTCAACCGATGGAATCACGCATGAGGGTGGCGACGCTCAGAGGTATTAGGGCGGTCGGCACAGGTCACAAGAAGATATTTCAGTCCACAAATCACAACCTTATCCACCGGTATCACTAGTACGAAGTCCAGGAGGAGAGAGATGCCTCGAAATATGAGTCAAACAGTTTTTGAGATTGTTCTACTGCTCTCGCGACGGCGGTTGGTTGGCAACAGACAGCTCGTTGTATGAAATCGAGCTAAAGGTGGCGCTGTCGCAGCGCGTAGATGCACCAACCCAATGGCACGGGTTGATCGGAATCCAGTTCGTCTTGAACCCAGTAAAAGAATTTAAAACTACTCGAAACGTAGATATATTTCCAGATTGTGTTACCTTATTCTAAATTAACATTAAAATCTGTTCCGGTACGGAGCACCAGAGAATGCAGATTTTTTCTATCCTTGATTGATAATCCTCAGTAGGCGGCCTCAGTAGTTGGAAAATCTTACACACGTCTGATATTTTCACCCAGAATATTTACATCAAAATAATGAGGACCTTTATTTGAGGACATTTATTATTAGGAGCTGCTAAGAGCATATAAATATGAACGTGTTCTCCATAATATATTGAACTTAGTGGACGTCCGCGACTCCGTCTGCGTGAACTGCAGATAAAACAAAATGTCGAAATTATCCGCGATAAATTATAGCGTATGTGTTATTTTGATATGTAAGCTATGATGAAGTTTCATCAAAATTCATTGAATAGTTTTTTGTGTGAAAGAGCCACAAACATAGTTACATGCATACATTCTCACAAACTTTCGCGATTATAATATTAATAGGATTATTCTACTATTATTATGCTATATCTACATATAGTTTATAATAATATAGCTTCTTCTTCTTCTTTGGCTTCGCCTCTTCACGTTACGCGGGGTCGGCTTTCTTAATCATGCGGCGCCATTCACTTCGCTGGTTAACATCGCCATCGTTTAGGCCAAGCCTTTGCATGTCCTTCCGGACATTTATCATACAAGTAGTTTGTGGTCTACCTCTCCCTCTCTTCTTTGTGTGTGTTTATAATAATATAGCGTCCTTTAAAAATATATTTCAAGGATAACACAGGTAAACACGATTTTTGAGTCTGAGTTCTGTAGTATCGATTTTGTTTAATTATATCTAACTAAACAAAGAAAAAAAATATTTCATCAAATAAAGTTTGCTTTTGTAGTAACCAGATCGAAATTTTAAATTTTAATAAAATCTTAACTTTTTGTTTCAGTAGAATACAATACCAAGAAAAACAAATTAAATTTGTATGTTAATCACTTTTATTTACAAATAACAATAAAGATACATCCTTAAATATATAACAAGAAATAGAAAAAACCTTTAAAAATGAATATTTTTTTGTTTTTCTTCTGTATGAGTACGCACTTTCTCGTATTAGACTCCAAATGTAGTCACCCATCATATTCTCATTATACTGTCCTTGATAACGCTGTTCAAAGTTCATCACATCTTGGTGAAAGCGTTCTCCTTGCTCTTCTGAGTATGCAGCCAAGTTATCTTTAAACTGGTCTAAGTGAGCATGAAGCATGAAGCAAAGTACATATACTTTATTGCATCCGCTACTGCCATCAGCGGCTGTTCCTTCGTATTTGAACGAGAAGGTACAGGAAAATGTTCACCGTGGGGTACTGGAGCGCTCGTTGAGGGTAGATCTGGGTACAGAATCTTTTGGGCATTTTTCCCAGCCCGACGCTTGCAAGGAATTACTAAACAAAAGTAGCAATCATTGATGTGATTTGTGGGCTCCCTCCATATTCTTGGTACTGCAAACTTAATACTTTTTTTTCTCCTCGATACCAGGCTAGAACAAAAACATATAAATAGATACACACGTCATTCATTACATATCTTACATTTTTTGCAGTTACGATCCTTAAAAGTTATGATGTACTCCCTTACCTTCTAATGTGTTTTTTCAGTTACTACATGTGAATTTTGGTGCCCATATTTTATCTTGACTTCGAATGGGAAGATTAAAATAATTTTCATATACTTCACAGAGTTTTATATTTGACGATAAACTGAATTTTTAAGCTCTCACTTTGATGAATTCGCTTCAAATGTAGCAAAAGGAATTAACATCATTTTTACACTTTTTGGAAGCCATTTTGGACCTCGTGCAACAAAAATGGCGTCGTTTCTTGGCAATTCGTGCATGAATACTACCGAGACTACTTGCAGCTCGCCGCTAAACACCTGTAACCCCCACTTCACCCCCTCCACACCATCTCTTGCGTTATAAATCCTTTGCTCTTCCAAACTATATGCCAAAATCGTAAAATATTTAATTTTCATTGTAAAATGTACAAAAGCAAACTTTATTTACAATAAATGAAACCTCTGGTTACTATTAGCTGTAGACAATCAGAAAATACTAATTTAACAACAAACCCAAAAAAAAAAATTTTTTTGTTGACTTGTGTAATGATTCAAAATTAGTAACAATGGTTACCAATTTTCATCAATTTTTAGGCGATTATTGTGAACGCATCAATGTTTCACATCAAAAACAAATTACCTTGGTCATGGACATTCAATTCGCTATCTGCCTATACATGTAATTAATTTTCGCGTTTAATTATGATCATGAGTTATTCTATCGTTTGATAGAAAAGATGACACGAAATTGTTCTAAATGTCCATCCGAAATGTTAATATAGTTTTTATAATTTTAATATTATTTTATTACAATGGTAAGTATCGATTCGATATCCGGTCGTGTCGGCTTTCCGTCCCATCGGACTATGAGAGTGAGGGAATAGAGAGTGCATCTGTGTTTGCGCACACACTTGTGCACTATAACACTATAATATCTCCTGCGTACCTGGCCAATCTCTGTAGAGATACGATCGGAGATCATCATCATCATCAATACGTAATCTGCGGTGTCGATAACTAGATTATCGCCGTGTGCACACATCACTCACTTGGCCAGCAAGTCCGCGTGGTAATGGGTAACGAGAGTAATGGGAAATGAGAGTAACGGAATAGAGAGTGCATCTGTGTTTGCGCACACACTTGTGTACTATAATATCTCCTGCGTACCTGATCAAAAACTCCAGCATTTTTTTTGGCATAAACTTACTTTATTTGATGTATAGAGTACGTACCCTTCGTCAATAGTGGCCACAAAAAACATCCTGTATATGGTGTCACAAAAGGGGTATGTTGAACGAAATGCTATGTACCTAACGAGTAGTCCACAAAATATGAGACTCGAAATCACATGTTTATTTTTTCAGATAATATAAAGGAAGAGGTAGACCAAACAAGTGTTGGATGGACTGAGTGAGGGGGGATATGCGTGTACTGGGAGTGAGCAATGAGATGACGGATAATAGGGATGAATGGAAGAAAAGAACATATTGCGCCGACTCCAAATAAATGGGCACAGGGCAAGAAGATGATGATAGCAATTCGCTTGACATTCCCCTTTTGTTACCAGTAGGTACACCACGAATAAGTTTTTTCTCATTTTATAAATTTTCAGTGAACGCCTTCCAAGAACAGAATTTGACTCTCATAAGAGACACTACAAAGCTACTTCCCCAAGAAAGACTCGTTAAACTAAGGCAGTTGCTAAACGAGCTTAAAAGCAACAATTCTAAAAGATGTGACTCCAATTCATGGCAATCGAGACCTCCACCTAACCGTAAACTAGGCAGCAAAGAAAAGTTAGATAAAAAGAAACGGCCAATAGAGTTAAAACATATAAAAATACCTGTTAAGTTAAGAAGGCAAGAAAAAGTAATGGAAAAAATTCAAGATATAGAATTTATGAATCGAAAGAAGTATATGAAAAGGTCTAAGAAGAAACCCCCAAGGAAAACTCCTAAAAAGAATCCTCTTAGGAAAATGCCAAAAAAGCTAAGAAGATAAACAAATCAAAACAACGCATAAGACCTACAAAGAAACGACCAAGAAAGCTAAAATATAGAAAAGGAGTTAAACATAGAAGAAAACCTGTTAAAAGGCAAGGAAAACCAATGAAAAAAATTAAAGGGAAAAAACTTCCCATGAAGAAAATTTCTAAGAAGGAACCCCTTAGGAAAATTTCCAAGAAGAAACCCCTTAGGAAAATTCCCAAGAAGAATGCCCTTAGGAATATGCCTAAAAAACCTAAGAAGATAAACAAATCACAACAACGCACAAAACCTAAAAAGAAAAATAAACTAAAGAAAAAAATTAAGCCGAAGAGAATACCAAAAATACCTGTGCTTAAAAATAAAAAGCAAAAATATCAAAAAAAAATTTTTCTGAACCAATTAAAAATGTATCTCCAAAACCTAAGAAAGAACCTTTATTCAAATCTAATAGTGAAAAGGCACCCGAGAATTTAAAAGCAAAATCATACAATGAAACACAACTAAACGATATTGTGAAAAAGTCTATGCATATAGTTTTGCATGTAATAAATGAAAATAAAAATTCAAAACATATCAAAAAGGCAATAAATAGAGCTAAGCACGCTATTAAAAAACATGAAATAGCAAAGAAACCTCGCCCGGTAATACCTAAGCGACGACCAATATCTACCACTGAACTATATGAAAGTACACAAGAACCAGATATTTTGGATATTCTTGGAGCTAAAGGACATCCATATATACCTGGAGAATTCCTCAAGTTTTGAGCTATCTGAAAATGTAGAAGAAAATAATATCGAAGAAAGTATAAAGGTAGATACTTTACCTCCTGATAGCATTGAGCACATCAGCAATATTAAAAATACGAAAACACCTGACGATGTTTCGGATTCTGAAAATATCGAAATTCATCAAGTTGTTATGGAATCGACTGAAGATATTTCGATCAAAACAGAGAAACCAGAAAATATTGACAACGCAGAAGAGTCCAGTGATATAGATATACCAGGCGATGAAGATAATGAAAATGAAGATGATACAGAGGCAACAAGTAATGCAAAGGAAACAGCTGACACTGAAGAATTAAATGAATCTGAAGAGGAAGATGAAGATATTTTTGGTATCATTGAGAACCCGGACAATGTAGTAATTTTAGGCGATATAAATTTTGGAGATACGGAAGTTGGTATAGAGAATAATAGGATAAATACTTCTGGTAAATTGAACGAGTTGATTGGTACTAATAAAAGGGAAACTACTACTTTAGAGGCTCCAAGCACTGCTAATACAGGTAGTCTGGCAAAAGCAGATAATCTTGTCATTCCTAAGCTAAAATCTATATATCTGCAAATTCCTAATGACCCAGGCAATTCAATTATTTCTAGACCTACAGAGAATAAATTAACTGTAGACACACAAAATGAAAAAGTTAATGTGAATAATACATTAAAAAATGAGAATGCAAGTATGCCACCACCGCTAGTGGACTTCCGAAATGAACTCGTGCAAGATGTATTTGATTTAGTAGAAGCTGTTGGTACAAAGATAAATAACTCAGTAGTTCAGCAGTCTACTTTAAAATTATGAAGTTTAACCAGAATTTTATTTATTTATTTATTACTAAGACACACCAACAGTATACACATATAAATTAAAGTATTACAGGCAATAAGGTATTTTGTCTTATGCGCATACCAATTATGGGCATGTTCGTATTGCACCTTAAATATAACATTCTATATATTATGACATAAACAGAAACTATACACAATAAAATAATAAAGAGCCAGGAACTAGAGAGAATCTTTGATTTTAGAACGGAATTTGTGATACGAGTCAAAATGAACATCAATATCTGGCAATACGTTACTAATAATATTAAATTGATTGGGTATCCTAAAAATTGGCGAGTTCTTTCCTATATTAGTTCGCACAAAAGGAGAACTAAAACTTTATTTATAGGATGTCGTGGCAGTATTCTGGGGACGTTCAATCTTATCTGTTCTAAAATTTCAGGACATTGACTATAACCCCTGACAATCTTGTAGAGGAACACAATATCATGCAGCCTTCTACGATCGCGCAAAGAAGACATTTTGAAGAACAAAAGTCGTTCATCATAGGGTCTCCGATGGGAAATATCCCGTGATACAAAAGCGAGATGTCGACTGAATGCTCGTTGCAAACCTTCTACACGCTGAGAATGGACAGCATACCATGGGTTCCAAACAGTACTTGCAAACTCCAAATGACTCCGCACCAACGCATTAAAAAGTACTATCTTAGGGCGCTGGCTGAACCCTCTAGTGTTCCGTTTTACAAAACAATAATTGTGAAGATTTTTTGACAATAGTATCTATGTGAGAGATGAAGTCCAATTTTTTATCAACGATAACACCCAAGTCGCGAACCTCTTCAACCTATTTTATTCCAGTACTATTTAGAATGTATGAAGATGGAAATGGTCGCTTTTTTCTGGTTATTTTTAAATGATTGCATTTATTTATGTTTAAATCTATTAAATTATTATTGCACCACGCTTCAATTCTATTCAAATCGCTCTGCACATGTATGATATCATCCGGGGAATGAATGGTTTTGTATATTTTAAGGTCATCAGCAAACATATAAAATTTACAATTATGTATTACCTTAGTAATGTCATCAATAAACAATGAAAACAATACAAGAATTTTATTTTGCACTCATTTATTTGATAATACAAGTACAAAAGTCATAAAAATAGTGCCACGCCTACAGCGCAACTAAGTCCAAGCTAATCCAAGTCTGATCACAGTCTCAGAGTAAACCTCAGAATATACCCTTGAATTCCTCAGTCGACTCTTACGATGTGCACGGAAGGAGATGCGACTGATGTATTCTAGTGAATCCCGCATCAGCACAGGGTCAATATAGCAATATATTCTAATTCATCGCATCTCATAACAATACCAAAATTGCATTGAGTATCTCTGGCAAATTTAATAACTCCTTTCAAAAAAAATAATTAAAATAAGCTATAACCTCACTTCCATAAGCATTATACGATAGACGTTGTCTCTATCTATCATTGGTCCCTTCTAAATTATTTAGTGCATCTTGTATTGTTTCATGCATAACAACATCTGGGGTTTTTTCTGTTGCCTCTTTAATAGCTTTACCTAATTCATCATCATCATTATCCGCCTCACCTAGGTAAGCGGTATTAAAATCATAAAATTATTAATAAAGAAATGGAAAAAATTCTTCACCCGAGTGTGAATCGAACCCACGACCACTGCATACCGTACCAGCCGCTCTAACCACTGAACTACCGGGTCAATTACTCGGATGACGAATTTTACCATCTCTTTTCTAAATTACATATTGGCAACGTTATTTTTCATCCCGATAGCTATATACTAGCCAAATCTCGGCAAACAAAGCTGAATCCCTCAGCACAATGTTTAAAGATGAAACGATCAACCATATCCTAACGGATTAATATTAATGGAGAAGTGTTTTTATAAATTTATTTTAGTCAAGATATTATATATTATAAAATTATTAATAAAGAAATGGAAAAAATTCTTCACCCGAATGGGAATCGAACCCACGACCACTAATGATCTACATCATTGGGATCGTTACTGGGATCACTTAACATCCAAGTTATTTAGTGAGCGCTGACGACTGAAAATAAGTTACAATAATTAGTCATCATAAAAAAACGATTTTGATCATTATGATGATGATAACACCCTCCTTGACGTATCCATCAACAGCGAACCCTGGCTCCAAAAATAACGGACGGAGTGATATCACTGCACAGACTGGAGCATTCATAGTGAGCCACGAGTTTCCTTGGTATTAAGGATTAGGGAGGTGTATTAACACGATAACCACCAACACATACAAACCTTAGTAAGGTCGGCGGTCACAAAACGCGCCGCCATTACGACGCTTCAATCTGTACAGTAATAGCACTCCGCCCGTTGTTCTTATACATTCATGTTCAAATCATCATCATCAGCCTATTGCAGTCCACTGCTGGACGTAGGCCTCCTCCAGGGCACGCCATAAGACTGCCATAAGGGGTATTTGCCCATAGTCACCACGCTGGGCAGGCGGGTTGGTGACCTTCATGTTCAAATACTCTCTAGCAAAATTTAACAAAGTATCAGATGTCAGAAGAAAGAATTTGCCATAGCAAAGCGAAATAAAAATTATAAATTTGAACATCGGCATGTTGAAAAAACTTTTAAGTTGTGAAATTACAAATTTTATTAAAATCGCTCTAGCCGTTTTTACGTGAAATAGTAACAAACATCCATCCATCCATCCATCCACAAACTTTCGCGTTTATAATATTAGTAGGATACGAATATGGGAGATCAAGTGGTGTGGCGTGCTCTGGGGAGGCCTACGTCCAACAGTGGATTGCAAATTGCAATGTGATTAAATATACGAAATTGAAGTCGGAACGGGACATGTTCCTCACAATTATGTTCTGGGGCCTAAGCCTATTTTAGCCAGCGTCATTTTAACAATGTAGCAAATAGACACAATTATGTAGCAATGTTATCATATATTTATTATTGCTCATTATCACAGCAAAATTGGATAGGCCGCTAGGGGTCCTGACGTTGGCATATTTTATGATGATCACTAATTGAAACTTAGGACATGGAAGTATGTGTGAATTGCCAAATTTCTTCAGACAAAGCATTATGCCGGCCACTTCCATTTCATTTCTGTTTCAATGTTGCCGACCGATTGGTGTAATTTTTAGTGACCCTGCCTGCGGTCCTAGGTTCGAATCTCGGTAGATGCAAGCATTGATATGATGAATGTCTGTTCTCTTAATATGCTGAACGTGGCTGCACAAATTATTGAAAGCAGTCTTGCTAATTTTGGGAATTTATTTATAAATTAATAGTTGGGAGTGAAAAAAATAACGTATAATACGTAAAAAAAAACGTACTACAGCCGCTTCTCTTCCCGGGCATACTGTACAAGTCAGTAGAGGGACAAGAGGGTCTTGGTGTTTTGTAGGCGACGGGCTGACCATCTGTCACTACTAACCGAACTTGTACATTTCAACTATACCCTCAAAATTGGTCAGAAGTGGCACCATGTGGTTCTATCGGCCCTTGGTGCGCTGCCTACCCCGTAAGGGATAAAGGCGTGATTATATGTATTAATTTTAGAAAAATCCGTCGTTTTTGTATGAGCATACTCCAATCCTATACTCAAAACTTTTTTCATACTAAATGTCACATAGGTACCTACACCTCGGAGTATAATTACACAGCCATCAGCCACGTGGAGCATAGTAGGGATGAAAATATTCAATGACAAGTTGCTAGCTCATAGCCTGAGAGAACGCCTCTGAGTTCTAAATAACTAGAATGACTTCATCGACTCTAACGAAATACCCGGAAGAAGATGTAGAGCTGCTGATGATCTCCGACCGTATTTCGGCAAAGGCGACCAAAGGTGCAAACACAGATGCACTCTCTTTTCCGTTACTCTCACAGTCCGATGGGACGGAAAGCCGACACGACCGGAGAGAGATCAGGTGCAGGACCAACGGTTTTACGTGCTTTCCCAGGCATGAGCTAAGTGACAATTTTACAACATTAAAATCTGTACATGAAATAAATTCATTGGTATAGGCCCGTGACTGGGATCGAACTCACGCCTCCCGCTTCGAAGGTACACGTCTTAACCACTGGGCTATCACCGCTTATGGTTCTAGTAAAGCACAGCATGAGCACAGGAATTTTTATAAGCAGATTGGCTAGATGATTTTCCATCCTAGTAAATTTATATTTACTAGATAGAGATTCTAAATAAAAAATATTCTTTCTGTGTTATATTACACCAAAGCCGATCGGGTGATATGTATGATCATCATCATCATCAGCCTATTGCAGTCCACTGCTGGACCTAGGCCTCCCCCAGTGTTCGCCACAAGACTGCCATGGGGGGTATTTGCCCATAGTCACCACGCTGGGCAGGCGGGTTGGTGGCCGCAGTTTGTATTTTGGACTATGTTGTCAACACGGGAGGCGCTGCTGCCCACCTCCCGGAAACCCTTAATCACCTCGTACGATACCCACATATGTATTATAGTTATAAATTATTTGTTAAGTCAGTCACAGTTGGAATTTACTCAATAAAATTTAATCATAGCATGCTATTTCAATACCAATCATACATGCGCCCTTGGCAATTATTGCTTTAATTTTCTCCTTAACCTTCTCCTTTACATATTCAAAGATAGCACCTCCTATTTGCGAAAGGAATAGTTTTGTTTTTTCTTCGGAACCCAATCCACGGGTTCTGTCAACTGCATCTTGCATTGTCAGTTCCGCTATAATGTCAACGGATCTCTTCCCCGCATCTTCCATAGCTTTGACCAGTTCATTTCGTTCTTTTTGTTTCGTATCATCATCTTCTATGTAATCCGAGTGGGAAACATCTTTGGGATTGTTACTGGGATGGCTGAGCATCCATGTAGTTTTTTGACAATGGATCACTGGAAAAATAATATACCTATATAAAATTCTTGTCTCACAATATTAGTTATCATACTGCTCCGAAACGTCTTGACCGATTTTTATGAAATTTTATATGCATATTCAGTGGGTGAATGATAATCGGCTACTAGCAAGCTGTTCATGCCCCTTCCACGCAACACGCGAGCGGAGCCACGGGCAACAGCTAGTAATGCTAACTATGTTTACAAAAGGCCGACCAAGGGGGTGTCTATTAGAATACAGTTTTTTTTTTATATCGAATTTCATTTTACCGAAAACTATTTTACGATTTTCAATATATATTTTTTTCAATTCATCGAAAAGTTAATCATCGCTGTTCCATATCATCGAAAAACGTTTCTTAAAAAAAATCTTTAAAAGTTGTTTTGATTACCAGAAAAACGGTATATCGAACTTACATTTCATAAAAGTATTATGTTATCGATGAAACTATTAGTAAAAACACGTTACAATATGTATCGGAACCCATAATACTTTTTCACATAACAACTTTTTAGTATTAATCAACTATGTAACATGCACGCAAGCATGCAGCATTCAAGCGAGCATGCAGCATGCAAGCAAACATACAGCATACAGCAGGCATGGTTTCTGTCACGGCTCCGGCGCTGCGGGGCCCAGGCGGTCCCACGCAAACTTATCGTCGCAGATGAATGTAACGCTCACCACCGCACCTTCGGCCTACGCGCTTTTACATTGCACTCTAGGGGTAGGGCAGACAAGACTGCGTGGAGTCGGGGTAAACTGAGTCGATTTAAATACTTTTTTATTCATCCTAATTTTTGTTTTAAATAATGCCTTGTAAGAAGAACTATTTAATTGCATGAAATCGTATTTTGCCATGTCCATTGATTTATTGAAGTAAAAATCGATGTTTCAATTATTTTGCAAACTGAAACTTACGATGAAACAAAAATATGAGTAACAAAACTTTGATGTAACATTATTTCGATAAAATGTATAAAACGTGAAAAGCAATAACGATGAACTGTGTTTTTAGATAATGTATACTCGAATATAATATATAATGTATATTGCGATGTAACCTAATTCTAGGATTTGTTAAATATTGTACTAAAATTTGTGCGAAACGTTTTACGGGTAATGAAAATCGTTGAAAGGTATTGCGATAAAATGATGGATTCCCCGACCAAGGGCCAATAGAACCACATGGTGCCACTTCTGACCAAATTTTGATGGTATATTTGAGATGTACAAGTTCGGTTAGTAGTGACGGGTGGTCAGACCATCGCCTACAAAATACCAAGACACTCTTATCCCTCTACTGACTTGTACAGTATGCCCGGGAAGAGAAGTAGCTGTATTATTATACTTTTTTTTTTTGCACTCCCAGGGCAGCATAGAAGAACTGAACTTGTACAATGAGGTTTAAAAAGGTAGTATTATTATTTCTTCACACTTAATTCTAGCTTGATTTTAGTAAAAGCGCTTAAAAAATACTAAATATACTTAAAAATTTTAGTACTTATCATAATTAGATAAAAGAAAAGTTAAGCCCTATGGTAATTAAATAATATTTTAGTTGAAATATTTAGTTTATTATTTATTTATTTCTACACAACTCACAATAGTTCGTGCCAACAGTGTTTACATATAAACCATTACTGGTTTTTCTGAACACTGCCGTCATCCCTCTTCAAGCACAAAATAATCCCAAAACTATAAATAAAAAGCTACAACACACCGACATACGTATCCTGCATCTAACATTACAATTCAATATACCTACTATCCACTGAGCGAGACGTACCATACAGACCCGCGATGAGGGTACTTGTAAATAAATTTAACATTATAAATTTGAATAGAATAATACTTTCTATATTTTTCCCAAATACCCCCACGTTATATTATAGTTCTTTAAACAGAGTGTTTTTAATATTTTGTCATCGTTATCTATTTTAGTTTATATATTTCAATAGGTCCATGTCTGCTTATAATCATGTTACAACGTAGTAACCTAGTCCCACACTAAGATCCCTAAGGTCTTGTGTGGTGGGCAATAAGCAACGGTGCATAGATAATATTATTACAGAAATACTATGACTCGGGAATAAACATTGATATTTATCATAATATCAATGTTTGCACCTACCGGGATTAAGGACCACTGGTGCGGCGCGCAGTCACTACCAGCTGCGCCAATAAGCAATAAGTAACCATCAATCATTTAAAAAAAAAACTATGAAATAGATGTAGAAAAGAGAACACAATTTACCATTGCAAAGAAAAATGAAAATTATTAGTTTGCACACCAGCATTTTAATAATAATAAAAAGAGTAAATAGCTTATTTTTGTATTTTAAAAAAGTTGGCGGATTTTATGTTAAAGATTAATTATTAATTACTTACACAATCAGTACCCAAAACGTATTGTTACAGTTAATTGGAATTGATAACGTACATTATGTACGTTATTAGTACTAGTGGACGCCCGCGACTTCGTACGCGTGGACTGCAGAAAAAACAAAATGTCGAAATTATCGTAGCAAATTAATGGAGATCCGTGATCTCTGCCTACCCCTCCGGGAAAGAGGCGTGATTATTATATATGTACTAGCTGACCCGGCAAACGTTGTTTTACCATGTAAAAGGGGTTGATCCTAGAGGGGTGAAAATTCATGGTTGTATGTATTTTTGTATGCTGTATCATAAAAAATAAAAACAAAAATTTTTGTCAAAAAAATAAATAAATCAATTTAGGGGTGGACCACCCTTAACATTTAGGGGGATGAAAAATAGATGTTGTCCGATTCTCCACCCTAACCGATATGCATGCTAAGATTTACGAAAAGGAGTTTAACTTCTAACAGCGTGATACGAGAATTTTATATATTAGATGTAATATATGTAAAATATTTTCCCGGGACAAAATGTAGCCTATATGTTAATATAGGGTGTCAGCTAACTTCATACCAAATTTTATTAAAATCGCTCCAGCCCTTTTTACGTGAAGGAGTAACAAACATCCATCCATCCATCCATCTGTCTATCCATCCAATCCTTTCGCGTTTATAATATTAGTAAGAAGTATGATACATACATGGTTATGATGGTTATGATACATACCCACACATGGTTGTGCCAACTTATACTTGAAAAACCGTAACAAATCGCACCTTGGGATGGGGACCGTTGCTAGACAAAAATTTTTGCGAAACATTTCTTTTTTTTGTTTAAATTCATCTACTTTTTTGTTTGGTGCGATTTCATTTTAGGGTCCGAACATCAATATAAAATACAGACAATCGACATATAAGTTTGGGTATGCTTTCATGTCGAATAAACATTTCATTTCGAAATAGCCTACTATGAGCGCTTGTACACCTGAACGTATGACGGACCCTTAAGAAACTGAAACCCTTGTACACTAATATAAGAACTTTCACCGAACGAATGGAGTGTCTGCGATTCGATACATGTAATTTTTTTGGGTTTAGGTAACCCTGATTCGCAGTTTAGGTACTGGGTAGGCCCAGCGTCCTTATTTTTAGTTAGCCTATAAGGATAGGTATTTCATATTTAGTTTCATTTTAATTATTCCTTATTATAAACATTATTAAGAAAATGGAAAAAAAATGAGATTTGAACTCACGACGACCTCTCACCGTGCTTTTGCTCTAACCAACTGAGCTATCGGCTCAATTAATTCGGATGACGAATTTTACCATCTCTTTTACATTACGTTTTTGGCAACGTTATTTTTTCATCCCGATAGCTATACTCTAGCCAAATCTCGGTTAACAAAGCTGAATCCCTCAGCACAATGTTTAATGATGAAACAATCAACCATATCCTAGCGGATTGTATTATGGAGACTTACAAATTTATCTTAATCAAGATGGTATACTCTATACATCAAATAAAATAAGTTTATGGCAAAAAAAATGCTGGGAAACGATGAAAATTCTTTGGATTTTTTTTTAAATTTCTTGATCCCGTTCAAGAAATTAAAAAAATAAGTCCAAAGAATTTACATCGTTTCCCAGCATTTTTTTGGCGAAATTTATGGGGTCCAGTGTTTATGCTAATTTTATCATAGACAGATTATTTCTCGTGAAAAAAATCTTGCTACGCGCGACTACGTGCATTTATGCAGAAAAACGCAGTCTATTTACTCAACTTTGGACCCTAATATCTTGGGAACCGGACACTACCCAGGTATGCTTCCATGGAGAAAAATTATCGTGATGATGAGGAGATTCCGTAGTTTTCGGGAACGTTGACGACCAAAAATCACCTGTATATTATAAATATTATTAAGAATATGAAAAAAAAATTTCACCGGTATTACTTATTATTTTAACGTCAACTACCTACCTAATGAAATTTTATCTATCTTAATATTAATTTATTTCTATAAGACACATCAATATTTTAAGTATACCATATGATGACGCGTAAAATTAATTCATATTTCCTGTCGCGACATATGCACACGATCTTGTTCCCAAAAATGGGGTAATCAGGATTGCGGGGACTTAAGAGACCCCCCACACTAGCGTCTTCTGAGCGTCGACGTCGGGCGAGCGTCAGCGCGGCGTACGGCTTCCACTCAACGCCGACGTCGCGTCGATGCTGCGTCGACGCCGCGCCGACGCCCAAAAGACGCTCAGAAGACGTGTGGGGGGCTCTAAGGGAGATAATTAGTTTCTAAGAAAATATTTAAAAAAGCCAATAGGAATAGTCACAAGCCCTTTTAATACCAATACTGCATGCAACACTCATAATAACCTTTATAATCACTTTCTCAAAAGACCTTATAATATAACTAAATACGATATTTGCAACTAACGTGCCCAAAACTAATTTTTGTCGATCTTTATTATTGTTTTTTTGCAAACGTGAATCTATCGCCTCTTGTAGAGTTAATTTCGAGACTTCATTTAAGGATTTCTTCGCTGCATCTATCATAGCCTTCGTTAATTCTGAATCGTGGTCCTCCTCTGCAAGTTCATCGTATTCAGATGAAATACCTTCTGTTAATTTATTTGGATAGTTAGTGGGATCACTTAACATCCATGTGGTTTTTTGAGAGTTGATAACTGAAAATCAGATGAATAGATAACAATTCGGTAATTTTTAGCTGGAATTCCATAAATTGTATCAATTTGAACTTAGAACCGATTTATCTTCTATGCTGCTTTGGGAATAAAAAAAACGTATAATACTACAGCTGCTTCTCTTCCCGGGCATACTGTACAAGTCAGTAGAGGGACAAGATGGTCTTGGTGTTTTGTAGGCGATGGGCTGACCACCTGTCACTACCAACCGAACTTGTACATCTCAACTATACCCTCAAAATTGGTCAGAAGTGGCACCATGTGGTTCTATCGGCCCTTGGTGCTCTACCTACCCCGCAAGGAATACAGGCATGATTGTATGAATTTATCTTTTTTTTTAGTTGGCCAATCTTGATGCTTTGAGATTATAATCAACTTACCACTGCAGAGTAAAATAGGAATCACTATTTTAAACAGCATCCTTATAAAAATAATAAACCTAATCAATTTCCGTAAATTCCTTCGAAATTTCTATTTTAATTTCTTAAAAAAGATTGAGTATTAATTAAGTAACCAAATTAAATTGATTATTATTTACACGGCCGTAGTTTTGTATCTGGTTGTAACAGGTATTTAAATTTAGTTGTTAGTCTAAATTTCTTACCTATTTCATTATTAGGGCAAAACCAAACGTAAGGTTTTTACCTACTTCTGATTTTTTTTTTTGACGTGAAACGTCTTTAAAATCGCGCCGACACATACGGGTACCAGGTTTAAAAACTGGACCGTAACGAAAAGGTCTATATCATCGTACCTTAATAATTAAAAAACTATTGGTCTTAGAAACAAAAATGTGGTGTAAATATTTCACTTATATAGTCAGCTCGCTGTTATGACATTGAGTTCGTGTCGGGGTCAAGCGGGGGGGCGGGGGAGGGATACTGCGATAACTGTGCGAAACCGGCGCTCGCGCTTGTTTCTATTCAGTGTAACTCGTGACTCCGACTTTATAGCGTGGTGATTCTTTCGTGTGTTTGTCAAGTTTATTTGAACCGATTGATTTATACAAAAATAAGTCAGTATTTATATCTATACTAATATTATAAAGCTGAAGAGTTTGTTTGTTTGTTTGTTTGAACGCGCTAATCTCAGGAACTACTGGTCTGATTTGAAAAATTCTTTCAGTGTTAGATAGCCCATTTACCAAGGAAGGCTACAGTCTATATGCCCGGCTTCGCACGGGTACAACGCCCCCTCACGCGGACGAAGTCGTGGGCGGCTGCTATTTAAAATAACCAGAAAGTGACAATAAATATATAAACATTTGCTATGTATTTTATGTTTCTATTACGTACCTGTTCTTTTTTTATTAAAATACTTAAAACAGCGTCCATCTTGTTTTCATTTCAATCTTTTACTTTAAAAGCGATTCGCTAACATAGACGTTTCACGTTAAAACCAACGGCCGTGTGCCCCGACACAGCCCCACCCGCTTTTTTTTATTATATCTAAGTAGGCATGTTTCTTTTTCCTAATGCGACGCTTCACTAGAATAAATCAGCTGCATCTCCTTCCGTGCATGTCGTAAGAGGCGACTGTAGGTGCGTATTTAAATTATATTTTATAGTGTAATCTGGACCACCAATATACGGGTCCAGCTGAAAACCAGCGCTGCAGACCATCTGTTTTTGGTCTGCAGCTGTATGCTGAGCTGGGTCCATTTCAGCATATGTTTTTCTTTACTGTATTGTGAAAAACAACATAGTCCAAAATACAAACTGCGGTCACCAACCCGCCTGCCCAGCATGGTGACTATAGGCAAATACCCCCCATGGCAGTCTTGTGGCGTGCCCTGGGGGAGGCCTACGTCCAGCAGAGGACTGCAATAGGCTGATGGTGATGATGATGATGATGATGGTGATTGTGAAACATTTGTAAATGCTGAATAAATAATTTCTTATTCTTACTCAGGGACTTTCTCTCAAGCGATGAGCTAGCTATTTGTCACTAATCTTTTACATCTGAGTCGCACTATACCAAACTTGATTGTAAGGTCTCCTTCGTCATCCTTCAATTCTGGCTACCTCATGTTGAGAACACAGAGCCGTGGGTATGTGCATGACCTAATTATCGGTACTCTAATTGCGTATATGTATTGCAATGTGATTATAATTGTTATTTAATTAATGAATGAACAAGCTAAATTAGTTTCAGAGTCAGAACTTATTAGGATTCGATTTTGCGCGCCGCAAGGAAAATGCTTAATAGAATACGCAAGAAATGACGATTAAAAATGCATTTTTATCTATTCACTTTACTTATACTCATCGGTATGTTGTTTCGCTTTCTTATTACGACATGTTATTTTATTATTTATATACCTACATGTCTTGTGCTAATACGAGCCTTTATTAGAATACATCGGCAACAACTCTTTCCGCGTTGCAAGAGTCGACTAAGGAACTCCGGGTCATTCTTTCAGAGGCGGTAAGCTTGTCGCTAACATCTGACCCCGTTATGCTGAATGTGGATCTCCTTCGTGATCACGTAGTTCTGATTACCCCGTTTCGTAAACACAACCGTGTGTATACAGGTTGTAGCAGAAAGGGTATGTTAAGCGAAAAACTATGTAAATAGCCCACTATAGAGAACCTATTTCCAAAATATGAGACTCGAAGTCATAAATGTTTAAGATTGTATAAACATTGCCGAGTTGTTTAGGAATTCTCCATACTATTTGGAAAAATAAACACGAGTGTGAAATTTTATGGATAGATTCCTTTTAGTGGGCTATTTACATAGTTTTTCGCTTAACATACCCCTTTTGTTACATCCTGTATAGTTGGCTGTTAATGGGCTGGTTTATGGAGCAGGACAGCCGTAGCAATAATATTCATATTGTAGGTTTGAAGCGTCTCGATGATGTGCCGAAGATAGTCATGTTTATTTGATAAAATATACGAGTACAGTTTACATATATTATAATTAAGATAGTATTGACTGGGGGTTTCAGCTCATATTGTTGAGCTTGCAAATGTTTTACACCTTGACATATTGACAATATCACAGATTTATGATGACTTACAGACAGCGATACCGATGATAATATTCTAGTGAAACTACCAATATATCTTTAATTCCAGTTGCAGGCTTCAAAGAAAACCATACATTTGCATCAAAAAGGATCAACAAATCGGCCGCCAATGAAGCAATCAGAAAAGCCATGGTCAACTCAATAATTCGCGTGCTGAATCACAAGAAAGAGGTTTTAAAAAATAAGATCGAATTAATACGAACGAAGTTAACACTACCACAAAAAACGAAGACTAAGGGTAGTAGATGGGGCGGCTTAAACAAGGTCCTTCGACCATTAAAGCAGTGTATTTACGACATGTGCCCACAATCTAATACGCATCCCTGCCCGAACGGTCGATGTAAATTACAGAGCTATCTTGTTAATATCACATTTAGTGCTAAAAAGGTGATAGTTTCATTGTATTTTATCTGCCAGTTTAGTCATTTTGCCCCACCTTGCCTAGTGGGCAAAAAGTGGGGTTAATAAATCCGTAGTAGAATCTTACCCTCTACAATCAGCTTTTCTATACAGGTTGATTTTTGGTCGTCAACGTTCCCGAAAACTACGGAATCTCCTCATCATCACGATCATTTTTCTCCATGGAAGCATACCTGGGAAGTGTCTGGTTTCCAAAGTTGAGTAAATAGACTGCGTTTTTCTGCATACGCGCGTAGCAAGATTTTTTCATGAGAAATAATTAATATCTGTCTATGAAAAAACTAGCATAAACACCCGCCGGATCAAGTAATTAATTATTTTTTTCAAAAAAATTTACATCGTTTCTCAGCATTTTTTTGGCATAAACTTACTTTATTTGATGGCATACCCTTCGTTAAGGATGGCAACGAAAAACATCCTGTATATACATATACCCACTGTGTTCCCGTAATGGGATAGTCAAAACTGCAGGATGATATAGAACAGGGATTCCCAAACATTTTTTTTCATAGACCCCTTTTAAAAGTTAACTGGTTCTGGTGGACCCCCTACAGGCCTGCACCACATACAAATTAATTGTGAATCCCCATTTTTTTACGCCAACGTAGACCCCTATCGAGTCTCCTGTGGACCCCTGGGGGTCCACCTGGACCACTTTGGGAACCACTGATATAGAAGAACACATCCATTTTAGAATAGCGGCGACAGTTGTAAATGATCAATGACTCAAGTTGCTAGCCCATCGCCTAAGAAAAAAACCCGAGTTCTTTAGTCAATATGCACGGAAGCATGCAGCTGATGTATTCTAGTGAAGCCCGCATCCGCACAGTAATAATAGCATCTAGAATAATCAAACTTGTATTTTGTCACAAGATATTTATAAATTTGAAATTTCCTTACCTAATAATATACATAACTCTTTTCAGGGTTAACTACGCCTACTAAAAACCATCTTTAACTGAATGGAAACCAAGATCGGAATGTTTATAAGCCAATACTTATTGTAATGTAAAAAATTATAATGACCTAGCTTTGTAGTAGATATACGTTAGTCTGAGAAAAATTGTTTTTTTAATGTTTATCTCTTTTTAATCTTTTTAATTTCATCTAAAAATAAAAAGATATCTCAGAGAAATCTATACCCACTTAACTCTTTCAGTCTTGGTGGTTAGTGTCACTAACCACCTATTTCTGAATTTTTTAATTAAAATCTATGCCATCTACTTATAATCGGTTGAACTATCATGAAAGTTCGATTCATGCTTGACAAGATACGACCGAATATACCACCAAATGAAGGAATGACAATTCACTATAGTTGAATTAAATATTGCACTTTCGTAATTTTAATTGCGTGTTTTATAAAAAAAATAACAGGTAAGTAAGTAAGCTTTTATCTTCAATTTTTTTAATTAACTTTATTCTCATTTATCTGTTATATATATATTTACATGAAAGTACTATTACTCTTAAGTTTTTTTGCAGTTTATTCACATCGAAATGCATAAATCATCATTAATAGTTTGTATCAATAGTCATGGTGGTTAGTGCCACTAACCACCTCATCTTTCGAAAACTTTAATAAATAATTTTTTTCCCTACTTTTTATGATTTTTTTATTGTTAATAATGCTAAAACTTACATATATATGTTAAAAATATTCTTAATCTAAAAGCGTGACGGAAAGAGTTAATGTAAGTAGCGATCTATATAGCTTCCTTCCTATCGTCTAATGGACATGAGAATCAGTTAGACCTAACCTGCCCCCTTACTACCTAACTAGTAAATGCATGTACCGTAGCATGCAAGTAACCAAATTATACGTCCGAAAAGGGCAAACTGTTGTTTCAACTTATGTACACAGTTATAACCATGAACATATAAAGAACAACGGACGTAATGCTGTCAATGCACAGATTGAAGCATCGAAATGGCGGCGCGTTGCGCATGTGTGCGTATTTTCTAGTAGGCGCCTAGCTTACTATGGTACTCGTATGTATGTGTGGGTAGATAACGCGTCATTACACATCCCTACTCCGTGGAATATCGTTACCGAGCTTACTATGAATGCCTCACTCTGTGTATTGACAATACTCTGTCCGTTATTCTTTATACGTTCATGCTCATAACAATAAATTTTATCTTATCTTATCTAGGGTATCGTAATATGGCAAAGTATCTGTTATGTATCTTATAGTCTCTAAATGTGGAAACTTTTAAGTGGTGAATAGTTGTATGTGTATATACAGGGTGTTTTTTTGTGGCCACCATTAACGAAGGGTACGTACTCTATACATCAAATAAAGTAAGTTTATGCCAAAAAATAATGCTTTTTAAATTCCTTGATCGTGCGAAATTTATAGTGTCTAGTGTTTCTGTTAGTTTTTTTATAGACAGATATTAATTATTTTTCGTGAAAAAATCCTGCTACGCGCGTCTATGTGCATTAATGCAGAAAAACGAAGTCTATTTACTCAACTTTGGACCCTAATATTTTGGAAACCAGACACTTCCCAGGTATGCTTCCATGGAGAAAAATGATCGTGATGATGAGGAGATTCCGTAGTCTTCGGTAACGTTGACGACCAAAAATCACTCTGTATATGTTGTAATAATATTAGTTATTGTCAACCGTTTGTTTCCCGAAAAAAATATTTAAAAATTCGGTGTAGCTACTATTTACCTACGTATTGCATGCTAGGTGCACAAATCTGGTTTCTCTAAACGACTAGATTGCTGCGATCGGGATGATAAGTCATGAAATTCGACGGTTTGCGGAAGGTAGAGGGCCTGGTTGGTAAACTCCAGTTGAAAATGACGTTAAATAAAATCTCCTTCTAGTTGGAATATACAGGGTGTAACAAAAAGGGTACGTTAAGCGAAAAGCTATGTAAATAGCCCACTATAGAGAACCTATTTACAAAATTTGAGACTCGAAATCACATGTTTATTTTTCCAGATAGTATGGAGAATTCTTAAGCATCTTAGCAATTTTCATACAATCTTGAAAAATAAACATCTGACTTTGAATCTCAATTTTTGAGGATAGGTTCTCTATAATGGACTATTTATACTAGCTTTTCGCTTAACATACCTACCCTTTTTGTTAAACCCTGTATAGACATGGATTTGTTGCCGAAAGTAGGGTAGCCAGAATGCATAATCGCGAATAATCCGACAGCCATATTAGCATAGCGGGGACAGATGTTTAAGTTCAGTGACAAGTTGCTAGCTCATCGCCTGAGAGATTCCTTAGTAGACTCTTACGACATGCACAGAAGGGTATGCAGCTGATGTATTCTAGTGAAGCCCGGGATCAGTGCAGGTTAATTTTGATTTTGCAAATTAATTAAACACAAACTTCAATTTGTTCGCATAATGACGGATATTAATTGACTAATTCGTTACTTCGTCACGGACATGTTTTATAATTCAGAAAATGCCGCACGCAAGTTACGCAAAAAAGAATGCTATTATTGTTTTATGTGTGTTTGTCAACATTATTTATCTTTTTTGGTATGTAACTTCTGTGTCTTTCCGATATTTTAAATAATAATACAAAAACATAAACCGTGTAAGGCGTTTTAAGCAAGTAGGTAGTCGATAGGCCTAGCCAAGGTCGCGGGTATCGGCTGAATGCAGGCCGCTTCCGATCGGTCGGAGTGGAGGTTTAAAACCGCTATAATTAGGTACATAAATAAATGCATTGTTAACTTCATTTTCAGATGTACACAGCAGTGAGGAAGCAAGCATAGCAGTCATTTTAATACCAACAAGCTTACGAACATCACATCTAGATGGCGCTGTTAAGAAAGCTACAAAAAACTCCATAATCAAGATATTAAAGCACAAGGACCATGTGTTACTTAATAAATTACACAAACTACATAAACAAACACAGAAATTACATAAAATGGACACAAAAGGCATAACTAAACTAAAATTTAGCCCCAAAACAGTTGGCAGCAAATGGGGGACCGCTTGGGGACGAATTAAGACACCTCTTAAACAGAGATGCGTTTTTGGCTTATGCCCATCATGTGTTGGTAGTTTCTGCTCCTCAAACAAACAGACAAATCCTGAAGAGCGTGATACTAAAAATGAGAAGCCTGGGAACAATGCTCAAAATCATGACGAAGCAAATTACGAACAAACCTCTGAGAGTATAAATAAAAAAATGGATGTTGCTCAGGGTTTTTTAGATGTTGTAACAAAAATATTTGGTTGAAAATCTATGTGTTTCATTTTTAACTAGATGGTTGCCCACTACTTAGTCCGCATTTATAACATAAATGTAGCCCATATCCTTTTACCTACTTACTCCCGAGTGTGCAAAAAAAGAAAAATCTCAAGAAAATTTCTCTGAACAAAACATTATTGTCTATTAATGTGCCAACATTGTATCATAGTTACAGTCTAGTTTAATTTTCAGAATTTGTAGACTTATGTTAATTACAGATTGTAACTTGTTTTGTTAGCCAAATAAACAAATCTATACATATAATAAAAATGTAACGGATCGCTGTCTGTACATGGAAGATATATGAGAAAAAATATTATAGGAGACCTATATCAACGCAATAGTACTCAAAAGAATGTTTTTTGGAATTTTTGTCTGTTTGTCGGTTTGTCTGTTTGTCTGTGCGTTTGTGCACGCTAATCTCAGAAACAACTCAACCGATTTCGATGCAGTTTTCAGGAATATATTGTGACAGGTCCCACTTAACATTAAATGTTTTTATCCCGGATAATTACGACATTTTATTTTTTCTGTAGTTGACGCGGACGGAGTCGCGGGCGTCCACTAGTAAATAAAATAAAATTAAAGCGTGAAGTAACACACAAACTTGTGTGTAGGTAGCATATGCTGAATTTTGACTTTTGGTGTCCACGCGTAGGTATGGTTACGACCACTCAGGTACGCCACCGTATCATAGAGGAATAAGATTTATTGTAGTTGGCGCGGTGCATTCCCGAAAACTACGCTCGGCAAAGATACAAATATTAGGGTCCATGTGTGTCTTCGTGTATATGTGTGTGTGTATGATGTGTGCAACCTTCATGATCTATGCGTATTGTAGTATGATATGGAAGACGAGTTAGTCGGCGCGGGGGCAGAGACTCGGCCTCCTGACTAGGAAAAATTGGTGACGAGTGTGCGTGGGCTGCATTTCGCTTGTGTATAAGAGTACTAATTATCGGACGTGCACCTGTATCAAGCGTCACTATTCGGAAGTTCAAATTTGAGACCACCGACTCATGATCCGAGGGTTATCTAAAGCTAGTTTTTGTTAAAATGAATCTGTTAATACCAATAAAAAATCTGCTGTAATTACGCATGGATCCATGTGATATATGTGTGTGCTTCATGATCTAAAGTATGAATCAGCAGTTTACTGTGCGTGTGTCGTTGTGTGAGTGTGACTGTTGTATAGAGATCGTCTTTATACACATGATGATTATAAGATCGTCATACCATGATTTCAGACCATGATTCTTAGGCGGAAAACACAGAAAATTTTCACAGGAAAATTCCAAAATTTTCCGTCATTTTTTTCATATTTTCAGGAAAGAAATAGTTTAGTTCGTTTAATTAGGCCTTAGATAATTACTTAAAAATAAAATTTTAACCTAAAGATGATTATCAAAAAAAGTTGTCTTCAAAAAGTTCAAATAACCGATCAACCCTAATGGAGAGTCAAAAGTGATCCAAAAACAGCAATGTATCTCACAATAACCTATAAGCCCATTTAATTAGTCACAGGATCGCCCGATACAATTGGCGCAGTGAGCAAAGATTACTGATAATCAAATTAAAAATACATTTTCTGCGGGTAATAACACTGTCATATAACTCAACACAATGGTACTTGTTCAGCATTTCAGTATTTGCCTGGCTGTCACCCACAACCTGTATAATAAGTAGGTATATTCCACTCATTGTGAGAAACTTCGATATCGCGTTCTAGGATTTCTATAGTTCTGTTTTGCGTCCTGCAGATGGCTCCGCTATAGCGATAACTCTGCGAACTTCGCTATCGATCGTATATTGTCTCATGTCTCTCCCGTGCCACGATAAAGCTTTTTTTTAATTATAAAATCATTCTTCAGTAGTTTATAATGTGGTCTTTATCCTGTGCTCCCGAAATGGGGTAGCCAGAAATGCAGGATCATAAAAGAGATCCCACAGCCACGTTTAGCATAGGGGGGCCAGATGTAATGACCAGTGACAAGTTGATAGATAGATAGATAGATAGAATTTATTTGACAGTTACATATACACGGACATCTACAGCATAGAACAAGACAATAGAAAAAGCTCGGAAATAGGGTAGAAATAGACACAATAGAAAAAAGTTGCAAACTTATCTGCTGAGAGACTGAAGTCTCTCGCGACATGCACAGAAAGAGATGCAGCTGACGAATTCTAGTGAACCTCGCATCAGCACAGGCTGCATGCATATGCATATATTCACGCCTTTATCCCTTACGGGGTAGGCAGAGCACCAGGGGCCGATAGAACCACATGGTGCCACTTCTGACCAATTTTGAGCGTATAGTTAAGATGTATAAGTGCGGTTAGTAGTGACAGGTGGTCAGCCCATCGCCTACAAAACACCAAGACCCTCTTGTCCCTCCACTGATTTGTACAGTATGCCCGGGAAGAGAAGCAGCTGTAGTATTATACACAGGCTGCACAGGTAAAAAAATACTTAAGTAGGCGTTAGATTTCAAGTACCAGAGAAGAGCTTCCAAATTTTAGTCTACTTAAATTATTTATATCATCATTACGAATAGGTATTTTTAGATACTTATTTTGCAGGGTACATTAAAGGTTCACTGTGGTGGGTAATATTTATATCATTTCGGTTAAAACACCTCTTCTGTCACACCCTGTATAGTAAAGTTAAATAGTTATTGCCGATAATAAGTTAAGTTTATTTATTTGGAGTTTTTGTAAGCGTTATCTCAATAACCAGCTAAATATTCAATTAAATGTGAACACACATTAATTATAAATACATTTATTATATACAAACTATTCAATATAAAGCCGATTAGTTCTGACAATTTTATTATTAATATTAAGTTATTTAATTTAGTTGGAGGCGTTACGAAATTGGAAAATGTTATTTTAACTGCGCAGAATCGGATAAACTCTTGTGATGCTTTTGGAAAATTTATTTATTGTGTGCTCTGTATTTATCAGTTATGGTAAGTATCTTGTACTTGCAATTTTTAACGAATTTAGAGTCTTTATAGAATTACAATTTTAAATCTTTATACAAAAATCCGTATAAAATAACGAACAAACAATCGCCAATGAAAAATCCAAATATGTAAACATAAAGTCACAAAAATTCGACTGTGCACTTCTAAAATCTCGATACAACCTACAGAACATACTTCCACTACCGTTACTATGAATCATTTAGGTATTTCGAACAAAGAGTTTTACGGCCAAGTTTAATTTTATTATTAGTAAGTAATATTAGTAAGTATTAATTTTTTGTTTTATCTGTAGTTAATAATGATAAAATAAGTAAAAAATCATAGTTTAACTAATGGTAAGCTGAACTACTGATCAAATAACTAACCCTAACTTGAAACTACTCTACTTAAAATTATACCACAGAATAAAGTTACTCCGCCTCTCCACGCTTAGGGTATTTACATTTAGTGTAACCCAGCAACTTAGGTATTATTGATGTGGACGCCCGCGACTCCGTCCGCGTGGACTGCAGAAAAAACAAAATGTCAAAATTATTCGAGATAAAAACATTTTCCCGGGATAAAAAGTAGCCTATATGTTAAGTGGGAACTGTCACAATGTATTCGTGAAAACTGAATAGTATCAGTTCAGCCGTTTCTGAGATTAGTGTGCACAAAGCTATGCAGCCTGCAGTCCTGACTTTCCTATTGCGGGATCACAGTAAAGTTGTATGTATAATTGTTTATAGGCATGTTTCTCTATTTACTGTATTTCTTTCAGCCGCAAGCTACAATTCAGCATCCCTCCTTAATGCAGAAGTAGAAGATGCCTTATCTCGCGCCAGACTTGCTCTGCTCATACCTAGAGCTTCTAAGGTATCAGCCAGAGATATCGCATTACTGAAGAGACGACTACTAACGCAACAGTTGGAGCAGCTCAGAGCCAATTCTAAAGATCTTCCGGAAGTAACCGAAGTAGCTGATGCGCAGAAACCGAATAATGACCAAGAACCAAAAAAACTGACTTTCGGACTGTTAAACAAATTTATAAAACATAAAATATGTCACAACAATAACTGTAAGAAATATCCACCGAAGTGTGTGTATCCGAACGACTGTCCGCCATATTATCCGCCTCATCATTATCCTGGACCTTCACACCATTATCCTCCTTCCGGACCTCCTGCTAATCATTACCCTCCATCGGGGCCCCCTGTTAACCACTATCCTCCGGTACCTCCCGTAAATAACTATCCTCCAGGACCCCCCGCAAATAACTATCCTCAATCAGGGCCCCCTGCAAACCACTATCCTCCATCAGGACCCCCTGCAAATCACTATCCTCCAGGATCCCCCTCAAATAATCCACCTCCAGCACCCCCAAATTATCCAGGACCCCCTACAAATCTACCGCAATGTGCTTACCCAAATAACTGCCCACCAAAGGGTCAGTTGCAGACACAAACGCAAACACAGACCCAGTGGCAAGGCAGGAGTTCTAAGTCAGGTCTCACCAAAAAAGCTGTTAATGTTGTCGATGTTGTGACTGATCTAATGAACTAATGGAAAGTGCTACAATTACAGCGTCTTCACCTTCGATAAGATCATTTATTTTCTCAATCATGGTTTATACAGATAAATTTTTCGCCGAAAAATATGGCATGGAATGATTTATAATTATTGGAATCATTTTCCAGGCTAATTTCAAAGGGGTTTTTGGAATATTAAAACTAATAAAATCTCTATATAATTAATTATATTTGGTATTTCTTTTTTTTTCTTGCTCGCAAAAAAAGTTATGTTTCTCTTTTTGCAAATCTCGTTATTTTAAGGACCATTCCACTGAGCAAGACTCTCATATTAGAATATCTTAACATGGTACAATATCTCGTCTCTCTCAGCCTATATCAAAGACAACTCTTTCCCAATGTTTGGCTCTAACTAATCTCCCTTTAAGAATAAGCACGCCTTTGTACATTTTCTTTTCAATCAACTGTTTTGTAAAATTTTTGTTGTTTAATTGTCTATTTAAAATCTGAAAGTATTATCTATTGCTGCATCACTAAAAATTTCTTCAAACTTTTCTTCCAAATCATCCACAACATCTACATCTTTTTCTGTCGACTTTTGGTCAGGTTCACCTTTCGAATCTGTCTTTGGATCCTCAGAATAGTCATTTACTACCATATTTATTACTCCATGATTTGTTAAATTATGTTTTTCTTTTTTATGCTTACTCCTTAATATACTTTTACCAGGTTTAATTGTGTCTTGTACGTTGCTTGACTTTAAAATGTTTTTGCTAAGTAATATGCATTTTGATTGTAATGCATTTATTATATCTTCTAAGTTTGTGTTCTTATTTCTTAAGTTTTCAGCATCAGGTATTTCTTTAGCATGTGCCAGTGATCCAATATCTCCGCGATCTTTATTTTTTAAACCAATTTTCAATTCTTCTTTATTCATTGCGTAAATGTTGCTCAACAAATTCTTTTGTAAATTATTGTCGACAAATCTATTTATGCTATAGCAATAGACATTCGAGGTATCTATGAAAATACATGACAGGATTACTGCCAATGTGTTTATGGAGCTCATTTTTTACAACTCTGTAAGCCTCTAGGCAAGCTAAAGTAAGAACTTCTATTAAATCTTCGTCAATAACTGCTACTTTTTGTTTAGTGATTAGAACGTCAATACTGATTCCTTATCTGGTTCTAGTAAAGGCATTAATTATTTGAGCTGTGTAATATAAATTTTCGTAAAAAAACTAAAACTTGTAGTCATTCAATGATGTGTATGGTTCTTTTTCCTTGCCATTTCCATGTGAAACCTGATTTTAATAAGAATGAGGCCAGAACACAATTTTTACTGAGTAAATGATGTTTTGAATATTCAAAAGTGATACAAAAACTTCTTCTTCCTTTCTTAATTTATAAAATCAACTTTTTAAAAGACAGACACGTGATAAAAGATTTTAATTGAAAATTACTTTCATGAGTAGCAAATGCCAATGAATACGAGTAGCGAATTAATTAAGAAAGTAATAGATTTGATATACTTAAATTGTCCAATAAAAAAATAGATAAGTCAAAAGAGCCATTTTAATTAAAATTACGCTTTTAGAATGACTAGTTTTAGAATTATGATGATGATGATGATGATCTCCAACCGTATTTCGGCCAAGGCGACCTCTACGGAGATTGACCAGGTAACCAGGAGATATTATAGTGCACAAGTGTGTGCGCAAATACAGATGCACTCTCTATTCCGTTACTCTCATAGTCCAATGGGACGGAAAGCCGACATGACGAGCTATGTGAAAATTTTGCAAAATTAAAATCTGTATATGAAATAAATTCATTGGTACAGGCCCGTGACTGGGATCGAACTTACGCCTCCCGCTTGGAAAGTTCACGTCTTAACCACTGGGCTATCACCGCTAATTTAGAATTATATTATACACACAACTGAGCTCCCGACATGGTAACAATGAACTGCGTTTGCATAAAAGGTATCCCACAGGCACGTTAAGCAATGCGGGGACAGATGTAAATGAGCAGCGACAAGTTGCTAGCTTAACGCCACCATAGAGGAATAAGAGGACTCGTTCCTCTATACCGCCACATAGAATGCCCGAATTAATTAGTCCAACTCTTACGACATGCGCGGAAGAAGATAAAACTGATGTATTCTAGTGAAGCCCCGCATCAGCAAAGAAATTAATTAATTTAAAATAAATATATTAAATAATGTTTACAAGACTTTATGCTTCGTCCTCTCTAGAATACCTAAGTTATTGTATGTATATTATCTAGATATTCTACTTCTAAGCAACGGTATATAAAGACATAGATAATTATTAGAAACATACATAACTGGGAAGCAAACAATTTATTTATTTATTTATTTATTACAGCTCTGTGGACAACCAACAGCTTATAAAACAATATAATATATTCTATAGCAACAAAGAAGCCAATTACAGGTTATCACATGTAGATGTAACAATAACATAGGTACATAGTTTTTAGAAGTTTAATAATTTCAATCATTACCTAATAGCAGTACTGCCTTAAAAATCTATGAAAAGAGAATATTGACATCGTATGAATTTATATATTTAGTACAAAAGCTGCGTCATAACAACAACACCCGCTGCCCAACTCACCACTACTGTTCCGAATCAAAGAATATTCTCATAGTAATCAAATAATATGAGGACATGGCTCAGTGTCAGTCAATACATTTTCAGTGTTCACGGGTGTTCGCTAATCCCAGGTAGCTGGAGTAGTTAGGTACCTAACACTGTTTATTTTATTCCATTTTTTATCTAGATTAACCATTTCCTTAACATTAAGTTATAAAAAATTTATATGACTATTACGTAATAGAGAAACACATGGATTATATAATCGAAATTTCATAATAAATAATAAAAACATGTATAATAATGCGGAGTACGTTTTTATTTGCAGTACACCTGCGGTTGAATTTGGTTTTGGTTCAGGAAATAAATTTTGAAGTGATTATTATACACATTATTGTACAACATGTGAGTACATTATTATTTATTTATTGTACCCTTACAGATAGAATTGATACCCTTTATCTAATGCTATCACTGAATTTACTTTTTGCTAATAAGTCTGAACTAGACAAAGTAAATGCATTCTGGTAAAAGAAAACAGAGAAAATTAATAAAATATTGCCTCTAGCATTACACCAATAATAAAACTAGAGGCCTTAGATAGTTATATCGATATGTTTGCCACGACAGCGACACGTCGATACCAAACGAAGTTACATTGTCTTACTATAGCGATAAACACACATTCAAACACATTCACGCGCTACGCTGCATAGTGCATGGCGTGGCAGTGTGATAATCCCCTAAGATCCCCAGGAAGGCAATCGCGCAAATTTTGAACGTATTTAGCAAACCTAACCCCCAACCAAAAACGTTACGTTATGCACATTTCGTATCCCGCTAAATTTTGGCAACGTCAAAACCATACAAAACAGTCAAAAGTGAGACGTTGGAAAATGTTGTCAAAAGGAACAATACAAGACCTAAAACGTTCCGTTAACGTTGTCATTTTGCGCGATTACCCTCCGGTTTGACTTGTGTCTAATTTTCACAGTCAACCAATCACTATTGAGAAATTCTGCTGAATAATGAGGGATTTTCCGACAAGTTAAAATTACTATCAAGATGGCCTGAGCGAATCTCCTACCTAGCTCCTACCTCCTTCACCTCCCCCTGTACGTGACCAATGACCATACAGAACTTATTTCGGGTAGGAGATTCGCTCACGCGCATCCATGTGATTTGTACTATTTCTTTATTTTTAATAGTTGACAGAAAATCCCTCATTGGAAAAACGGACTGAAAAACATGCACAGTAGACATGACTTAAGAAAATAACTTTTTTACAGCAAATAAAATACAATAATGGAACGCAAAACTCTATAAGAAGATAGAGAACAAAGTAAAATAGGTGCTCAAGTCAAAACATCATACATAATGCACATTAGACATATAAATATAGATACAAACAAAATATTAACAATTTTAGTAATAGTTATGATTAGTTTCTGTCAAATCGGACATTCATATGAAGAGGAACAAAAGAAAAATAAAATAGAAGAAAACTTTGAAAATAAAAATGGGCTTTACGAATTATTCGTATCTTTGGGTAAATTAGGAATTCTCAAAGACGAAGGTAAAGGAAAACATAAATAATTAATACCAAAGGCATAGAGGCTATCAGTGCAAATGTGATGTAATCCCTAAATAAGCAACAAAGAGTGGGATATATTTTAAAATTATAAAGAAAACCCGGCAAGTGCAAGTCGGACTCGCACACCGAGGATTCCGTACAAACCTGTTTTTCTATGTGATGTAACTAAATATGTACGGTTTTCACAATTTTTCCCTTATCTGTGCTTTAAGACGTTGCTTCATACCAAATTTAAAGATTAAGTTCACAGGAAGCATCCTGTAGGTTTGGATTCCCTTGTGAGTGAGTTGAAAATTTGTGGAAATTAATGGCATATAAACGGCTGTATCTTTTGATTTAATTTTTTCACATCTTCAAGGGACAGTAAATCTGAGTATTTTATATATAAATTTACTCTACGTGTTCCTGAGATAAAGGGTCCTGACAGACGGACGGACGGACTATGTCCTATAAGGGTTCCGTTTTTTCTTTTCGAGGTACGAAACCCTAAAAATGTGGCGTAGGTACACCACTTTTGCACTGATAGTTTCTATGAATAAAAATCGACTTAGGAACTCACCGAACTTTCACATCTGACCCCTTAACGTATCTGTTGTATCTCTTCCATTACCCTGCTATTCGGACTACCCTATTTTGGAAACATCGCCGTGTAATGTAATGTAATATATCGCATCTTCGATAGAAAACGAATTTATTTATTATTGTTAACTTATTCACAGCTATTAACAGAACGAATTTAAGAAACGTTCTATCATTTTACGAAGGCTTCCAAGATCTAATAAATAAACATCCGGCTACGGGAAAAGGTGATTACGAACGTGCAATACGTACTGATGAAGCATCTCATAACGAACCAGCTCATGTAGATCAAGCTGTTAACGAAACAGCTCAAAATGAAACAGTTCAAAATGACGCAGCTCATAACGAAGCAGATCATAACGAAGCCGCTCATAAAGGAGCTCATAAAAAAGCAAAACGTGAACAAGATGACGATGATGATGATTCAGCACCGATTGTGGCTCGAGCTGTCGACGAAACAAACAAGAATGCAACCACCGAAGACCCTGCAGAGGATCCTGTAGAAGATACCGGAGCTGATGAAGAAGGTAATACCGAATCACCGATCAATGAAGAAACAGCAACTGAGAACGGTCAAGAGGCTGATGATCAGGCAAACGATGAAAACCAAGAGGATAATGCCGAAAGTACAACTCCAGAGTCCCCAGATATATATAACATATTACAACAATTTAAACTTATACACTAAGATTTTATTATAACTAACTTATAATTAATAATTGTTTTATAACTCCTAACTATTCGTTTACTATTTCCAATAATACCTAAGGTATGAACTGTACGATATTAATGTAGTGATGATCTCATCATCATCATCATTATTTACAGCCCTGAGAAGTCCACTGTTGGACATAGGCCTCTCCCAACAACCTCCACTCCGACCGGTCGGAAGCAGCCTGCATCCAACTGACGCCCGCGACCTTGGCCAGGTCGTCCGTCCACCTCGCGGGTGGCCTTCCCACGCTGCGCTTGCCGATACGTGGTATCCACTCTAGAACTTTCCGACTCCATCGGCCATCAGTTCTTCGAGCTATGTGCCCTGCCCATTGCCACTTCAGCTTGCTGGACCGTTGAGCTATGTCGGTGATCTTTGTACGTCTACGGATCTCCTCATTTCTGATTCGATCACGCAGAGAGATCCCAAGCATAGCTCTCTGCATCACTCGCTGTGCGATCATGAGCTTCTTTATGAGGCACATAGTTAGAGACCACGTCTCGGCACCGTAGGTCATCACCGGCAGCACGCACTGGTTGAATACCTTCGTCTTTAAGGAATGGGGTATCTTGGACACAAATAAGCTTCGTAGTTTCCCAAACGCTGCCCAGCCGAGTTGTATTTGCCGATTTACCTCCTTCTCAAAGTTGGACTTACCTTGTTTGACCGTCTGTCCCAGGTAAACATACCCGTCAACAACTTCGAGAGTGATGACACTGATGACCTAAAGTAAAGTTATTAATTGTGAATAACTGTAGGTACAGCCGTATGTCTTCTAGTCTATCTTCTATAATATAAAAATGAATAGCTAAATATATTGCTAAGAGCGAATCTCGAGAACAGCTGAACCGATTTCGCAAATTCACACTTTTTAGAATACTCTTGAATTACGAAGATGGTTCTTACGGAGAGAAAACTTAAAAAATTGCCTGAAAAGTCTGAAAACAACACTTTTCTACAGCCGCCGCCCACGTGAAAGGACGTGGTGGATCCCTAGTTTTAAATAAAAACTACTCTAGTATCGTGGGAAAGTTTATTACAAAAGCAGATACAAAATTTCATACACGTTAAATACACACAAATATTTCATACATCTTTGTAATACGGACGAAAATCTTATACATTTACAATAATACAGCTACAAAATATACTTTATTTTACCGATAAAATGGAAATAGGTATGTATGTATACGGAACAATATAACATTTCTTGTTGAAGTTTTCTGCAGTATTTTTAATATTCTAAGGCGATTCTTTCCATGGTCAAATAGCCTAAAATCAGCGTCAACTTTATCGCCAAATAAGCCATTTAGTTTGCCCTAAAGTAAGACAGTATCTAACGTTGAAATAACGTTACAAATAGTGTCTAAAGTTAACCACTGTTTACAACTGACTGTATGGAGTCGCTGTAAAAATTTTGATAGTGTTTAACTTATATTTTTTTGTAATGATACGGTATGTTCGGGATGATTAGCCAATGTAACATTACATTCGTTTCAGTCACCATTGGTTATCTTGAATTTACGATACGAAAGTGCTATAAATTTTTTAAATTTAAATTTAATTTAAAATAAACCTACAAGGACGTTTAATATTTCGGACATTATTTTGGGACTTTTTTATGTGTCTAAAATGACACTGAGCATATAATATGCACAACCGATTTTGATACTTTTTATAGTTTTTTTGCATGACTCGACTTTACCGTACCAATAAAGAGTGTAAGGACCTCAGAAAAATGACTAAAGCATAAAAGTAACTGAATTTTGACTAATATCGTCGTCGCTGTTTTATTATACACTGATAACTGCATTAGAAAGAGACAAATGTAGGTTGCTCAAAATGCAAAACGTAACACAAAGCAAACGTCAATTTGGTTACCTTTCCTTTGTTCCTTGGCTACCTTTCGTACATGATACTAAGTTAAAAAGCTACATAACGTGTCAAGTTTTTGTCTATGACTTTGTTCATCGTATTTTACCGTATAATGTCAAAGACAAGATACGCTTTTAATGTCATAAAGCTCTTTCTATGCTTTAGTCATTTTTTTATATTATTTATTTTATTTATTTAAGGTCGTTTTAACATCGAGGTCTAATACGACCACTAATTAACTTAAATTAACTTATAATTTTGTTCTGAGGTAAGGACAAAGATAGGATTTTTTTAAATAATAATTTATGCTACAATACCAAAGTGCTACAATTTTTTTGAGTCCTTAAAAAAAGGATTCAAATTATAATTTTACAACACAAGCCTATAAACAAACTACTGAAAGAAATTACTTTTATTTTAAAATGAGTTCTATCTGATGCTTTGATCCCCTTCTTATATAAAAATTGCGTAAGAAAATATTCACGTGATTTTGAATGAATATATTTTTGTAATGAAGTTTTTTTGTTACTTTTTTATTTTTGTGATAGTAAATATCACTATTGGCACGGTATAATCAAACCCAATGTCTTTTTGACTAGAAAAATGAAAACAGATTAATGCTCTATAAAAATATATTTTTTTGGTCGCAAGTGAAAAAATTACGCTCAACATTTTTACAGACGCATTTCTGTTTTTTATTTTTACAAAACGATTATTTACTGAGTTATGCACCGCCTATAGATGTGAAACATTAAATTCTAGTTTTTGTTTCACTTTTAAGAGAGGACAGTTAAGGTTTACCCGACTGCGCGAGGCAAAGGAGTGGTGTTGTTTAAGTTTAAGTTAACAAACTTAGGGTCGATTTTTCAAAACGTCAGTAGAATAAAGTTGATGTTGTCTTTCTCTAAACCTTGATTATAATAGAGACAGCATCAAGTTTATTCTTCAGATTGGCTATCTGATGTTTGAAAAAATTAACCTGTAATTATTAACTTGCTCATCATGCTTGCTCATCATTGGGCCTACAACTTCCACTGATCCTTGAACCTTATGAATACCATCGCCGGCAACTACAATTTGGTCGATTCAATCTTAAGATTTGTCGCAATAATCTAAGCGATTTTTCATCGCAACTGTAGTTACAGTCGTAGAATAAGCAGTTACGCCTTATTTAATATATCAATCAAATTACTCATATTACATAGTGTGTAAGAAAAGGGAAATTTAAGCAAAATGATCTAAAAAAAAAGCATTATAGAGAATCTATCCACAAAATTTGACACTCTAAGTCAATTATACGTTTATTAATCCAAGATATTCCTAAACATCTGAGATAAGTTTCAAATTTTGAGAATGTATCTTCATAATGGACTATTTTCATATCATTTCGCTTAACATAACCCCTTTTGTTACACCCGAATAACTAAATATACATATATAACTAAAAATCTAAATTATCGCTAACATCGTAAGATTCAATAGATTACCTATAAATTACAAAGTTACTTTTCAAGCTATGTCAGCATAATTTATTTATTATGTTAGGTTCACATTTAACTAGTGCATTTTAATTAATCTGTAATTATAAAATTAAATATCGCTGGAAAAGACGTGTGGGTATATAATTTTAGAATTACATCTTCTATTTTTTTTTTCAATTTTATTATTATTCTTATGTTAAATATACTCAAACACCAAAACCTTTCAAACTTTTAGGCCCTAACACAATTTATATCAAGACTATTGGAAAATAACAATAAAATAATACTTGAATAAAACTATTGGTATATTATAATACTGTTATGTATAGGAAGGTGTTCTCACTTGTACGATATAAGTACGTCAATTATATAGAGTATCTACGAGTATGTTAAATACCAAACGAAACATAGAAATAAAATATATGGAAGATATTTAGGAAAAAATACCTCTTGTTTATTTGGCTTATAAATTCCTCTGATACTAAATATAATGATTTAATATAATAAATATATAATTATGATTTAATATACAGGGTGATTTTTGGTCGTCAACGTTCCCGAAAACTACGGAATCTCCTCGTCATCACGATCATTTTTCTCCGTGGAAGCATACCTGGGAAATGTCTGGTTTCCAAAATATTAGGGTCCAAAGTTGAGTAAATAGACTGCGTTTTTCTGCATAAATGCACATTGACGCGCGTAGCAAGATTTTTTCACGAGAAATAACTAATATCTGTCTATGAAAAAACTAGCATAAACACTGGACACTACAAATTTCGCCCGATCAAGAAATAAAAAATAAATAAAAAATGTACATACCCAGCATTTTTTTGGCATAAACTTACTTTATTTGATGTATAGAGTACGTACCCTTCGTTAATGGTGGCGACGAAAAAACATCCTGTATATTTCGAGAATTATAACAAGTTATAACTGCAATATACGTAATGTTTGTGTTACCTTATGTATTATATTTTACACTTAAAGAAATATTATTATTCTAACTGTACTACAGAAACATAAACAAGATTGGAAAAAAATATAGGAAAGTAACAAAACTGTTCAGACGAAGTATACAATTTTATAGCGTTATTTACAGTTCTTAATCTGAGTGCATGCTTTAAGTACTTACAAAAAATATTTTGGCAACTTATTTCTCAAGTTTATTACATTGGTGACAGTGCGAAAAAGAACTACTGACTAGTAGTTAATTTTACTATTAAATTGCGCGATATGTATGTAAATTTTCGCCATAAAGTCCTTCTTACCTTACTGCATCATAGCTTAAACTTATAAAATAGTTGAGATCAAAAGTCCAATATTTCTATTAAAACGCAACATGTTATTGTGCGACGTTAGGTTTCCGAATACGTATTTCCTAATAAGGGATTTACTGACAAGTTAAAATAACTGTCAAAAATAGATGGCGTTACCTACATCTCCTACCTAGCTCCACCCCTTCACATCTCCATACAGAATTTCGGGAAGGAGATTCGCTCACGCCATCTATCCAGGCGATTTGTACTAATTGTTTTACTTTTATTAGTTGCCAGAAAATCCTTTATTCAGTAACACGCACATAATATTTACTTGCTTGCTCTTGTTACGCTACGGACACGTCTGCATTACCACGGATGGTATTCTTCCCACGGTGCGTCGGTACAGAGTCGGCGTCCGTTCGCAATAACGCGCACCGTGGGTAGAGAACCTAGCATTAGGAATGAGGGATTTAAAAGGACAACTTTTAAAAGTAAAAAAATGTACAAATCACATGGATAGATGGCGTGAGCGAATCTCCATCCCAAAATTCTGTTTTGTCATTGGTCACGTACACGTGAATGAGAAGGTGGGGGGAGCAGCTAGGAAGGCGATACGCTCACGCCATCTATTTTTGACAGTTATTTTAACTTGTCAGAAAATCCCTTATTCCAAATGTATGCAATCAATAAAATACACTGCCACACACTTGTGTGTTTCTGCGTTATGACATTCTCGTTATTTATTAACCTGACATAATAATCGTAGTATTATTTATTAACTAAGTTTCTAATGGCTATTATTCTTCATTGCATTGACTCCTCTAAAATACCTGAGTAGATCTGGATCTGCGCTCGCGACGAACGCAGAGTTGAGTGCGATCGTTTCTAATGCTGTTTGACCGCCTCTTGCGTCGCCAAATTGTTGTTTGAACTATAATTAAATAACATACTTATTAGATAAATATTAAAATGCTTAGATGGCCAGTAAGAATAGGAGACTTTTTAATATAACTCAGTTTCGTATTTAGTTTCATGGGTTACATTACAAGTCGATTTTATAAAAGCATGTCAAAAATATGTAAGTTCATCCGCGTAATAATTGCGACAATTTTTTTTTCCTGAAAAAAAATTTGTTTAGTTCGTTTAATTAGGCCTTAGTTAGATAATAACAAAATTTTAGCTAGTATATAATAGTTATAAAATAAAAGTTGTCCTCAGAAAAGTTCAAATAACTAATCAACCCTAATGGAGAGTCACAAGGGATACAAAAAACAGCAATGTATCACACAATAACAAACAAGCCCATTTTACTAGTTACATGACCGCTCGATACAATTAGCGCGGATAAAAAATAAAGCTGACAATCAAATTTAAAATGCAATTCCTTCAAGTAATAACACTATCGTACGAGTATAACTTAACACAATGGTACTTGTTCAGCATTTCAGTATTTGCCTGGTTGTCACCTACACCCTGTATAGAAAGAAGAGAAAAGTAAACTTACAGTATAATAATCATACGGTTGGAACAAACACCTCGCCGCTGCGTGTAACGCAGACGGCGGTAGTTGTATGTCGGGGGTGCGGAGGATGCGCCAGATTCCTTCCGCGCCGCGCCATCTAGTAGGGGAAATGTGAATTAATGTTACAACTCGCAAGGGTATGCTTAGTGACATCTAGTGATGGATATATACTTTAGGACTAGGACTGTTATGCAAACGAAAGTGTACATAAATTTAGGTACTCGGTGTATTTGTCGAAGGCATATTGTAAAACTCGCTGCTTTACAAAATGGCTAGGCATTTTTAATAGTATGGGTTTTGGAGCGAGACAATTTGGCTTCCAGCAATTTGCCTGCTTAATTAATTAGGTTAGGTTATGTTAGACCTGTTAAAATAACAACGCTAAAAGGATTTTATTCTTTCATACTATTCAAAATGCCTAGCCGTTTTGTAACACGGCGTGTTTTACAATACGCCTGCGACATATTCATATCTTAGTTCCATACTGATCCACGCTTTTATTATACATCAGCTACGTCTCCTTAAGTGCATGTTATAAGTCGATTAAGGAACTCAGGAGCATCCTTTTAGACGATGAGCTAGCAAGTTGTCACTGACCTTTTCTATTTGGTTATGCTATACTAGGTTAATAGGTGATAGCCCAGTGGTTAAGACGTGCACCTTCCAAGCGGGAGGCATAAGTTCGATCTCAGTCACGGGCCTGTACCAATGAATTTATTTCATGTACACATTTTAATGTTGCAAAATTGTCACTTAGCTCGTGCCTCGGAAAGCACGTAAAACCGTTGGTCCTGCGCCTGATCTCTCTCCGGTCGTGTTGGCTTTCCGTCCCATCGGACTATGAGAGTGACGGAATAGAGAGTGCATCTGTATTTGCGCACACACTTGTGCACTATAATATCTCCTGCATACCTGGCCAATCTCTGTAGAGATTGGTCGCCTTGGCCGAAATATGGTCGGAGATCATCATACTAGGTTAAATATAGATCTCTTTCGGAATCTTGTAGTTCTGGCTTCACCATTTTGTGAACACCATGTGTATATGTATGTATTACGTCATGGTTTATACCTGCAAGCAGCTGAACAGAGCGTGGTGACCCATAGCTTCCACTCCCTCCCTTCTTGCGCCTCTGCAGAGAGCACCGTGAAGGCAAACCTGAAGAAGAGAAGTTAACATCCAAATATTTCTGGTCGTCTCCGTCGATCTTGACTTACAGGAGTTGCAGTGGCGGGAATGAGTAGTGAGCCAATCGTGGTTACTCCAAATATACATTAAACTGTATCGGGGTTACTGTTGAATAAGCTTTTACCCTCCATTGGCTCTCAAATCTGTCGACTCATGATCCCAGGTAACGATATGAGAAATACGCAATGGTAGCATGCAATTTTAGGATTCCGTATCGATAGGTTAGAATCGGGACCCTTATTAAGACGTCTTTCTATATCGCCACAATCGTGTTAGGTAGACTGTTGAAATTTTTACAGGTTTTTTGTTTTGTGCCATTTTTGTTTTGTGACACGAGTCCGACCCGCACTTTTCCGTTTTTCCTTGTATATAAAGCTCACCTATAATAATCCCACTGGTCAGGCGCAGCGCTCAAAGCGGCGACAAGCGCTCGATGTTCGTACAGCGGTTTGTACGAACTATACGAGGCATTCAGCGCCTTCCAGCATGCGAGCCAAGCGGCGCGGCCGCGGGTTTGCACGCCCGCTGTGAATGCTGCCTGCGAAGTAATAATAATATTCTTCATTGCACATTTTGGTCTTCTGCCGGATAATCTCGTTTCAGACTTTGTCCATTAGCGAGATTCCGAGCAATGACATTTCCATAGCTCTTCCAAAGCGACGGGATGAAAGGCATATTTTACAGAGAGCGTTGTGCATGAATGTAGATGGATATAAAGGAAGGGGTAGACCAAAGAAATGTTGGATGGACTGTGTGAGAGAGGATATGCGTGTACTGGGAGTGAGCAATGAGATGACGGATAATAGGGATGAATGGAAGAAAAGTACATATTGCGCCAGCCCAAAATAAATGGGAACAGGGCAGGAAGATGATGATGATGATTTAATCTGAAATATGTAAAAAATCTCTCGAGATATTTAAATTGGCTGTTAGTAGCTTAGGACTCATATATAAACATGATATGATGTAGCGTCGTGATACGTTGAGATACACAGGTAGAGCTCACATATAAGCCGCGGGATCATACATGTGAATGTGAATGCTGCCTTCGAAATATATAATTATGAGCACTTAGTACCTTAGGGCTCATATATAAACATGATGCAACTTTAGTGTCATTCTACGATGAGCAATAAGAACTCCCACAGATACGACGTCGCATGTCGTGAATATCTACGACGAGTATCGTAAAAATTTACGACGCGACATCGTAACTTGCCACGATGCACAGCACGAATAAATTTCCGTACTTAATTTCGGAAAATAGACCGCACTACATGCGTTCTGCTCCTGCTATCGGGCAGAAAAAACAGATAGGTACTAAGAAGGTAGTGGATCCACGAATAACAGGATTATTTACCCTGCATTGTATCGACAACGTCAAACCTTTTTTACGATGCTTGTCGTAGGTAGCTTTCCACGACGCGAGGTCGCATCATGTTTATATGTGGGAGCCACAATTCAGATACGACGCTATGTCGTAAAAACTCATAACGGATCTTCGCTTCCGAAATATGCTATACGCAACAACGGCGCAATTGAGTCACGGTACTATTCGTATCTGGAAGTAAACCAATTGTTCTAAATATGATAATATTATAAAAAAAACTAACCTCTTGATAAGCCTCAGGTAAGGTGATCTTTCCTGCGTTCCACTGGTCAAATAGATCTAAAGCCTGTTTAGTTACAACTGGGTTTCTCCATTCCACCCCTGCTGATAGCAATGCTCCACTTAACCATCTGAAAATAAGATTATGAATTGTATATTAGATCATGCCCATGATCATCACGAATGGATGATCGGCTAAGTTAAATGAGGCTGTGAGATTTTCATCATGGATCTTGCAGTTCAGCCTTTTTAGGAAGACAGCTGTGTATACCCATATAATTTTTATCAACCTCGTCGATTTAATAGAGGGAATAGACCTTTACCCTTATTACGTGTAACAGCGCCATCTGTTAAATACTCAAAGGATTAACAAACAGATCGACTACAACTCTAGTATAGCCAAGTAACGGAAGATAGCAGCACAATATATAGACTTAGACACTTAGCTAGAACGCGATAATTTCAATACATATTGCGGTAATTCATATAAATTCCTTTTCACCAAGCTATGGTGGGCGGCACTATGCCGATTGCTGTAGATTTTGTGAGTTATGTGTTTGCTGATACATATAGTTAAGTACTTACATCTGATCCTCAGTCAGGCCCAAAGTCTGGATATCTTTACTGGAGTACAGCGTGACGTTTCCATGCAGCGTCTTCAAGAAGTCCATGAGGTACGGCCCTGAAGCCGTCAGGTGCAGTAACTCCTTCCACCAGGAGAGATGGATGAAGGCAACCCTCCATGGTGCCCAGTGCTTCTCAGCTGTTAGTTGAGCTGAGAGTATGACAATATTTTATGAGTTTTTGTAAGGAAAGGAAGTTATTATATTTTGAAATATATCCCCGCGTTATTAATTAAAACACCGGAGACTATAAACCATCTATCTATGTATTTCGTACAATGGCCGCCATAAGTAAAACCAGAATGTTTTGTTTAAATATGTACGAGTATAATATACACTCGCTTGTCGCTGATCGCCTAAGAAGTGAGTAGAGAGCTAATATAATGTAAGAGCGATATGCGAATATTAGATATATCTTCAGTCGCTCATCGTTTCAAAATATTGAATGTTCCCCGTTCCCGTGGGAATTTTAAGAAATACTTTGTTAGTGTTACTCAAAACCTCTCAAGATATTAATGCGACCTATGTGAATGGTATTGAGATATATAATCATTTGCCAGATTTTATCAAAGCGTTAGACGGCATCAAATTTTAAAATGTTTCAAAAAATTGGCTTATTGAAAAAAGTTTTTACGATTTAGCTGAATTTTATTATTGTAAAACTAAATGATTGTAAGCATGTAATAGTTTTAGTAAATGCATGTACCGTAGCATGCAAGTAACCAAATTGTACGTCCGAAAAGGGCAAACTGTTGTTTCTAAAATAACTTTATATCCTATCATCAACTTATGTACACAGTTTTAACAATAAATTTTATCTTATCTTATCATTTAAAATAGATGGACCAAAGAATCGCGTTGTCCTATATACAGGATACCTAACTTTTTTTTTCTTTTTTTTTAAATTTATTTGGCACCCTATCATTATTGTGGTAAGTTATGTAATGTATGCAAAAGAAAATATAGCAGAATGATGCTGATGATGATGATGATGATGAGAACTTACTGGAAGCAGCCAAAGCTTTACTAGCATCCATCCGTCGAGCCCTGGCCAGCACAAACGCGTCATCCAACAGCAATGCTCGTTCGGCGGGGGAGGCATTCGCGTACAGGGCTGTGGCTCGCTCTATCGTGTCTTGGACTTGCTATAAAATAAATTAAGGTTCGATTGTATATAATTTTCGTTGGAGTCCTAAAAATTACAATGAGAACAATGCCAGTGGATATATACAATGTGTACAACGTACACAACGTACGGAGAGCCGTAAATGCGGGCAATTCCATAAAAAAAGTGATCCGAAACGCAATTACCTACTAACAATTTTTTGTGAAATCGCCCCACTACACAGATTAAAATATCACCATAATGGCGGCCTCAGCCTGTAGCCTCGCGAAACCGTAAGCTGATTACGTATAGCTGCTTTTAATTTTTTAATTTAATTTGCACAGTTTTCGCATTGAAATATTATATAAGACCATGTCCCTTGAATTGTATAAGCCATCTAATATTCTCAACTATACCCTCAAAATTGGTCAGAAGTGGCACCACGTGGTTCTATCGGCCGTTGGTGCTCTGCCTACCCCATAAAGGCGTGATTATATGTACGAGTATGTGTGCTGTTTTTTTTTACAATTAGCTAGGCAAACATTTGACCGCCATCGTGCCTGATGTTAAGCAAGATTATTACTATGCTTTGCACTATACTATGATACGCAAATGAATTTCAAAGAATCCGATTTCGATTTCATGCGTCATTACCAACCATACATTTATAATGAATGTAACATGCATTTAATAAATAAGCTATATAAAATAGAACATACCTCAGGATCAGGACTAGCATCTATGGCAATGGCATGCTATATAGAAATGATTTTCATTACACATTGAAGAAAAACTGCTAAACAGTAAACAGGGTGTAAAAAGCTTTGACCAAAATATTGGATATCTATAGGTAATATCAGCGAATCGAATATCCACAACGAAATAACTTTCTGCTGATCAACAATGCCAAAAGTTGTCAACATTATCTGATAATAATATACCTGTGTTCCCAAACTGTTTCTCTCAATTTAATCAATTTCTTTTTACACCCTGTACACTATCAAAAAATATTTTTGATAACGAAATTAATGAAGATGATTGTTTATTTGCTAAAAACATGTTTCAATAAAGTTATTGTTACATTAATTAGATTAGTTGACAAAACAAATATAGCATGCAGATATTTTATTTAGGTACTTTCAAGAATAAAAATTATAACAAATGCTTTAGGTTTCTAACACACTAGAATATGGAGAAGTGTTTTTATAAATTTATCTTAGTCAAGATATCTTATCTAATATATAAAATTCTCGTGTCACGGTGTTAGAAGTTAAACTCCTCCGAAACGGCTCGACCGATTTTCGTAAATCTTAGCATGCATATCGGTTAGGGTGGAGAATCGGACAACATCTATTTTTCATCCCCCTAAATGTTAAGGGTGGTCCACCCTTATTTTTTTTTTGACAATTTTTTTTGTTTTTATTTTTTTATGATACAGCATACAAAAATACATACAACCATGAATTTTCACCCCTCTAGGATCAACCCCTTTTACATGGCAAAACAACGTTTGCTGGGTCAGCTAGTATATTATAAAATTATTAATAAAGAAATGGAAAAAATTCCTCACCCTGGTGGGAATCGAACCCACGACCTCTGCATTCCGCGTGCCAGCGCTCTCACCACTGAGCCACCGGGTCAATTACTCGGATGACGAATTTTACCATCTCTTTTCTAAATTACATATTGGCAACGTTATTATTCATCCCGATAACGTTTTTCTGCATAAATGCTCATAGACGCGCGTAGCAAGATTTTTTCACGAGAAATAATTAATATCTGTCTATGAAAAAACTAGCATAAACACTAGACACTATCAATTTCGCCCGATAAAGTAATTTTTTTTTTATTTACATCATTTCCCAACATTTTTTTTGCCATAAACTTACTTTATTTGATGTATAGAGTACGTACCCTTCGTTAAGGGTGGCAACGAAAAAACATCCTGTATACAAGCTGTAACAGAAGGGGTATGTTAAGCAGAATCCTACTATAGAGGACCTATTTACAAAGTTTGAGACTCGAAACCACGTACTTTTTCAGATAGTATGGAGAATTCCTAAACACCTCAGAAATGTTCATACAATCTTTTAAAAATAGATATGTGTTTTCGTGTCTCAAATATGGATAGCTTTTTTATGGTGGGCTATTTACATAGCCTTTTGCTTAACATACTATTTTTGTTACACCCTGTATGAGCTTAGGCAAGAAAGATAAACACTAACCTCCCATCTCATTCTGTTCTCTAAAGTGACCCGATATAGACCTCTCGCTCCCACGTTGTATCGCACCCATTGGTGTTTCCCCAATTCTGGAATCTTCACTGTAAAATAAACAAAATAAAATAACACAAATCTATACAAGTACTATAAAGCTTTGTTTGTTTGTACGCGCTAATCTCAGGAACTACTGGTCCGATTTGAAAAATTCTTTCAGTGTTAGATAGCCCATTTATCGAGAAAGGCTATAGGCTAATTACCAACCCGCCCCGGCTTCGCACGGGTGCAATACCACCTCACGCGGTTGAAGTTGTGGGCGGCCGCTGTTATATGTATGTATAAAGTAACATGTCCTGACTGATTCATCAATGCCGAGGCAAAATTACTGCTTGAAACGTGATATTTGGACCGTGGCTTCCTTTATACGCCCACTAAGAGAGGATTTTCCGAAATTGTAAACGAGAAATAACGGGAATTCTCAAGTTGTGAGCGTCCACTTAAACCTTTCGTCCAATAACCAAACCGCGTAGTTTGCTACAGACTTACTACAATGTTCGTAGTCTCCGTAACTACCTATACTACGAAACAGTGAACATAGTGCAATGAAATATGAACTATAATCTCTATGTACTCAATTTTTCACTTGTGTATTTATTTATTTGAATGAAAATTATTCCCTGCATTTTATTATAGCTAGCAATTTATTGCTGAGCTTTCGACCATCTGCTAGCCCGCTATTCTTAAAGCTTTGATAGGGGTCATCCATAAATTACGTCACACGAATTTCATGATTTTTTGCCCCTCCCTCCCTAGTGTGACGTCACATTTAGCTTTTTTTTGCAAATTTAACCTAACCTTAACCTGTGACGTAATATATGGATGGCCCCATATCTAAACTTACTGTCCGTATCGTTCATCCAGATGAGATGCGTCACATTTTCGGCCCATCTCGACCCTCGGTGTGATGCTGTATCATTGCCTAGTGTGTACCTGAAATAGAAGCATTACTCATAAAATTACGTCTTCTTCTATATCTATCTATCTTCTATCTATACATCTATCTATAATAAAAATGTAACGGACCGCTGTCTGTACATGGAAGATATACGAGAAAAAATATTATAGGAGACTTTTATCAACGCAATAAAACCCAAAACGATGATTTTTGGAATTTTTGTCTGTTTGTCGGTTTGCCTGTGCGTTTGTGCACGCTAATCTCAGAAACGGCTGAACCGATTTCGATGCAGTTTTCAGGAATATATTGTGACAGGTCCCACTTAACATATAGGCTATTTTATCCCGGGAAAATGTTTTTATCCCGGATAATTTCGACATTTTGTTTTTTCTGTAGTCTACGCGGACGGAGTCGCGGGCGTCCACTAGTAATTAATAACGTGTATTAATTAAGAACCTATAAGCAAGTTCCACGATATTACGGCATCAGATGTATGTCAAGGTATAACATTAACAGTTATATATAATACAACTATACAATAGTAAATAAATAAAACTTTAATTGGCATTTTACACCGGTCAAAAGAGTTTCTCTTACACCTACTACTTATTCATATTGGTTTCATCAAGCTTGCTATTCTTATTCTCATCATCAGCCTATTGCAGTCCACTGCTGGACGTAGGCCTCCCCCAGGGCACGCCACAAGACTGCCGTGGGGGGTATTTGCCCATAGTCACCACGCTGGGCAGACGGGTTGGTGACCGCAGTTTGTATTTTGTACTATGTTCTCAACACGGGAGGCGCTGCTGCCCACCTCCCGGAAACCCGTGGCCGCGTGGTGCCGGCAGAGTAGAATTCATACTACCCCATGTCTGCCCGTGGGTGGATGTCGTACGAGGCGATTCTTATTCTATTACCTACTTATCCTTATGCCATCACCTACTAATTAACGTGCGTTCTACCAGCCATGACTTACGGAGCCGAGACGTGGAACCTGCAGATGGGGCTGGCTTACCGATTGCATGTCACTTAGAGAACTATGGAAAGGTCAATGCTCGGAATCTCGATAACGGACAAAGTCCGAAACGAGATTATCCGGCAGAAGACCAAAGTGACAGACATAGTCTCGAAATGTAGCAGACTGAAGTGGCAGTGGGCCGGCCACATCTGTCGTAGAACCGATGGACGGTGGAGTAAACGGGTTCTCGAATAGAGACTGTGCCTCGGCAAGCGTAGCGTTGGGCGCCCTCTGGCCAGATGGACCGATGACTTAAAGAGGACGGCTGGTAGTGACTGGATGGCAAAAACGGGAGATCGAGCCATGTGGCGTACACTGGGGGAGGCCTACGTCCAGCAGTGGACTGCAATAGGCTGACGACGACTTATTATTATGCTAATATAAACTCACCAAGTGCTATTCCCATTATTCTCACTGCCATTAGTCCTGAGCTTTACGGAGACATTTTCCACCAGCTCATACTCCCTCTCCAACGGTCCCACTTGGAAGGTCACTGGTATGATCCATTTGGGAGGTGGGGGTGGTTTGGTGGGCTTGGGAGTGGGTTTGGCCGTGGTAGTGGGGGCGGCTGTGGTTGTTGCGTTGATGTCGATCGGTTCTGTTGGATCTGGGATAGATTAATACATATTTACATACATACATACATACATACATACATATAATCACGCCTTTATCCATTACGGGGTAGGCAGAGCACCAAGGGCCGATAGAACCACATGGTGCCACTTCTGACCAATTTTGAGGGTATAGTTGAGATGTACAATTTCGGTTAGTAGTGACAGGTGGTCAGCCCATCGCCTACAAAACACCAAGACCCTCTTGTCCCTCTACTGACTTGTACAGTATGCCCGGGAAGAGAAGCAGCTGTAGTATTAGACTTTTTTTATATTTACAAACTTAATATATTAACCTTCACACACTAAAAGAAATTTCTCGAAATACAATACAAATACACATCAATGTAGCAACAATAAAATTGGCCACCATTTACCATTATACTACAGCAAAACATAAACAAAATGGCAGAGGATTTATTTAATTTTTTAAATTTATTTATTTATCTTATTATGATTCGCGTTTCTGGCTACCTCATTCTGGAAACACAACCGTGTGTTATGTATCTATGTATGTGTACTCACGTGGCTCATAGAACAGCTTTTCCACCTGAATGATCAGGTCCAGATTAAAGAGCAAATTGACAGTCGGTTGTGAAGGATCCGGGGGTTCTGCTGCCATCACGAAGCTGTAGAAAAAACATACATATTTGATGATCTCCGACCGTATTTCGGTCAAGGTGACTAATCTCTACGGAGATTGGCCAGGTACGCAGGAGATATTATAGTGCACAAGTGTATGCGTAAACACAGATGCACTCTCCCCGGAAGCCGCCCCGATTTCGTCTATATCTACGTCTGGGAGATCTTCCGTAAAGTGGCGGGAGAGTGGAGCTCTGGGGTCGCTTGCGTCGGGTGGAAGTTTCGGTGCATGCTAGGCGTACAGATTTCCATAGAAGTCCTCAATTTCGGCGAGAATCTCTGGAACCAATGTGACGGTTTGGCCATTCGAGGTTCGAAGCTTTGTCAGGTGACTCCTTCCCAGCGCCTTGGTAAAGACTTTCGATCCTCGATTTTTTAAAATCGCCTCCTTAACGAGGCGAGTGTTCCAGCTTCGGAGGTCGCGTCTCACCATGCTCCTGATCTTTTTCTTGAGCGACTAGGGATCTGGCAAAGCATACTGGGTATCTGGCAAAGCACAAGACTATGGGCAAAAACCCCCCAATGACGGCAACTAAAAAATGAGGTATAGGCTAGGTAATTATGACGCTGATGATTGTCAGTACATCCTCACCGTTCCTGAGTAAGCACCACATCGCTACCATTGGTCCTGGCGACCAGCAGAGGATACCCCGCCTTCTCACACCATCCGTCCCACGCGTGCGCGTACCCGCCGCCGGTCTCTAACTCGTCTTTCTGCAGAGCCCGCCAGAGGTCTCTAACGGCAGAATAAACAAATTATTGTCATAGACGCATATAGTACACTAGGGGCCGCGTGAGGGGCATTGCACCCGTGCGAAGCCAGGGCGGGTTGCTATGTAACCTATAGCCTTCCTCGATAAATGTACTATCTAACACTGAAAGAATTTTTCAAATCGAACTATTAGTTCCTGAGATTAGCGCGTTCAAACAAACAAACTCTTCAGCTTTATAATATTATAAGTGGACGCCCGCGACTTCGTCCGCGTGGACTGCAGAAAAAAACAAACTTTTATCTTTATAAAAAGTATAAAATAGGTATAGCCTACATAAAAAGTAGCCTGTCAATTTTTATTAAAATCGCTCCAGCTGTTTTTACGTGCAAGTAACAAACATCTATCCATTCATCCATACTCACAAACTTTCGCGTTTATAATATTAGTAGGATTCAGTAGGTCTAAGAATCGGCTACTATCTGTTTTTCATAACCCTTCCACGAAATAAGCGATATCCACGCGAGCGGAGCCGCGGGCAACAGCTATTAAATATTGATATACAGGTTATAATGAGTCAATAGTATAAATTAGAAAGTGCTTATCATGTTGAATAACTTTTCCTAAGACGGTATTTTCATATCTCTCAAAATTTAGCTGGGCTGTTAAGGGTTCTGCATCAGGTTATCTAGACCTTCAATTTTATTACGTTATTAGAAAGTGCTTATCATGCTGAGCAACTTTTCCTAAGACGGTATTTTCATATCTCTCAAAGTTTAGCTGGGCTGCTAAGGGTTCTGCATCAGGCAGTCTAGACCTTCAATTTTTTTCTTTCATATCATTTCTACGTCATTTTATTCTTTCATACATATTTTTTGGATAACTTGAACCGTTTACGCAGCGCACGCAACGGAAGTCTCCAAAGTTGAATAATTTTCCCCGTTTTTTCCACATTTTCCTCTTATTCTTCGTCCCTATTGGTCGCACTGTGATGATATATAGCCTAAAGCCTTCCTCGATAAATGGACTATCCAACACAAAAAGAATTTTTTAATTCGACCCAGTAGTTCCGGAGATTAGCGCGTTCAATCAAACAAACAAACAAACAAACAAACTCTTCAGCTTTATAATATTATTATATTATATATAATATATAATATAGGTACATCCAGACGTGTAGGATTACGAAGGAGATCCTTAGTCACGTTTAGCGTAGCGGCCCAGATGTTAATGATAAGTGACAAGTTGCTCTTTGCTTGAGAGAGCGCTCCTGAGTTCCTTGGTCGACTCTTACGACATGCACGGAAGGAGATGCAGATAATTTTATACACCTGTCCCCACTATGGCTATCGCGACTATTGGAGGCATCTTCTTCGCAATCCTGCAAATCTGGCTAGTCCATTTCTTTAACAAGTCCGTGTGTATGTATAAATAATTAAATGTTAATAATCAATTGGAAAGAAAGAAAGAGAGAAAGAAAAAGAGAGAGAGAAAGAGACAAAGAAAGAAAGAGAGAGAGAGAGAATGAAATTATTTATTCAGCATTTACAAAAAAAGCCAAATAGAAATAGACCCAGCTCAGCATACAGCTGCAGACCAAAAACAGATGGTCTGCAGCGCTGGTTTTCAGCTGGACCCATATATTGGTGTTATATATTAAAACCTATCAAGTAAATAAGTAAGAAAGTACTAAAGGTTACCTAGCATCGGCACTGGCAGCTCTATGATCCCTCAACAGTCGAGCAAGGGCTGCACGACCAGAAGTCTCTCCCGCTGCTTCTATAGCCATACTCACTATGGCTGCACCCTGCAAGACATAATAGAGCAAATATACATACGTACATAACCTCCTGTCTATATCACATTTACATTAGTCACACTGTTAGCATTTTCGTCAAGAGATGACAATAATCGCATAGAAAAAAGCCAGGCAATAAAAACACACAAAAAGTACTCACGCATAAAGGTCCGTTTATATCTACAGACATTGAGCGTGTCAGACACGTGCCGTGGCGACAAAATAATATTCTTTTATACAGTGTCTATTAACGTACTTCGGCCGCGTAGACACCAACAGGCACGGGCCTTATGTTTTGCCTGTACGGTTCATGTCTGTCTGTACGTGTCTGACATGCTCAATGTCTGTAATAAATGGACCTTAACAGTGAATGAAGTAGATACATAGTACACCAGCCGGAAATGAACTACCAAATAGTGACGTCTAATACAGTTTAAAGTTATTTAAATAAGTATAAATAACTTTGTAAATATATTTAAATTCGTGAATTAGCTTTTAGGTTTATATCAATAAAATATTTGTAAATGTATCTCTTTTCTCTATGAATAAAACCTACGTAACTAAGCAGATAGAATAAGTATAAATAAATAAAGTTACCTTATGTAGAGACAGTTCATCAGTAGCTGCTTCTATATCAGCTCTTTCCAGTCTTGGAGATGCAACAGCACGCACCGTGTTACTGGAGTCCAATCTGTATAAAAAAATATGAATGTGAATGTCTTATAGTATGTGTGGACTACAGAAAAAAACTAAGAGTGTTATTACAAAAGAGCGCCTAAAGTTGGACTCGATTTAAATATGACATTTGACAGCAAAATATATGGCATAACTGCCAAATTTAGGGCATGTTTAGCTTTAAAAAAATTAAATTCTTTTGTGATAACACGGTAAATATTTTCCGGGATAAAAAGTAGCCGATGTCCGTCCTCAGGCCCTGAACTATGTCTATGTGTTGTCGCGTTGTTCAAAATTCCCGCGACATGGTGCCGTCGTTTTATTTCAAAAACGTTTTGGGCGTTGCCAGTCTAGCCGGAATTTCGTCTTTTTGGCACCAAGATTACCTTTTATGGTAATAAAATCTCTAAAATTTACGCCGGGCGGGGATATTAAAATATTAACCAATGGCAAGGCCATTCTAGGCTGAGGTCAATAACCGTGCGGCTCGGTACGTACAAGGCTGTTGCCTCGATCGCGCGGTCGCCAGCATTACCAAAGCTTGTGTCAAAGGATTAGGAACTATTTTGAAGCCTAAGTTAATTCCTCGTTCCTTACCTATTATAAATATTACTTTCTGCTGTTTTGCAATTCAAATAGTCGCCATAGTGCAACTTTATAATTTAATCTGTGATAAGTGTCGCCACTTCGAACTAGGTAAGTGAGTGAATATATATAGCTATATTTTATCTATTTATTTCGTGTTGCAATTATAGGTGCGTTGTAGCTTCGTTAAAATGTTTATATATTCTATGCCGTGCTAAATAGTGTTCTAGCACTTATCGTTGGTCTGGATTCTGGATAGCAACTGTATTTCATTAGCTGACCGTGTTATAGCTACCTAATTATAAATTGTATACTTATTCCTAATTCGCTATCCACGAATGCCATTATTTAACTGTTATTTTAGATTTTAGTTAGAATTTACTTGGTACTGCGACGGAATCTAGATTATTTGACTACCTCACAATTTTAATATGACCGTTATTTTAGTGGAAGCCTTGAGTTAAGTTCATATTTGAGTTTAGCCCTAAATATAAACGTATTTAATTGAAATCAAAGGTGCATAAGAAGGAATTATTATGTAATAATCCGGATTCCAAGGTACCAGATACGCACCTATAACTACCCTCTTCTATAATATTATTCGTAATTATAGGTATATATTTATTTTATTCTGTATTTATATAATCTAATGTATTTTATATTATTGTGTATTATTTATTATGTTTTTTTTCCCAACGCCTATTCCGAATATTCAGATTGCAAATATTAGTTGTAGTTACCTTCTACCTTTTTATAAATTTTCCATTGCTAAATCTGAATATTCGGATTAGTTTTTTTTGCTACTCAGCTCCCTTTGTTTTTTTTTCCTTTTGTAAATGTCTCTGCCAATCGGATAATATTAATTGTATTGAGTTGTTATTTGGAGACGTTACCCGATTGGCAGATTTGGAAAGAGGCACACCGCCTTACACCGGATCTGTTAAATTCCAGGTTCGGTGGCGATTTAGTCCGGATTTCGATTACGTCCGGATTAGGATTTCGTTCGGAATTGGTTTTCATTCGGAATTGGATTTGGAGTATTCCGAGGATTGCCGAATATTCCACCGAGCTCCCTCACACCTGCCGAGCATTCCGTCGGACTTTTCACGTCGCTGCCTCGGCTGCTACCGTGGATACGCCTCGCCAAAGCTACGTGTTTATTTTGTAAACAATTTTAATACTTATCGGAGAAACCAGGATTAGTCACCCACGACCTGTTATCGCGTTACTTTAATAAATTAGTCTCGTGCTCAAAAATTGTTTTTTTATTTTAATCACTTAGTTTTACCGTTGTTTTTTTTCTTTTGTTCTAAATTCATTAACTGGACCTGTCCACTTCTTGTCTGTAATAGGAGAAGAAGGGGACAGCGTTTCATTGGCGCCCACTCGTTTTTATTATATAACATTGATCCTGGTTTCTAGGTGATTGGTGAGTCATATTTATTATCTTGTGTACTTTTTCAGCTTTGTGTATATTTTTTTTATATCATAGCAGTAGTGCTCGCGGCCTGGCACGCCCGGTGAAATACTGCGACCCAATAGACTCCAACCCTTATTTTGGGGTTGTTGGAAGAAATTAGGTACCCGTTATTTTCACAGGTCCGCATATTATATAAGTATTTTATTCTTTATATATATATTTTTATGTCTTCTGTTTCACTCACTACCTTTTTCACTTAGCGAGTTATCCAGATATTTCGTTATTTTCAACGGATTTTATTTTTGTACTACCTTCGGGGTGTTTTTTTTTTAATTTTTTAATTTTATTTTACATTTTCTTTTTCATATTTTTTAAATTTAAATAAAATTTTTATCAAATCAAGATGTCGCGGCCTTCAACCCCGACATTATATTTGTCACCGAATCCTTCGGCTGGTCCTTCATCACCTACATTACCTGCGGTGAAGGATGAGCCGTGCGTCAAGTGCAATGACGTTGCACCTGCTATTACGGTGGTATGCGACCGCAATAATTTATCCGAGCTCCTCAAGCTCAAGTTTAACGGGAAATCTTGTGTTCGGTCTTTCCTTATGCGACTCGAGGAGTTGCGTAAAGCGCGTGGTGTTGCGGACGACCGTATTTTTAGAATGATGCCTGAACTACTTACTGATAACGCGTTACACTGGTTCCGTTCGGTGCGAGATTATATCTCCGATTGGTCGCAGTTAGTAGATTCTATGAAAGAGGAGTTCGATATTCCTAACTACGACTACAAGCTGCTTAAGGAGATTAGGGAGCGCACTCAGGGTAGGTCAGAGAGCATGTCGATATACATTGCGATTATGCATGGCATGTTTAGTCGTTTGTCAAAACCTATTTCGGAAGAGGATAAATTGGAAATTTTACTTAATAATATTAGACCTTGCTATTCAAATGTTTTAGCTACATCAACCGAGGTTAATTCAGTTATGCAATTGCGTACCATCTGCAAGAGGTACGAGACTGTTATGGCTCGTTCGGCGGATTTTGTGGAACCGTCGACATCACTATCTTCGAAGGTTGCACCTGAATTTGCCTATGGTTATGACCAGTCTAGCAAGGGTCGTAGTAATTCTAATAATAATAACAATATTAATAAATGTAATGCAATCAATTCATTAGGTTCCTCAAGAAAATTGAAATGTTTTAAATGCGGTTTAGACGGGTTTTCTATTTTAAATTGTCCTACTTGTGCAAAGACATTAGTATGCAGGGTATGTGGCGAAAAAGGTGTCGCCATTAGTAATTGTCCTAAATGTAAGGGTGTTGCGTCACAGTCAAAAAACTAGTCAACGATAGTGCGTCGCCCAGTCCACCTAAGTTTGATCGCGAGGAATGGTCAAACTGGCTAAGTACAATACGTAATTTTTTCCAGTCTTATAGGGTGGCCACTATCTTTAATAAAATTCCTGTTGGTGACGTTCGTCCTTATGTTAAGGTTGGATTTGAAGGCTATCCTGATATAGAGCTTCAGGGTCTATTAGATTCAGGTTCAGCAATCACCATTTTAGGTGATAACTTTCATAATGTTTTTGTTGATAGGGGTCTTAACATTAAGACCGCCGATAATATTTTTGTAACTGCGGCTGGTGGTCAGCGCATGTATTCGTTAGGTTATTTAGATTTAAATTTTATTTTTGAAGGTTCTACTCATTGTCTTAGGGCTTTCATTATTCCACAAGTGGATTCACCACTTATTCTAGGTGTAGACTTTTGGTCTACATTCTCTATTTGTCCTAAATACTTACCTAAAATTAATTTTACTACTTTTAATAAATTTCAATTCTCTACCATATCGCATTTAGATATGGAAGCTACTCATCTGCAGCCGTATGATTCATTATCTCAAGTCGAGAAAGAGTTAGCAGATAATGTCACTAACCAATTTCTTCAAATTTCTGAGTCATGTAAAGGTTTAGGTAGAACTAATATTGTTACCCACTGTATAGATACAGGCGACGCCGAGCCAATCAGACAGCGGTGTTACCGTCTATCGCCGGAGAAGCAGAGGATAGTCGCAGAACAGGTTGACGAGATGTTACGTTTGAAGGTCATATCACCTGGCGAGAGTCCTTGGTCTTCCCCGGTGCTAGTCGTTGGAAAAAAGGATGGCAAGCCTCGTTTTTGTCTAGACAGTCGTAAATTAAATTCGTTAACTAAGAAGGATGCTTATAGTTTACCTTACATCTCCGAAATTCTTGATAACCTTAGAGACGCTAGATATTTGAGTTCTATTGATTTATCTAAAGCATTTTGGCAGGTTCCGTTACGCGCTGCAGATCGAGAAAAAACTTCTTTTTATGTTCCTGGTAGAGGGACTTTTCAATTTAATGTTATGCCTTTTGGGCTTACTAACGCACCAGCAACTCAACAGAGGCTGGTGGATACCTTATTTGGTCCAGAATTCGAGCAAAGGGTTTTTTGTTATTTAGATGACATAATTGTTGTTAGCAGCACTTTTGAGGAACATGTTTCCTTACTTCTGAGGGTTCTTAAAAAGCTTACCGGGGCTAATTTAACTATTAATTATGAAAAATGTCAATTCTTTCGTGACAATTTGAAGTATCTAGGCTACGTTATAGATGCGAGAGGTCTTCGTACTGATCCAGAAAAGGTTGAGGCTATATTGCAGTTCGCTACGCCTACATCAAAAAAGGAGGTGAAGCGATTTTTAGGTACAGCTTCGTGGTATCGTCGTTTCATTCCTCAATTCAGCACTATTGCTGGTCCATTAAATGCCTTAACGTCATCAAGGAAAAATGCACCACCTTTCAAGTGGACCGAGGAAGCTGAAAATTCGTTTCAGAAGTTAAAAAGTTGTTTAGGGAGTACTCCCATACTTAGTTGTCCAAAATTTGAATTACCATTTCAGGTTCACACTGATGCCAGTAATTATGGTATAGGCGGCATGTTGACTCAAATGGTAGATGGTATTGAACGTCCAATCGCTTTCATGAGCAGATCACTGTCGGGTGCTGAACGCAATTACAGCGTTACAGAACGAGAAGCACTTGCAGTACTTGTGGCTTTGGAGCATTGGCGATGCTATATTGAGAACGGGAAAACATTCACCGTCATCACTGATCATTCAGCGTTGAAGTGGTTTTTGTCCTTATCAAATCCTACAGGTCGCTTGGCTCGTTGGGGGGTTAGATTGTCAGGATTTGATTTCGTCATTGTTCATCGTAAGGGCAAAGATAACGTCATTCCGGATGCCTTGTCCCGTGCACCTCAGTTAGCTGCTATTTCTGTAAAACCTATAGTGCCACCCGTTACAACCGACGAGTGGTATCTTAATATTTTTAATGGTTGCTTAAATTCTCCTTCTAGTTTTCCTAATTACAATATCCGTGATGGAAAGTTGTATCGTTATATGTGTAGTAATAATGCTTTGGTCTCTGAATTTGAATGGAAGGAAGTCATTTATCAGGAGGAAAGGGCAAATATTTTAAAGTCTAATCACTCAGAACCGACTTGTGCTCACTTCGGGATTTTCAAAACATACAAAAGACTTTGTCTAAGATACTACTGGCCTGGTATGTACAAAGATACCGTTACCTTCTGTGCTGGGTGTGACGTCTGTTTAGCATATAAGGCGCCATCACACAACACGCTGGGTCTCATGGGCAAGGCTAAAGAGTGTACTCGTCCTTTCCAAATGATATCTATCGATTTAGTAGGTCCGTTACCGGTTTCCCGAAAACAGCATTCTTACCTTTTTGTAGTATGTTGTTGTTTTTCTAAGTATAGTATTTTGTTTCCATTAAGGCGCGCAACAGCTGCAGCTGTAACGAAGTGTCTTGAAGATGGAGTTTTTCTAGTACACGGAGTGCCGCAGTATGTTGTGTTAGATAATGGTTGTCAGTTTATCAGTAAGGAATTGAATAATATGTTTCTTAAATATAAAGTTCCAAATATTAATTTTACTCCAAAGTATACCCCACAGGTTAATACCGTTGAACGTTATAACAAAACCATTGTCACAGCTATATCATCTTATATCAACGATGATCATCGCACATGGGATGTCCATCTCCCTAAAATTCAATTCGCACTTAATAATTCAGTCAATGAATCGACTAAGTATACGCCGTCTTTTCTAGTCTATGGCAGAGAATTGGTTTCCTGCGGATCGTTTTATGAGTCTGCATCGGATGTAAATCCAAATGATGTCATTTTCAGGCCTCGCGATGAATATGTTGAGAATATAGGCGAGTTATCGAAGATCTTTAACGACGTTCAGTTGGCGTTATTCCACAGCCACGAAAAGAATGCAAGGCGTTACAATTTGCGTAGGAAACAAGCAGTGTACAATGTGGGTGATATAGTTTGGAAACGTACTTATTTCTTAAGCGATAAAGGTGCTAATTTTGCTAAGAAATTAGCTCCTAAATTTCAAAAGTGTAAGATAATCGCTAAGAAATCTTCACTTGTGTTTACTTTACAAGATATGTCTGGGAAGAGTATTGGGGATTGGCATATTAAAGATTTTAGATTGTCTAATAATTCTATATAATTTTTCATTTATAATTTTTTCTTTATTATTACTTTCTTGCTTTCATTTCTTAATAGGTCTAGCGTGATTTTGGAATTTTATTCGAGAGTAATTAGATTGGCAGCGAGTTCGAGATCAATGGTGGTTGTCGAAGATTTGGTATTTTAGGAAGGTCAACCCAAAGCCTTATCACTCAAGCGGATGATGACTTGTTAAATAAGCCATTTTTTTCTTCATACCTTAATTTTCTTTTAATTAAGGCCTCATCAAACGCAGCAGGGCGGTTAGTGACCCTGCACCTAACTAATATATTTGATCTTCTGGGCATCGCTATATTGTTCTCGAATCTTATCGTTAAGGACAAAAATTCGTTCTAGGATCACTTGTCATGAGTCAGCCTAATAATATTCTAGTTCTGATCTCTATTGTGTCAGAGTAAGTGTGATTGCAATTTCAGCAACTCCCACATAGTATGAATATGATGTATGATTGATGATGGTATGTATGGATCGTATGTATGTTGATGAGTGTTTCCGAGGTTTTTTTTTAACTACTTCGTCCTTGGCGGTTTTATCGTCGTCTTCTACGCCTAAAAACCTTTCTGTCGAGGGGGGGCAATGTCGCGTTGTTCAAAATTCCCGCGACATGGTGCCGTCGTTTTATTTCAAAAACGTTTTGGGCGTTGCCAGTCTAGCCGGAATTTCGTCTTTTTGGCACCAAGATTACCTTTTATGGTAATAAAATCTCTAAAATTTACGCCGGGCGGGGATATTAAAATATTAACCAATGGCAAGGCCATTCTAGGCTGAGGTCAATAACCGTGCGGCTCGGTACGTACAAGGCTGTTGCCTCGATCGCGCGGTCGCCAGCATTACCAAAGCTTGTGTCAAAGGATTAGGAACTATTTTGAAGCCTAAGTTAATTCCTCGTTCCTTACCTATTATAAATATTACTTTCTGCTGTTTTGCAATTCAAATAGTCGCCATAGTGCAACTTTATAATTTAATCTGTGATAAGTGTCGCCACTTCGAACTAGGTAAGTGAGTGAATATATATAGCTATATTTTATCTATTTATTTCGTGTTGCAATTATAGGTGCGTTGTAGCTTCGTTAAAATGTTTATATATTCTATGCCGTGCTAAATAGTGTTCTAGCACTTATCGTTGGTCTGGATTCTGGATAGCAACTGTATTTCATTAGCTGACCGTGTTATAGCTACCTAATTATAAATTGTATACTTATTCCTAATTCGCTATCCACGAATGCCATTATTTAACTGTTATTTTAGATTTTAGTTAGAATTTACTTGGTACTGCGACGGAATCTAGATTATTTGACTACCTCACAATTTTAATATGACCGTTATTTTAGTGGAAGCCTTGAGTTAAGTTCATATTTGAGTTTAGCCCTAAATATAAACGTATTTAATTGAAATCAAAGGTGCATAAGAAGGAATTATTATGTAATAATCCGGATTCCAAGGTACCAGATACGCACCTATAACTACCCTCTTCTATAATATTATTCGTAATTATAGGTATATATTTATTTTATTCTGTATTTATATAATCTAATGTATTTTATATTATTGTGTATTATTTATTGTGTTTTTTTTTCCCAACGCCTATTCCGAATATTCAGATTGCAAATATTAGTTGTAGTTACCTTCTACCTTTTTATAAATTTTCCATTGCTAAATCTGAATATTCGGATTAGTTTTTTTTTGCTACTCAGCTCCCTTTGTTTTTTTTTCCTTTTGTAAATGTCTCTGCCAATCGGATAATATTAATTGTATTGAGTTGTTATTTGGAGACGTTACCCGATTGGCAGATTTGGAAAGAGGCACACCGCCTTACACCGGATCTGTTAAATTCCAGGTTCGGTGGCGATTTAGTCCGGATTTCGATTACGTCCGGATTAGGATTTCGTTCGGAATTGGTTTTCATTCGGAATTGGATTTGGAGTATTCCGAGGATTGCCGAATATTCCACCGAGCTCCCTCACACCTGCCGAGCATTCCGTCGGACTTTTCACGTCGCTGCCTCGGCTGCTACCGTGGATACGCCTCGCCAAAGCTACGTGTTTATTTTGTAAACAATTTTAATACTTATCGGAGAAACCAGGATTAGTCACCCACGACCTGTTATCGCGTTACTTTAATAAATTAGTCTCGTGCTCAAAAATTGTTTTTTTATTTTAATCACTTAGTTTTACCGTTGTTTTTTTTCTTTTGTTCTAAATTCATTAACTGGACCTGTCCACTTCTTGTCTGTAATAGGAGAAGAAGGGGACAGCGTTTCAGTGTCATTTAAATCAATTCAGTACTTTTAGCTGGAAATCCGGACAGACATACAGAGTTAAAATCTCATTTATAATATCAATAAGAAATAAGCAATTAAATAATCATTTTGCTTTCCATGAAAAGAAAACTACACAAACCTCAAAGCCGGCAGTATATGGTCCAACAGCAGTGCATCTTGTGGTCTCTCAGCAGTCGTATTACCAAGTGACGGAGCTTTCTCTCCGAGCACTGACGTTAGAGCTTCCATCAGCCACTGAGAGTTCCACCAGCGAGGCGATACCAGGCCTCCGAACCACTAAAAAACAAAAATTTCTTACTTAGTATACCATGGACGTCAGGCCTCCGAACCACTGGAAACAATAAGGATTTCTACACTAAAGACGTTTGCTGAGGCAATTCTTAGACCGGTATTCCTTAAGGGAAATGTAAACGTGGTTGACCTAAGCAGACCTGGCGGCATCGTTCGATCGGAATTACTTAAGTAAATATTACAGCATTACATGGTAGCAGACATTCTTAGTGTGACTAAGTTCCTATCTAAATGAGGTTAAGAGACTCCAAAGTTCTCCACCATCCCGCTCGGTTTTGAGCTATTAATTCGCTTCAAGTGTTCCCTACTTTCTTTGCCTCTGCGATGATCGACCGCCGCGGCCATCGCGATGGCAGAATGAATTTAAATGAAATCGATAAATTCTGCTACGAGTACATTAATTGATCGATAGCAGAATAAATGTATGGTAGACGTCAATCGATCTTCAATCAAAGAATATAATGAAATAGAAAACTCAAACCGAATCTAGATGTGAAGTGATGACTGAGTTTGATATGCAGAAATAGAGTGTATTTGATAAAATATATTGCGTGATTGATTTCTAGAAATATGGTAAAACTGCTAACATATGATTAATTCATTACATAGACGATAATGCCTGGACTAATAATTACCTGCTGTGCTATCAACTTCGCAATGATCTTAGTATCGGAGAGGATAGAAGGAGAAAGCACTATAATTCCCCATCCTTCAGAAAACTGGCTTTCGCTGTCAACCACTATTATATCTGTAAGAAAAAGATTTATTTTCACATAATAACTTACTAACCATATAATATAATGAATATGAAATTAAAATCTGCCGACCGTATTTCGGTCAAGGCGACCAATCTCTACGGAGATTGGCCAGGTACGCAGGAGATATTATAGTGCACAAGTGTGTGCGCAAACACAGATGCCCTCTCTATTCCGTTACTCTCATAGTCCGATGGGACGGAAAGCCAACACGACCGGAGAGAGATACCCATATAATAATGACAATATAACTCACGTAATGACAACCTAACTAAACATAATGACTACATAAGTCAACATAATGACTACATAACTATGACACTGTGATTCTAGATTGATGAGCTCAATAACTCGCATAATAATGACAATATAACTCAACAAAATAACTGCAGTTTTACATCTATCTACATCACACAAGAGAGTATCATAAATAAGAGAGATAGAGAGAGTAAAATGAGTAAAATAAGATTGGGTGCTACTCATGGAGAAGGTATAAAAGAGAAGGTGGGTCTATGAAGTGAGTCGTGTGGCAATCGTGAGTCCATGACGTCATGATAGGGGCGGAGCTTCAGTGCCAGTGTAACGCAGTAGCTGTAACCACACGCTTGTGCAAGTAGTTTGACTAGTCACTACAAGGTTTCTATGTAAATGGGCAGGACTACAGTGTTCAATGCTCCCCTCGTCCCATACTTCACCCCCGCTCCGCGGCACACTATTTTTGTATGAAAATACACTTAGCCGCTGCTCCTCTTTTATTTCTTCTCCATGGTGCTACTATTCTACTGACTTTCTGTGCTTCACTGGGCTTCACTTCCGTGCATATCGTAAGAGTCGACGAAGAAACTCAGAGTCGTTCTCTTACGCGATGAGCTAGCAACTTGTTTCTAATCTTTAACTCTGGCCCCGCTATACTGAATGTAGCTATAGGATATCTTTCGAAATCTTGCAGTTCTGACTACCCTCTTTTTTTGGGAACACAGGCGTGTATACAGGGTGTAACAGAAAGGGTATGTTAAGCGAAAAGCTATGCAAATAGCACACTATAAAGAACCAATTTCCAAAATTTGAGACTCGAAATCACATGTTTATTTTTCAAGATTGTATGAACATTTCTGAGTTGTTTAGGAATTCTCCATACTATCTGGAAAAATAAACATGTGATTTTGAGTCTCAATTTTTGTGGATAGGTTCCTTTTAGTGGGCTATTTACATAGCTTTTCGCTTAATATACCCCTTTTGTTACACCCTGTATACACGTATACTGTATACTGTATATGTATGTATGTATTTTACTTACCAAACTTCGGTAATGGATAGGACGTGTTCAACTCAAAGGCGAACTGTTCAATTGTTTTCTGCACCCAATCCAGTAATGGCCTGAAAATAAACTCAATTTAATATTTAAGTACTTTCTAGACTTATGTAGGGTTTCGTCTAATGTTATCTAACTTCACACACATAGTTAAAATGCCTGTAACTTATATACGACATTTTACGTCGACTCTGTAACTTCCGAAGTAGAACTCACATCTAACTGCATTTTACACTTCGATAGGTCCTGGGTTCGAATCCCGGTAGGTGCAAACATTAATGATAATATCGATATTTGTTTCCGACTCATGGATGTGTCTATACTTGTATTTATATTACTATATTATTATATTATTATTGATGTATTTATACACCCTTGCTTAGTACCCACGACACAAGACCTTAGGGACCTTAGTGTGAGACTAGGTTAATGTGTTGTGAAGTGTGAATACACTCGAAAAATATAACCTACCTTCTAAATGAGAATGATTATTTATTTGCTGAAAACATCCTACTATAAAGTTATTATTACATTATTAGATCAGCTCCCCTAGCATGACCATGCATCGTAGATATCGTATCGTCTCTATTCAAAATTCAACAGGGCGGCTACATTTATCGTATTTTGACAGGCAGCATGTAGTCTGCACAAGTAGTAAGACCTGCGAAATTATCGACATTTAGCGATAAATCGGTTTATCATATCGTGTTTCGCAGGTCATACTACTTGTGCAGAGACATGTTCCGCCAAAAAATGTGGCAGTTACCCAAGACGACACAAGACTTTAAGGATCTTAATGTGAAACTAGGTTAATGTATTGTGAAGTGTGTGTCTGTAAATATAAGTACTCGAAAATCTGTATTTGGAGTGTTTTCACACAGACATCATTATCATCATCATCAGCCTATTGCAGTACACTGCTGGACGTAGGCCTCCCCCAGTATTGATAAATATAAATACACATATAGATATATATAAATAGGTATCAGGTCACCTACACAGAGCACGTCACAAGACTGACATGGGGGGTATTTGCCCATAGTCACCACGCTGGGCAGGCGGGTTGGTGACCGCAGTTTGTATTTCGGACTATGTTGTCAGTACGGGAGGTGCTGCTGCCCACCTCCCGGAAACCCTTAATCGCCTCGTACGATACCCACGGGCAGACATGGGGTGGTACGAATTCTACTCTGCCGGTACCACACGGGGTCACACAGACATTAAGCCTCATAAGGGGTACCCTAAGTTATATGTCTGTTTATAAACCTGTTATGTACACTTAGTATGCAATAAAATTATTTCATTTGATCATGACCTTCTTTCTATAATTAGTGGAGTAGTGTAAAAGTTTTGTAAAATTGACACATACCCTGACTCGTCCAATATGATCTGCTGGTCACTATACAAGCTGATCTCTGGTGGAGGTAACACCACGTTCTCCGGCTCACTGGTGGAACCTTCTGGCAGTTCTGTTGTGCTGGTACTTGGTAATGTTAAGGCTTTAGCTGTAAAGTTAAGATTTTAATGTTTATTACATACAGAATTATGTAAATTTCTATATAAAATTCTTTGATCGGGTCGAGAGAAATGTGTGAAATATGCTATGTATTTTTTAATTCATTATTATCTTCCTGTCCTTATCTCGTTATTTATGGAGTCGGTACAATATGGTTTGTTTTAAAATTCATAACACATAATTATTATGTATGCTAACTTAGCAAGCCAATATACATATATATAAACAGAGAAATTCTATGAGAAAATATCCCACTAAATTACTTTAAGTCACAACAACATGGTTAGAAAATCAACACCGGACTATCTAAAATACATTTTATACCAATATCAGATGGGATAATAATGTAAATCTTTACGTTGATTATCTTCAGTAATAAGTAGTGGAGCAGCCCTCCGTTGCAGGCGACATACTGTGATGGACACCATGTAGGGGGGCATAGGGGGGGATTCTGCAAACTCGTCCTGTAACTGAAAGAAATGATAAAATGTCATAAAAAAAGCTAAAGACTTAAACACTTGATAATACAGATTGAACAAACAATGCGAACCACTAATCTAATAATACGAAAACAAAATGGCTTCTCGCCATGTGAACTCTAAATTAACGGATTAACGAAGAAATTAGAAAAAGTAACTAAGACTAACTTAAAACCTATTATTAATCGTTCATCTAACTTCTCAAACTTTATCATATTTCTTCTTCTTCTTCTTCAGCCTATTGCAGTCCACTGCTGGAAGTAGGCCTCCCCGACGGCACGCCACAAGGCTACTGCCACAGGGGGGTTTTGCCCATAGTCACCACGCTGGGCAGGCGGGTTGGTGACCGCAGTGTGATTTTCGGACTATGTTGTCAGTACGGGAGGCGCTGCTGCCCACCTCCCGGAAACCCTTAATCGCCTTGTACGATACCCACGGGCAGGCAGGGGTGATACAAACTCTACTCTGTCGGCACCACGTGGCTAATTATCGTATTTAACCATTGTAAAATAACTTTATATCAAGGACCCGAAGAATGACCATCTCTCAATTGAGTACTTGCCATTAAGGGAAAAGTTACCACTAACAATGCATAAAATGCTAAATAACTTACCAATCTATGCCCAAGATAGAATCCTGCTTCTTCCGTAGAGACTATTGGCATGTTCGTCAGTGACACGTGGAACCTAAAAAAAATATTTACTTCTTACGGCTTCGGAATTAATTGTGCTCGACACATTAGTGAAATCTTCTTTTGAATTCGGCTTAACAGCATGTAGGTAGACTAAGAATTTCGCCAACCCTCCTTCGTACACTTCTATGTAACTGACATAATTATAGTTTTTTTGTTCGTCTTTCTGTATAGGTACTAAGGTTATAAAAATATTTTCGAAGCACCTATCGTTCTATTCGATTATTAGATACTTAATATAAGTAGGGCAGCAGGAAATATTGAACTAGTACAAACCTATCTCTGACAATAGTCAATCGGAAGGTGGCCCTGAAATGAGGTTCGTCCAGGCACGGGAACGTAGACCTTGCGTTGGTCAACCAGAATCTTGATATTGCGCATTTACTGAAATAATAAAAAAGAATCCCTCTAAGATATAAGCCTTTGTACATCTTGCTTATTATAAACTTTATTTATGAAAACCTTACTATGTACGATAAAGAATGAGCATAAGAAGAAAGAATCTTCTATATTCTTGCCCTGGGCTAATGTGGATTCAACGGAAGACATCAGCTGCATCTCCTTCCGTGCATGTCGTAAGAGTCGACTACGGTACTCAGGGGCGTTATCTCAGACGATGAGATTTATCACTAATCTTTTGCACCTACAAGCCTAGCATGGCCTGCGAAACGATATGATAAACCGATTTATCGACATTTAGCCTATCAAAAATACGATAAATATAGCCGCCATGTTGAATTTTGTATAGAGACGTTACGATATCGTACAATACGATATCCACGATGCGTGGTCATGCTAGGGTGGCTGGCTTTGTTATGCTAAGCCTGGCTGTAGGATCGGCTTCGTCTAACTACCGAATATTAGAACACAGCTATGTGTATGTACATCTATTATTTAAATACCTCATGTTTTAATTAATTGGATACTGGTTTAATCAATTATTCAGATTAAATAAACGCGAATGGAGATGTGCCACAACTAATCGATAGCTACCAGTGTTGTTCCTAGTAGATAGTTTTTTCTCCAACCAAAAAAAAACGATATCTATACTTACTGCTTATTATTTCCTGTTAGGAAAAATCCTCGTTGCTTGTCGTTTCTCTCAAGTTTTGTGACGAATCTCAGGCTTAATGTGTAGTTGTATTTGCGACGTAGTTTCTCCTATAAAAGTTAATAAAATATCAAGATGTAGGTAATCAATATGAAAGTAAGTATGTAGGTATTATTATAACTATATTTCAGTGCATCCTCTTATTGGAGTAATAAAAAGTTATATAGGTATTATGTCAAACGCACTTTGAACGTCACGTATTCATATTGTGTTGGCCATGCCTTTGACAATAAGATACAGTGAAATTAGAAAAGTCATCTAAACATTTAATCGCTAAGTTATTAGGCGACGTCAGCCCCATGTTGCGCTCCAAAATAGGTATTAGTATTGTTATAGCCCCACGTTGGGCGCCCAAATAGTATCGATATTATTAAAGCCCCACGTTGGGCGACAAAATAGGTATTGTCATTGTTATAGCCCACGCTAGGCGACAGAATAATATTGACATTGTTATTGCCCACGTTGGGCGACAAAATAGTATTGAGATTGTTATAGCCCCGCGTTGGGCACCTAAATTGTATTGACATTATTATAGCCCCACGTTGGGCGTCAAAATAGGTATTGTTATAGCCCCACGTTGGGCGCCAAAATAGGTATTGATATTGTTATAGCCCCACGTTGAACTCTCAATGAAGAATGAAAACATGTATTATTGCAACATAGCAATAAAATTTTGTCCTGATATTAGTGGGCACGTCCCTAGTTAAAGTGCACAACACTATAAATAGTTTAAAAAGGATAATACTCGTAGGTAGTCTGTTTTGTTGTGTTCTGTCGTTTATAAGTTCCATGAAAATGTAAAAGTTACCTATTTAAAATAAAAGGGTTAATATAGAAATAAAACATTTCTCATGGTTCCTTGTAAATTCTATATATCCTGTTAGAACTTACAAGGAACAAATAGACTGTTATCTTTTTAAAACTTATTTATAGCCTCGGGCATTCTCTCAGCAACTTATCATTAATTTCTGTACCCGCTATGCCTTAACGTAGCTGTGGGATCTCCCTTATGATCCTGCAGTTCTGGCTACGTCAATTTGGCAACATAGCCATGTCTTTGTATAAGAAAATTGCACCTTTACCTTAAACTCGTAATAAGTCTGGTCAGCTTGCGGATAGTCCAAAAACTTGACGATCTTCGGCCCCATGGTCCCTCCAGTCTTAAACAGGGCTCGTTCCGTTACGTTCATGTCTCTAACGTTTAGGACTACGTAGTTCGTGTCTCTGTCTACCTTGAAGTCTATTGATACTTCACCTAGGATCAAAAAAATTACATTAAATTAAAAATGTGTGGTAAATAGATTTGCCTTGTCTCTAATTAAGATTATTTTAGGTATTAAGTAAGAATAAAGAAGATTAGGAAAGAAAATATATTTGTAGTCGTAAATATATATTTGTTAGCCCATTCGAACCCAGAACATTTGATCCAGGAAGCAGGGTCGAGTTGAATATTTTTTGTTGTAATTTTTTACGTAGTCTATTTCAATATTTAATTCAATATTTTCATTATCCTAGGCTTGCAAACATTATTTTCTGAAGCCTACGACTTCGTCCGCGTAAAGGGGAATTTCGTATCAGCACTGCACCTATGCAAATTCTGGACTAGTCGCTAGTTACACATGTAAACCTTCTTCTTGAATCACTCTATCTGTATACCTCATTTTATTTAGAAATAGAAAGAATCAGAGAGAACGAAATCAGGTTTTTTGATAGATACAGTTTTCTGTATCATTAATTATCATCAATAGTTCCTAAAGAGTTTTCTACTCAATTCAATAGTACCTAGTCTGTATAAAGTTTGCACTATAAAAAACCCAAAGAAGCTGATTTCGCAAACACAAAACTAAACTTTTTAGTAGGATACATCAATATGGAAAAACGGCAAACTTCACTCATATCTTACAAATATGAGTGTTCTAATACATATATACATACATATAATCACGCCTTTATCCCTTACGGGGTAGGCAGAGCACCAAGGGCCGATAGAACCACATGGTGCCACTTCTGACCAGTTTTGAGGGTATAGTTGAGATATACAAGTTCGGTTAGTAGTGACAGGTGGTCAGCCCATCGTCTACAAATCACCAAGACCCTCTTGTCCCTCTACTGACTTGTACAGTATGCCTGGGAAGAGAAGCAGCTGTAGTATTATACGTTTTTGTTTTCACTCCCAGAGCAGCGTAGAAGAATGTTCTAATATTTACAAACAATGCTTCTTCAAAAGTAAGATTTCTATCTTCAAAAAAAAAACATGGTATAGGTATTCATCGAAATCCGTTAAGGATGGTAAGCGACTTTGTTTTATAAATGGGTCTGTCACTTACTCGTATATCTCTTCATCCTTACCTCTCAATTCGCCAGTAGTTAGGTTAGGGTGGAGCCACAGGCTGTAGTGTTTAGGGATCACGAATGGAGGCAGACGAGCTCCACGCCAAGGGAAGACGGCGCCTGATGTTGATATCCTCTCCCTGTGAAATAATAACATTGTGTAGCGGACTCAATTATCGGATTCAGACAGAACTAAAGTCCCTTGGACATCCTATAATCTAAAGGTGTATGACACGCTGTTGATTGACTGAGTGGTAATAAATCATTGGTCGCGACTCGACGTTCATCCTATGTGATGTTATATGCATACATATAACAGTCATACTTGTTAGCAGCCGCTGTGGAATCAGCCTCTGTTGGCTGCAGTCCTGGTATCAAAGAGTTGTCTCCACCACACGGGCAATCTGAAACAAGAATCAATAAAATAATATCTTATTTTTTATTTTGAATAAAATAATATCTTATATTTGTTAGAATAGCACCGCCCCATTATCTGCCCGTGGGCATCGCTGAAGGGTTTCCGGGAGGTAGGCAGCAGCATCTCCCGTGTTGACGACATAGTCCGAAAACGTACTGCGGTCACCACCCCGCCATCCCAGCCGTGGTGACTATACTGACGATGTGCATAAGGCTGAGAACACTACATCATCTATTGTAGCTACATACAGGCAAAGATAGCTACTGACTGGGTGCCTATAGACGGAAACTGGCATAGGGGAAGATACAGGAGGAGTCGAAGAGAGAAGAGACAAGTTTCAGTCAGAGTAGGCTACTACAACGGGAACAAGCCAAGTGGGACACGTTGTAACATAGTTATATAAACGAACCGGCTTGCGGCGTCGCGTAGACCACTAGCAACGCGGTCGCGAACATCGCAGCGAACACGAGCACGAGCAGGCATAGAGCGCGGCGTTGCGAGCAAACTGCTACAGGCGCTTCACGGAGATCGCGGGCTTCACGCGCTTTTTCCGTATCTGTAACAAGGAATATGTATTCTTATTCTTTATTGTACATACTTACATATAATAACGCCTTTATCCCTTACGGGGTAGGCAGAGCACACATTTAAAAAATTACAGGGTATTTTTTCGTGCCCACCGTTTACGAAAGCATAGAGGAAAATAATAAGATTTCATATAGTGTCATACTAACTGTTTCGATGCACCATTAGACTTTTCGCTGCCTCACAATTCCAGTCCTTGACACTTCTGAGATTCTATTAGTGCAATGTATAGTAATGTACTACATTACTAATGTATTGTAACGTATAGTAATGGAATCTAACTGTCAAGAACTGGAATTGTGAGTCGTGCATCGAAACTGTTAGTATGACATTAGCACTTTATTTCCACATCTTATTCTGTCTACATCTTATTCCTCTATGACGAAGGTTACGTATTCTATCATCATCATCATCATCATCAACATCATCATCAGCTTATTGCAGTCCACTGCTGGACGTAGGCCTCCAACAGGGCACGCCACCACACTACCATGGGAGGTATTCTATACATTAAATAAACTAAGTATATGCCCAAATAATTGCTGGCAAACGATTTTAATTCTTTGACAATTTTTTTATTGACATGATCGCGCAATATGTATGGCTTCCAGTGTATCTGTCTGTATTCTTAAAGGCAGTTTTAAATTTTAATTCCTGAAAAATGTTTGTTTCACGCGTCTATGTGCATTTATGCAAAAAACGCTATCAAAAAACTCAACTTTGGACTTTAATATCTTGGGGACCAGGCACTTCCCAGGTATGCTTCCATGGAGGAAAATTATCGTGATGATAAATCTGTAGTTTTCGGAAACATTGACGACCAAAAAACATCCTGTAGGTATATGAGTTCCTTAAGCAACTCTTACGACATGTGCGGAAGGAGATGCAGCTGATGTACTCGTAATCTGGTAATGCCCCGCATCAGCACAGTATTACAGATTGATCAGCTAATCTCAGATTCTTTCGATTTAAATGAAAATAGACGTGGTTCGTCCTGGGTACAAAAATGCTGAGTTGCGGGCCTTGGGGCAACCCCCGTGCCCGGGCAAATAATATCTGATACTAGAAGTTGCCCGCGCAGTCGTCCGCATAGACTACAAATTGTAGCCTATTTGCTTCTCCTAACTATACAGGATGTTTTTTTGTGGCCACCTTTAACGAAGGGTACGTACTCTATACATGAAATAAAGTAAGTTTATGCCAAAAAAATGCCGGGAAAAAATTTTTTTTTTTTTTTTTTTTAAATTTTTAAATTCCTTGATCGTGCGAAATTTATAGTGTCTAGTGTTTATGTTAGTTTTTTTTATAGACAGATATTAATTATTTTTCGTGAAAAAATCCTGCTACGCGCGTATATGTGCATTTATGCTGAAAAACGCAGTCTATTTACTCAATTTTGGACCCTAATATTTTGGAAACCAGACACTTCCCAGGTATGCTTCCATGTAGAAAAATGATCGTGATGATGAGGAGATTCCGTAGTTTTCGGGAACGTTGACGACCAAAAATCACCCTGTATGTATACAAAATTTCAAGAAGACTTATTGAGTGAATAAAGCGTAAAGTGACTGGTTAAGTGATAACAAATAAACAAACTTCTTTCGCATTTATAATATTAGTTTGATTTAATGTAGTTGATAAGAGTACCTATATAAGTAGCCGTACTTTTGCGTTTATGTGTGTGTTCTAACCAGAGGGGTAAGCACGAACCTTTTTACGCGGCGTAATGCTAGCGACGCGCTAAAAAAATCTATGTATGTGATTTGACAGTTTGACGCTAGCGTTACGGACTATCGAGAGGTTCGTGCTCACCCCACTGTTTTTCTCTCACTAACTTACTGCAGGTATCTATTTCTACCCTATGTCTATTGTCATGTTTCTATGTTGTTGTTGACACGGACATGTGTAATTTTCAAATAAATATATTATTTCTATACTAGGCTTACAACGTTTTTACGTACCTATCGTAAACCATTTACAAAATTGACGGAAATGATTAATTATGCACCAGCTAGCCCGTTAGATCGTAATCTAAAGGTCACTTTTATTTCTGGACCCCAAGGTTGTGTACATCGATTTATAAGACACGTGTTATTTACAAAATTGATCCGGTTATTTATTCTATAACTAGTGGCCGCCCACGACTTCGTACAATAGAGGACAGATGTAAATATGATCACTGACAAATTAGATCTTCTTCTTCTTCAGCCTATTACAGTCCACTGCTGGACGTAGGGCTCCCCCAGGGCACGCCACAAGGCTACTATCACAGGGGGGTTTTGCCCATAGTCACCACGCTGGGCAGGCGGGTTGGTGACCGCAGTGTGATTTTCACACTATGTTTTCAGTACGGGAGGCGCTGCTGCCCACCGGAAACCCTTAAATTGCTAGATCACCGCCAGAGAAATCGTGCCGAGTTCCTCAGTCGACTCTTACGACATGCACGTATGGAGATGCAGCTGATGTGTTCTAGTTAAACCCCACATCGACACAAAAAACGCAGCCAAACGTAATACATTATGTATAAGTTTTTGACGACGTCAAACCGCCTCTAGATAAATTTGTACCTAATATTATAAATGTCAAAGTTTGTGTTTGCTACTATTTCATCAGAATAACACATAGACTGTAAAGATCAAGGTTCACTAAGTCGTGGGCGTCCATTAGTAGATGTAACAAATACAAATATCTAATACTTAAACACTTGACAGCTAAAAGGTTCTCTAAGTGCGCCTTTTACGATTCAAGTGGATGTAGCGGAGCCATATTTAACACATACACATTAGGACACAGCTGTATTTCCGGAAATGAGGCAACCATAACTGCAGGATCATAAAGCAGATCCACAGCCACGTATTTAATATATAATAGCTTCCGAGAGGTTGAAATTGAGGTTGTTAGAGGAGGCCTATGTTCAGCAGTGAACTCATTAGATGATGATCATGATGACATACATAAGCACCTACAGTAAGCAGTGATAGCCCAATTGATCAGAGCCTTTACTGTTTCGGGATTATTTTATAAAGAGAAAGGTACAGTATACCCCTCCGATGAGACATGGAAACTCATCATTTATCGAAAACGCAAACCCATTTTTATTTCCCACTAATCTCCTTTACGTTTATCTAATAAATTCCAAAACTTCAAAATATGCACAATTTCCTAATGTGTTATCCGTAAAATCATTTCTCAAAGTTAGCTTAGATAAGATAGAAAATATAGCTTTCCGAGTTAATTAAGACGTGTGCCTTCCAAGCGGAGGGCATAAGTTCGATCCCACCGGTCGTGTCAGCTTACCGTCACATCGGTCTATGAGAGTGACGGAATAGAGAGTGCATCTGTGTTGTAAAGGTCTAACTACATGTACACTATAATATCACGTGCGTAGTTGGCTAATTTCCGTTGAAAATGACATCCAAATTCGGTCAAAGATATTATATAGGTAGGTATAGTAGGTACATATATATATAAGTAATAGGTATAGATTTTAACTTACCTGCCAAAAATGCGACATCGTCAAGATCTTGGTCCACCATGTTTCTCCAAGCCGCTGCTATAAATAAAATTAAATAATTTAGCTTAAAAACATTAGTTCATGTTACTCAGTACAAAACATTTATATGGAAAGTTTGTGTATGTTTGTTGCTCTTTTACACAAAAATTAGCCGACACATTTTGATGAAACTTAGCAGTTACATAGCTTATACATCAAAATAATATATAAGCTATACAGTTACCATAGATGAAGTCGCGGACGTACGCTAGTAGACAAAATATATACCTTTTACTCGTTTTTTGTAACGGTACTACGAATTTCGTAGCTCTGCTACAACATTGCTACGTTGTGTAGTAAGGTCGTAGTTAAGCTACGATATTCTATTTCTTATGTTTTCCTCTATGTTATTGCTAGACACTTAGTTTTTTTTCCGATCCGTCACCCTAGAGGGACAAAAGGGTGACAGATAGGATATTCCCACTATAGCTCATGGTAGTCATCCTCTACATTCGTAGTAGGCTCTCATAGAATTTCACTTATTTTTTACATATCGACAGTGGGAAGGCAAAAACGCTAAAACGCCACCAGTCGTGGTGGCGTTTTTTAGCGTTTTTGCCTTTCCACTGTCGATATTTATTCATAAATTAACGTCTTATTTTTATTTTTCTCAATAAAACCATTTGCCCCTTCTGTTACAATCAGTATTTACCTTTAGCAGATCCGTTCCTGTCGGCTTTGTATTTGCCAATGGGCTCCATCTGAATGCCTTCCATCTCACCACGTCCACGGCATTCCGAAAGACATCTGCTGACAGAAAATACTCCTATTCATATTCTTTATTAGGTACATATAAAACACAAATATTGGATAATGACAAATATGTAGGTACAGAGGCGAGCTTAACTCTAACCGAGGTTTCTTCCAACCAACCAGTTAAAATGACCGTTATTTGCAAGGAAGGAAATCACATGTACCCATAAAGTTTTCACTTAAGGGAAATACGGGAATAAAAACGGTAAGTGTAGGTAACGGTGGGTAAGGTAAGTGCGTTGTCTGTCGGTTTGTCTGGTTTTTTTCGACTAATCCCTAAAACTGGCTCTCTAAGGCTGCATTGATTTTGACGGAATTTTCACTGTCAGTATAGAGTAATTGATGTAATTAATTGTTTAGGCTACTTCTATTCCCAAAATACCAATGGAAACGTAAAATAACGTAATTTATAAAGTTTACGCACACACAGTCGCGGGCCACCGCTAGTGTTATCACGGACTTGCAGTATAAACAGTACCTATCTAAAGAGAAATAAACAGAAAACAAAGACTTGATATAAAGAAACAGACCCTAAAAAACAAAAAAGTCCCCTCCAAAAAACAACAAACAATAGGCTGCAAGAACGCAAAATGCAATTGTGCATTTGCCTTTTAAAACGACAACAACATTTTTTCAAATTGAAAAAGGCAAAGAAATAGCAGTGTCATTCAGCCTCCCCTATCATTAAATGTTGAAAGGACTAGGCTGTATAGCACGCATTCACGCATGCTTTTAATCGTTAAAATTTTTAGTTTTTCCCGCGTTTTTAGCACGCTTCCCTCCTGCCCCATTGACGGGGTTTCCTATGGGATTTTTCCCTTGACAAACAAGAAAAGTTTTGTTTGGTTTTACTAGGGCTGCGAGAAATTTTGTGAGTTTATTTATAGGGTGTCATTGTGTTTTAACACTTAAAAGATAGCTGATTTAGTGGGTATTCGGAGATTTTAAATTAAGGAGGAGCTTCACTAGAATACATGAGTTGAATAAAAAAGGTAAGTACCTATTAGCACACCACATTATTTATCGAAATATATATGTCTCTGATTTTAAAAATTACACATGAACCATGTTTTGAACCAATAAATAATAATCATTTTATTTCATCACCGATACACATTATTTAATAATATCTTGAAAATTACAGATACGGTATGTACGTATCCTTTTTATTTATTTTTTTGTTATTATTTATTAGTTTATGAGGATGTATGTAGGTGTGTAAGAATGTTTGTTGCTCTTTCATGCAAAAACTACCTACTGAATGGAGATTGATAAAACTTCACAATAATATAGCTTACATATCAGATAAACAGAAAAGCTACAATTCACTATCCCGGAAAAATATTTTTATCCCAGATAATTTCGATGTTTTGTTTATTTCTGCAGTCCATGCCGACGTAGTCGCGGGCGTCCACTGGCACTTAATAAAAGAGGAGAGGTAAACGCTGTCACTTAAACGGAAACGGATATCAATTACCTGGCAATATCCGGTGTAGACTTCAGGAAATTACAAAGAAAAACGGCCGATTGGTCTAGTCGGTAGTAGCAGGCTTGCGACGCCATAGGTCCTGGGTTCGAATCCCGGTAGGTGCAAACATTGATATGATGAATATCGATGTTTGTTTCCGAGTCATGGGTCTTTCTATACTTATCTATGTATTTATATACCGTTGCTTAGTACCCACGACACAGGACCTTAAGGATCTTAATGTGGGACTAGGTTAATGTGTTGTGTATTGTGTTTTTTTTTAGATAGGTATGCAATATCCGATGCATTGTTGACAATACATTTTAAATGGATAATTAGTACACACAACATCTCTTTCTATTTATATAAAAAAAAAACTACCTAACCAACGTTGTTTTGCCATATACCTCTACATTAAAACTGATTGGGGTGGGTGATATAAAGGTGAAAATTTTGGGTTCTATGCATTTTTTATTGCCACACCATAAAAAAGCCGAAAAAAATTGGATTGGACCACCCTTATCAATAAGGTATGAAAAATAGATTACGACCGATTCTCAGACCTACAGAATGTATATCCATAAAGTTTCACAAAAATCGGTCAAGCCGTTTCGGAGGAGTTTGATTACAAACACCGCGACAAGAGATTTTTATTTATTAGAAATTAAAAACACATCTTTATATTTTTATTTTAAGAGATATGTGCTAATGCGCATTTCAAATATATGTAGATTTTCTGCAAGCGGGCCTAAATTAAACACAGTTTGTACTCACCGAAATTACTTGAAATATCACTTTATTCCTCCAAAAACACAGTTAGTTCTCACTGAAATACAGTCTTATCACAAAATCGTTATAATTTTCGATAATTCCAAACGTATTTCGCGAAATAATATCAAGCACGTTTTCACAACACGCTTGTCAGGGAAAATATGGGGCTTTATCGATCGGGAGTACGTCGCTAAAATGCTTTTAAAAATTTATGGCGTCACTAGTGTCTACCCTAAAAGTATTACTTCATATGACGAGTGGAAACTTCTTTGTTATTCCACCGAGTAGCTTATCTTTGTGGAAGAACACTGACACTGCGTTGGAAAGGGATGGTTTTATTTATATTTATGGGGGTGGGAAGGAGAGGGGTGTTTGTTATTGTGTGTGCGAGGGTGAAATTTTGCTGTACGGGTGTTGAACCCTCTGTAAATGGGGTTTGTTTGGAGGGGATACTATTTGTTGCGAAATTAGATTGATTTTTAACTCGAATTGAAATAACATTTTACACTGTCAATTATATCAATTTACACAGTTTTGTGGTTGGGTGGTTATAAAATAGAATAAAAAGCTTAAATCTAGAATAATGAATATAATGCATGCTTATAAGAAAGCCTAAAATGTTTTGATAGAATAGATAGTAGAAGAATTTGTGCTCTATCAATGATAGGTTAAGACTAGCCCAACTAACAATAGTTGGTTGTATAGAAGACCATAGAACGTTTCGGGCTTACCAATCGGGGTTCTATTATTAGCCAAAGAAGGTAGTACGCCCATAGAAAGTGGCGCATTTATTTCTCAAATTTGCTCTAAATTGCATCTATAGAAGTATCTAGTATGACAATTTTGGCCTATACAGTTGATGTAACAGTAATTCAATTTCCTTTTGGTGATTTACAAGCCACCGCACCTTTTATACTGTAAAAGAGTTCATGATTCCATTATGACACTAACATTTATAATCCATTCGTTCATTTTACATTCGTTCACTGCTGTATCGCTGTGTTATTTAAGAGAAAGAAACACCAAGGAAAACTTACAAGTATTTGAAACGAAAAGAATACAAAATGACTACGAAAATATTATGGGTGATTTCGATTGATGTTTATACCTACAAATTTAATTATTGATAAATAAATACTTTACTTTCATTCGTTTTATTTTACATGAAAAACTAACACTCCTTATAAACTAGCACGGTAGACTCACCCCTTATCACGTGAGACTTAATGGGCTAGCTGGTGAAAAGTAGGTGTGTATTTTGCAAACTTCGGCCCCGACCTCTTTGGGGGATAATGGGCATGACTGTATGTATGTAAAAATTGACAAACAAACAAACATTGCCGCGAACTTTCATATTGTTATAATAATTGGTTGTATAATACTTACGATCGAGTTACAATGGTAGCCCATTTCGAGAGGCGGCTTCACTAGCAAGATAACTGGAGCAGTAGGCACATGAGCATATTACTTAAGGGCTAGTATACTAACGATAACGTAGATTAAGCAACCCAACGCGCGGCTTGGAATGGGATTGGTGAAATTTTTTGAGAAAAATTTGTGATGAAATTTTGCATTTTTTACATCCGATTCGTGGTCTTAGAAGATATACAATACCTATGCATTTATAAAATCACTACGATTTCCCGTAGGAGCAGGCTGAGCCTTAGTGCCAAGCTTACCTACTCCCCAGCGGAATTTGTTACGCCGGAACAATGAGGGATTTTCTGACAACTATTAAAAGTAAAAAAATTAGTACAAATCACCTGTATAGATGGCGTAAGCATCACCATCCCGAAATTCTGTTTTGTCATTGGACACCGTACAGGGGGAGGTGAAGGAGGGGAGCAGCTAGGGAGGGTGATGCGCGCACGCCATCTTTTTTTGACAGTTATTTTAACTTGTCAGAAAATCCCTCATTGATTGTTATTTACAGATAGACAAAGACATTAGCATAGCAAGGGTAAGCACGAACCTCTCGATAGTCCGTAACGCTAGTCCGTCAAACTGGCAATTCCCATAGATTTTGCTTGCTAGTCGCTAGCGTTACGCCACGTAAAAAGATTCGTGCTTACCCCACTGATGTGTTCCCGAAATGGGGTAGCGAGAACTGCAAGATCGTAAAGGAGACCCTACAGCCACGTTAGCAAAGCTAGAGCAGATGTAAATGATCAGTGACGAGTTGCTGGCGCATTTTTCGCCGTGCGTGAGTCTTTGCGAACAGACGTGTCATCTGATGTGGAAAAATATTTTTTGGTTAAAGCATTCTAAAGTGAACTCTATTCTGTATACGTCAAGTGTCAACAAGTTACTTTCTCAAAAATCGAGCCTAAATAATTCGTCTCGCTTGTTTAGTGCTGTGTCTCTTTTACGCATAGTGCTAAGTGCTGAGTGCAGTGTTATTAAACGGCCGCCGTGACATTGCAGATCCAAACAATGATTGAATCTATCTGTCCTTCAGATTCGGACGTTCTCTCGACTGATGATAATACTACTAAGACTAACACAAGCAGGCGAGTACTAAAAAGAAAGGGAAGAGATGATGATCTTATAACTTTGTTTGAGAAGTTTACGACTGATATTTCATCTAAGCTGAATTCATTCAACTCGAGTTTATGTAGTAAAATTCTAGCAGTTCAGGACGACATAAACACAGTAATTAAAAAAGATCTTGAGCGTATACAATCTGATATAAAAACGATCAATTCTAACCAGTCCCAAATATTTGCCGAAATGAACGACGTGAAAAACACCCTCAACTTTATTGATCAAGAACACAAAGAATTATGTGAAAAAGTTAATACAATTGAGGCAAGTTCTACAGCTATCAATAATGACTGTTCTACACTAAAGCTGGAGATAGTCAAGCTACAATCTGAGCTGAATAGTATGCAGCAGCACGACCGCCAAGACAACCTCGAAATATCTGGCATACCGGAATTATCAAGCGAAAATCTGATCGAATATGTTCTCACTATTGCCCGATATGTTGGAGTACAGATGACGCCCATCGATGTGGTACGTGCAGTCAGAGTTCAACCTCGTATGAAAAACAATGCAGGTCGGCCAAAATTAGTTGTGGCTAAACTTCAATCGAAGAAATTACGCGATTCTATTCTGTCGGGGGTACGAGCGAAGAAGGGTTTAAATACAGCGAATATCGGTATATCTGGCGAAGCTAAGAAAATTTATATAAATGAACATTTGACCCTAACTAATAAAATACTATACAAAAACGCTCGCGAAATATCGACCGCAAAAAACTACCAATTTACCTGGATACGCGACGGGAAAATATTCGTGAGAAAGGACGATACGTCACCAAAAATATTATTAAACCATTCTTCCAACTTGAAAAAAATTATTTAACTGTGTTTCCATTTCATTATTCAAATCTGTGCCTAACTATGTATGAAGAAGTCTTTATTCCCGTGACTAATGACTGTTTCATAATCAACAACAACGTACCATTTATCTTTGCACTAGCATTTATTATTATTTCAAATTCATTTATTTTTGTTGAGATTTATCTATACATTGTAAGAAAACGAAATAAAATAGATTATTATTTGAAAATAATCTTTTTCACTGGTTCAGTAATGCGTAAATTTTATTATAATAATTACCATTCAATAACTTAAAAATATTCTATCAAAATGTGCGCGGCTTACGCACAAAGTGTTTAGAATTATTTAATAGCATACTAACACATGATTATGACATTATACTTATTACCGAAACTTGGCTGCAAAGTGATATACTTGACACAGAATTATGTGATGGGAGGTATGACGTGTTCCGTTGTGACCGAAATCTTGAGTTAACAGGTAAACGTACCGGTGGCGGCGCAATGGTATGTATCCGGCACGAGCTTGGTGCATCAGTCCACAAGGACTGGTCATGTCAATTTATCGAATCAGTATGCTTAACAATTTCTTCGCATAAATTACAATCGATGGTGGACCTACACATTATCTTACCTTACATCCCACCTGAGGATGATCTTATATGTATAAGCCTCAACAATATTTACTCAATGTTGAAAAGTATCATTGATAAAAATCCTACGGACTATTACTTGTTGATAGGTGATTTTAATCTTTCATGCTTGGGTTGGACTGCTGGTGATTATGTGGTAAAACACATTGGTAGAATTGAAACACAGAATGCAGCTCAGGATTTTGTCGATAGTTTACATCTTTTAGGTCTTAATCAGTATAGCAACTTAAAAAATACTAGCGACAACACTCTCGACTTATGCTTTTGCAATCTTGCTCTATCTGTCATCTTAGCTGACCCTCTGGTAAAACTAGACCCCGCTCATCCTCCTTTCGACATAGTCATAACAGATCTGTATATGCGACCACTGAAGGAAAACTCTCAGCCAAGATATAATTTTAACAAATGTGATTACAATAAACTAAACGACCACTTCAAAAAAATTAACTGGGATACCATATTAGATGTTCAAAATATTGACACTGCTGTTGACATTTTCTACAGTAAACTTGACGAATGTTTTTCTCTGTATGTACCAGTAGCAGTTAAAAATCAAAGCTACCCCGTTTGGTACAGTCCTTCTCTGGTTAGAATAATAAAGGAAAAATCAATTGCTCATAGGCGCTGGAAAAAATTCGGTAACCCCAGAGACTACGACGAGTTTACTCTTCTTAGAAACCGTCAACAGAGAGTTACGAATATGTGCTTTGATCGGTTCACGAGGTGTGCTGAGGAAAACATTAAGCGCAACCCAAAATATTTTTGGTCGTACGTCAAATCCAAGCGTGGTGGTTCAAGTTATCCACAGCAATTCACATTAGGCACCGTTTCGTTTAAAGATGCTAGCACTATATGTACTGCGTTTAACGATTTCTTTGAGAGTGTATTCCTTAGGTCCAGTGAGCCTTTCACCGCACTGCCTAATTTTGAACTTTCTAATCACGATTCTATATCGCAAATCCACGTCAGTGTGGAACAGGTACACGATCTTTTAAAGTCTTTAGATATCTCTAAGGGTGCTGGTTGCGATGGAGTCCCTCCTATTCTGCTACGAAATTGTGCTAGCAGTTTGGCTCTCCCAGTCACCACACTTTTTAGGCGTTCGCTCAGGGACTGCATATTTCCTAACTTTTGGAAGAAAGCCCATATAATGCCTATTCATAAGAAAGGACCTAAAACTAAGATCGAAAACTATCGTCCCATATCAATCCTAAATACGCTTGGGAAAACATTCGAAAAAATTGTCTTTAAAAACATTTACCCCATAATTTCTAAAGGTTTACCCTTCTCGCAACATGGATTTCTCAAAGGCCGTTCCACTGTTACAAATCTATCGTTGTTCTCTGATTTTGTACTGGGAGGTATGGAAGGTGGCGGTCAGGTTGACGTGGTCTACACTGATTTCGAAAAAGCGTTCGATCGTGTGGACCACGTCATCCTTTTACGCAAACTTCAAGATCTGGGTATCTGTGGTGATCTGCTGCGATGGATCACGTCATATCTTCGGAATCGCTCACAAGCAGTTGTTCTGGGTGGTTTTAAATCGGACTTCATTTTGATACCTTCAGGTGTGCCACAAGGTTCCATACTCGGACCTCTTTTATACAATTCTTACATATACGATATCTATGGATGTTTTAATAATTCGCAACACTTATCGTTTGCTGACGACAAAAAGATATTTATCAAAATTAATTCCGTTGCAGACTGTGAAAAGTTACAAGCAGACCTGAATAATTTACATATATATTACATAAAAAACCGAATATCAGTCAATATTGCCAAGTGTCAGTGTATCAGTTTCAGTCGTAAAAATAAGCCCCTTTTGTATAATTATAACTTTGACGGTAATCAAATAGTAAGGGCTGATTCTGTCCGCGACCTGGGAGTTCTATTAGATTCAAAGATGTCAATGACTGCTCATATTGATAATATAATCAACAGGTCATACAGAAATCTGGGCTTTGTAATCCGCACATGCAAGCCGTTCCACGATTCTCACAGTCTCAATATTGTATACTACGCCTATGTAAAAGGCATCCTAGAATACGCCAGTTCCGTCTGGTCACCATTTTACGTCACACACGTTAACAGACTAGAACGTATACAAAAAAAATATATAAAGCATCTCAACTATAAATTCAAATTGCCGTCTTTAGATTATACTGCAAACTGTCGTAAAGGATGATGCAAAATCTTGGTACCCACCACCAATAGCTTAGTGTAGTACGTCATTGGATAGCTCTTTGTGAGCCTAACAATAATTATTATGGCCACTAGTTCCAAATCTTAGTCCGTTCAGAAATAACAGGTACTATAACATGCCAGTTGTAGCAAGAATAGAATAACGTTTTTATTATTATTTCATAATTCACTACCCTTTTGTACATCAATAGGAGTTATGAATCATTTCCTTACCTGCCCGGGAAGGCGGGCAGGGTACCAGCGGCGGGGGACGGGGGGAAGACCGAGCGCACGCGCAAGTGTCGACCGACGCAACGGATAGCTTCAGTCGTTCGTTTGTATTGTGTGTGTGACTGCGCTTCCCCGTCTTCCCGTACTATTCAGCGACTATTTACGACCATAGCATTGTTTTTAGACTCCGATAACCGTTTCTTTACGTTGACCCCGGCTTTCTCTTGGACTTTGGTGATACTTCTAACGAACTGTGAAGTGCTTTTCGAACTACTGTGAAAAAAATGGAACCTGCTCGCAACTGTGTGATGTGTCGTAGAGGGTTCTACCGCGGAAGATATCAGCGTCATCTTCTGACTGATTATCTCCCAAGACTACAACCAGAATTAGCAGCTTATATTCAAGACAATGGAGTCTTGGAGGTAAGATCATATTTTAATTACAATTAAAAGGTACCTTAGGTCTAAATGGTTGGGTCATATGTTATCATTTATGATTGATTACACTAACTAATCATTTATTCACTTACTCGTTGCGTAAACACGCACGTGGTCATTTTATGCTTAACTATATACCCATTATTTTGACTATTGTTATTTTTATGTTTACGTATTGGCTATTTTAAGAGGTGAACCGGTTGGTAAAATATATTGTTTATTGTTTCAGGTAGTATTTGACAATACGCGAAGTTTATGCCATCGATGTTGGCAAAGGGCTGAAAATGCTATCAGACCGCCTCCTATCCAAGAAGTACCCCAGGAACCACAACAACAAAATGTGGATGCTATTCATGTTCCCGAGTATTCAAGAGCACCAAACACACCGAGGCACTGTATATTTCACAACTGTCAAAACACAACTCGTTACAGGATCCCGAAAGTTGTAAAGATACATACATTTTGTGAGTATAGGATTTACATTCCCGACGGTGCAAGAGTGTGTCAAGAGCACCTCCAAAATAATAATTGGGCTGAACTACCCCAGAATTGTCTCGTGACTCATGACTTTAATGCAGCGCAGTTTAGTCACATTTGTGACATGATGAAAAATGCTTTGCAACACGGTTCTAGGTTGGATTTTAATGCCAGAGGTGCGTTATCCGATGAAGAGATGCATTTTTGGACCGGACGAAATAACGAACAATTCGATTCCATATTAGAGCAAACACCCTCACTAATCCAAGGATGCAGAAATCCTAGAACTGCACTGGGTATATATCTGACAAAACTGCGAACCGGTGATTCCAATCAAAGGCTTGCAAGTTTATTTAATATGACAAGACAAAACCTAGAGCGGCTAATAAAAAAAGCACGAGATTGTCTTACCGAGGAATATGTAGTTCTTCATCTAGGAATGGACCACGTTACAAGAAATAACATCAAAGAAAGGAACCTTACTATACCAAGAGCAATATATGGAGACGATGAAAACTCGAAGGCAATTATAATATGCGACGGAACATACATTTATATTCATAAAAGTGCCAACTTCCTGTTTCAGCGACAGTCATATAGCTTACACAAGTTTTAAAATCTGTTAAAGCCTTTCTTGATAGTATGCACAGATGGATACATCATTGATGTAAAGGGACCATACGCAGCCACGAAGACAGATGCTAACATTATGAGCAGCATTATGAACAACAATGAAAATCCGATTCATATTTTGTTGGAACCTAACGATGTATTTATATTGGATCGCGGATTTAGAGATAGCCTTGGTAACATAGAAGCTTGTGGCTATGAATACCATGTTCCACCATCAAAGGACAGAGCAGAATCTCAACTGACTACCGAACAAGCTAACGAATCTCGAATGGTTACCATGTGCCGGTGGGTAGTGGAAGTGGTTAACGGCAGATTCAAGCGAGATTTCAAACTGTTACGCCAAAAATATTTCAATAAGGCATTGCGAAGTATGTTCAATGATTTTAAAATAGCTGCCGCTATTTTGAACCATTTCCATCAACCAATCGTAGACAACCAATACGCCGATATGATTATAGAACAAATAAGATTGAAGTTAGATACGCCTAATATTTTATATAATTATGTCGAAAGGAAAAGATTAAATCAAAGAAGAGCTGATTTTGTGAGGTTAGAAGCTAATGATGTAGAATTCCCAAGATACACTGAAGAGGAAGTTATTTTATTGGCGTTAGGGACATATCAAATAAAGCTTGCGAGATCTTACTGCAGTGAGCATCTACAGAATGGAATATACACAATAGAGATTTATAGACAAAATGCACTTGAAGATTTGCCTGACTATGGTATAAATGAAAATTCTTCGCTCATGCGCGGTCGTATCCAATCTCGACATATTCGAGCAAGAATATATTATTGTTACATTTTAATCAACAATAATAACAATACCATCTCTGAATACTACTGTACATGCCTGACTGGGCGACGTACTGTAGGTACCTGTGCTCACATCGTGTCCATCGTGTGGTACCTAGGATACGCCAGGCACGAGGGATTTGTAGCCCCTGCCTTATTCCTTAATGATGTCTTACTAGATGAGGATCTGTAATATTTTATTTCATTTTGTTATCATTAATTATTTCGTTTTCATTTGTTTTGTTTCATATTGAAAGCATTTTATTTCATTTGTAATCATTGCATATTGTAAACTTACTTATTAAGCTTCGTTGCGGCTGTTGCTTCTTTTGTACATAATCAATGGTAAAAAGGAAACGTACAAAGGAAATCATAATCGTATTTTATTTCATTTTCTTAAGGTTTATTTTCATTTTTTATTAAAGGAAAATCCATATTACCCTGATATTATATTAGGCTGGCAATCAGATCTGACTATAAATCAAGACAGGCGCCATACTTATTCATATTCTATAAGATAATACCTTTTCAATGATATATCACACATCACTATTGGAGCGGGTACCAGATTTCATACAATCTCTTGCATCATCCTTTGGTTTACTAACTCTGAACGAACGTCGTACTCTGATGGACATGGGTCTGCTTTATGACATACTTAACGGACGTATAAACAGCCCAGAACTGCTTGCTAAAATTGAATTTAAAACACTTATTTACCGTACCCGAAACAAACACTTATTTAATATTCCTCTCCACGCAACACTTTATGGAAAAAATGCCGTACTTACAAGAATCACGCGCACATATAATGATAAATTTATTCATATTGACCTTTTTGCACTAAGTAAGAAAGCATTCATGGACCAAGTGAAAAAACATATTATTACATCAGAATACGAATCTCGATAAAATAACCTTTCATAAATTTCATCATATTATATTTATTGTTTAGCGTAAAGCTCCTTTTTCTTGGTGTGTTGTCACATTTCTACCAAACACAGTCATTGGTCACGGTTACTTACCAACACGCATCATCTGCTCAGTTTTGTTTTGTATAAGTATCTAATAATTCGCAATGTTGATGCGTTAGTCAAACTTATTTTCTGTTACCCTCAACGTTGAGGTGTAAAAAAAAAAAGCTGACGTGATACTTTGTGTTTAGAAGTTTATTTAATTTTAGGGCAGGTGACCATTTATGGAATCCATAACGTAACGTGTTACTCATGTCTATCGTAATATTGTGTTCTATTCTAATGTACCTAGGTTTGTGTGCGTAATTGAATTGTAACTACATAACTACCTCTAAAGATTGTATGTTATTTTAGCTTCTTCTTTTTCTTTATTTTTACTATCTATATTTATTATTGACATAAATAAGTTACACAATACAAATAGGTTTACGTAATCTTAGAAGAATAGAATTATAACCTATAGAAGTATAGTCCGAAGGCCGATTTTAGGAATTTTTATGGGTGCAAATTTGAACCAATCGCGGCTCTGTCATTCAGTGCTCAGCGGTCAGTGGCTACGTGTGTATGTCAACCTAAAGGACTTACCATGACGAAATGTGCACTGAGATCCTGCCAAAACTATGCTCAAAAACATAAGAAAATAAATAACATCACATTTCACCGGTAAATATTTGATGTTTTTACGTAATTTCATTGATAAAACAATAAATACACAATCAAATTTTCATATTTTTTTATCTGTCATTGAAAACAAAATGTTTCCATAAGTGTGAAATTTTACCCTATTTTTAAACATGCAGATTGTAGGTAAAAGTAGTTGGATCTACTTTGTCTTTGATTGATTGTGGAATTACCTGCAAGCTCTCTCACCGAATTATTTAAAACTATACATATTGTTACTATAATATTATGTTTAATTGAAATTAGATCTTTAAAATGGGCATCGTCCTTTCCTTTATTGAATGAAATAAAACCACGGAGAATGGCCTCACAGCTTTGTTGACATAATGACAAATTATTCAGAGGGACAATTTTTAACAGAATATTGTATTTTTTTGTCACACTTTTGGACCAATGATGTGGAAAAGTCCGATCATCTCCTTTTAATATATTTAATTTCACGATAATTCTACAAGAGTGTGCAAATCAGTATACTTCTCAGCATCAATAATAATTTTATCGACTATTTCCCCACATCTAGGGAAAAAACATTTTTAAGGCAACATTAATTTTATGTCATGCATACGTCAAGTCGATATTTTATGCATATTTTTTCGCCTTGCGTTTGGTTGGAACACACTTTCTATAGGTTATAATTCTATTCTTAGAAGCATCTATGAATATTTTTGTGCATTGTTATTTTTACGGGATGTTATAAGTATTATAGTTAGTAATGAACAATTAATTAATTAAAATGCACAGTGCCTTATTAAATTAAATAACGTCTTTAGTCATCTGCCCAGTCACCGAAAACAGCTGTACCAATGAAATTACTAGCTACTCTTAATAAATTACCTAAATCTAACACATTTAGGTACCTGCCTGTACCTATACAATGATGGGACAGCTGTTATCTTAAGTAGATATTAATTTTTCTATGCATGTTTGTTTGCTTAATGTAACCTAGAAACTACGCGGATAGCTATAATTGGCCTTACAAATAGCACATACTATTGTAACAAAATGTAATATGGCTGTTGTTATCCCAAATAAAATAAAATAAAAAGCGGGTGGGGCTGTGTCGGGGCACACGGCCGTTGGTTTTAACGTGAAACGTCTATGTTAGCGAATCGCTTTTAAAGTAAAAGATTGAAATGAAAACAAGATGGACGCTGTTTTAAGTATTTTAATAAAAAAAGAACAGGTACGTAATAGAAACATAAAATACATAGCAAATGTTTATATATTTATTGTCACTTTCTGGTTATTTTAAATAGCAGCCGCCCACGACTTCGTCCGCGTGAGGGGGCGTTGTACCCGTGCGAAGCCGGGCAGGTTGTTGTATAGACTGTAGCCTTCCTTGGTAAATGGGCTATCTAACACTGAAAGAATTTTTCAAATCAGACCAGTAGTTCCTCAGATTAGCGCGTTCAAACAAACAAACAAACAAACTCTTCAGCTTTATAATATTAGTATAGATATAAATACTGTCCAAATTACACTTATTTTTGTATAAATCAATCGGTTCAAATAAACTTGACAAACACACGAAAGAATCACCACGCTATAAAGTCGGAGTCACGAGTTACACTGAATAGAAACAAGCGTGAGCGCCGGTTTCGCACAGTTATCGCAGTATCCCTCCCCCGCCGCCCCGCTTGACCCCGACACGAACTCAATGTCATAACAGCGAGCTGACTATATAAGTGAAATATTTACACCACATTTTTGTTTCTAAGACCAATAGTTTTTTAATTATTAAGGTACGATGATATAGACCTTTTCGTTACGGTCCAGTTTTTAAACCTGGTACCCGTATGTGTCGGCGCGATTTTAAAGACGTTTCACGTCAAAAAATAAAATAAAATTGCCTGAGAGAATGCCCGGTTCCCTTATCGACTCTTACAACATGCACGGAAGAAGATCATCATCATCATCTGTCTATTGCAGTCCACTGCTGGACGTAGGCCTCCCCCAGGGCACGCCACAAGACTGCCATGGGGGGTATTTGCCCAGGCAGGCAGGCGAGTTGGTGATCGCAGTTTGTATTTTGGACTATGTTGTCAACACGGGAGGCGCTGCTGCCCACCTCCAAGGAAGATAATGCAACTGATGTATTCTAGTGAAGCCTCGCATCAGCACGGTTTACAGATAGGTAATCAGGGAAAAAATTAGTGTCCAATTACACGCAGTATCAATCGATTACCTACATTATGTTAAAGATAAAGGTTGATATTAACGTTTAGGTACAGTTGGACATAAAAGTCATATAATTTTTAAATATACCCAACAATGTGTTGACAAATAAGTGTACCCAAAACTTCAGTGTCATGGACAGAGGCGGCTCGTCCTAAGGAGCGCTGGTACAGTGCACTCCCACCCACGAAGATTACATAGGCTTCTATATTTATAATTATCTTCCAATTCTACTATGCTTATATAATAGTGCCAGTATAATAGTACTATGTATCGAGTGAAGCGCTAGCGATCGCGCTCCAATGAAACGGAATTTGGTACGATTCCTAGTACTGTATTCAATGAATGCGAAAGAAACATACCGACATAGGCCGGCGCGTGAAACGGAAGATTTCGTATGAAAAATTAGCCTAATCTGGAGCGCCGCTCACATGTATTCGTAGTGTGCGTTTGCGGCCACTAGATGTCGCTTAGTTCTAGTTAGAACGCGATATGGTTGTCTTTAATGTGTTTCATTAGGTCATCTGACTTTTGATGTGAAGTTGGATCGTTTCATTCAGTAACCGATTGAACACGCGGTGTTTCCAAACTGTAATTTTGCATGCTCATATTAAAAAATATGAACCCCCATCAAAAAATATCACGAGCCGCCTCTGGTCATGGAGGAGACTCTACGAGCGAATGCATTAGAGTTTCCCAGTCTTGCACGGAAGGCGAGGCAGATGATGTATTCCAGTTAAGCCCCGCATCAGCACAGGATATGCAAATTAGCAAATGCTAAAAGATTTTAAGTTAGGTTAAAAATCTGAAAACATGATAACTCTTTCTGTTTATGTTAAAAAAAAGCTCTATTTAGTACTTAGTCACTACATTTTGTTCCAAATAATAGTCTTATTTTAACAGATATTCCATAGTTTTAGCTGTCAAATGTTGTACTAAATAAACCTTAGACACGGTTTTTAAATAACTCCAATTTTTTACGATTATTTATTTTATTAACGACTGTACTTACGTTAAGAAAGAAAACAATCATTTGCTTGACGTGTTTATCTTAATTTTTTACTGTTTAAATTTAAATAAACATTGCTAAAGTTGCTACAATATTTTTTAAATATGATTTTTTTAAACAAACTAGAAATTGACATTGAAGAAAATTTTTAATAACGATATGCATTATTTAAAAGTCTTAATACTATTAATTTACTTATTTATAATATATAGCAATGAACTCATTAATGCAACCGATATATTAGAATCTAATGAAACTAATACCAGCAATGTTACAGATGTATATAACACAAATGAAAGTATAAAAACAGATATCAAAGTAAGATCAGTAGATGGGAACGACAATGAAACGTGTCCAGCTAATATAGCTAGAACTATAAAATGTGCACCTAACAACTATGTGAAAGTCGTATGCAATAATACAATGAATTATAAAACCGCTAAGGCGATTGCTTGTAAAACAGCTGAAAATGCGACTACTACAGAAACGGCTAAAAGTACTCCGGCTACTACAAGCCAGCCAAAAGTAGTCCATGAGGTTACTAATACCGACGAATATAACAAGCATACTATTGAATTAACTGACAGTGTTCCAAAATCCAAAGTAAATATTAAAACAACAACTAAAAGTCCTCAAAGTAATAAAGTCAAAGATGACAGTGACACGTCCAGAGATAGTGATTATTACTTTGATTATGACACGCATGAAGATAAATATACAAAAGCTGAAGATACCAATAAGGATAAGTGGATAAATAAACAGAAAAACTACATTTGCGTGAAAGAAAGCGGTAAAAAGAAGCAGGAGTCGCAATTTCCGAAGAAAAATACTGGTATAATAACTGTACATATCGATCAAAAGATTTATCACAAGAAAAAACCTAAAAAGATCTCAAAATTACAGAATAAAAAGAAAATTATCAGAACTCCGAACAAAGAAATAGCAGACGATATAAAAAAGATAAGACCTAAAGAAGGTGTAGAAGCAAAGAAAATGTTTTACAAAAATGCCAAAGAAGAAATAGTTGATACTTTGAATGGGAGAATTCTTAATATTTCAAAATATAACAATAACGTAATAGAGAAAAATGTTACAAAAGATATAAAAAACAAAACGAAAAAACTTAATACAAGAAAGAAGGTATCAAGAAGTATAAAAAAAGATAAGAAAGCAGCTCAAAAATTAAAATCTTTAATAATAAAAAACATAATAAATAAAATTTAAAATCGTAAATGTGGTTCCAAATATAGGTTATTTATTTAAGTAAAAAACCTATCTGTAACATTTTTCTATCAAACTATAACGTTTTATTCAAATTCATTCAGTTGGTTAGTTTTTTATTTATTTTATCTGTTCCCTCGGGGGAAAACCTCCTTTTATTTAATAATGTTTATTCATATGTACATATGTAGGTATAGGGAAATGTCAACTAGTGATTGGTTCACCCCGCGCTTAGAGCAAATTAAATAAGGGCATCTTATATGATATTCTGATGTATAGGCTACATAATTTCCAGGTTTCATCAAAATTCATTGGATATTTTTTATTTGAAAGACTAACAACCATCCAAACATACATCTCACAAAATTTTTAGGATCTGGAATAACAGCCCAAATTTTTAATACATTTTTTTAATAATGCGTCTGCATAAACCATTCCAAATGTTCTAAATACTCTGTAGGACTCATTATTACTGTCGAATTCGGTACAAGGACAGTGTCTCTTACACCTGTGTCTTCAACTAATTTTTCCCCAAATAATTTCATGACGTCAAGCAGCTCGTTCATTTGCTTATCGATCTGCTCTTCGAACACGTTCCGGAATGTCCCACCGTTCGTAAGATCAGTCATAATGCTCATAGCTGCAATATCTGCATCGCTATTGGATGCTTTAATAAGTGCTTCACCATTGTCTATTGTATTTTTAAGAATGTCTTCATTATTAGCGTCAACTTCTTCGGGATTATCGTCGAATTCTTCATTTTCCTGGTTTGTTTCTTCATTGTCCTGATCTGTTTCTTCATTTTCATTATTAAAGGCTAAGTTAGCTGTTGGTTTAATATTAGTGCATAGTTAAAAGTTATAGTTATAGGTTTACCAAATTATGATAGCTAGAACTAAAGTATCACGAAAGAGATACCACAGTTTAGTGAAGTACAGAAGGGCCAGATGTAGAAGATCAGAGACAAGTTGCTACCTCATCGCCTAAGCAAACACCCTTGAGTTTGTTAGTCGACTCCTACGACTCACACGGAAGAAGTGCTACTGGTGATGTTTCGTTAACTTTGCGAATTTCGCTATGCCTCCTGAGTATCATTATCATATTTTCTCGTATTTACATCCTTACCTAAATCTTCTTTTATCTCACTTATTTCTTTCTCCGATTGTAAATCAATTAATAAATTATTTAAATTGTTTTTGCTATTTTCCAGATATCTGATATCATTTTCTAATGGCGTCTCTTTGCACCAAGCTACCAAAAATGCATTAATTAATATAAATAGCATTTTCAAAAGTAATATCATGTCTTTCCTGATTACGTAACATTTTAATGTCGCTACGTACTTACACTTTTTTACATCAACAGCAGAGATATTAATCGAAAAATAACTGATTAATGAGTTTTCGTTCTATAATCACTTATTAGAACTTGGAAACCAATTTCGAGCGATTGGCGACGCATCATCGATGTTTGTCTCTCAAACGCGGGGTCTTCATGAGCGCGCGATAGCGCGCTACGGGCTACAGGCCTTAGGGGTAACCCCTGTGCCCGGGCAACGTCTCAAATTCATAAATTTGCGGCCGAACTGCCGGTGATTTTACATTACCGTCAGGTACCTAATAATAAATTCTACTGAATGACAGCTTAGTACGATAGCTTGGTAGGTACCTACTTGAATAAAACATAACATAGCTTAGACAAAACGACTTGCATTATTGCATTTATACGTTTGTATCCGTATCTTCTTGAAGACTTGTTGCGCGATTGTAAACAATGTATTAAGAAATTATAGATACTTAACTTTAAGTAGCACGGAACAAAACATTTCATTAGGTTTGTGACGTATGCGTCGTGTTTTATTTTGTAGTCGTGTTTTCAAAAAGTTACTTTGCTAGATAATTGGTTTTGGTATTTAAATAGCAGATTATTATCATTTAGGGTGGTATCCCCAATAGGGTTGTGTAAGATTATTCTGTACAGTAATCAGAGTTTTCTGTGGGAAAAGCTGGAAGGGTGCAGGTGTAATTTTCTTGTGAAAATCAAAAATTATTTGTTAATGTCTTGTATGTGTCCGTAAAGTGATGTTTTCTGGTAGATAAGTTATATTCTGATTACTTGTGATGTGATTCTAGTGCGTGTGCATGGTTTTATACGCAGGTAAGCTGAGTAAAACTTTATCCGGAATACGATCTCTTCATGGGCCCATGTAAGTTGTTTCTGCAATTATTTTTCATTTTGACTAACTTTACACTTGTTTTTGAGGCTTTTCCCGACGTTTCCATTCATCATCATCATCGTCATCCCATAAATTCTGAAATCATTTACTAAAGACAATGGCTTAGTTCCCCTTGCCTTTCCTTCGGGATAAACTAAATAAAAAAAATACACAGTAATCAATGCATTTAGCCCAGTATCGATTTTTAATATATGGCATTTTTATATATCTGATTTTTTAATTATGGTTTTCCTTGGAAAAAAATAATATCATCAACAAGTAAAAAATATATTGTTACTGTTAGGCTAATACAAACTTTGGTCTAACTTTTTAGAATGATAGGTACCTATTCCTCTAACATGGCAGAGAAGTAAACAGACAAGATAATTAGAACGGGTAGAGTCCGTTTTATAGAATAAATTCTATGCCTTATTTCGGATCATTTTTTATTTACAGTAACACAGATAATGTAGTCAAACGCCATCATCCAATATATAATCTGTGACATGCAATAAATGAATCTAATCTAATCCAAAAAAAAACTATTCGGTGAAATTTAAAAGCATAAAATGATACTTCCCGGAAAATGCCTGTATTTTGTAAATACAACTCGCAAAGGAATTAAGATGCAACGATGTGTAGTTATCGATATATTAGCATCGAATAAATTTCAAATTTGCACTTCCCTAAATGCCTTACACCGGTTTGACATTGATTGATTGACAAATGTCAGGGATTCGGCGGGAAAAACTGGAAGGGTGCAGGTGTAATTTTCTTGTGAAAATGAAAAATTATTTGTAAATGGCTTGCATGTGTCCGTAAAGTGATGTTTTCTGGTAGATAAGTTATATTTTGATTACTTGTGCTGTGAATCTAGTGCGTGTGCATGGTTTTATACGCAGGTAAGCCGAGTGAAACTTTAGCCGGATTACGATCTCTTCATGGGCGCATGTAAGTTGTTTCTGCAATAATTTTTCATTTTGACTAACTTTACACTTGTTCTTGAGGATTTTCCCGACGTTTCCATTCATCATCATCATTACCATCCATCATAAATTCAGAATACATTTTACTTAACAATGATTAGGCTGTATGGGCTTAGTTCCCCATGCCTTTCCTTCGGGATAAACTAAAAAAAAAAAAAAATTGACAGATGTCAGATTTTGTTTGGGGGCCGAGCGAGCAGTTGATCGTTGTTTTTAGGGATTTCTTCTTAATTTTCAACTATTTGTAATAATTATTTCAAAAATCTGTGAATAAATTCCTAAAATGGCTGTAAGTATCATCTACTGTACGCGATAACCTATATCTACAGCATTATTTAATCACACACCAGCATAACCTCACTTCTGCCGCTAAAACAGTTTTTGTTTATAACACCGCAAATACCACGTAAATATTATCAATTCCTACAGTCAATAGCAGCTGCCCAAGTGCAAGAAGTGCGCTCTATAACACGTATCGAGCGAATTGGTGCACATTCTCACATTCGCGGACTCGGTCTCGATGATTCTTTGGAGCCACGGGCAGTTTCCCAGGGCATGGTGGGCCAGAAGATGGCGAGAAAAGCCGCCGGAGTCGTCCTACAGATGATTCGAGAAGGTACTTATTGAGTTAACATCTTGGTTGCCATGGTAACTTACATTGCTTGGGTGTTTTGAAATTTCTTGTTCACATTTTTAGTACTTAATGTATTGAAAATTGGTGCTAATTATAATAAATAGATATTATATTATGTTGTCTTGTTACTCGTACTTATTCTGTAATACAACCCACAGGCAAAATAGCAGGTCGTGCAATTTTGTTAGCCGGTCAGCCGGGCACAGGGAAGACTGCAATCGCCATGGGCCTCGCACAAGCTCTGGGCCCTGATACACCATTCACAAGCATGGCTGGTAAGTTGTATGTTACATACATATAACAAGAAAGAAAGAAATCATTTATTCAGCATTTACACACACAATATGGTCGATTCTGGCAGTCACACTTAAACCTAAACATAAATTTAGTCCTACCTGTCCTTTTCTCTCTCAGCCATTTATGTTAAGAACGGAAAGAGATAGACCTGACTAAGATTAGGTTTATGTTGTGACGGTCAGAATCAACCCTAATATAACCAAATAGAAAAAATACTTATGCTGATTTTTTTTTTTAAGTTGGGTATTCAGAGTGTATCACATGGGTGTGTTCCTGTTATAGGGTAGCTTGAACTGTTGTACTTAATAATAAAGGTAATCCTATTGGTACCACCATGGAGAAGGTATAAAAGAGGAGATGGGACTATGAAGTGAGTCGTGTGGCAATCTTGAGGCCATGACGTCATGATAGGGGCGGAGCTTCAGCTCCAGTGTAATGCAGTAGCTGTAACCACACATTTGTGCTCCGAAATGTAACTGTATTAAAATTACAAAGACACTAGTGCTTTTACCAGGGGACTTTTTTACTAAAACATAGTATAATACTGCCATCTGGTGATGAGTAATTGCACTAGTAAGACAATCTTGAACCATATTGATAATGAGCAAGTAGTTTGACTAGCCACTACAAGGTGGTTTCTATGTAAATGGGCAGGGCTACAGTGTTCAATGCTCCCCTCGTCCCATACTGACCTCACCCCCACTCCGCGGCACACTGTTTCTATATGAAAATATACTTAGCCTCTACTCCTCTTTTATTTCTTCTCCATGGGCACCTCAGATCAGTGACAAGTTGATAGTTTATTGTCTAGGACAGGGGTTCCCAAACTTTTTTTCTCATAGACCCCTTCAAAAATTAACTGGTTCCTAGGTGGACCTCCTACAGGCCTACACCACAAACAAATTAATTGTTAACCCCCATTTTTTCACGTCAACTTAGATCCCCATCACATCTCCTGTGGGCCCCGGGGGGTCCACTGTGACTGCTTTCACACAAACTGCTTTCACTGCAAACACACCATCAACCTAGCACACAATATTTACATTGCTGCTACACTGAAACTATTTAATTTATTAATCATCAACATAATAATTTCTTTACCAACTTTTTACAGTCCTGAAGATTCCACAAGTGATGTGCATAAGTTCTTAATTCAATTATGTACCATATTTTCTTGCTCTAGGTTCAGAAATATATTCTCTTGAGATGAGCAAAACTGAAGCACTGACCCAAGCTATAAGAAAGTCTATTGGCATAAGAATTAAGTGAGTACATTCACAAACTTTTTTACCTAACTTCAACACTAACTAACCTTTTAAAGATAATTCCTTCACTTCCAACAGTACTGCTAGTTTTTAACCCTTGACGCAAAAAGAGGGGTGTTATAAGTGTCTGTGGCATCATGATGATTATAGTTATGACTAAACTGATAACCAATTTTAATTCTGTTTCTTTTTGTTTGAAAGATGGGTTAGTCAAGAGTGTTTTAGCTATGTTTCGTGTAATTTGTTTTTTGTGTTTGTAACATTGTTGACAAATAAAATATTTATTGCTATTTTATATTGTGAGACAACAGAAAAATGAAAAAATATTATATGTAATCAGTGGGTATTTGATAGCCATATCTTTTACTAGCTGTTGCCCACGATTCCGCGTGGACTGCAGAAAAAACAAAATATCGAAATTATCCGGGATAAAAATATTTTCCCGGGATAAAAAGTAGCCTATGCATTAATCCAGGGTGTCAGCTAACTCCATACCAAATTTTCTTAAATTCTCTCCAGCCGTTTAGACTTGAAGAAGTAACAAACAAACACACTCACTTTCGTCTTTATAATATTAAGTGTGATTTTTTCATAGGGAAGAATCAGAGATCATTGAAGGAGAAGTAGTAGAGGTGGTGATAGAACGATCTGCCGGAGGTGGCGGAGCCAGGGTCGGGAAACTCACGCTGAAGACCACAGACATGGAGACCAACTACGATATGGGGGCCAAGATGATTGATTCTATGCTTAAAGAGAAGGTTGGTTCAGATTTTAGGATTCTGGACCTCTTAATTTGATAAAAGTGAATGATCTTTTAACGCGTATACCCTCAAAATTGGTCAGAAGTATATGTACCATGTGGTTCTATCGGCCCTTGGTGCTCTGCCTACCCCGTAAGGGATTAAAGGCGTGATTGTATGTATCTTTTAACGCATTTACTGCCTGCTACTGCGTATTTGCGTCCTTCTGGCTTTCTAGTGCGCCGATGACGCGTATATGAGTCCTCTTGGCTTTCTAGTGATGTCGCCGACGCGTATACACGTCCTCACACTAGGTGTTGAATTGACTGCAAATGCAGAAAAAGAAAAAATCATTTAGGGTGACTTGAGTTGGGGGAGGGCTTATGTATGTTGAGCAGTGGACTTGTCATGGCTGAAAATGATGACGATGAGGGTCCTGGACTTCAATGTTAATAGGATAAAAGGGAAAGATCTTTGACATCTGACCCGCCCCCTGATTACCTCATTAGCAATGGCAAAGCCGAAGCAAAGCGATAGCGAAAATTGTACAATATTAGCATTGAAATGTCAAAGTTCCTTTGAAATTCGTTTTACGTAATACTAGCTTGACAAGCAATCAGCGATTTTTGTACAATTTTCGCTATCGCTTTGCTTCGGCTTTGCCATTGCTAATGAGGTAATCAGGGGGCCCGGCTATGATGAACGTGGCTATGATAGACGTGGCTATGATAGACGTGGCTATGATAGACGTGGCTATGATGAACGTGGCTATGATAGACGTGGCTATGATGAACGTGGCTATGATAGACGTGGCTATGATAGACGTGGCTATGATGGACGTGGCTATGATAGACGTGGCTATGATAGACGTGGCTATGATAGACGTGGCTATGATAGACGTGGCTATGATAGACGTGGCTATGATAGACGTGGCTATGATAGACGTGGCTATGATGAACGTGGCTATGATGAACGTGGCTATGATAGACGTGGCTATGATAGACGTGGCTATGATAGACGTGGCTATGATAGACGTGGCTATGATAGACGTGGCTATGATGAACGTGGCTATGATAGACGTGGCTATGATAGACGTGGCTATGATGAACGTGGCTATGATAGACGTGGCTATGATAAACATAGCTATGATAGACGTGGCTATGATAAACATAGCTATGATAGACGTGGCTATGATAGACGTGGCTATGATAGACGTGGCTATGATAGACGTGGCTATGATAGACGTGGCTATGATGAACGTGGCTATGATAGACGTGGCTATGATAGACGTGGCTATGATAGACGTGGCTATGATAGACGTGGCTATGATAGACGTGGCTATGATAGACGTGGCTATGATAGACGTGGCTATGATAGACGTGGCTATGATAGACGTGGCTATGATAGACGTGGCTATGATAGACGTGGCTATGATGAACGTGGCTATGATAGACGTGGCCATGACATCGCCCTTATGCTTCTGCTGTTCTAGTTACCCCATGTAGAACACGGCTGTGTTCTCAAAATGAGGTATCCAAAACTGCAGGATAACAAAAGAAATCCTTTAGACACGTTTAACATAGCAGGGTCTGATGTAAACATCAACTGATGCGAAAAGTTGCCAGCTCATCATCACCGTTACCTTAGTCGACTCTTACGACATGCACGGAAGGAGATGCAGCTGATGTATTCTAGTGAAGTCTGGGAAAGCTTGACTTAAGTCCCTGTGTCCCCCAGCTGTGGCAGAGGGCCTCCACAGATCTCATCCCGTTCGGTTCTGAGCGTCGCGTTGTATTTCGCTCCAGGGCTTCGCTTCTTTCTTCGCCTCTGCGATGATTGTAAGCCGCCAGGTCTGCTTCTTGGTCTGGGAAGGCTTGCTGAATATAAAGATATTTGTTTCAGATTCAAGCCGGAGATGTTATAACAATAGATAAAGCGACAGGCAAAATTAACAAGCTTGGACGTAGTTTTGCACGTGCCAGGGATTATGATGCTACAGGTACCTAAATATTTAATATTCACACACTTCACAACACATTAACCTAGTCCCACACTAAGATCCCTAAGGTCTTGTGTCGTGGGTACTAAGCAACGGTACTAGCAGGGGCGGCTCCTGATATTTTTAGATGGGGGTTCACATTTTTTTAAATATGAGCGCATGCAAAATTACAGTTTGGAAACACCGCCCGTGTTCACTCCCTTATCGAATGAAATGATCACCACTCTTATTAAAATTCAGATGACCTAATGAAACACATTAAAGACAACCATATCGCGTTCTAACTCGGACTACGCGACATCTAGTGGCCGCATACGCACACTACGAATTAATGTGAGCGGAGCTCCAGATAAATCTTCTGTTTCACGCGCCGGCCTATGTCGGTATGTCTCTTTCGCACTCATTGAATACAGTACTAGGAATCGTGCCAAATTTCTTTTCATTGGATACATAAGATTACAACTTACTTGAGTGAGGCGAACGCGTAGACACTATTGTATAAACATAGTAGAATTGAAAGATAATTATAAATATAGAGAAATATGGATTGCTTATGTAATCTTCGTGGGTGGGAGTGCACCGCACCAGCGCTCCTTAAGACGAGCCGCCAGTGGGTACAAGTATATAAATATATATTTATTATTATTAATGTTTGCACCTACCGGGATTCGAACAATCAGTCAATATTCCATAACTTTTGGTATTCAATATCATATTTAAACAAACGTTATCTCATATTTAGACGCGTTTTTTGTAATAACACCTGGAATGTCGTATTTACCTATGTTCATATCTAATCAAAAGCCAAAAAAAAAGTTCCAATCTTTTAGCTTTTAAATTGCTAAATTTTATATTATTGCTATTTTTATATATTATTTATTTCTATTTAACTTCCTTAGGTCAACAAGCTCGCTTCGTACAATGTCCAGAAGGGGAGCTGCAGAAACGTAAAGAGGTCGTCCACACGGTCACGTTACATGAAGTGGACGTCATCAACTCGAGAACGCATGGGTTTCTAGCTCTGTTCTCTGGTAAGGCATCACATTTTTACTAGATTCACTGCACTGTAATTACCCGACTGCGCCAGAATTAGGAAATAGATGATAATTAGCTTCATTATAATGTAATTAAATAAAAATAAAAAATAAAAAAAATTGAAAATATCCAGTCAACATAATCTTGCTTTCACATTTATAATTTTACATAGTTTGAATTCAATACAGTGTAATTTAGAAAATAGTGAACCAATATAATGTAAAATTATTAATAAAGAAATGGAAAAAATTCCTCACCCGGGTGGGAATCGAACCCACGACCTCTGCATTCCGCGTGCCAGCGCTCTCGCCACTGAGCCACCGGGTCAATTACTCGGATGACGAATTTTACCATCTCTTTTCTAAATTACATATTGGCAACGTTATTTTTCATCCCGATAGCTATACACTAGCCAAATCTCGGCAAACAAATCTGAATCCCTCAGCACAATGTTTAAAGATGAAACGATCAACCATATCCTAACGGATTATATTAATGGAGAAGTGTTTATTTTATACATTTATCTTAGTCAAGATATTATATATTATAAAATTATTAATAAAGAAATGGAAAAAATTCCTCACCCAATATAATGTATAATGACTTTAAATTATTATACATTATTAATTTGTTCAAAACACAGTAAATAAAGTAATTAATTAAGTACATTTATTATTAGATCAGAGAAATATTTTGATGTGGTATGCAAATATTTTATTTAGTACACTACAATAAATTATTATATTATTAATATTACACAACATTAAATATTGTATTTTCAACAACTTTACAAAATGTACAATTATAACTATTATATTAAGTATTAAACTAAAAAAAATATCTAAAATAGTAACTAATTAATGTATTATAGTGAAGGCCCATATCAGCACAGGACAGCCTATGCATTACATTAGAAAAAGTATTGAAATTTCCTTCTTATACAGGGTGTTTTTTTGTGGCCACCTTTAACGAAGGGTACGTATTCTATACATCAAATAAAGTAAGTTTATGCCAAAAAAATGCTGGGAATTTTTTTTATTTTAAATTCCTTGATCGTGCGAAATTTATAGTGTCTAGTGTTTATGTTGGTTTTTTATAGACTTATATATTAATTATTTTTCGTGAAAAAATCCTGCTACGCGCGTCTATGTGCATTTATGCAGAAAAACGCAGTCTATTTACTCAACTTTGGACCCTAATATTTTGGAAACCAGACACTTCCCAGGTATGCTTCCATGGAGAAAAATGATCGTGATGATGAGGAGATTCCGTAGTTTTCGGGAACGTTGACGACCAAAAATCACCTTGTATATATAAAATTAACCACACTTATAAACTTTCTCTTCCAGGTGACACAGGGGAGATAAAATCCGAGATCCGCGAACAGATTAACAGCAAAGTAACGGAGTGGAGGGAAGAGGGCAAAGCTGAGATGATTCCAGGAGTCTTGTTTGTAGATGAGGTACATAAAGACATCGAATAGCTTTGTTAAAACCATGAACGTATAAAGAACAACGGACGTAATGCTCATGTCAATGCCCAGATTGAAGCACCGAAATGGCGGCGCGTTGCGCATATATGCTTATTTTCTAGTAGGCGCCGAGCTTACTATGGTTTGTATGTGTGGGTGGATAACGCGTCATTACCAGAGGTCGGAATTAGGTAGAGTCATTTATGTACTTGCATCGAAATGTTGATATGAATGTGGACCTTCCCAGGATTTCTAATGGACAATCCCGTGTGGCCAACAATATTACAAATAAATAATAATAAAACCCTCAGAGATAGACAAATAAAACAAAGATAATTAACATAAAATTTGTGCTCTTTAAAATTAATACCGGAATTTGAGGCATATCCACTTTATTCTTTCGCTGTATGAAATCAGTGCAAGTACATAAATGACTCTACCTAATTCCGACCTCTGGTCATTACACATCCGTACTCCATGGAATATCCTTACCGAGCTTACTGTGAATGCCTCACTCTGTGTATTAACAACACTCTGACCGTTATTCCTTATACATTAATGTGTGTGAAAAAATTATAACATTCATATAGTCACGCCCATTATTCCCAAAGAGGACAGAAGTGTATAAATTATACACCCACTTTTCCCGAGTTAACCTAATTAAACCCACTCGGGAAGAGGCCAGCCTTTATTACAAGTTCGGATACACACCGATCTCGGATTAGCGTGTTTCGACACCATGAAGAAGGTATAAAAGAGGAGGTGGGACTATGAAGTGAGTCGTGTCGTCATGATAGGGGCGGAGCTTCAGCGTCAGTGTAACGCAGTAGCTGTAACCACACGCTTGTGCTCCGAAATGTTACCGTATTAAAATTACAAAGACACTAGCGCTTTAATCAGGGTACTTTTTTTACTAAAACGTTAGTGCAAGTGCCTGTTTTCGCAGTTATGAGTTATCAGATCCGAGGGTCAGTGGAGGGTGTAGGGCCCGGTGGTGGGCGCACCCATAGTGAAGATAACTAAATCATTTGTTCTTCCAGGCCCACATGCTAGACATAGAATGTTTCTCCTTCCTCAACCGGGCACTAGAATCTGAAACCGCTCCAGTAGTAATCATGGCCACAAACCGGGGAATCACCCGTATTCGAGGAACTAACTATAAGTCTCCTCACGGGATTCCCCTTGATTTGCTGGATAGAATGATCATTGTGCCGACTAAGCCGTATCAGCTGAGTGAATGCCGAGAGATATTGCAGATTAGGTGAGTTTTATATTATTACTTAGTCTCATTGTTAAAAATATAATTTTGTTTCTCCCTCTTTTAATCGTCCTATCTCTTTTCTCGCCGCGAATGCGGACCGCATGTTTTTCCCCCCTATCTGCCAGTTGCCCAACCACCGCGGTACTGACCTTTCGCTCGACAAGTGAATTTTCGTGTTTGACAAACTGACCTACCCAATAAGAGTGCCCTTACCCTAAAAGTGGACTATAGTGAACTGTGAACCTAAACCCTACGATAAGAAGACACACAGATAACTCTCTTTGACATTACTTCTATTTTGACGCGACGCGACCCCCTAAATGTCTTAACACTCATTATCAGAAATTTCAACAGGAATTTTTAAATACAGGGAATTCTAAAGTTTACGCAGACGAAATTATGGACGAACGCTCAATTATACCATCCATTTTGTTTGTTAATTAACCACTTGGAAAGTTTATTGTTCTGATGGCTTGGGTGGACACATACACAGTTTTTGTTTGCACCGTCACTTTAGGATACTTTAATCCTGAGGTTAACTTTGGTCCAAGTCCGAAAAATAAAACAGTTATTATGGTCGGTCACTGGATGATACTAACAGTGGGACAGATCAAACTTTTTATTTCGATCTCTCACCCTAGTGGGAGAAATAGGGTGACAGATCGAAATAATCTCAAAATAACTGTCAATTTTGTCAAAATTTTATTTTGCCTTTTATGTGGGTTGACTCCAATTTAAATGCCATAGATGCGAAGAAGAAGATTGTCAAATGTCAAGCGACGCACTCACGGTATTGACTCGAGTCGCTACGGAAACCTCCCTGCGATACGCTATACAACTCATCACCACGGCTTCGCTTGTGGCTAAGAGGCGGAAGGCTAACGAAGTGAGTAATAATCTCATAAGAAAAAATATAGAAATGAAGAAAAAACTGTAATTAGTTCTTCGTCTAATGAAGTTAGTGATAGTTTCATAAGAAAGCTAGAAATTATAAATTAAAAAAACTGTTAGTACTTTAACTACAAGTCCAAAAAAATATTGTACTTAATAAAATTTTACATACGTACATACATATAATCACGCCTTTATCGCTTACGGGTTAGGCAGAGCACCAAGGGCCGATAGAACCACATGGTGCCACTTCTGACCAATTTTCTACCACAGCTGTAGCATTATACGTTTTTTTTTTGCACTCCCAGAGCAGCATAAAAGAAAATTAATTTAATATTATCTTAGGTGAGCATGGAAGACGTGAAGAAAGTATACTCCTTATTCCTGGACGAGCATCGATCGGAACAGTTTCTGAAAGAATATCAGGAGGAGTTCATGTTCGACGACGGATCTGGAGGTGAGATTGCAAGGGACATCCCGTAGTTTGAACTGACACTCATTTTATATTGAAACTAGCGGCTGCAACAGGCATATAAACCCGTGATCCCTAGTTATACATATAAACCTTCCTCTTGAATCGCTCTATTTAAAAAAACCGCATCAAAATTCGTAGTTTCATAGATCTAAGCATACATAGGGACAGACAGCAGGAAACGACTTTGTTTATATGTACCTAGTGATTTATATTGAAATTCATAAGCTGCTTCTGAATTCTTGTTTTATTTTGAAAGGGCACTTGATTGATGACTATGTTATTTTGACACGTCGCTGCTTTGTTTCGATAGTGACACAAAACCAAATGTGTCGAAATTGAGTTAATAACATCATTCAACGCAAAATAGCCTGTTCTATATGGTGAATAAGGCTCATATTTCTATTCGCAAAATTGACGACGTGGCGACACCTGTGACACAATCTGACCTGACGGGTCGAATTTTCCTCGCCTCGCCTTTTTTAAATCGCTCTCCTGAAAAAAGTGTGTTTTTCGATTATGTCACTATCGAAACAAAGCAGCGATGTGTTTTTTTTATTTAGTGTCCACCATGAACGTATAAAGAACAACGGACGTAATGCTGTCAATGCACAGATTGAAGCACCGTAATGGCGGCGCGTTGCGCATGTGTGCGTATTTTCTAGTAGACGCCGAGCTTACTATGGTTTGTATGTGTGGGTGGATAACGCGTCAATACACATCCCTACTCATGGAGAAGAAATAAAAGAGGAGTAGCGGCTAAGTATATTTTCATACAGAAATAGTGTGCCGCGGAGCGGGGGTGAAGTATGGGACGAGGGGAGCATTGAACACTGTAGCCCTGCCTATTTACATAGAAACCACCTTGTAGTGACTAGTCAAACTACTTACTCATTATCAATATGGTTCAAGATATTTTTACTGGTGAAAGTACTCATCACTAGATGGCAATATTATACTACGTTTTAGTTATAAAGTACCCTGATAAAAGCGCTAGTGTCTTTGTAATTTTAATACGGTTACATTTCAGAGCACAAGCGTGTGGTTACAGCTACTGCATTACACTGACGCCGAAGCTCCGCCCCTATCATGACGTCATGGCCTCACGATTGCCACACGACTCACTTCATAGTCCCACCTCCTCTTTTATACCTTCATGTCCCTATTCCATGGAACATCGTTACCGAGCTTACTATGAATGCTTCACTCTGTGCATTGTCACCACTCTGTCTGTTATTCTTTATACATTCATGGTATCCATCTGTAGTCCGTTTCCTAGAATAGTTCCTATGCCTGATTTCGGAACTAACATTTTTTGTATGCAGTGAATCAGAAAATGTGGTCATACACATAGTAACTAGCGCCATCACCCAACGGAACTATACGGTGAAACTCACCATAATAATGCCCTTTACAAGTTTATTTTTATTTTTTACAGATGCCCCACAGAAGATGGAAGTTTCGCAATAATTTTTGAGGTTTAATTTAACTTACCGATAACTATATGCATAGTTGAGCAAAGGACAAAAGTTATTTTTCTACAAATAAATCAGAGTAAAGCATGATTTATGTACCACTGAAATAGAAATAGATTTTTGGTTTATTTCTACCATTTTGTTATGGTGTTGCCATAATTTCCTTACACCAAAAAATGGCAGTTTGAAAAATTTTGTGTTATGTAAAACTTATAATAAAAAGCTAGACAGAACAGAAAATGGATGGAATATCTGTCAAAGTTAGATTAAACTTTCATACATTTTCCTGTTAAATCATTGGTTTAAACCGTTTTGCAAAAAAAAAATGTCAGCTGTCTTATTGCAGGCAAGTAGCAGCACTTTATACATATAAACAATACGGCAAGCAACAAAGCCATGTACTTGTCCTGTTTTGTGATGAATGATTTATTTTAGTTAACAAAGATGAGTATTTTTAAGTTATCTTTAAGACTTAGGTAATGCTAGTGGCTTTAAATAAATACTTTCGTAAAATGTTGTTATTTTTTTATTAGTGTAGACTGACTTTGACTTAGGCTATTGTCACACTGCCACGCATCATGCAGCGTAGCGCGTGAATGCGTTTTCTAACGTTGCTTGTAAGTATCTCCGTTTGTATAGAAAACACGCACAGACCAACACACAAAAAATGCATCCACGCGCGTAGGTGCGGGGCGAGACACAAGGTATGGCACACCGAGTGCCGCATAGTATATTATGTATAGTCTGCGCAGTGCCATGCATGACTTAGGAAGGGATTGACGTGTATTTGAAAATGGATCTAGATATCGATTGATAATGAAATAAGACGACCGATTGGCCTAGTAGGTAGTGACCCTGCCTGCGACGCCATAGGTCCTGGGTTCGAATCCCGGTAGGTGCAAACATTGATATGATGAATATCGATGTTTGTTTCCGAGTCATGGATGTTTCTATACTTATCTATGTATTTATATACCGTTGCTTAGTACCCACGACACAAGACCTTAGGGATCTTAATGTGGGACTAGGTTAATGTGTTGTGTAGTGTGTCAAAAAAAAGTCAGCCGGCGTGATCCGCAACTACGCGTGAGTGCATCAAAAACGTCAAAATATTTCTCCCATTTAATAAATGTTAACTTTATTGTACCTTTGTGGTACCTATACAGGATGTTTTTTGTGGCTACCATTAACGAAAGGTACGTACTTTATACATCAAATAAAGTAAGTTTATGCAAAAAAATGCTGTGAAAAAAAAAATTTTTTTTGAAAAAAATTTTTTAATTACTTATTCGGGCAAAATTTATAGTGTCTAGTGTTTATCTTAGTTTTTTTTATAGACAGATATTAATTATTTCTCGTGAAAAAATCTTGCTACGCGCGTCTATGTGCATTTATGCAGAAAAACGCAGTCTATTTACTCAACTTTGGACCTTAATATTTTGGAAACCAGACACTTCCCAGGTATGCTTCCATGGAGAAATATAATCGTGATGATGAGGAGATTCCGTAGTTTTCGGGAACGTTGACGACCAAAAATCACCTTGTATACTATGTTTCGAGCTAATATTTTATTTCATTATCATTATTAAAGCCGAGTTTTCACAGTACGAGTATGTTCGGATGAGTTCACAACACGGTCACTTACCCCCGCATTCCCATAGATCGCCCGGCCTGATCATACATCAGTACGGTTAGCATCTTTGTTACCGATACCCGCGTCGATATTTTGGCTGTTTTCTGTTCTTGGACATTTTGTTACGTTTTCGTTATAGTTTTGTTAAAATAGGACTATTTTTGTTAAGTTTGCAACGTATTGCAAGGTTGACAAATAATATTTATGCTCCAAAATCAAATGTAGGTAGATACAGTTTTTAGTTACATGCTTTTTTCGCACCGTACCTGAACGCCAAAATGGTGTCATCATGGCCAAGCGTCAAGTTAATGTGACCGCGTCGTACGCTACAGATTGGTTACCGATCTCTGAGTGCGCTCGGATAAGGTGTTTACAAGATACGTGTCGGCGACGAAGACATGAAACCTACCCAAACTGAATGATTCGATGTTATGTACATATAGATAAGGTTGATATTTGAATAAAGAGTTTGCAATACATGTTAGGTATAGCGCTAACATTAAGTTTGTACTAGGTAGGGTTGTTTTGTGTCTGACTTATTTCTTATCCCTTTGAGTTTTATTAGGTGTAGGTAGCTATTCTGGGCACATTAAGAGTATTTTTAAGTAGATTGAATAATTACTTTAGTAGATATTTGCGATTTTATAGTTTATTAAGATTTTGAACTTGTGCTCACAGTAGCTTCGAGAATATTCCAACTAGAATGAATCTGATTATTTCTTATTAGAGTTCAGTTTATGCCCTTTCTAGTGATATATAATTCATGTATATAGATTGTATAAATTAGTTTTTATTAAGGGCTAAACTTAGCAAGTCGGTAAAATTGGTAAGATTTTTGACTTTTCTCCTTTGACAACTTTTTATTGTTTAAACTTAAAAATAAGATTCTTATATAATTAGATAGAGCTAATTAAGACCTTTTTAACAATGTATAACACATGTATGTAATGTTTATTTTGAAATAAATATAGGGCGCAAAAGAGGTCAGTCAAGGGACAAACTAGATAAAATGTTAGAAGAAATCGTAGAGAATTTCTACCGCGTTCCAGACGGTAAGGGTGAACCGTCGACATATTTGTAAGTCGCACGGATTTTGTGTGTTCAATCCGAGGCAAGTTCCTAAGAAGAAAAATAAGAAGAAAAGTGAAAAGGAAGCAAAATAGGAACAAGAGAAGCCACTGAAGACTGCCTGAAGACTGACCTCTTGCCCGCAGTTTGGAAGAAAAGTGTGTTTTGTCTCTCTCACTCCCGCGTACGACAACAACATACAGTGGGTGGGTTTGACAACAACATACAATAGGGTGACCGGCGCGTATTTAGTACGCGACGACGCCGCGGCTGATATCGGAGCTGCGCACACGGGTGAAGGGTGCGCGAGGCGGACGCGACCAGCGCGGGTTTGGGAGTTACGCCCCGGGCCCACCGCGTTCGTCACCCCGGGGATCCTTTCCCCGGCCGGACCCGCTGAAACGGGAGCTGGCCGCAACAGATGGTCCTTCGAGCCGGATCCTTCGGACAAGAGAAGATATCAGCGCAGAAGATGCCGGTCACCAGATCGCAACACGGAAGGTCTTCGGCACAAGAAAAGGATAGAACATCATCAGAGATGACTTCGGGAACGACTTCTTCTGAAGCGACTTCGGGCACCACAGGAACGTCGACTATGGATTCCGCCGGGACGAAGACGACAGGCTCTGGCACGATGGCCAGTGCCGCTGGTACAGAAGAACATCCGAAGAAGAAGAGCTCTTCAGCACTCACCTTGGTTCCAGTGAAGGCACCCTCGCTCGCCAAGTCGAAGCGCTCCCGGAAGAAGGAGCTTGAGGCGCGTGAGGAACTGGCACGTCTAAAGTTAATGAAGATAGAGGCTGAAGCAAAATTGGCAGAAGCAAGACTGGCTCGTATCCAATATGAAGATGAAGAGGACGAGTCCAGATCAGAAGACGAGGAGCCTGAAGACAGAACGGCGCACGTGCAAGAATGGGTCCGAGCGACGATGGACGTTGAAGAAAAGGAGGGGGAGCCGATGAAGGAAGCTCTTCCAGCCATCGACGCGAGGCCGCACGAGTCTTCAGGGTACCGAGTCAGCGAGTTGGCTGGAGCTATCAAGATGGCGATGGAGTCCAGTCCAGTGAGAAGTCCAGCACCGCCACCCAGTTATATGCACGAGTTACCTGCCTTCGAGGGAAACAGCGCGGAATGGCTGGCCTTCAAGAGAGTATATGAAGATACTGCACCACTCTTCTCAAGCACTCAGAATATGGCGCGGCTGAGAAGAGCGCTGAAGGGGGCAGCAAGAGAGGCGATCAAGAATATTTTGTATTCTGATTCTGCACCTGAAGAAATCATCGATGCGTTGCGTAGAAGATTTGGAAGACCAGATGCTTTGGTGATGCACGAACTGGAAAGAATGAAGGCATTACCGAAGATCATGGATACTGCGAGGGATGTATGCTTATTCGCCAGCATCGTCAGTAATGGGGTTGCGACGATCAAGAATCTGAAGAAGATACATTTCCTGTATTCGCCAGAGATGAAGAAGGCCATCGAAGAGAAGATGGGTCCTATCATGAAGTTTAGATGGTACGACTTCGCCGCTGAACATGAAGACAATGAAGAGCCGGACCTGGTGTTGATGTCCAGGTTCCTAGACCGAGAAGCTGATAGATGTGGAGCATATGCAGCACCTGAAACGCCGAGAAGATTTGGCCTGAAGCAACACTTCACGCATCAGACTACGGAGAAGCCAAGGCCGCCGGAGCAACGAGTAGAACCAACGCGGGCTGAGAAGATGGAGTGTCCAGCTTGCCAAGGGGAGCACCGGCTGTATGAATGTCGACGCTTCAAGGAGTCTTCGGTGCAAGAGAGATGGGATTTTGTGAAGAAGTCCAGGCTATGCTTCAAGTGTCTGCATAGTCCTCATCGGAAGGAAACCTGCAAGAGACCTCCATGCAAGATCTGCAAGCGTCTTCATCATCAACTGCTGCACAATACAGAGAAGAGACAGCAGCAGCCGGAGAAAGAAGAAGAAGAAGACGTCCAAGAGGTCTCCAATCACGTCATGCTGCCGGTCAACACTGCGAGTACAGCAAGAGCCTTCCTGAAGATAATTCCTGTGGAGTTGTATGGTCCCAGGGGTTCGGAGAAGGTCCTGGCGCTACTGGATGAAGGGTCTACCGTATCACTGTTAGACTCAGCAGTGGCAGAGAAGATTGGAGCGTCAGGACCGGAAGAGACTTTGGCGATATCCACTGTCGGCGGGAAGACTATTATGAAGAAGAACTCTCAAAGGCTGTCTATGGAGATACGAGGAGTTCATCAAGAGGGCAAGAAGAGATTGAACGAGGTTCGAACAATTGACAAGATGGACCTCGCGCCTCAATACGTCAAGAAGTCTAGGATAGAAGAATGCTCACATCTGAAGAAGATGGCAGACCAGCTGCACTACAATGAAGATCCACCACAGTTGTTGATTGGGCAAGACAACTGGCACCTCATCGTGTCAAGAGCCATCAGGAGGGGAAAGAAGAACCAACCCATCGCCTCCCTCACTGAGTTAGGTTGGGTACTGCATGGCACCGATGGAGGAGAGTCGAAGCCAGTGCACTTCATCAACTGTGCGCAGCTGGCTGGAGAAGAAGATGACCACATGGAGAAGATTATCAAGGAGCATTTCAGTATTGAGTCGCTGGGGATACAGCCTCGTCGCCCGAGTATGGATATTGAAGCCAAGGCCCTGCAGACACTGGAGAAGACAAGTCGTCGCATTGAAGGAGGTCGCTTCGAAACAAGACTTCTATGGAAGACAGAAGATGAAAGGATGCCTGCTAGCTACAAATCTGCTGAGAACAGATTGAAGAATATTGAGAAGAAGCTAGACAAGGACATCGACATGAAGAAAGAATATGAGCGGCAAATCAATCATCTTCTCGAGAATGACTACGCGGAAGAAGCACCAGAAGAATGTACATCAGATAGAGAATGGTATCTCCCGCACTTCGCCGTAACGCATCCGTCGAAGAAGAAGATGAGGATTGTCTTTGATGCTGCCGCCAAGGTCCAAGGAAAGAGTCTCAACGATGCACTGCTGCCGGGACCAGACTTGTTGCAGTCACTGTTTGGAGTTCTTTTGAGGTTTCGGCAGAGTCACATCGCAGTAGTAGCAGACATCAAGGAAATGTTCCTGCAAATAAGAATACGAGATGAAGATCGAGATAGCTTGAGATTCCTGTGGAGGGGCCAAGGACAAGAGGGATCTCCGAAGAAATACAGAATGAAGTCAGTCATCTTCGGTGCGGCATCCTCTCCCAGTACGGCTATCTATATTAAGAATCGGAATGCAGCAGAACATAAAGAAGAGTATCCTGAGGCAGCAAGAGCGATCGTGCGAAATCATTATATGGATGACTACTTGCAGAGTTTCGCCACGATTGAAGCAGCAAAGAAGATTGCCAAAGAAGTGGATACCGTTCATCTGAAGGCTGGGTTTGAACTGCGCGGTTGGGCTTCAAACCATCCAGAAGTTCTTGCTGACATGAAGACCGAAGAAATGAAGACTGAAATCACGCTGGGTCATGAAGAGAAGACTCTGGGACTTCGTTGGTTCATCAAAGAAGATGCATTGGGGTTTAGAACGAGTCTGCGGAACACTCCAGAAGATGTTATTAACGAGGCCAGAACTCCGACGAAGAGAGAAATCACCAGCGCGATCATGTCAACATTCGACCCCATGGGATTAGTCTCTCCAGTACTGATACAAGGGAAGAAACTGATGCAAGATGTCTGGAGAAGCGGGGTTGGATGGGATGAAGAGATAACTGAAGAAGCCTGTGAAACCTGGAAGAAGTATATGAAGAACCTACAGCTGCTGCGAGATCTGCATATTCCAAGATGCATATCTCCGACCAACACTGAGGGGGAGCTGCACGTCTTCACAGATGCCAGCGAGACAGCATACGCCGCCGCCGTGTATTGGCGTACGAAGAATGAAGATGGCAAGATACTGGTGTCTCTGTTGGCTGGAAAGGCGAGGGTGACGCCGCTGAAGCCGATATCGATTCCTCGGCTGGAGCTGCAGGCGGCGTTACTGGGAAGCAGATTGGCTCACTCAGTCGAGAAGGAGTTAGACCTGAAGACGAAGAGGAAGATCTTCTGGACCGACTCCAGCACTGTACTGTCCTGGATTAAGTCGGACCCCAGGACATTCAAGCCTTACGTCGCACATCGCCTGGCGGAAATAGAAGAGACAACGAAGCCTCAAGAGTGGCGTTGGATTCCCACGGCACAAAATCCGGCAGATGATGCGACGCGAGAGATTCCTGAGAACTTCAACCAGGCGCACAGATGGTTCACAGGCCCCGAGTTTCTTCAGAGAAAAGAAGAAGAATGGCCAGCTCCCAGATCCTTCAAGACGAAGCCTACTGGGGAAGAAAAGAATGCAGTAGTTGCTGCAATCGCTGGCCCGAAGATGATGACTCCTGATCCACTGAGGTTCTCCAGCTGGACAAGATTATGGAGAGCAACTGCCAGAGTTTTGCAATTCATTGACATGTGCAGAAAGAAGAATCGAGTCCACGCTGCGAGGAAGAGAGAAAAAGACGACACCTCGTGGAAAGTCAACAGGAAGAAGAATGTCCCTGCAAGACCAGTTACCGTGAAGAAGAGCAAAGAAGTACGTCGCTTCATACCTCTAGAAGCTACGTACTTAGAGCAAGCAGAAAAGCTTCTACTACAAAGAAGCCAGAGAGATTGTTTTGAAGAGGAGATGACCTGCCTGCGAAGATCGAAACCTCTAGACAGAAGTAGTAAATTGAAGAAGTTGGATGTCATAGAAGAGAATGGTCTACTACATCTACGAGGAAGAATCGACGCGGCACAGAACATTGATCGCAACTTCAAAAGACCAGTTGTATTGGATGGGAAGAATTACGTCACGAAGTTGCTGATCCAGCACTACCACGAGAGGTTCAACCATGGGAACCACGCGACGGTCATCAACGAGTTAAGACAGCGGTACTGGATTCTGGGACTACGATCTGCGGTTAAATGGACTCTGCATCACTGTCAATGGTGCAGGGTCAAGAAGACGATACCACAACCGGTGCCGACGGGAGATCTGCCAGAAGAACGACTGCGACATGGAGCACACCCCTTTACGTGTGCTGCGGTGGACTACTTCGGCCCAATGATTGTGACGATCGGAAGAAGACATGAGAAGAGGTGGGGGGCTCTATTCACATGCCTCACCACAAGAGCGGTACACATTGAGTTGGCTACCTCTCTATCAACCGACTCAATGATACTGGCTCTCCGACGAATGGCTGCACGAAGAGGAATGCCCAGCGTGTTGTTTAGCGACAACGGGACCAACTTCGTCGGGGCGAAGAGAGAACTGCAAGAGGCCATAGAAGAATTGAAGAAAGAAGACACTCTAGCGACCGAAGCAGAGAAGATTGGCGTCCGGTGGAAATTCATACCACCAGGCGCACCGAACATGGGCGGAGCCTGGGAAAGAATGGTCCGTTCCGTGAAAACAGCCCTTGCAGCGACCCTGAACGAGAAGACCCCGAGAGAAGAAGTACTACACACGCTGCTGGTAGAAGCAGAACATATCGTCAACTCAAGACCCTTGACAGACTTGGACGAGAACGCCAGTGAAGAAGCTCTCACTCCCAATCATTTCCTGATTGGGAGATCCTGCGGAGCGCCTAGGATGGGCGCCTTCACCGATCAAGATATGGCAGGACGGAGCACATGGAAGAGCACACAACGCATGGTCGACCACTTCTGGAGCAGGTGGATCAAGGAGTACCTGCCGACGTTGCTGCCCAGGAAGATTGATGGACGAGCAGCAACAAGGGACCTGCGTTGTGGAGACATCGTGCTGGTGGTGGATCACACACTACCACGCTGCACCTGGCCGAAAGGAAGAATCACCCAAGTCTACCCTGGACCTGATGGGAGAACGAGAGTCGTCGATGTCGCGACGCCCGGAGGAGTACTGCGTCGCCCGCATTCGAAAATCATCCTGGTGGTGCCGGTGGAGTCGTCGCCGGAGCCGGGAGTTGGTGCTCTGCACGAGGGGGAGAATGTCGGCGACGAAGACATGAAACCTACCCAAACTGAATGATTCGATGTTATGTACATATAGATAAGGTTGATATTTGAATAAAGAGTTTGCAATACATGTTAGGTATAGCGCTAACATTAAGTTTGTACTAGGTAGGGTTGTTTTGTGTCTGACTTATTTCTTATCCCTTTGAGTTTTATTAGGTGTAGGTAGCTATTCTGGGCACATTAAGAGTATTTTTAAGTAGATTGAATAATTACTTTAGTAGATATTTGCGATTTTATAGTTTATTAAGATTTTGAACTTGTGCTCACAGTAGCTTCGAGAATATTCCAACTAGAATGAATCTGATTATTTCTTATTAGAGTTCAGTTTATGCCCTTTCTAGTGATATATAATTCATGTATATAGATTGTATAAATTAGTTTTTATTAAGGGCTAAACTTAGCAAGTCGGTAAAATTGGTAAGATTTTTGACTTTTCTCCTTTGACAACTTTTTATTGTTTAAACTTAAAAATAAGATTCTTATATAATTAGATAGAGCTAATTAAGACCTTTTTAACAATGTATAACACATGTATGTAATGTTTATTTTGAAATAAATATAGGGCGCAAAAGAGGTCAGTCAAGGGACAAACTAGATAAAATGTTAGAAGAAATCGTAGAGAATTTCTACCGCGTTCCAGACGGTAAGGGTGAACCGTCGACATATTTGTAAGTCGCACGGATTTTGTGTGTTCAATCCGAGGCAAGTTCCTAAGAAGAAAAATAAGAAGAAAAGTGAAAAGGAAGCAAAATAGGAACAAGAGAAGCCACTGAAGACTGCCTGAAGACTGACCTCTTGCCCGCAGTTTGGAAGAAAAGTGTGTTTTGTCTCTCTCACTCCCGCGTACGACAACAACATACAGTGGGTGGGTTTGACAACAACATACAATAGGGTGACCGGCGCGTATTTAGTACGCGACGACGCCGCGGCTGATATCGGAGCTGCGCACACGGGTGAAGGGTGCGCGAGGCGGACGCGACCAGCGCGGGTTTGGGAGTTACGCCCCGGGCCCACCGCGTTCGTCACCCCGGGGATCCTTTCCCCGGCCGGACCCGCTGAAACGGGAGCTGGCCGCAACAATACGAGTAGCGCCCGAGAAGGCATACAAGCAGATCTGATTTCCCCAAAAAATATGATAGCTTAAAAAATATACTTCCAGCTTTCTAAATAGCTTAATGAAAGATTTTTTTGGAAATAATAGTTTTCGTTGTCAACCTCATTTGGTCTTGTTAAGACCGATGTTTTCTACTAATTTAAAAATAAATTCAAAATTTTGGCAACTCAGTGTTCAAACGTCAATCAAATTCTACCATTCCTGCCATTCGTTTGTTGGTGAATTCATTTGCAACTTTTCGACGCAAAATTTTCAAGTAAATTAAAATGTTTGCCATAAGAAACCTTCTTAAAACTGGACCCCAACTCGCCAACAATGTGGCTGTAGCTAGAAACATGAGTGGTATCGGCACACCTGCTAGAAATAAGATCTCCAAAGGCGTAAGTACAATCAGACAAAATATCGACCTATTTCGAATCCGCTACTATTTTTCTTAAAACTTACTAACGTAATTATATCTTAACTTTCTTTTATAGTTTCTTACAATTATATAATTAATATTCTGAAGAAACGAAAATATTACGTAACTGGAACTTTGAGGTTATGTTTTCAGTAAGTTCTTTTATCCTCTGTTAATACAATTTCAGCCAATCATCGTAAATGTTTTAGAACTTACAACAAGTATACTAGTAAAAGTAACCATATAGTACATAAATACAGTACAGTACCTAAATGTTTTTTCATAGTAGGAAAACTTTAAAATTCATCGATCCCTGTTTAATTTTCTTTCTGTTTAGCAGGTATACATGTACAATGTCTATAGTAATTTTAATATCCATACATATTATTACATATAGTAATCTGAAATATTCTATACAAAGGTCATTGGGCATTTTGTTCGGACATTTGACCTTCGGCGTACACAAACGAAATAGAGCAAGCTATGTAGATAAATGTCTCTGCTACTCAATGGTATGGGTCGCATTCTTGTAGGCCTTGTCGCAATTGAGCTTTTCACAAGGTTGTATACTTGTACTAACGTTAAAAGTAATTACTTTTGTGTTTCATTTACAAAAGTTTATTTTTATTTAATGTTAAATTTTTTTTTTCTGACGGCAAATATAATAAAAATAACTATATATAATGAAAAAGGGGACTGAATTCTTCAATTTAAAACACATTTGGTTTTTGTACACAAACTTTCATTAACCAGGTCAAATATGCCCAATGACCTGTAATCTGAAATATTCTATACAAAGGTCATTGGGCATTTTGTTCGGACATTTGACCTTCGGCGTACACAAACGAAATAGAGCAAGCTATGTAGATAAATGTCTCTGCTACTCAATGGTATGGGTCGCATTCTTGTAGGCCTTGTCGCAATTGAGCTTTTCACAAGGTTGTATACTTGTACTAACGTTAAAAGTAATTACTTTTGTGTTTCATTTACAAAAGTTTATTTTTATTTAATGTTAAATTTTTTTTTTCTGACGGCAAATATAATAAAAATAACTATATATAATGAAAAAGGGGACTGAATTCTTCAATTTAAAACACATTTGGTTTTTGTACACAAACTTTCATTAACCAGGTCAAATATGCCCAATGACCTTTGTAGATAGTGTAACATAAAGATTATGTACCTATAACATTAATTAATTTCAAGTATTTACAGACCACTCTGTTCCCAAAATGGAGTAACCAATATTGCAGAAATCCCATAGCCACATTTAACATAGGGGGGCCAGTAAAGATAAGATCATAAATATAATTTAAAACATTTAAAAAATCACCCTAGTGAGATTTGAACTCACAACCTCTCGCAAACCGTGCTTTTGCTCTAACTAACTGAGCTACCTGGTCATGAATTAACTCGGATTATGGATTATACCATCTCTTTTACATTACGTTTTTGGCAATGTTATTTTTTCATCGGATAAGATCAGATACAAGTAGCTAGCCATTGTCTAAGACAGTGGTTCCCAAAGTGGTCCAGGTGGACCCCCAGGGGTCCACAGGAGACTTGATGGGGGTCTACGTTGGCGTGAAAAAATGGGGCTTCACAATTAATTTGTATGTGGTGTAGGCCTGTAGGGGGTCCACGAGAATCAGTTAACTTTTGAAAGGGGTCTATGAGAAAAAAAAGTTTGGGAATCCCTGGTCTAAGAGAATGCCCCTAAATTACTTAATCAACTCTTTACAACATTTATGGAAGGAGATGCAGCTGATCTATCCTTTGATTTATTAAGGCAACACAACGGACACAAAGTAGAAATATTTCATAGTTACTCAGTATATACCAACCGACAAAAAAAAGGAGGAGGTTCTCAATTCGTCTGTATGTATATATATTTTTTAATGTATGTTCACCTATATTTCCGTCAATTATAGACGGTTTTCAAAAAAAATTTTTTGTTGTATAGAGTTCACTTCTGAGGTGGTACCATTTTCACCAGGTCAGGATCTGATGATGGGATCCAGGAGAAATCTAGGGCAACCACCGAAAATTGTATGCTCGTATGGTGCTTTTGTTACGTAATCATGTCTTACTCAGGTATATGCTTCAGGGTGTCAACATCTAATGCTGCTGTGCTGATGATGAAGCCACAAAACTCCTTAACGGTTAGGAATTGGGATACAGTACTGCAATTGGTCGATGGAAACTATTTATTAGTATGTAGGGCAAACATGTTACTTGAATCAACATCTGATGCTGCTGTGCTGATGATGACACTACAGAACTCCTTAACGGTTAGGAGTTGGGAGACAGTATTGCAATTGGTTGATGGAAACTATATAGTAGTATGTAGGGCTAACTTGTTGCTTGTGAGGTATACTTGAATCGACATCTGATGCTGCTGTGCTGATGGTCAAGCTACAGAACTCCTTAATGCTTAGGAGTTAGGAGACAGTACTGCAATTGGTCGATGGAAACTATATATGTAGGGTTAATGTGATACTTATATGGGTAGGTACTACTCCTGAAATGGTAACGATGAAATCCTTAAGTATACAGAGTGTTTTTTCGTTGCCACCCTTAACTAAGGGTACGTACTCTATACATCAAATAAAGTAAGTTTATGCCAAAAAAATGCTGAGAAACGATGTAAATTTTTTTAAACAATTTTTTTATTATTTGATCGGCGAAATTTATAGTGTCCAGTGTTTATGCTAGTTTTCATACAGATATTAATTATTTCTCGTGAAAAATCTTGCTACGCGCGTTTATGTGCATTTATGCAGAAAAATGCAGTCTATTTACTCAACTTTGAACCCTAATATTTTGGAAACCAGACACTTGCCAGGTATGCTTCCAAGGAGAAAAATGATCGTGATGATGAGGAGATTACGTAGTTTTCGGGAACGTTGACGACCAAAAATCACCATGTATAAACTAGCATCTATTTAAGTCCACAACGCATTAACACAACTAAAAATCAATAAATAAACTGACTTTAAAAAAAAAAATTACCGACTTTAAACTTTAACTAAAAAGCGATAAATAATGTAACTAATTTATCTACTTAATACATATTAAATATCTCAAATTATTTAAATATTTACAACTTAATACCTAATACTTTAACAAAGTCATCTTTAATATTTAAATATTTATAATTATCACTTATTTTTTGGAGTCAGTGCCAGCCAAACAAATAAATGTAATTAAGAAAACTGACCGACTCTAAAATTCATAGTAAAACCAAGAATAGGAAATTGCATTACCGCGTGCCCTGCCTACTACACCGTATTCTATTTTGCCGTGTGTGGCTTTGCCAGCCGCGCGCGTCCATCAACACAACAGACTACGTTACCTAGGCCGGCACGTATATAATCTAAGGCTGGCACCGACTCCAAAAAATAAGTGATAATTATAAATATTTGAATAGTTAAAGATGACTTTGCTAAAGGTTTAAGTCTAAGGATTAAGTCGTAATTATTTAAATAATTAAATAATAAGTTTAAGGATTAAGTCGTAAATATTTAAATAATTTTAGATAAATTAGTTACGTTATTTATCGCTTTTTAGTTAAAGTTTGAAGTCGGTTAAATTTTTTTTTTGTCGTTTTTACACCAACTTAGTTCATCTAGTGAATAATGATTTTTATTTTCTATTTCAGGAACTGATCTTCCTTTCTACCCTGATGGTTGTTGGTTGGTCTGCTGTCCCAGCTTGGGTCCTCGTCAACATTAAACACTACCGCGACAAGGATTAGACTTCTAGAATAATCCAGAACAGTTTTTAGACATGTGATTATAGGATTTGTTTTAAGTAAAGCTTAATTTATCTTTATGTTTGTTTTATTCTGATCAGTATGTTGTATTTATGGTGTAAGTATAAATAAATGTAAGAGACATTTTGGTTATTCTTAAAAAACTGTAGAACTAAAACTAAAACTGTAGCACTAAAACTGCTAAACCTCATTGTCCCAATAAAAGAATTTTCTGCTCTATCTGCAGGTTTTCTTGAAATTGTAACAAACTTTGCTGTATAAACTTTTTATTGAATATTTTACTGAATTACCGCTTTTTACCTTCAAAAATACTGACCTAAATCAAAAGATTCCTACCTAATCACAACATTCGTATAAAAAAAATCACCTATCTAAACAAAATTATATTTATAATTACTGATATAATGTTTTAAAGTAAGTAGGTATCAAAGTAGGTATTCAGAATTAATGTGAAGTAAGCTATTAGAATTATATTTGTATAAATATGGGATTGAGTAGAGCGGTCCCCCGACGCGACAAAATAAATCAAAAATTTCATACGTACGGTCAACAGCAGGCCAAGATAACCATTTGCAGTTCAAAATTAGCCGTTATGCCTCCGACATAAAGGTAGCACAAAGTCCCGAGTGGATAGTCTGACATGCTTTAGTTGGTACTTACGTAGTGTTAAAAGTTATTTTTTGCTTTTTATAGGGTTTAGCATTTTAAACCTTTTGTCATAATAATAGCGTACTTTTTTGGGTCGGGGGTTTTATATCTTACCTGTCTACTCCAACCAAACCAGATTTTCCCAGAAGGTCAGCAACCTTCTAGGCTTGCTGCAGGCTTCCGAGAGTGATGCTAGCGATTGGAGAATCATCCTGCACTGTTTTTCCACTCTGCGTGATGGGTTTCTTCGGTTTGCGTACGCAGCCACATTCGTATTTAAGCCTTGACTTCTTGTATTAGAATTTCTTGTAAGACTCATTTTATTGCAAACATTAACACGATAGAAGCTTGCATATTTAACTAGGATATACAGGGTGTAACAGAAAGGGTATGTTAAGCGAAAAGCTATGTAAATAGCCCACTATAGAGAACCTATTTCCAAAATTTGAGACTCGAAATCACATTTTTATTTTTCAAGATTGTATGAAAATTCCTGAGATATTTAAAAATTCTCTATACCTACTATCGGGAAAAATAAACATGTGATCTCAAATTTTGTGAATAGGTTCTCTACAGTGGGCTATTTACATAGCTTTTTGCTTAACATACCCTTTTTGTTACACCCTGTATAAAACTAAGACTAACTAAGGCTAGGTATTTATGACGCAGCCTGCTCTGAAATCGAACCTTCGTGAATACCATCAGCATCAGTGATGTACATTTATATACGAGTATGTATGTGCCTTTAGGGAACTCTGCAGCAAACCGCTTTCACCCATTCCACTGGCACTGTTGTTCATTATTCTTATTTGCTTATCTATATAATTATTAGCTGCTTCTCTTCCTGGGCATACTATACAAGTCAGTAGAGGAACAAGAGGGTCTTGGTGTTTTGTAGGCGATGGACTGACCACCTGTCACTACTAACCGAACTTGTACATCTCAACTATACCCTCAAAATTGGTCAGAAGTGGCACCATGTGGTTCTATCGGCCCTTGGTGCTCTGCCTACCCCGTAAGGGATAAAGGCGTGATTATGTGTATGTACTAGTGGACGCCCGCGACTCCGTCCGCGTGGACTACAGAAAAAACAAAATGTCGAAATTATCCGGGATAAAAAGTATATGTTAAGTGGGACCTGTCACAATATATTCCTGAAAACTGCATCGAAATCGGTTCAGCCGTTTCTGAGATTAGCGTGCACAAACGCACCGACAAACAGACAAAAATTCCAAAAATCATCGTTTTGGGTTCTATTGCGTTGATAAAGGTCTCCTATAATATTTTTCTCATATATCTTCCATGTACAGACAGCGATCCGTTACATTTTTATTATATGTATAGATATAGATAGATATAAATAATTAATTGATACTAACAAAAATATTGAGGGTAGAACGAAATTAATTTGACGTTGAGAACTACGCGAATATCAAAGAATGTACCTACCTACCTACTGCGGGAGAGAGAAGGGACAGCTAGGCACGTTCCTTGAGCATTTTGCATCCTTCTTCCTCTCGATACTAATTTATTCCTCTTACAACTTCTGCAATCCTAGTGCTTTTCGAACTATTCTTTACAAATTGTCTCGATTTCTGCGCACGCGCCGCGGCGACGTCTTTCGTGATACCTTATTATCACATTAGGTAACCATTTTACGCGGCGTAACGCTATCGACTCGCAAGCAAAATCTATGAGTGGTCACCACCACTCGAATAGTGGCGATTCCTCGATGGAAATTTGAACTTCCGAATACTCGTAGTGACGCCTGATACAATTAAAAAAAATCTATGAGGTTTGACAATTATCGTAAAAGCTAGCAACTTGTCATTGATCACTTACATCTGACCCCGCTATACTAATAGTGGCTCTGGGATCTCATTATGACCCTGCATTTCTAGCTACCCCTTTTCGAGAACATAGCCGTTCCGAAAGCTCACCCAAGGACGTTTAAGGTCTTTAAGCTCGTTCGGAATGTTATTTCACCGCTATATTGCGCGCCATCCTAAAAAACTTATCGATGCTGTAATGGTGGTAGACGCTAGTAGCTGTAGTTCAGTGTACACACGATTTCGTACCGTGACGTCAGAAAAAATACAATCTATCTATACATATAATAAAGATTTAACGGATCGCTGTCTGTACTCGTAGGAACATGGAAGATATATGACAAAAAATATTATAGGAGATCTTTAACAACGCACTAGTACACAAAATAATGATTTTTGGAACTTTTGTGTGTTTGTCTGTGCGTTTGTGCACGCTAATTTCAGAAACGGCTGAACCGATTTTGATATAGTTTTCAGGAATATATTGTGACAGGTCCCACTTAACATATGTCCAACTTAAATGTTTTTATCCCGGATAATTTCGACATTTTGTTTTTTCTGTAGTCCACGCGGACGGAGTCGCGGGCGTCCACTAGTAATCTAATAAACTTGCAAGTAGGTACAAGATTACAGCACATTATCACATCATTTATTAGTCTATGGACATTATCGGCAATAATCCCTGATAGTTAAATCCTAATCTCGATAAGGCAAGTCATTAGTTGCGTTGGCTTTATTTTGCTATTTAGTAGTCTACTGGTCGAACATGATGAGTGTGACAAGTTTGTTTGTGTTTTTTATATTGTAAGTATGCAGTCTCAGTCGTCGTCAGCCTGTTGCAGTCCACTGCTGGACGTAGGTCTCCCCCAAAGCACGCCACACGGCTGGATCTCTCGTTTTTGATATTTAGTCGTCTTCTTTAAGTCATCATCGGTCCGAAACGAGATTATCTGGCAGAAGACCAAAGTGACAGACGTAGTCTCGAAATGTAGTAGACTGAAGTGGCGGTGGGCAGGTCACATCTGTCGTAGTACCGATGGAGGGTGGAGTAAGCGGGTTCTCGAATGGAGACCGCATCTCAGCAAGCGTAGCGTTGGACGCCCTCCGGCCAGGCTGTCTCAGTAGGCATGTACCTAAAACCGTTGGTACTGCGCCCGATCTCTCTCCGGTCGTGTCGGCTTTCCGTCCCATCGGATTATGAAAGCGACGGAATAGAGTGCATCTGTGTTTACGCACACACTTGTGCATTATAATCTCTAGCGCAACTAGCTAACCTCCGTAGAGATTGACCGCCTTGACCGAAATACGATCGGAGATATTATTATGCGGTCTCAGTGACCGAAAAAAAATTCATTCGTACAGTAATAAAAGAGGTAGGTAGTTAAGCGATTTGCTATGAAAATGGATCACTGTATGTAAGTACGAGTAAACATAGCGGGCGCGTCTAGCCCAAATCTATATTTTACACTAAGTGCTCAACTCATTTGTAATCTATTTTAAATACCAATATAATTTGTACCTTGCATGAAAATCTTGGTGTCTAATTTGGATCTGAAAACCTACATTAAGTACGCCGCGCGTACACCCGGGATAAAAAGTAGCCTATATGTTAAGTGGAACAATATATGACTGTCGCCATATTAATATATCGCTTAATATATATATTTTCAGTAATCTGAAAACCGCATCGAAATCTGTTCAGCCGTTTCTGAGATTAGCGTGCACAAACGCACAGACAAACAGACAAAAATTCCAAAAATCATTGTTTTGGGTACTATTGCGTTGATAAAGGTCTCCTATAATATTTTTTCTCATATATCTTCCATGTACAGACAGCGATCCATTACATTTTTATTATATGTACAGATTATGTGACTAATATTCCATACATTTTGCTATCAAATGTAATTTTTAAACAGTTAACTTTAGACACAGTTTTGTAATAACACCATAGATGTTCAGGGGTGTTCTCTGAGACGATGAGGTAGCAACTTTCCTCTGATCTTTTAGATCAGACCCCTTGGTTGGATCTCCTTCGATATCCTGCAACTCTGACTACCCCATTTTACGAACACCGCCGTGTGTATGTATTTACTAGGTTCTTACTTAGGCAGTTTACTGACTGGGCCGATTTTTCGAATAGCCTATTTGATCTGATAGGTTATAGCGGTGATATAAGCCCAGTGGTTAAGACATGCACCTTCCAAGCGGGAAGCGTAAGTTCGATCCCAGTCACGGGCCTGTACCAATGAATTTATTTCATGTACAGATTTTAATGTTGCAAAATTGTCACTTAGCTCGTGCCTCGGAAAGCACGTAAAACCGTTGGTCCTGCGCCTGATCTCTCTCCGGTCGTGTCGGCTTTCCGTCCCATCGGACTATGAGAGTAACGCAATAGAGAGTGCATCTGTGTTTGCGCACACACTTGTGCACTATAATATCTCCTGCGTACCTGGCCAATCTCCGTAGTCGTCTTGGCCGAAATACGGTCGGAGATCATCATCATGCAGATGCTATGCTGTTCTATCTTATCAAGTTAGAGCAGGGGTTCCCAAAGTGGCCCAGGAGGACCCGAGGGGTCCACAGGAGACTCGACACAGGGGGGGTCTACGTTAGCGTGAAAAAAAATTGGAACCAGTTGTAAAGTATGGGAACCCCTGTATTTGAGAAAGACAGCACCAACTTTACCCTTCAGATAGACTATCTGACTCAAAGATCACGGAGCCATCTGACTGGTATAAAAATCGGCCCAAAATCCATCGTTTTCCAGATTAACATGGCATCATGCGCACGCGCACATCCCGATGCGGTATTACGACTGGGCGGAACCGGATAGGCCTGTCATTTGTAAGTTGACAATATAAATTATTCACTCACTTACACTACACAATAACCTAGTCTAGTCCCACACTAAGATCCCTAAGGTCTCGTGCCGTGGGTACTCTGGATTAGAACCTAACTTTGACAGGTTTGACTAGATTCTTGTATTATTGCCCGAAATGCAGCGGTAAGCTCGCCCACTACGGGGCTTAAAGGGACATTATAGGCTAACTAGTAAAAAGTGGTTGTGTAATTTGCGAATTTCTGCCTAACCTCTTTGGGAATAATGGGCATGACTATATGTAGGTATGTATAATTATGTTGTTTTAGACGAGGTTTTGTAAGTAGACCCTTATCCACTTAGTAAGTAGACAGTTCTCCTTATCCAGTGATCGAAACGCAGCAGATAATCCTCAACCGACAGAACAGCGAAGCAAGACTGACCGCACTCCGGTCAGTGATGGCCGCGAGGGGCGTCACCGCTTATATCATACCTACTGCTGACGCTCACAATGTAAGTAAAACGATAGTGGCACTTAGTTAATGTAACATTTCACATTACACTAGTGTAAGTAATGTGTTGGGTTTTAGAGGTTCATAATAATTAGTGGTTTACTAATTTACTAATTTCTATAATCCTGAGGATGCCACGGTTGTTGGCGAAACATATGTAGTTTATTTATCTAGTTTTTGATTTCGGAATAGTGCAATGTATCGTCGTGCATGCTAGGTGCTCGGGTCTGGTTTCTCATGGCGATTGTAGTTAGTGCAAGTGCCTGTTGTCGCAATTATGAGTTATCCAGATCCGAGGGTCAGTGGAGGGTGTAGGGCCCGGTGGTGGGCGCACCCATAGTGAATGTTTGAACTTCCGAATTGTAACGCCTAATACAATTTCATTTAATGTAACATTGTTTGGCGTTCGTTGTCGCAACACTCCAACCAATAACTTTCAATGTTTGTGGTGAAAGATAAATGAATTCTTTCTTTCTTCTTTCTTTCTATAGCGGTTGTTGACAGTAAAGGCCTCCTATGGGAGCAAACGTGTCGGTGATACTTCTATACATTCAACTGAGAAATACCTAATGTTAATTTGTCTTACGCGTTTACCTACCATAAACAAGCAAGATTATGTCCATTATGGATCCAAAACTACCTGTGCTGATGCGAAGCTTCAGTGGAATACATCAGCTGCAACTCTATCCGTTCATATCGTAAGATCCTAAGGAACTATCAGGCGATGAGCTGGCATCTTATAGTCACTGAATCTCACTCGGGTGAAAATTTCTTTCATTTTTTAAAACTGCATCTTAAGCCGTTTCTGCGATTAGCGTGCAGTGATCAGTCACAGATATATATATATATATATATATATATATATATATATATATATATATATATATATATATATAATATATTAATATATATATTAATAGATAGAAGAAGATAGGTAGACAAATAGAAGATTGGAAGTAATAAAATGCTTCTATACAGGATGTAACAGAAAGGGTATGTTAAGCGAAAAGCTATGTAAATAGCCCACTATAGAGAACCTATTTCCAAAATTTGAGACTTGAAATGACATTTTTATTTTTCAAGATTGTATGAAAATTCCTGCCACATTTAAAAATTCTCCATACTATCGGGAAAAATAAACATGTGATTTCGGGTCTCAAATTTTGTGAATAGGTTCTCTGCAGTGGGCTATTTACATAGCTTTTTGCTTAACATACCCTTTTTGTTACACCCTGTATACCTAGGCCTAATTTCTCTAAATTTTCCAGTCCCAATATATAGCGCCGAGCGACGCCCGACGCGAATGGATATCAGGGTTCACAGGATCTGCTGGCACTGCGCTGGTGACCCTCAATGAAGCGCTGCTCTTCACCGATGGCCGATACTTCACGCAGTTCGAGCTGGAAGTCAATGCTACTCACTGGCAGCTGATGAGACAGGGTAAGATCCTTTGTCACATGCCTGTGCTGATGCGGGGCTTGAGATAACATCAGCTGCATCTCCTTCTGTGCATGTCGTAAGAGTCGACTACGGTAGGTACTCAGGGCCGTTCTCTCAATGACTACCAACGCAGCTTGACTCTTACATTGATCTTTTACATCTAAACGTGGTTGTAGCATCTCTTGAAATCTTGGAATTCTAGCCAGAAATTCCAGAATTCCCATTCCATCCCATACACAGCCATGTATACAATACAAACATGATGTTCTCCGACCGTATTTCGGCCAAGGCGACCAATCTCTACGGAGATTGGCCAGGTACGCAGGAGATATTATAGTGCACAAGTGTGTGCGCAAACACAGATGCACTCTAATCCGTTACTCTCATAGTCCGATGGGACGGAAAGCCGACACGACCGGAGAGAGATCAGGCGCAGGACCAACGGTTTTACGTGCTTTCCGAGGCACGAGCTAAGTGACAATTTTGCAACATTAAAATCTTTACATTAAATAAATTCATTGGTACAGGCCCGTGACTGGGATCGAACTTACGCCTCCCGCTTGGAAGGTGCACGTCTTAACCACTGGGCTATCACCGCTACAAACAAACAACAATACAAACATATACACATACACAGTATGGCTTAGTGGTTATAGCGGCTCGCACGGTTTGCAGTGGTCGTGGGTTCGATTCTCACTCGGGTGAAGAATTTTTTCCATTTTCTTTATTAATAATTTTATAATATACAATATCTTGACTAAGATAAATTTATAAAAACACTTCTCCATTAATATAATCCGTTAGGATATGGTTGATCGTTTCATCTTTAATAAAACATTGTGCTGAAGGATTCAGCTTTGTTTGCCGAGATTTGGCTAGTGTATAGCTATCGGGATGAAGAATAACGTTGCCAATATGTAATTTAGAAAAGAGATGGTAAAATTCGTCATCCGAGTAATTGACCCGGTGGCTTAGTGGTTATAGCGGCTCGCACGGTTTGCAGTGGTCGTGGGTTCGATTCCCACTCGGGTGAAGATTTTTTTCCATTTTCATTATTAATAATTTTATAATATACACAGTAGAAAGAAACACACAGCTGTGTTCACGGCATGGTTGATTTGGCGCTGGGATAGTTCCCTAAATGGGGTAACAGAACCGCAGAATCTTTAAGATCACAACCATCTTTAGCATAGCGGGGCCAGATATAAGGCCTGGACTCCAACAAAGCGGAGGTGAGACGAGCGCAGAGATGTGTTTTAACAACCAATGAACTTTTGTTATTCACACATCAGTGAGGACGAGATACGCTTTGGTGGAGTCCGGGCCTATTGATACTAAATGGTAGTGGAATGTCTTTGAGGATTATCATATTGCAACCTTTAACAGGCACGGACCTAACAGTCCAAGGCTGGTTGCTTGCCAACTTGGATGCCAATTCGATCGTCGGCGTTGACCCGACTACTTATACTAGGAATGCTTGGACTCCTCTTCAGGTAAATTATCTTCTTTTCTAACGATGTTCACATATAGAATAATAAGTTCTCGTTACTCGAACAACGGAACTCGTTATTCCATGTGTTCACATACTATCAGGTAGTAGACTTGTAGACTTTTCTGCGCTCCGTGCGAGCTTCTATAACTGCGCCCTATTCTGGTCTGGCCATTTTTCCGTGTGTAAATGAAAAGTATGTGGATATGATTGGGCTTTCCTCCTTGCAGGCTGCCCTGGCTCAAAACAACGTCACCCTGGAAGCGATACCAGACAACCTTGTGGATATAGCCAGAGAAAACTACGGGGAACCAGCACCTGCCAGACCAAATGAGGGGTTACTGGCACTATCCGTTGATTTCACTGGCAAGTTTACACACAAAAGGCATTTTGAATAGTATAAGTTTTGGAGGAAGACAATTTGGCTTCTAGCACTTTGTTCTGCTTAACGGTTAAGTTAGGTTAGAATTGTAAATAAGAACATACGTATACGTATGTACCTAATATATATATAATATATATACAATTAAAATATTTTGTCCTGAATCACTAAAAGATCAACGCCCAGCAAATACCGCGGATCTTCGAAACCTGAAACTTAGGAGATGTATTCTTCGCTTATATACAAGGGAACGTAAAGTACAAGTAATTCTCTCTCTTCTTCTATTTATATTCTTTTAATAAATTAATTTCAATCAGATCCGAACATCTACCATGCAATACATTGGCACATCTTTATTATCTTTTTTAGCTCCAGAACAGTGTCAAATGAAGAGATCGATTCGTTGACTACCTGTTTCCAGGGTAGTTTTGATCACAGATCTCCTTCTTTTTCTAGGAAGACAAGCGGGAGACAAGATTGCTGAACTGGCAGCGCAGATGGCAGCCAGAAATGCGGCTGCACTGATCCTTACCGCTCTGGATGATGTAGCTTGTAAGTAGACCAGACTATTGTGGGATCTGTGACTAAAGATGGAACATAAAGACATGAAAAAATTACGACCTCCTTTTGCGAACATTTTGAAGTGTTTACGGCATCTGTGGAGAAAAAGGATAAACTACCTCCAAAGTGGCTTCACATTCACACATTTTATTTTGTTTCAGATACCCTTAACTTACGAGGATCTGACATACCTTACAACCCAGTCTTCTTCGCTTATCTCATCATCAGAATCGACCAGGTAATCAGAATTGATTTTCCGTGTAGTGTCAACAGAGTAGAATAGCACTACCCCATGTCTGCCCGTGACACACATTGGGTCACGCACATCCATCGTAGAAGTGATGGACGGTGGAGTAAGCGGGTTCTCGAATGGAGACCGCGCCTCGGAAAGCGTAGCGTTAATCGTCCTCCGGCCAGATGGACCGATGACTTAAAGAAGACGGCTGGTAGTGACTGGATGGCATAAACGGGAGATCGAGTCATGTGGCGTGCTCTGGGGGAGGCCTACGTCCAGCAGTGGACTGCAATAGGCTGAAGATGTCTGCCCATGGATACCCACCTTAGAGGCCATAGTAAATAAGGTATTTATAAGATGTCAAGTTAATTCCTTCATCCTCTCACCAGGTAGACTCGTCAAGCAACGTGACCCTGTTCTGGGGTAACGGAACCCTCGCTCCGGAGATACAACAGCACCTTACTGATGAAGGGGTCAACCTCACTGCGTTGCCGTATGACGATGTCTTTGTTTATGTTGCTGAAATATCTTCATATTTATCGGTAAGAAACTTTTACTATTGAAAACTTTCCGTGCTGATAGTGATTCAAGAGGAATGTTTATAAGTATAACTAGGGACCCGCCCCGGATTCGCACGGGTGCAATGCCCTCTCACGCGGATGAAGCACGCGGGCGCTAGCTATTTATGATGATCTCCGACCGTATTTCGGTCAAGGCGACCAATCTCTACGGAGATTGGCCAGGTACGCAGGAAATATGCACAAGTGCGTGCGCAAACACAGATGCACTCTCTATTCCGTTACTCTCACAGTCCGATGGGACGGAAAGCCGACACGACCGAAGAGAGATCAGGCGCAGGACCAACAGTTTTATGTGCTCTCCAAGGCACGAGCTAAGTGACAATTTTGCAACATTAAAATCTGCACATGAAATAAATTCATAGGTACAGGCCCGTGGCTAGGATCGAACTTACGCCTCCCGCTTGGAAGGTGCACGTCTTAACCACTGGGCTATCACCGCTTATAGCTATTTATATAAATACATCAGCTGCATTTCCTTCCGTGTCGTAAGAGTCGACTAGAACTCGGGTATTCTCTCAAGCGATAGGCTAGCTATTAACACTGATGATTAACGTCTGCCCCCGCTATAATTAACTAAAGTCAATCAACACGTTCGGCATTCCATCATGACACACTGCCATATATGGATTTTAATTAAAGCATTATTTTTTCCACAGAATGAATACACTGGCGATAACAGCATAATATGGCTGTCGCAAGATGGAAGCCATGCGATACATTCAGCTGCTGAAACGGTTAGTGTACACACTTCGGCCTATTGCAGTTCACTGCTGGACTGCTGCCTCCCCCAGGGCACACCACAAGGCTACTGTCATATGGGGGTTTGTTCACAGTCACCACGCTGGGCAGGCTATGTAGTCAACACGGGATTGCAAATAGGTATTGCCTAGCATGCAAGCCACACTGGTTTTTATCCGACTGCGCCAGGACAGGAGGGTTATGTTTTTCGAGTGTATGTATATATGTATATTTCTTTGGAACTCTCTAGAACCTAAATGGCTGCATTTGAGATTGAGAGGTTTGTTCGTTGAGTGACAATTCGTTTTAGTTGAGTGACATTGTAATTTTTACGCAGTCTGCTCCCTTATTACCTAACTAGCAAAATCAAAGCGATAGCGAAAATTGTATAAAAATCGCTGATTGCTTGTCAAATTCGTATTATGTAAAATGAATTTCAAAGGACCTTTGACATTTCAAGGCGAATATTGTACAATTTTCGCTATCGCTTTGCTTCGGCTTTGCTATTGCTTTTACGTAATCAGGGGGCGGGTTTTTTTCTTTAAATAAATGAGTTGATCAAAAGATTCCATTTCCCAGGGTGTTTCTACACGAACCATATCATCAGTATCTCCGGTAGCTCTCATGAAGTGTGTCAAAAACGAGATCGAACTGCTGGTAAGTAACGACCGAATGGTGGTTAGTAGTTGGTAACGGCCCTGCTTGCGATGCCATAGCTCCTGTGTTCAAATGTAACACCTATATAACCTGTGACGTGCAATAAATTAATCTAATCTAATCCCGGTAGGTGCAAACACTGATATGATGAATTTCGATGTTTGTTCGAGTCATGGATGTTTCTATAATTATCCTAGTATTTATATACCGTTGCTTAGTAACCACGACACAAGCAAGACCTTAGGGATCTTACTGAGGGACTAGGTCAATATCACTCAATCTACAACTGGTGTTCGACCCTCGAGTCTACCGACTAATGATGATCATTAAATGATCAAGATTACAGGCAACTACAGTCGCGATGGGAACGCAGATCCAACCACATAGCATGCAATACGCAAAAGTTGCTATTTTTTTGCTTTTTTTTTTTAAATTATTTGCTCAAAACATGATACAATAGATCAGAGACATCTTTCGTCAAAAAATGTGACATTCGCTGCCGGCAGTTTTTCTAAGGGTGTCGGCATCCCATCAACGCCTAGTGCGAGGACGCAAATAAGCGTCGCCGGCACCTCTAGAAAGCCTAGAAGACGCAAACACTTAGTCCCCGGCAGCACCAGTGGCGTAGCTACCTAGGGGCTAGGCGGGGCAGTGCAACGGGGCCCTCAAGCTCAGCGGGCCCTCGAATACTTACTGTAAAATTCTCGGGTAGAGCTTGAATTTTCAAAAATTAAGAGACAACTTACTTGAGTTATGTAGTATATACGAGAAAAAATATTGCGCTCGCTTCGCTCATGCATCTTTATATATTTATATGTGACTAAGCAGTCTTTCACTTTTCAATAATTATGGGGCTCGTAAACTCCAAAAATTCTTGGTAATGTCTACCCGATTGTAACCTATCTCATGTTTTAGCAATGGTCAGAAATTCTCGGTAGGGCTTGAATTTTCAAGAAGGTAATAGAAAGTTACGTGGTAAATACGAGAAAAAATTTATATATATAAGCAGTCTTTCAATTATGGGGCTCGCAAACTTCAAAAATTCTTGGTAATGTCTAGTCACGCGCAATAAAGAGAAGATACCCGGGTGAGGAATTTTTTCCATTTTTTTATTAATAATTTTATAAAGAGAAGATAGTCAAAAAAATTCCTAAAATTTTCAATATCTAATTTTTTTATTTGCCCCAGGGCCCCTAGTTACCTAGCTACGTCACTGGGCGGCACTGAATATGTTTATGACGAGGATTCAAGAGATACATCACTGCCATCTGCCTCAATGCTATAGTCAAAGATAATCTCCTAACCAGGGTTTCAGATCAGCGCACATCAAAGACGGTATCGCAGTAGTGCGCATGTTACGCTGGGTGCACGAGCAAGTCGCTTCAGGAGTCATCGTCACCGAAATTGATGTGTCCAACAAACTTATTGAACTAAGGAGGTAAATATGATGATGCGGGGCTTCACTAGAATACATCAGCTGCATCTCCATCCGTGACCAAACTCCCCATCTTCTTCCTGTCCTGTTCCCATTCACTTGGGGTCGGCGCAATATGTACTCTGTTTCTATTTATCCCTATTATCCATCATCTCATTACTCACTCCCAGTACACCCATATCCTGTCTCATACAGTCCATCCAACAGTTCTTAGGCTGGAGCTTTCCTCTTCCACTATATCCATCCAGATGGACAATGCTCTCTGTAAAATATGCCATTCATCTTTTCCCTTCACATGTCTGTACCACGACAAACGGTTACGAGTGACGCTCAAAAGTGGATCTTCTTCTTCTTGTTATTCTTCAGCCTATTGCAGTCCACTGCTGGACGTAAGCATCCCCCAGAGCACGCCACGAGGCTATTGCCACAGGGGGGTTTTGCCCATAGTCACCACGCTGGGCAGGCGGGTTGGTGACCGCAGTGTGATTTTCGGACTATGATGTCAGTACGGGAGGATCATCAATGACTAATGGCCACATTAACACCATCATCATCTACCACTTTCTCTTATTCCCCAGTGAAGAGGCAGACTTCATGGGACCCTCATTCGCGACCATCGCCGGCGCCGGTGAGAACGGTGCCATCATACACTACAAGCCCCCTGATGTGGGGTCCAGGGTCATTGGGACTGATGACATGCTTCTGGTAGACTCCGGCGCTCAGTATAAGTAAGCTTTGATAGATGCTCGCGGCTTTGTTCGCGTGAATTATTATACAGCCTATTGAATTGAAGGGCAATCACAATGTCCATCTTTAGATACCCACATTTTAAATTATAAATTACCATGGAAAAAGGTGAAAAGACGCGCCGAAGATCTGGGGAGAACATCGATCACGGCAATAACGCGGTGCTAGGTCTTTCTTTGGGATCACGGATCAAAATACAATGCAAGGGTACATATAGAATAGATAGAATTTATTTGAAAATTGCTCATACACAGACAGCAACAACATAGAACAAGACAATGGAAATATTTGTGTTTATACAGCTTATTTCTAATTACTGTAGTACAATCGCGGACAGAAAATGTTCTCCATCTTATCTATAATGATTTAAGACGCGAAGTGGACATTAATTTTATTTAGACAATACTTATTCACTAGTGGACGCCCGCGACTCCGTCCGCGTGGACTACAAAAAAAGCAAAATGTCGAAATTATCCGGGATTAAAACATTTTCCCGGGATAAAAAGTAGCCTATATGTTAAGTGGGAACTGTCACAATATATTCCTGAAAACTGCATCGAAATCGGTTCAGCCGTTTCTGAGATGAGCGTGCACAAACGCACAAACATTTCAAAAATCATTCTTTTGGGTACTATTGCGTTGATAAAGGTCTCTTATAACATTTTTTCTCATATATCTTCCATGTACAGACAGCGGTCCGTTACATTTTTATTATTATTAGAAGATAGATAGATATAGAATAGATGTATAGAAGAAGAAGATGTATAGATTTCTAACAACCCTCCTTCTGGCAGGTAAATATTCGTGCTAACCATAGAGTAATAAGATGTAGACATAGAGTGCTAATGTCATACTAACAGTTTCGATGCACCATTAGACTTTTTGGTGCCTCACAATTCCAGTCCTTGACACTTAGATTCTATTAGTGTAATATGTAGTAATGTACTACATTACTAATGTATTGTAATGTATAGTAATGCAATCTAAGTGTCAAGGACTGGAATGGTGAGGCACCAAAAGTCTAATGATGCATCGAAACTGTTAGTATGACATTAGCACTCTATGTCTACATCTTATTCCTCTATGGTGCTAACACTGCTTGAATCTACTGAACTATTCACTATATTCTCAGAGACGGTACAACAGACATAACACGCACGCGACACATGAGTGCGTCACCGACTGAGGCACAGCGTCGGGCATTCACCAGAGTGTTGAAAGGTCAGATCTTGTTGGGGACTGCGGTGTTCCCGCGAGGATCTACTGTGAGTATGACATAGCATCTGATCATCATTTTCGTCCATGAGAAGCCCACTGCTGAACATAAGCCTTCTTCTTCTATCTCCTATCTTCTTCTTCAGCCTATTGCAGTCCACGACGTAGGCTTCCCCCAGGGTACGCCACAAGGCTACTGCCACATGGGGGGTTTTGCCCATAGTCACCACGTTGGGCAGGCGGGTTGGTGACCGCAGTTTGTATTTGGACTATGTTGAGGCGCTGCTGCCCACCTCCCGGAAACCCTTAATCGCCTTGTATGATACCCACGGGCAGACATGGGGTGGTACGAATTCTACTCTTCCGGCACCACGGGGCATAATTATATAAGATACTATTAAAATAAAAACCTGGGTGTAAAAATTTTGACCCAGTCCACTCTCGCGACTGAGACGAGGCTTTAAAGCGTGCCAAACAAATATACATACAAACATACATTCGAAAAACATAACCCTCCTACTGGCGCAGTCAGTAAAAAATGGGCGTTGGTTGTGTGTTATCTTGGCTTTGTGATGATATATGGATGTGTGTGTGTGTATATATTTATTACACTTTTACGCAAAAACTACTGATCGGATTTTAATGTAACTTGCCAAGTAGGTATATTTTTTCATAATTCCAGGGAAACGTGCTAGAAACCCTAGCACGCAAAGCACTATGGGACGTGGGATTGAACTACGCCCACGGCACGGGCCACGGCGTGGGCCATTTCCTAAATGTGCACGAAGGTCCGTCAGGTATCGGCGCTTCTCTCATCGCCACCGACCCTGGGATCGTGCCTGGCATGATATTCAGTGATGGTAAGTAATCTGCTTATATAAATCTTCTGTTCGTGTGTTTGTAATTGAACTCTTTTTAAACGGCTGGCCCGATTTCGATGAAATTTTGTGTGTGTTCAAGTGGTTTCGAGAATGGTTTAGATTCACAATTCGGTCAACTGGAACAAGTTTTTCTGCAGTCCAAGCGGACAGTGTCGCGGGCGTCCACTAGTACTTTATAACATTTAGTGGGTTTAGTTCAAGTTTTACATACGTAAAATCACCATTAACTAAGTATTAAAAAAATATAACCTCATTTATTCTTATGTCATATCATATTATTATGAAGGTATCGTTAGCTCAAATGCGACAACCCGTTTAGGCTCTTAGCGCCTGCCTACTGGCGCAGTCGGTTAATAACAAAAGATGAGTTGTAAAAACAAACGCCAAGTCCTTGGTTATATGAGTTTCGAAAGAAACTATATTGCGCCCACCCCGCAAATAAGGGCAGGAACATAATAATGAAAATGATAAGAAAAGCTGAAAAATCTAAAACTGCACAATAATAATGTTAAGCTTGAAATCGCCTGAAAGAACACCTCTACATTCCTTAGTCAACTCTTACGACATGCACGGAAGGAGACGCAGCTGATGTATTCTAGTGAAGCCCCGCACCAACACAGGACGCCTAAAATACCCCTTCTATTACACCATAACTGTTAAATCTTTCAGAGCCAGGATACTACGAAGTAGGGGAATACGGCATCCGTCACGAAGACCTTGTGGAGGTGATCGAGATTAACAACCAAGCTGATCACATCCTGGTAAGTAAATACTGCATATGTCGTCATCAGCCTATTGCAGTTCACTTCCCATTGCAGTTCATTGCTGGACGTAGGCCTCTCCCCTAGGGCACGCCACAAGGCTACTATCATAGGGGGGTTTGTCCATAGTCACCACGCTGGGCAGGTGGGTTGGTGACCGAAGTGTGATTTTTGGACTATGTTGTCTGCACGGGAAGCGCTGCTGCCCACCTCCCGGAAACCCTTTATCGCCTCGTACGATACCCACGGGCAGACCTGGGTTGGTACAAATTCTACTCTGCCGGCACCACGCGGTGAAAAGGGAAGCGCTTCGGCCCCCTGATTACGTAAAAGCAACAGCAAAGCCGAAGTCGCGCGATCGCGATAATCTCGAATGTGTGTGCAACGAGCGCTCGGCGCGCCGTCGACCTCGCCCCGCACACACACACTCTCAATTTATTCGGCATTTGTTTTTACGGCCGGCTGACGCTAACCCTCCTCGTGTATAGCTAAGTGACCTTTGCATATAGAATGTTTTTTGTTGTCATGTTTCCGAATACTACGCATTCTCCTCGTTATCACGAATATTTTTCTCCATAAAAGCATAGCTGGGAAGTGTCTGGTAACCAAGATATTAAGGAGGTCCAAGGTCGAGCCTTCTGGTATCTTTTTTTATAGAAATGCACGTAGACGCGTATAACAGACTCTAGAGATCAGGCAATGCACGCGACAAAGTAGGTAGGTAAATAAAAAAAAAACCCAAAAAAATTTAAATCGTTTCCCAGCAATTTTTTGCCATAAACTTTATATGATGTAGGTATAGAGTACAGGACATGGTCGTCCTTGACGCAAAAATACGCTTCGGGTTGCGGGCCTTGGGGCAAACCCCATGCCCGGGCTAAATTCTCGACGCGCGACAACGTGCCGGTAACTTAAGTGGCCCTTAAAGGGGCCACATGGGTCAGAGAGTCTGACCCATGTGGGAAAGGAAAGATGCGGCTGGCCGGGGGTCGCGGGCCGGCCTGTCGACCCCTGGTATTACCAGGGTGCCCCCGGCCACTTGAGCTGCCACTGCCGCCGGCCAGTTCGCGAAAGAAGAGCAAGGAGAAGAAAAGGAAGGAAGATGAAATGGCAACCCTTAATCGTATAGAGTACCCTCGTAAACGGTGGCAACGAAAAAACTTCGTTGCAAGCAACTTCGATATCGCGGTTTATGTATTGGACTTTGGTTCAATTTGAGCTTTGTTTCAGGCTGAAGGAATGGTAGGCGACTTCAACGGGGTTGGTGCAGTGGGATTCTACACCATCTCACTGGCACCGCATCAAACAGCGTGTTTGGACATCAATATTCTCAATGATTTTGAGGTAAAAAATAACCTCATTTATAAATGAAATTGTATTAGGCGTTACAATTCGGAAGTTCAAACATTGAGTATGGGTGCGCCCACCACCGGGCCCTACACCCTCCACTGACCCTCGGATCTGATAACTCATAACTGCGAAAACAAGCACTTGCACTACCTACTTGTAGGTAATGTGTTGGGTTTGAGAGTTTCATAATAATTTGTGGTATACTGATTTACTAATTTCTATAATCCTGAGGATGCCACGGTTGTTGGCGAAACATTATGTAGATTAGTTTTTGATTTCGGAAATAGTGCGATATATTATCTTGCATGCTAGGTGCTCGAGTCTGGTTTCTGGTGGCGATTGTAGTTAGTGCAAGTGCCTGTTTTCGCAGTTATGAGTTATCAGATCCGAGGGTCAGTGGAGGGTGTAGGGCCCGGTGGTGGGCGCACCCATAGTGAACCTCATTTATTTAAATAAAGATACCCACCTTGTGACCCCCAGTGTCACTTTCAACGACTTATGCAGTGTGAAGTGTTGAATATGTAATTTTTAATTCTATTTTCAGTTAAAATATATAAACGACTACCACGCAAGAGTGTTAGCTACATTAGGCCCGATACTACAAGAGAGGGGATTGACGGACGACTACGATTGGCTCGAACGCGAATGCGCACCCATTCTGCGCAGCGCCGCCATTTTGGTTTACTCTACACCACTACTAATTATTGCTAGTGTGTTTTGTCTGTTGAGCTATTAAAATATTAGATTGTGTTTGGGTTTTTATTATTTTTCTTTAGCTATCTAACATGGAAGTGACTAGTTTTCCAGTGGGGCAAGCACGAACCTCTCGATAGTACGTAACGCTAACGCAAAACTGTCAAATCTCATAGCTAGATTTTGCATGCGAGTCGCAAGCGTTACGGCGCGTAAAAAGGTTCACGATTAGCCCACTGAACCCATGATTACGCACACTTTTGAAGCAACTTTCAGTCAGTCAAATTAACCTACCTACTTGATTTTTATTTGTCTCCTTTATGAGTCACATTTGCCCTATTCCTGGCATATGTGTAATGTTTGCAACCTATTTGATATACTGAAACTCTAAAAAGTGATAATATTTCTCGATTTGGCAACAATACGCGGTTTTTGCTTCACTACCCGACATACATTTGTCATTGATGACTCCTGTTATTCTATGTTATAAACTTTCAAAATTTATATTTAAAAATTTTACAGAAGTAAATATTTAATAAACACTTTTTCATTTATATGCAGTTTTGGAATAAATACAAAATTTAATATTCTGGGCTCACAAAGGCAAATCCCTCGCTTTCAACCTGAAACAAAAATGAATGAACATTATTTAACTATACAGGGTGTAACAGAAGAGGTATGTTACGCAAAATGTTATAAAGTGATACCAGTAATGGAGAACCTGTCTACAAAATTTGACAGAAGTGAGAACTACGAAATCAAAATTAACATTTTTTAACAATAATCAACTTAATATGTAATTAATTCGTACTTATTTTTGACACAAGACAAATGCTTAGATCTTTCAAACTACGCAACGAATTTTGATGCGGAATACATTGAGTGATTCAAGAGGAATAAACTTTCCTCTTGAATCACTCTATGTATTTAAAAAACCGCATCAAAATTAGTATTGTACGTATAACTAGGGACCCGCCCCGGCTTCGGACGGGTGCCTTTTTTAATATTAATGGCTACCTAGTAGCGGAGCCATCTATCGGATGCAGGAGAGAACCACAATCGAATGCAAAATCCTAGAACGCGATATCGAAGTTTCTCACAATGATTGTAATATATATGTCGCAGGCAATTTGTATGATTCGTCTTTATACAAACGGCGTCGTCCGTTTATAAACGCTCGCCAGGCATTTTGAATAGTATGAGAGAAAAAATTCCTTTTAGCACTTCGCCGGTCGCTGCAGGGACATGCTCGCTACGCTCACTCGACTCGTGCGTTGTTATTTTAACAGGTCTAACATAACCTAACCTAATTAATTAAGCAGACCAATTGCTAGAAGCCAAATTGTCTCGCTCCAAAACCCATACTATTCAAAATGCCTAGTCGTTTTGTATAAAGACAAATCATACAAATTGCCTGCGACATATACATGGGCCAAACAACGACCAGTGGCCCGGTGGGGCCGGGAGCGCTTCCATTTTCACCACCCCCACAAGCTCAATACAAATTACTGCTTATATATTCATGTCACATTGGTGTATGCTGTCATGCTGTGAAATTACTATTCAAATAAATAAATGAGTTGATAAGTTACCCTGTACTGTGATGGGCCGACATTCCCTCTCCAGCCACGCCTTGTCTTCATGAAGTCCGCGCGACTCTAATATTGGCCCTAGAGTCGATAACACACGGGCATGGTATGCGTTCAGGTATGATATCTGCAAATAAAATCACACTAATATTATAAATTCCTTCTATGCTGCTCTGGGAGTGCAAAAAAAACGTGTAAAACTACAGCTGCTTCTCTTCCCGGGCATACTGTACAAGTCAGTAGAGGGACAAGAGGGTCTTGGTGTTTTGTAGGCGATGGGCTGACCACCTGTCACTACTAACCGAACTTGTACATCTCAACTATACCCTCAAAATTGGTCAGAAGTGGCACCATGTGGTTCTATCGACCCTTGGTGCTCTGCCTACCCCGTAAGGGATAAAGGCGTGATTATATGTATGTATGTAAAATTATAAAGGCGAAAGTTTGTGAGTGTGTATGTTTGTTACGTCTAAACGGCTGGAGCGATTTTAATAAAATTTGGTATGGAGTTAGCTGACACCCTGAATTAACACATAGGCTACTGTTTATTGGGAAAATACTTTTATCCCGGATAATTTAACTTTTTTTCTGCAGTCCACGCTGACGGAGTCGCGGGAAACAGCTAGTATAAAATATTTACATTCATTATATACCAATGGGACCGATGACTTGAAGTTGGCGACTGGTACGCAGTGACTAGATGGCCAAAAACGGGAGATTTAGCCTTGTGGCATGCCCTGGGGGAGGCCTACGTCCAGCAGTGGACTGCAATAGGCTGACGATGATGATGACACATAACATATGTGTTCTCAATATAACAAGGGATATCCCATAGTCACGTTTAGCGTAGCGACGACAGATGAAAATAATCAGCGACGAATTGCTAGCTTAACGCCTGAGAGAATGCCTAAGTTTCTTGGTCGACTCTTACTCGTACGAATAATCAGATCTATCTCTCTCCGTTCTTAACATAAATGGCTGAGAGAGAAAAGGACAAGAAGGACTAAATATGTATATTTAATTTATTTGAAATATAACTAGTTCTTACCTCAAATTCCGTCATCAGACTAAGATCCAAACACTCTATCTGATGAGGCACAAGAGTGAGAGTGTTGAATCCAAGCACACCTCGACCTTCGAAATCTCCCAGTAGGGTTGCCGCCTAAACAAGGAAATTAATAGCCTCATTTGTTTAGAAAAAAAGCTAGTTAAGCTCTAATTATAACCTACATGCAAAGAGAAGGAGATAGATGTCCTACAGGCACTTTTAGAATATCGAGGCCAGATACGAGTACATCCACATGTTTTTATACAGTGAACTATAATCTTGCGGTCTTCAAGGCGAGAGTGAATCGATTTCTTTTAGGCAAGCGCGCTCCATCTTAGTGTCGCGACACATCTGCGGAACGTACGGCGCCGAACGTTCGGCTAAATACGCTCGCAGTGTATTTCAAGTTCTCTATGACACATCAGCCAAAATTACGCCGCGTTCGGCGTAGTGCCTAACCTTCCTTCGGGCGATTTTTTCAGCTAAAACGCATTTAATGTATTTTGCATAGCAAGCGACACATCACGCGACGCGTTGCGCGACCGAAAGTTCGGCGGGCGGCAGACGTACCTGAACGTTCGGCGTGTGTTGTGCATCGTAAAAAAATATTAAAGATGTAAACTTAAGTATATGTAGTGTTTTTTCGTTTCTAAGTAATATAAATAAACAATTTAAATCACAATATATATTTTATTTTCTTACCTTATCGTGACCATTAATCGCTCTGTCGGTGAAATAGAATCCCTGAACCTAGTACATTTTTTCAAAATATCGTTACTAGTGAGAAATAGCAAATCATCAAAAGATTGAATTGACATCCGAAAATATTTAAAAAACTTATCAGGATAGGATCTGTACTTTGAATATTTTTGAAATTGACCTTCTTGGATTATCATTGTATTTAGCGGATGCACCCAAAAGTGTTTCTTATTTACTTCTTCTTCTTCTAAGCCTTCTATAATAGCTAATATTCTAATTAAATCCATTTTTCTGGGCAGTTCAGGTACGTCACAACAACCGCACACCATAAAGTGTCGACACAGACTGACGACGACGCCGCGTAACTTTCCGTCGCGTAGCGCGCTGAACAAGACGCCGCGTTTTGACCGTTTGGTTTGTCATAACAACTGAATATTTCGACTGACACTTCAGCCGCTGAACTTTCGGCGCCGTACGTCCCGCAGATGTGTTGCGACCCTTAGAATGCAACGGTGCTTACCATCAGGCGCGTTGTGGTCAAGCGTAAGCCTATTCATTATAAAAAAAATACAGTAGAAATTATCACAAAGAATGTTATAAAATTATTAATAAAGAAAATGGAAAAAATTCTTCACCCGGGTGGGAATCGAACCCACGACCACTGCAAACCGTGCCAGCCTCTATAAAAACAACAAAAAAAATGTCGTAAAAGGCGCCTGAACAAAATAAATATATCTGCCTGAAGAAAAAAGCCGCTACCGCGATTACCTAATTTGCAATAGCATAACCGAAGCAGCGCGATAGCGAAAATTTGTACAATATTCACGTTGATATGTCAAAATAAATTCCTTTGAAATTCATTTTACGTAATACGAATTCGCTGGCTGATCGTTTTGCGAACTTTACGTAATACGAAAAAATGTCGAATGTATGAGCAAAAACGATTTGATCAGCTAATACGAATTTGACATTGCTTTCGCAAATTAGGTAATCAGGGGGCGGGCCAGATATACACGTTTTTATAAAGTAGAAATAAGTGACAGAGATAGAAATATACATACTCGTGGATGATCGGTACTCTTCGTGACGTTAATAGTCTCCACCAGGTCTTCGTGACGGATCCCGAACTCGCCTACCTTGTAGTAACCCGGCTCTGTAACATTACATATACAGGGTGGAAGTGACAGCCAGGCTAATATTAATATGGCGACCTCAGACCATGATTCTGAGGCGAAAACCACTGTGAAAATTTTCGCAGGAAAATTCCAAAATTTTCCGGCATTTTTTTCATTTTTTTCTGAAAAAAAATTGTGTAGTTCATTTAAGTAGGGCTTAGATAATGACTTAAAAACAAAAAAAAAAATCCTATAAATTATGTATTTTCAAAAAACAGTAATGTATCACACAGTAACCAATAAGCACATTTAACTAGTCACAGGATCGCCTGATACCATTGGCGCAGAAAGCAAACATTGCGGATAACCAAATCAAAAATTAATTTCCTGCGAGTAATAACACTGTCGTATTACTCAAAACAATGGTACTTGTTCAGTATACTGAGTGTTTGCCTGGCTGTCACATACGCCCTGTATACAGGGTGTTTTTTTGTGGCCACCTTTAACGAAGGGTACGTATTCTATACATGAAATAAAGTAAGTTTATGCCAAAAAAAATACTGGGATTTTTTTTTTTTTTTTTTTGAAAAAAATTTTTAAATTCCTTGATCGTGCGAAATTTATAGTGTCTTTTATAGACAGATATTAATTATTTTTCGTGAAAAAATCCTGCTACGCGCGTCTATGTGCATTTTTGCAGAAAAACGCAGTCTATTTACTCAACTTTGGACCCTAATATTTTGGAAACCAGACACTTCCCAGGTATGCTTCCATGGAGAAAAATGATCGTGATGATGAGGAGATTCCGTAGTTTGCGGGAACGTTGACGACCAAAAATCACCCTGTATGTATTTATTTAGTTGTATTGAATTATTTAGTTTAGTTAGATATTTTGTTTGCATTGTTTATTTTTTGTGATTTAATTTTGTGCACGTGTGATTTTCCTTTTTCTTTGCTAATCTCGCAATTTAAACTGGTTGACTGGAAGAAATCTCTATCTTTGTAAATATTCTATCTTTTCTGTTTTTTTTTATATGTACAATAAAGAATATGTATATGAAATAGCTCAACGGTCCAGCAAGCTGAAGTGGCAATGGGCAGGGCACATAGCTCGAAAAACTGATGGCCGATGGAGTCGGAAAGTTCTAGAGTGGATACCACGTATCGGGAAACGCAGCGTGGGAAGACCACCCGCGAGGTGGACGGATGACCTGGCCAAGGTCGCGGGCGTTGTTTGGATGCAGGCTGCTTCCAACCGGTCGGAGTGGAGGTTGTTGGGGGAGGCCTATGTCCAACAGTGGACTTCTCAGGGCTGTAAATGATGATGATGATATGAAATAGTACTTACCATTACTCAGTATCTGGCGGGCCCTTAGACCAGGGTCGTGGGGGTAAGGTCTCCAGGAGATGCCGGCGGGGCCCTCGTGAACGTTCAGATAATGGCCCACGCCGTGGCCCGTGCCGTGGCCATAGTCCAGGCCAGCTTGCCATAGTGAGTGGCGGGCTAGAGTGTCTAGGACGTTACCCTGGAGAAATTTTGATACATATAATCACGCCCTTTATCCCCCTATAGAGCTTGAGCAGAAGTGTGCAACCCACAAAAATTTATTAAATTGTAATATCTGTTATCTATACATATAGTAAAAATGTAACGGAGCTGTCTGTACATGGAAGATATATGAGAAAAAATATTATAGGAGTCCTTTATCAACGCAATAGTACCCAAAAGAATGATTTTTGGAATTTTTGTCTGTTTGTCGGTTTGTCTGTGCACGCTAATCTCAGAAACGGCTGAACCGATTTCAATGCTGTTTTCAGGAATATATTGTGACAGGTCCCTTAACATATAGGCTACTTTTTATCCCGGATAATTTCGACATTTTGTTTTTTCTGTAGTCCACGCGGACGGAGTCTCGGGCTGCCACTAGTGTCTACATAAACACAGAAATAAAAGAAACAATTATGTCAAAAGTCACAATTTACTTTACAGGGTTTTGTACCCAAAGGGATATTATTTACATGGAACCCTAACCTGTAAGTGGGTACGACTAATATTTTAGGACCCAAAGTCGACCTCACCTGCCCGTGGTGCACCCTGCTATTTAACGGACGAGGCTCTGACGTTAAATATGACCTTATAATACCTATTTAGAACGGCAGGGTAACATTTGCTATTGCATTGGTTACCGGTCGCTAGATAGTTGTATATGTGCCCGAAAAGTGGCGGTAGGCTCACCCCTAACCACGTGGGACTTAATAAGGTAACTGATGAAGACTGGGTGTGCAATTTGCACACTTCTGCCCAACCTATTTGGGGGATAATGGGTGTGATTGTACGTATCCATTTAAATCTATTCTAAGATCCATAAATGTTTATTATTGCCATTAGTATGACTGACCTTAACCCCCCTGGGAAAAAGCGCGCTGCCCATCATAATCTGCCCTTTCAGTACGCGGGTGAAGGCATCTCTCTGCGCGGGCGTCGGTGTGCCCGTGTGACGGGTGCGGGTTATATCCGTTGTACCGTCTCTGAGGGAACATATATACAGGTGTTTTTTCGTTGCCACCCTTAACAAAGGGTACGTACTCTATACATTAATTAAAGTAAGTTTATGCCAAAAAAAATGCTGGGAAACGATGTAAATTTTTTTAGATTTTTTTTTTTATTACTTGATCGGGCGAAATTTTTAGTGTCCAGTGTTTATGCTAGTTTTTTCATAGACAGATACTAATTATTTCTCGTGAAAAAGTCTTGCTACGCGCGTCTATGTGCATTTATGCAGAAAAACGCAGTCTATTTACTCAACTTTGGACCCTAATATTTTGGAAACCAGACACTTCCCATGTATGCTTCCATGGAGAAAAATGATTGTGATGATGAGGAGATTCCGTAGTTTTCGGGAACGTTGACGACCAAAAATCACCCTGTATAGTCTAATGTATTAGTATAGTATAATTGTGTGCAACAGGCGAGTAAATGACATCATGTAAATGACGTCTAAATGACTGGCATTGACTAAACTGTTATTTTTGATACATTTTATTGCATTCTTTCATTTCCGTTGAATGTACAAAAAAGGGGCCTATAAGTTGTCTTATTTCGCTTAACATACCCCTATTGTTACACCCTGTACAAAACAATCTACTTACTTATACTGACCACCCGAGTCTACCAAATACATGTCATTCTTGGTAATAGCCCTGACATCCCCTTCTCTAGTCGGCTTGTAATGTATAACAGCCCCGTTCTCCCCCGCGCCGGAAATCGTCTCGAACGAGGGACCCACGAATAGGGACTCGTCTCTGGAAGGGGAGGGTGGGGATGAATCAATAAATAAATAAGTGGTTACAGAGAATAAAACCTTAAATAAATCCTCATTACTTACAATGTCAATGACCAATAAATTAGGTATAATTTATAACCTATTGTCTTTACCTGATATATTAGTGTTTAGGGATTTAGTGGGTCGGGTCGCGTCAAAGGGAAAATAGAAGTAATGTCAAAGAGTGTGTGTTTTCTTTCCTTACTTCTTCCGCGCGATTTATCGTTGGGTTCAGGTTTACAGTTCACTATAGTCCACTTTTAGGGTAAGGGCACTCTTATTGGGTAGGTCAGTTTGTCACACACGAAAATTCACTTGTCAAGACGCGAGCTCAGTACCGCGGTAGTTGGGCAACAACAGGCAGATGCAGGGCGGGGGGAAAAAACGTGACCCGCATTCGCGGCGAGAAAGAGATAGGACGATTAAAAGAGGGAGAAACAAAATCATAGTTTTAACAACTAGCTACTAACTATTGCCCGCTTCTTCGTCCGCGTGGACTACACAATGTACCTTATGTTATGTCCTTCTCCGTAGCAATATGTGTGAATAGGTAACAAACAAACATATTTAATTGTATCAGGCGTCACTATTCGGAAGTTTCCATTAAGGGTTCGCCAACCACCGGGCCCTACACTCTCCGCTGACCCTCGGATCTGCCGACTCATAGTCACGAACACAAGACACTACAGTCGTAACGAGAAGCCAGATCCAAGCACCTAGCATGCAACCATAAATACATGTGTCTATAACTAAAATGAAAGACGAATAATGAGAGATATATGCACATCAAAGTTATAATAGTCGCCGTGGCCGATAGGTAGTGAACCTGCTTGCGACGCCATAGGTCCTGGGTTCGAATCCTATACATATCTATGTATTTATATACCGTTGCTTAGTACCACACGACACAAGACCTTAGGGGTCTTAATGTGGGACTAGGTTAATGTGCAAAAAAAAAAGTGACGTCAAAGCGACTACTTGCGAAACTCGAGCAGTGTGTCCGCCGCTTGTATCTCTGTGGTGTCGCCGGTGTCTACGCGAGCATGCAGCCAGCGCAGGAATCGAACCACCGCCACACCGTCACGCACGTGGCACGCGCGGAAACCCTGACGATGTACACATGTGACCTCGGGCATTAGCTCATACTAAATGCAGAATAGTCGCATTGTCCCGCTGCACGCAAAATCATAGAACATTCTATTGCCCCGAGTGCAACGATATATTCGTCTCAAGTCAATAATTACAATATCAAAAAAACTAGATACTCTTCAATGTTAAAAAACTTGTATCATGCACCTAAATGTGGCTTTATGCTGTGTGTTGATCCGTCAGCCATTAATCGTTTAATTCACTAGTTTTATAAATGAAATTGTATCAGGCGTTACAATTCGGAAGTTCAAACATTCACTATGGGTGCGCCCACCACTAATTCACTAGTGGCCCGCCCTCGCTTCGCTTCGGTACATAGTTACAACTTCATATGTACAGCGGTTTTCGTAAAAAAAATTTAATTCCCGTTGTCCCGTTCCGGTGGGAATTTCGAGAAATATGTTCTCAGCGCCTACTCGGACTCCCACACAAATGCCAAATTTGATCATTATTATATGTCAAGTAGTTTTTGTATAAATTAGGAATTACCGTTTGTCCCGTTCCGGTGGGGATTTCGGGAAATTCGTTCTTAGTGCTTCCTCGCACTCCCTAATAAACATTCATGCCAGATTTCAGCTTCATGCGTAAAGCGGTTTTCGTTAAAATTTTCAATTCCCGTTTATCCCGTTCAAGAGGGAATTTCGGAAAATCCGTTCTTAATGCTTTCTCACATTCCCTAATGAACATACTCGTATATGCCCGACTTTAGCTTGATATGTATAGCGGTTTTCGTAAAAATTTGGAATTCCTGTTTGGCCCCTTCCCGTGGCAATTTCGGGAAATCCGTTCTTAGTGCTTCCTCGCAGTCCTTAATGAACATATATAACCAATTTTTAAATAAAAATTATTAATAAATTTAATATTATAATAACGTTAAAAAGAACAATAACTAGTTTGAATACTTACTTCTAGTTCGACGTCATTCTTGTACAATTTCATCAGACATACTGGAGACACATCAGATATCAGGTGCACGATCTTCTTTGTGATATCACCCTATAAGAAAAAGATGTAAACCTTATATTTCATCATCATCATCATCATTTACAGCCCTGAGAAGTCCACTGTTGGACATAGGTCTCCCCCAACAACCTCCACTCCGACCGGTCGGAAGCAGCCTGCATCCAACCTTAGCCCGCGACCTTGTCCAGATCGTCCGCCCACCTCGCGGGTGACCTTCCCACGCTGCGTTAGCCTTATATTTACTAGCTACAATAACAGATCTCAAAAGATTTTTACCCGACTGCGCCAGAAAGAGGGTTATGTTTTTCGAGTGTATGTATGTAGGTATATGGAGTGGCGGCTTCTGATATTTTTAGATGGGGGTTCACATTTTTTTTAATATGAGCGCATGCAAAATTACAGCTTGAGAACGCCGCGCGTGTTGAACCGATGCATGAACCAATTCTCACTCTAATTAAAAATCAGATGACCTAATTAAACACATTAAAGACAACCATAAGCGTCCTAACTCGGACAAAGCGACATCTAGTGGCCGCATACGCACACTACGAATGTTAGTGGCGTTTCAGATTAGGCTAATTTTTCATACGAAATCTTCTGTTTCACGCGCCGGCCTATGCCGGTATGTCTCTTTCGCACTCATTGAATACAGTACTAGGAATAGTCCAAAATTTCGTTTCATTGGAGCGCGATCGCTAGAGCTCCACTCCATACATAAGATTACAGCTTACTTGAGACGAACGCGTAGACACTATTGTATAAACATAGTAGAATTGAAAGATAATTTATATTATATTGCCTATGTAATCTTCGTATGTGGGAGTGCACTGCACCAGCGCTCCTTAGGGCGAGCCGCCAGTAGGTATATGTATTTTGTTGGTAGCATATGAACTTGAGAGTATCATCATTAGATTCGTCTGAACCGTGAAAAATTTTTACGCAGTCGGTTTTTTTCTTTAAGTTAATCTTTAATATGTTTTCATGCAAAAATTTGGAAAAAAAGATTCGAGATTTTGTACAATCTTCAATATTAGTATTGAAGATATTGAAATGAAATAAAAATCGGACATGGCGACCAATCTTTACGGAGATTGGCCAGGTACGCAGGAGATATTATAGCGCACAAGTGTGTGCGCAATCACAGATGCACTCTCTATTCCGTCACTCTCATAGTCCGATGGGACGGAAAGCCGACACGACCGGAGAGAGATCAGGCGCAGGACCAACGGTTTTACGTGCTTTCCGAGGCACGAGCTAAGTGACAATAATTTTAGAACATTACAACAATAAGCGGTGATAGTCCAGTGGTTAAGACGTGAGGTTATTATATATATATTTCTGACTTACACCATTTCGGGAACATAACGTGTGTATATGTATGTATATATGTATGTTACCCCGCAGGCCGCCCGGTGAATCGCTTCGCTTCCATCGCTCGTTACCCAGATGTGAGGCTTGGAATCGCCCAACTGAGTTAGTTCCTTCTGTAACATGTAAAAAAAACACGTTTAAATTGTGACAATGAATGAATACCTGAGAATATCTGTAAATTTGTGAAAAAGGAATCACTTCTGGCCCCCACCGGGCCACTAGTCATTGTTTGGCCAGTGTATATGTCGCAGTCATCTGGTTGAACACTTCTGGCCCCCACCTGGCCACTAGTCATTGTTTGGCCCATGTAGGTATATGTCGCAGTCATTTTGTTGAATCTGCTATTTGATGGACATTTCATTGAATGACTAAAGAACAACTCTAATTGTGTTAAGTACAAAGTATAATCATTATTCTACCTTTTCAATACATGTGTATGCGTAACGTCATTAAACTTACCGTCTTATCAACCAAATACTGTTCAACACTGGCATACGGCATCACTTCAATCTCAACACCCTCCTCCTTCAAGTGACGCGCCACCGCATCACTAATGATGCCGTCACTCCAGAATAACGTCACTTTATTTGGTGTCACTACTAAGTATGAGAAGAATACCGGGTTGTATTCTATGTCTGAACCGCGTAGGTTTAGAGTATCTGAAAAAACATTTTAGATAGATAGTACTTAGATTCAATTATTACTAGATTTAGTGACAGGGCTCAAAATATGGCACGATAAATAGAAGCTCAACGATAAAGGCTTTCGTCGAGCCTTATAGTAACTACGTAAGATTCAAGTTTAAAAATCTGGTCTAATGCAGTTATGTATTACGTTTATGGCTCAAAACCTGAATCTACTCCTATGCCTGATTTCGGAGCTAACATCTTATATATGTAACTTAGTACAACACAGTTATTCTATCGCGTTTTAGAATTTGTATTGGATTGTAGTTCTGTCTTACGTCCGATGGGTGGCGCAGCTACATGGTGGATACCATCACCGAGCGCACAATATTATAAATCCTTATTATAATATACTTACAAGCGACTTCGTCTAGAGCAGTAATGACCAACGCCTCGGCTTTCCTCTCAGACATCTTCTGTCTCAGCTCCTTTATCTTCTGTCCTGCTGGTTTGCCTGTGAAAATACTATTTTATAAGAGAGTATTGAAAATTGTACAAAATAAGAGAAGACGGCCACAGAAAACTAAGATTACATTTAATATATTTACATCACAATGTCTTCAGTAAGGAAAAAAAGTCAAAAGTGAAAAAAACACAATACTTTTTTTCTTTTTAAAGTTTGGTTTAGTTTCAACAGAGATATGTGATACCAAAGCTGATTATTTATTTATAGTCCTGTGTGCTGATGCGGACTGCTGCATCTCTTTCCGTGCATGTCGTAAGAGTCGACTAAGGAACTCGAACATTACCTCAGGCGATAAGCTATATGCATAGTGCAATTCTGCACAAGTAGCATGACCTGCGAAAAGCGATATGATAAACTGATTTATCGAATTTTAGCCTGTCAAAATACGATAAATATAGCCGCCATATTGAATTTTATATAGAGACGATACGATATCCACGATGCGTGGTCATGCTAGGGGGGCTGGCTTGCTACATGTCACGTTTAGCATAATGTGGGCAGATGTTAATGATCAGTGACAAATTTCTATTACACGGTATTACACTACTACCAGAGGCGGCCCGTGATATTTTTGATGGGGGTTCACATTTTTAAAAATATTATTAAGATTTCGTTTTCAAACATCGGCAGAGAGTAAGTATATTCTTTGCATCGGCAACGTCGCACATGCAGGTTATCCCCCCATGCACGCAAATCCACGGTAGCTATGACAACGCCGCGCGGAAGCGGCGCTCTAGATTAGGCTAATTTCTCATACGAAATCTTCTGTTTCACGCGTCGGCCTGTGTCGATGTATCTCGTTCGCACTCATTGAAGACAGCACTAGGAATCGTACCATAGGAGCGCAATCGCAGGCGCTCCACTCGCTACAAGATAGGTACAACTTACCTACTATTACTTGACACAAACGCGTAGCAGGAATAGATACGTGTCTGTTAGACTATTGTATAGGCAAAGTAGAATAGAAATAAAATTATAAATAAGTAGGTATATAGAAAAATAGGAATATGTAAAGAAATATAGACTGCCTATGTAATCTTCGTGGGTGGGAGTGCACCGCACCAGCGCTCCTTAGGACGAGCCGCCTCTGATACTACTCCTGTATTATACCTACATGACATATGTATATATACGTATGTACTGACCAGTATAAGTAATTTCTAGTGGAACCACTTCATTCCTAGGTCTGGCTGGCGACGGGTCCCCGAGCTGTATCCTCACAGCGTCCACCAAGTTCTCATGAGTCGCCACCAACATCATCTGCGCTTTCAGCAGCGTCGACTGGGAGAAAAACGGCGAGATTATAGTGCAGGGGTGTCCAACATAATTTTGTCCTTAAGGGTACAAAATAGAGGTTCAGTGAGAGAGATGAGACAACGTGATTCCGTGGTCCAATTTACTTCAAATTTTGCAAACATTATTTAACACTATTAATGAAAGATCTGATTCATACTATATTAAAATAATTCATCCTACAAAAATGCAAAATGGTGGCAGAATAAGGCCCCACCAATCTACTTTTAATTTTGCATAATGGTTGAATGTTAGTATGAAAAAAAAAACAGTTAATGTCACTACAAATTCGAAATTTAACACTCTCTTAAATCATATACTAAATAGCTATTTCAGCGTTTTCCAAAATAATATTTTCAATACTACAGCTGCTTCTCTTCCCGGGCATACTGTACAAGTCAGTAGAGGGACAAGAGGGTCTTGGTGTTTTGTAGGCGATGGGCTGACCACCTGTCACTACTAACCGAACTTGTACATCTCAACTATACCCTCAAAATTGGTCAGAAGGGGCACCATGTGGTCCTATCGGCCCTTGGTGTTCTGCCTACCCCGTAAGGGAAAAAGGCGTGATTATATGTATGTATGTATTCACCTCCTTTTTTGTTTGGTAGCGGTTTCATTTTTGGGGTGCGAACATAGAAAGTAACATATAATTAGACAATCGACAAACAAGTGTTAATGCTTTCATGTCGAATAAATGATTTTGAATTTGAATTTGAATTTGAATTTGAAAAAGTTTATGCGGAAGTATTCGCGGGCGGCTGCTTATACAGAGTGTAAAAAGACAACTTTGTTCTTTTAATAACTCGTATTCTTTGTAACATCACGATCATTTTTTTCTATGGAAGCACCCCTGGGAAACCACGGATATTGAGGTCCAAAGTTACATTAATATTATCGTTTTTTTTTTACATGAATCCATCTGAAATCGGTTACCAAACATTTTTTTCGAGGATACCATGTCAAAATGTTATAATGTTACTTTTGTAGGTACATTTGTACTTTGAGCATCAAACGAATACATTGCTTGCAATAAAATGACAGTATTTTTTCATAATATTCTTGTCGTCTCCCAGGGTTGGTTCCATAGAAGAAAATGATCGTAACCTTACAAAGAATACAAGGTATTAAAAAAAACATTGTTGTCTTTGAAAAACATTTGAAAAACTGAAAGGAAAACGTAATGATTGCAAAATTTGTATGCCATTATGCAAAACAGTTCTCTATAACAAAAGCGTATTTGGTATGGCTCCTAGAGTATTTAATAAATTACCAAGTGACATATGTAGGACTGATGACATTAACATATTTTAAAAATAAGCTTTACAAGCTCTTGGTTGTTGGTGCCTACTACTCGACTGAGGAATTCTTGATTGCTAAATTGGCTAAAGATTTGTAATTGTAAAAAGTGTTGACATTTATTTTATTTTACTCTTATTATTTTATTTATGTGATGGTTGGCTACTAACATTAACTTATGATAACAATATCTATATTAACCCACTAACATTTGCATGCCAATCAATGGCAAAATATGCAGGAACTAAATTTTCATTAATGTTATCTTTATTATGTACCCATATTTATGCAAATAAATTATCTGAATCTTTTTACACCCTGTATATATATGTATTGGTGTTAATAAAGATTATATTCACCAGTATAGGCGTCCAAGTTTCTCTCGACATAGTATGAGGGTCTACACCGATGACCGAACCTTCGGGCAGGTTGCTGGCTAACCACTTCTCTATTGTAGGGGTGTCGGGCAGCGCTGGAAGTAAATACATTAACATAGTCGTAGGAAGCACTGATTCGTTAATATTATGAATATCAGCTATAGGAATTGTAGTGAACACAGTTTGGATATTTGTGATTAATGGCTGTATGATTTGAATTTATTTACCAAAAAATTTTGCGATCAAAAAAGCTGTATAAAAAGAACCAAGTACACTTCTATACGACTTATACACGACCACTTACATTGCTTCATAAGTCAGTATAGTATTATCATAATATTGTACGCTTTAACTTCTATAGGACATGCTTAGTATTTAATCTATATAGATGAAAAAACACGTGGTAATCAAAAAAGCTGCATACCAATATCCAACTACACTTCTATGTGACTTATACACCCAAAGCACCTATTATACGACCACTAAATCACTTACATTGCTTCATAAGCGTCCAAACGGACACATCGGCCTCCTTCTCAAACTGGGTGTAGTATCGGCCGTCAGTCCACACTAAAGCCTTGTTGTTAGTCACCACGGCAGTTCCAGCGGAGCCTGTGAAGCCCGTTAGCCATTCGCGACGCGCGTCGCATGGGGATATGTATTCCGACTGGAAAGAGACAAAAAATATACAGGCAAACAAGGTAAATAATGGTATGAATGAACAGCATCGGCATGAGATGTTATTGCTTGTATTTTTTATAATTGCAATGAAGGTAAAAAAGGTTTTTGAAATTCGTTAATTTCCCATCTAGGCTGGTATTTATTTTGGATACGTTCTAAGTAACAAATTGTTCAGCTATACCCAAAGAGGGTTGGCGTAGAGCAGGCAGCCGGACGTAAAACAAACGCTAAATTATTGGCTATATGAGTTTCAAGAGAAACCATGTTGCGATGAGTGAGACCCTGTGCAGTGATAATGGGATAACGGCAGGAAAATGATGACATACATACCTATACATAGCCTCAAGCCTATGTCATATAGTTCAAGCCTATGTTGGCCGCGTGTTGCCGGCAGAGTAGAATTTGTACCACCCCATGTCTGCCCGTGGGTATCGTACGAGGCGATTAAGGGTTTCCGGGAGGTGGGCAGCAGCGCCTCCCGTGTTGACAACATAGTCCAAAATACAAACTGCGGTCACCAACCCGCCTGCCCAGCGTGGTGACTATGGGCAAATACCCCCCATGGCAGTCTTGTGGCGTGCCCCGGGGGAGGCCTACGTCCAGCAGTGGACTGCAATAGGCTGATGATGATGATGTCATATAGGGGGAGGCAGATACTACTCGTATACTACAGATCTACATCCATCTGATGATGAGAAGATTGCGTACCTATACAGGATGTTTTTTTGTGGCCACCTTTAACGAAGGGTACGTACTCTATACATCAAATAAAGTAAGTTTATGCCAAAAAAAATGCTGGGAAAAAAATTTTTTTTTTCAATAATTTTTTTAAATTACTTTATCTGGCGAAATTTATAGTGTCTAGTGTTTATGTTAGTTTTTTTATAGACAGATATTAATTATTTCTCGTGAAAAAATCTTGCTACGCGCGTCTATGTGCATTTATGCAGAAAAACGCAGTCTATTTACTCAACTTTGGACCCTAATATTTTGGAAACCAGACACTTCCCAGGTATGCTTCCATGGAGAAAAATGATCGTGATGATGAGGAGATTCCGTAGTTTTCGGGAACGTTGACGACCAAAAATCATCCTGTATAGTATTCAGAATCATTAACGACGAAAAAACACCCTGTCTACGAGTATACAGGGTGTTTTCGAAATCACATATTTATTTTTCCAGATAGTATGGAGAATTCCTAAACAACTCAGGAATGTTCATACAATCTTGAAAAATAAATTATTTAAATAGGTTTTCGCTTAACATACCCTTCCTGTTACACCCTGTATATCTATTTATTATTTAGATAGATTAATTAACTTACATTATGCGCGTCAGCAGTTGGAATGATGTATGCTGCCAACACAGTCTGTTGGCTCGACATCAGCGCACGAAGCGCGTTCAAACGGGCAAGTGTCATATTGCCTGTAGACAATAAGGTCAGATGAATATCTCAATACACCACTGTGTTTATGTAAAAACAATGTATACACACGGCTGTATTACCAAAATGATACAGCTACTAGCATAGCAGCAGAGCCAGATGTGAAAGATCAGTGGGGTAAGCACGAACCTTTTTACGCGGCGTAACGCTAGCGACTCGCTAGCAAATCTATGCGATTTGACAGTTGGACGATAGCGTTACGGACTATCGAGAGGTTCGTGCTTACCCCTCAGTGACAATTTGCTAGGACATCGTCTGAGAGAACGCTTCTGAGTTCCTTAGTCGACCCTTACGACATGCACGGAAGGAGATGCAGCTGATGTATTCTAGTGAAGTCCCGCATCAGCACACGATAGCTATCACTCATTTAACAAGCACGCAAAATGAAAGCTTCCTATTGGGGGAAATATTTGTTTAAAACTAGCTGTTGCCTGCGGATCCGCTCGCATGGGTGTCGTTATTGCGTGGAAAGGGTATAAAAAATAGATAGTAGCCGATTCTCAGACCTACTGACTATAGGGAAGCATACTCGTATTTATAAAATTACATAAAAATCAGTGAAGCCGTTTCGGAGGATTATTGTAACTAACATTGTGACACGAGAATTTATACAGGATGTAACAAAAGGGGTATGTTAAGGGAAAAACTATGAAAAAAGCCCACTATAGAGAACCTATTCCCAAGATTTGAGCCTCGAAATCAAATGCTTATTTTACCAGTTAGTATGGAGAATTCCCAAACAACTCAGGAATGTTCATACAATCTTAAAAAATAAACATGTGATTTAGAATCTCAAATTTTGGGTATATGGTCTCTATACTGGGCTATATTCATAGTTTTTCGCTTAACATACCCTTTTTGTCACATCCTGTAAGATATCGCGAACATCCACTGTTGATCGCTCGTGAAATTGTTACATTGTCTAAATACCCTGTAAATTAATATAAATAACGGTTCTTACCTTTTAGTTGAGTCAAATTAGCATTGACATAACACTGTTGGCTGCACTTAGCTCTGTAAACAAAATAGATAAGCACTTTATTTATTTTGTAAGTTTATTTATTATCTATCGTGGAGAGGGATTTGTCTAGGAATATACCAGTACAGTGGGGTAGTATTCTCGGACACTATAGGTAAGTATCTACTTTTAGAACTAATTCCATGAACTAAATACATACATAATGTTACAAATAGGAAAGTAATTCTGTCTACCTGGCTTTGACACCAATACTGAACTGCGGGACGAACCTCTCGATAATCCGTAACGCTATCGAGTCAGTCGACACTGTCGTCGATTCCGGCAGTCACACTTAAATCTAAACGTAAATTTAGTCCTACCTGTCCTTTTCTCTCTCAGCCATTTATGTTAAGAACGGAGATAGACCTGACTAAGATTAGATTTAGCTTTATTAGCTGTCAAATCTCATAGATTTTGCTTGCGAGTCGATAGCGTTTCAGCGCGTAAAAAGGTTCATGTTTACATTACGAATTTAAATTTTAAAATAATCCTAAGATCAAAGACTTGATGCAAAAAGGAATGTACCTAAACTCTACTTCACGGAACTGAGGAATAACACGAACCTAGAAGAATTGGGTTCCGTATCTAAATCAGCAGTTTTGGACACATTCATCAGTTAGGCTTTCCGTGGTCCCTGGAGTGGAAATAAAGAAAAATAAAACGCTATGCAGTTGGAGGACGTAGCTCTAAAGAAGGAGGTTCTTTATCATTATCAGCTATCACCATACATATGGCTGCGTTATAATGGGGTGATAGCCCAGTGGTTAAGACGTGCGTCTTCCAAACGAAGAGGCGTAAGTTCGATCCCAGTCACGGGCCTGTGCCGCTGAATTTATTTCATGTACAGATTTTCTAAAATTGTCACTTAGCTATACTCAAAAAGGGTTGGCGTCATGCAGGCAGGCGGCCGTAAAACAATCGCCAAAACTTTGGCAATGCGAGTTTCGAAAGAAACCATATTGCGCCGACCCCATTTTTAATGAGCGTAATATAATAATGACTACGGGCAAATCTCCCCTGTGGCAGTAGCATTGTGGCGTGCCCTGAGGGAGACCTACGTCCAGCAGTGGACTGCAATAGGCTGAAGAAGAAGAAGAAGAAGGACAGGAAGATGATTATATAGGGTTGTGTTTCCGATGAGGGGTAGCCAGTACGTCAGGGTCATAAAGAACATCCCATAATTTTATTATCAGTGATTCTCGCTCATCATAGCCTAATTTGTGAATCACCGAGTTCCATAGTTAGTCGACTCTTACGGCATGCACGGAAGGAGATGCAGCTGATGTATTCTAGTGAAGAACCGCATCAGTGCAGGTAGGTACTTAATATGAGTAGGCGGTAAGTAGAACTAATTATTATTTATGCGCTTTACTTACATATATACTTACATAAAACAAAGGGAAATAAAGAACCGAAGCATCCTTCACAATTCTAACGTTGTTGCTTGTAAATTAATATCTTTATGCTCGTAGTAATAACTAGGTAAAGCATACAAAGAGGGGCTTTACTTTAAGATATAAGTATGTTAACAAAGCTTTCTTCCAGAAAACTATAGATATTCCCTTGTCAATGTTATAAATAGGAATATCAAATAGATCTCAATAAGATCCGAGTTTTAGAACACTCATAGCCTATATCTGAAGAATAAAATTGATTCTGTTTCTATCTTGACCACGTGTTAAAGAAATACAACATCAAATTTATCTTTCACATAGACTATCTGACAGATTGAAAAATGGGCCCTTAATCTGTTTGGAATAGACTATAATCTATTTTTATCTTTTATTGTACACATAAAACACAAATATAATGGCAAAGATTATGTACAAAGGCGATCTTATCTCTAACAGAGATTTCTTCCAGCCAAACAGTTAAAATTACGCGATAAGCAAACATAAGGCAATCACATCTGCACAACCAAATCAATCTATGTGCATTCCATTCAAACCATAAACCATCTATTTGATATCTCTAACGAACTGGTTTAACTAGTTGAATTTAATTTCAAAGACGTCAATAAAAACCATTTTTATATGCCTCGTTATTTAGTACAACTATAAATGTATAAAAACACAAATACACTGACACGTAGGACGTACTCGTAGGTAGATACACTGACACACAGCTTGAAGGTACACTAATACACTAAGTATTCTACTTAGATTTATATCTACACTAGCGCATGACAAAACAACCATTGTATGGTAGATAACGTTTCACTGTACCTTAGAATGATGGCGCTACTTACTATGTTTATGACTACATTATCGTTGTTACTGCATACAAATCATGTTAGTTCCGAAATCAAGCATAGGAGTTATTCTGATGACTCTAGGAGGGCAATTGTGCTAAACAACATCGTATTTTTTTTGTTTTGTATTATTATTAGCATAGTTCTAAGTCATAGCTATTATTTATATGTTCTATAAATTTCGCTGTTAGTCCTCCTAAAATAACAATAAATAAATAAATAAATTTATCTTTCAACATAACGTTTTTGGTTATGGTTTAGTTTTGGTTTGGCTGTGTACATTCGACTGCGTTTCGGACATTTTCAATGTCTTTCTTTTGTTTTTAACGTTGACAAAAGTTAGCGCGATACAAAATGTGCACATCTCGTTTGTGATTGCGGTTTAGTTTCGGTATACGTTCAACGATAGTGAAGAGTCCTTAAAGAATATTTACATTCTTACGGACCTACAGTATAGACACGCACGAGAGTGTTCCCGAAATGGGGTAGGAGCCATGAAGAAGGTATAAAAGAGGAGGTGGGACTATGAAGTGAGTCGTGTGGCAATCGTGAGGCCATGACGTCATGATAGGGGCGGAGCTTCAGCGCCAGTGTAACGCAGTAGCTGTAACCACACGCTTGTGCTCCGAAATGTAACCGCATTAAAATTACAAAGACACTAGCGCTTTTAACAGGGTACTTTTTTGCTAAAACGTAGTATAATATTGCCATCTAGTGATGAGTAATTGCACTAGTAGGACAATCTTGACCATAAACCATATTGACAATGAGCAAGTAATTTGACTAGTCACTACAAGGTGGTTTCTATGTAAATGGGCAGGGCTACAGTGTTCAATGCTCCCCTCGTCATATACTTAGCCGCTACTCCTGTTATATTGCTTCTCCATGGGTAGGAGCAGAACTGCTGGATATAAGGAAGATGAGGAAGATCGTTTAGCATAACGAGGACAGAATGTGAAAGATCAGTGACAAGTTGCTAGCTTATCGCCTGAGAGATACATATATATATATATATATATATATGTATAGGTACATACAGGATGTTTTTTCGTTGCCACCCTTAACGAAGGGTACCCACGTACTCTATACATCAAATAAAGTAAGTATATGCCAAAAAAATGCTGGGAAAAAATTTTTTTTTTCGTTTTTTTTTTAATTACTTCATCGGGCGAAATTTATAGTGCCTAGTATTTATGTTGGTTTTTTTATAGACAGATATTAATTATTTCTCGTGAAAAAATCTTGCTACGTGCGTCTAATTGCATTTAAGGCTCGAGCACACCGGATGCGTGTGCGTGCACGTAAGCGTAGACGTACACGTACCTCTGAGTTGTAATGTATGGAACTGTATAGGCACGGGCAGACCCTGCCCGGCTAGCACGGCCAATGATACACGATATGATAAGTCAAGTTATCGATACCTAGCTGTCAAATACGATAAATATAGCCGCCATGTTGAATTTTATCGATACAGCGAACATAACCATGCCGGTAACGTTACACGGCACGATATGATATGATAGATAAAATGTGAGCATGTCCATCGGTTACTATCGATAGCGCCGAACATCACCGTATTTTGATGTTAAAAATATCGAATTTTGACATATTGTTATCGATGAACATTGTAGTGCGCGATAAGCGTAGATAGGTTAGAGAAATCGAAAATACCTATTATATTCTTTGGTTCGATAGGTTTTCAGTGATATGCTCCAAACTTAATATTTTTAATTTAGTGTTTTAGTTAACTCGTTTTTAGTTTACATAGGTAGGTCAAAGGTAAAATTAAATGATTAGTAATTGGTATCGATAACATTCAACATGGCGGCTAATATCTATCGTATTTTGACAGCTAGTCGATAAATAGGTTTATCGTATCGTGTTTCGCTCTCATGTTAGAGCAGTTAACATGACATCTGATGTCAAAAAGGATAAAAGAAAAAAAGAATGAACGACAATCGAAAAAAAAAAGGAAAAAAAAATTGACTCTAGAAACATTTGTTTAACTTATCTCGCGCTCTATCGTATCATAGCACGTGATAAGGATAACTCTTAACGTAACGTATCGTTCCACTGGTCATGCTCGCGAAATCGATAATTATGGTGGTATAGATACGATACGAAATCCTTTATCGTATATCTACTTTACGTGGTCGTGCTAGCCCGGCAGGTATGCTTCCATGGAGAAAAATTATCGTGATGATGAGGAGATTACGTAGTTTTCGGGAACGTTGACGACCAAAAATCACCCTGTATATTCGTAGCGGTCAAAACAAAAACACGCGTACCTTACCTGAAAAGTTATTAATATTACTTAACTATAAAGGAAACGGTAGCGAACTTGAAAAGGTTCTGGAGCAGTCAACTGTAATTAATGACCACAGAGGCGAGAATAATGTAGGAGTTGATACAAACTAATCAACACACACACACACGGCTGTGTTCCTTAAAATGGGGTGGCCAGAACTGCAGGATCATTAAAGAGATGCAACAGACACGTTTAGCATTTGCTGCCGGGCCCGACAAGATCAGAGGGCAGGTCAGCCGGGCTAGCACGACCACGTAAAGTAGATATACGATAAAGGATTTCGTATCGTAATTATCGATTTCTCGAGAATGACCAATGGAACGATACGTTACGTTAAGTGTTATCACGTGATACGATACGATAAGGCGCGAGATAAGTTAAACAAATGTTTCTAAAGTCAATTTTTTTTTAGATTGTCGTTCATTCTTTTTTTCTTTTATCCTTTTTTACATCAGATGTCATGTTAACGATAAAGCGCGAAATAAGTTAAACAAATGTTTCTAGAGTCAAAAAATATTTTTTTCTTTTTTTCAATTGTCGTTCATTTTTTTTCTTTTTGACAATGTTAACTGCTCTAACATGACCAGCTAAACACGATACGATAAACCTATTTATCGACTAGTTGTCAAAATACGATAGATATTAGCCGCCATGTTGAATGTTATCGATACCAATTACTAATAATTTAATTTTACCTTTGACCTACCTATGTAAACTAAAAACGAGTAAACTAAAACACAAAATTAAAAATATTTAGTTTGGAGCATTTAACTGAAAACCTATCGAACCAAAGGTATTCTCGATTTCTCTAACCTATCTACGCTTATCGCACAATACAATGTTCATCGATAACAATATCTTGAATTGATGTCAAAATTCGATATTTTTAACCGACTTCAAAAAAAGAAGGAGGTTCTCAATTCGTCTGTACGTATAATATTTTTTTTAACATCAAAATACAGTCATGCTCGGCGCTATCGATAGTAACCGATGGACATATATCCCTACTATTTGTCGAACGTATAGTCACGATACCAACTTGCAGTAGAGAGCAAATAAATAAATATTCACGCACTTCACAGCACATTAACTTAGTCCTAAATTAAGATCCGAGATTTTGTGTCGTGTGTACGAAACATTTATATGGTATATAAATAAATACATTATAGAAACATCCATGACTCGGAAACAAACATCAATATCACCACCTACCGGGATTCGAACCCAGGACCTATGGCGCCACAGGCAGGGCAATCGGCCGTCAATTAAGAGTTATAAGAAGTAATCTCATAAAAATGTCTCCAAATTCTTAACTTTACATAACATGGACATCTCCACAAAACTTTACGCTTTTGTGACGACAACCTTTCAGGCCTTTTCAGGCAGAACTAATGTGTTATCCCTGAACTAGAAAAGGTCTTCATCAGTTTTCAATAATTCAGGGATATAACATAATGAAAACGAAATAGTGTTAAGATTCGGTGTCGGCATAGCAGAATAACACCACCCCATGTCTGCCCGTGGGTATCATAACAGGTGATTAAGGGTTTCCGGGAGGTGGGCGGGAGTAGCGCCTCCCGTGTTGACAACATAGTCCGAAAACCACACTGCGGTCACCAACCCGCCTGCCCAGCGTTGTGGCTATGGTGGTACCCTAGAAGAGGCTTACGTCCAGCAGTTGACTGCAAAAGGCTGAATGTGTGTGTTCAATTGTTACTTCTTTGCGCTTTATTTATTTTACCAAATCTTCATGAAATTTTGCATACATGTAATTAGAAGTAGATAATTGAGAATCGTGGAAAAAATAAAACTGCTACATTGTAATTACAAGGTTTTTTAATCATTTTGTTTACATTTCTCTTTTAAAACCAAACATAATTTACATTTCGAAACTGATAAGTACCTATAGAAATAACATTTTTGATCCCTAAAGTTACTCAATTGGGAGGAATTAAGTTATTTGTCTTAAAACATAGTCAAAATACATACATACATACAAATAGAACTTTTTCAAAATTTAATAAACTCGTAGAAAATGCCGAACTACAATGAACCACTAAACTATGTGCGAAAGAGACAGAACTACAAGTTAGAAATCTCTAGTCTAATATACAAAAATAGTCAAAACATCGTTCTCCTTTACTCATATAGCACTATCTCTTTCTATTTGAACTTAAAATCACATTTGAAATTAAATATGCAGTATTTAGTTTTCAGTGTACATCATTAAATTGAAGCACAGCCATTTTGGCCATGTATTAGCTTTCGATCTATTGAGATGTTAAAAACTCTACAGTTGTTGAAGATAATTGATCAGACTGGGAAAACTAGTACATATTTCAGATCATTATAAACATGAAATTCAAAGCTCTCCAGCTTGTTCAGTTATAGCACTGCATCTCTTTTTGACAGAAAATACAAATTCCAGTCCAGAAATGGTTAGTTGTGGGTCATCAGTTTTTTAATAACAAACTAAAATATTACACAAAGTTAAATAAAACACTGTCCATTGTTACAAACCTGACATACATCACTGACAGTCACACAAATATTTGCAGACAGCATCACAAAGTAGTTTAGAATCAGTGAGGCAAGCAAGAACCTCTCAATAGTCCATAGCACTTTTGTCCCATTGTCATAGATTTTGATTAAGAGTTGATAGTGTTACTGCATGTAAAAAGGTAGAAGATAGTCTGGTATATAAAAGAAAACAAACAATTTAATACATATACATTAAAAATTATTTCAAGAAACCATTCAGTTACACGCAAAATCAGCAAAAACTACCACCTACCTGTTTGCAAATACTTGTGCAAGTGTTAGTAACAAACATGGAAAACACTAGAGGAGACAAAATAATTATAAACAATAAAAACTATAAAGCTCAGCATGAGCCAATTACTGGCTCACATTGTCTGTATTTTTTTAATGGGACATAAACCATAGGTCCCTTTTATACCAGCTTTGGCAACCCTTAACCTGTCTTAACTTCCAGTTAAAATGGTTGTCTGAATGCTACACATATGCTGCATTTGATTGAAAGGCAAAAAGGATTCACAGCTCTTTTGTACTATGTTTCCCATTGTATCTATCTAAGGTTTCGATGTAACTACCTTTTTTTATCTTGTTTTGTATCTGCACTCACACTACACCTAATTTAATTTAGTAGTACAAATAATCTGAAAGAATGACATTAGGTTTTTTATTTTTGTATTTTACTATCATCAATAGTTCCTGAAGAGTTTGCTACTCAATTCAATAGTAAAATAAAAAGTTTGCACTATAGAAAACGTAAAAAGAAACAGACTTTGCAAACACAATACTGAACTTTTTAAAAGGATATGTGATAGTGCACTAGCTTTTTAATACAAATAAACATTGTTAGTTCTCCTCAATGCCTTCTCCATGATAATATTTGGCTTAAAATCTGCATGTCACTAAATACTTCACTCAGTTAATAGTCCAGAACCTCCTTCGGTTAGCTTGTCATTTGTTTATTTAATTCACTAGTTACTCTAATCCTGCAACAAAGGAAATAGATAACAAACTGTATTATCTACAAATGACATATTGTCGGGGATAGTGCAAATCCACATAACTAGCATTGGATAATTCCGTGTATCTGACACACGGTAGTTAATTTAAGTTTTCGTGTGCAATCTGCTCTAAATAACAAACTTATTAAGTTTTAACCTTCCCCTGTAAAAACTATTTAATGCAGATACGCAGACTTTATATAAGGTAGATTCGCAGATTTGCACTATCCCCGATGATATCAATTTAAAGATATTACTCTACATCTGACTAATTCTGAGAACTTTTAGAGAAAGGTATAGTCAGGAGTACCCGAAACCAATGGGTGTGCGTGGAGAATACCATGAAAGATTTGGGCTTGATATTGAGTGAAAGAAGTATGCCAGGATGTTTGTATTAACATTTCTATGTTTAACATTGCATAGCACATCTTTTGTGAAAGCTCATATCTTTTTCCAAATCTTATTCCAAATAAATAACAGTGTTCAGTTTTTTTTCTTATAAAATAATAAGCAAGTAATAATAATTGGCACAATCTTATGAATACAAAAAATTGTCTCCTATAGATATAATAAAATTGTAATGGATCGATGTTTGTGCACGCTAATCTCAGAAACTGCTGGACCGATTTTGATGCAGTTTTCAGGAATATATTGTGACAGATCTCACTTAACATATAGGCTACTTTTTTATCCCGGGATAATGTTTTTATCCTGGATAATTTCAACATTGTTTTTCTGCAGCCCACAAGGACGAAGTCGCTGGCATCCACTAGTATTCAACTAAAAAAGGCAGCAGCTGGTTTGAAAAAATCTTGCATACCCTCAATGAGATATTCGAAAATACCCACTAAGAATAAAATCTCATTTGCTATTTATAAATAGAATACATTTATACTACAAAATTAATTAAAAAATAGAATAGAACACACTAACCTCAGCATTCCATAGGTGCTATTGAATTTGAATTATCACCATAGCCACTTAAACTGCCTTGAAACTCAATACCACTGATTTGGCTGTCTGCATTAAAAGCGCCATAGGAATCATAGCTTGGTGCATTTGCTGATTCTAGGTTACCATCACCAGAATCTGTTGCCAGTGCATCAGGTTCCGCCCAGTTGATCTTAAACCTCGTCACTCTAGGCTCCGAAGCTAGGATATTCCTCACGACCTTGTCGAATTGCGGTTTCGGCGGCGGATTCTCTCTTAGTTCTGGCTCATTTTCATTATACTCATTATTTATGAAATACCCTACTCTGACGAACTCTTGTCCGCGATAGGAACACGTCAGTAACACTACAGTAACACCAAGGGCATCGTTTTCCGGAATTCGAGTCACATCTGGAGGAGGCGCTTGAAATACAAACATGTGTCGGCCCTCCGGTATAGGGCCTACATAAATTGTGTCCAATACTTGATCGTGCTCTTCGGTTTCTGCTGATCCAACATATATCATCCTCCATTCCAAGTCTTCTTTAAGTTCTTCTATGCATTCAAAGGTCAACTCGAATTGGAAGGGGTTGAGAAACGGACTAGGATTGTCCAATACGACGACGTTGGTTATGTGTACCTTTGCCATGTTTCGCTAACCGCTTGGTGCGATTACTTTTGTTTAAAGTTAGTAATACTAAAACACAATATTTTCTGTAGAACTTCACAGTAAATCTATCGGAAATACGCAGGAAAAACAAAAAAATCGTGTTCCGCGAAAAAGTGACTGACAAATCTTTTGGCGGTTCGAAAAATAGGGTCACGTGATCAAAATAATAATGAACAGTGTCGCCTCTACCTTACAAAATATGAACTAAAATAAAAAATAAAAATTTGTTGACATACCGACACTGCGATGAATAAGCACGTGTAGTTAGCAAATTACAGTTAAAAGTATGACAATATTTTATTTTAACCGATCCAAGGTTCGTTATAAATGTAGGAATAATCAAATCCACTTACCTTAGAATTTTCTGTGTAAATAAAAATTGGAAAAATCACTCCGTTCAAAACGTCAAATAAATCCAAAGACAAATAGAGGGAGATAGGGAAGTGTTGCCCGAATAAATAATATAAATTTAACAGTAAAATCTCGCGGTAACTTTACACGCATAGCAAACAGCAAACATCGAAGACAACACACAGACATTCTATTTTAAAAATTTGGTGTGATTAAGAAATAGGATAGTAGGTATTAACGTTATTTCCTTGTTTTTGTTAATATCAGATTATTTTCTATCATTTTTACATGTACGATTCTATAAAACGTTTCTGAATAGACGATCGACACGACACGTAAACGTAGTAGCAGTAGTAGTAGTGAATGTCCTTTTGCATAAATTAACTGTATACAAGAAATACCTTTGCCAGCCAGCTAGACCTTGAACAAAAAACATAAATATTTAAATGGCGTCTGTTGTTTTTTGTTGTTCTCAAAGTTTGTTATCATATATTCCATCCAAAAACGAATTAAGCATGAAATAAAAACTTCTAAACGTTTTGCAACTGCTTAAACAAGGAAAGATGAACTATTTGTAACAGAACATTACACATTCATAAAAGGTATGATACCAAAACTTTACATTTCAGCAACAGTTTGATTTTAATTAGATAAGATTCTCCGATTAAACTCAGTCCAACACATTCATTTACATGTTAATTACTTCTGTAATTACATCCTGAAAGTTTGGTATATTACATTTTTGTATCAACAACTACATTTTTATAAGTGCTTTTGTTAAAACTTTTGAACAATCTTTATTCAATGGAAATAGAATAGCTTTGTACTGAGTCACCTCATATGAAATTCTACATGTAGTTTTTAATTAATTCGTATGACTAGGACGCGTTTAATAATCGGCACTGTTTTGCATTTAATTACTTATTTAACTAGCTTATTCTTATTGGAAAGGACTGCTTTGATTATTGGCCTTATGTATACTATTCTTTTGTTGAATATAAACAAACATAAACATAATATGTGCATAAAAACTCTCAACGCTACAAAAATATTAATTCTAATGTTTCAAACCAAGGTTAAGACTGACTTTCTACCAGCTATTAATAACTAGATATACTAAGTGTATGTAATTTGCATGTAAAAATAGGCTTAAGAATTAGAATAGACACTCGTTCTCGAGCTAGGACTGAAGGAATTAGGGCTGATAGAAGTGGTTTGCAATCCCTTTTACACGGCAAGTAGAAAAACTTGCCTCTTCTAGTTAATACTTAGCTCTGTGGATTTGACGTTTAAAAGTGAGACATCTCGCTCTCACCATATTCATTATACAGGTGCAGATATATGCTATGCTATGTATACATGTTCAATCTCATTGGTCCACCAATCCACAATGTCAATGACTTTGATGGATATCAAATTATCGGTAGCAATGTAACATAGTGGAAGGAAAGACAGCCTTCAAGTGTTAAGGTACTCTATAATAGTGAGAATATTTACTCAAATTGTTGTTTGTTTACTAACATAGTATATTAAATTGGCATTTGCTTTTGAAATACAGCAATCTAATGGCCATTAACAAATCCAATGGAAATGTTTCCAAGTCATTCCAAATAATACTTTCATTCCAATTCCAGTGATTTTAAATGCAGCGATGCTCTCCGGTAGAGATGAGGGTCCGGTGTATTACCGTGAGATACAGAAGAATGCTTACCTCAAGAGGATACCAGAGGAACCTACGGGCAGCAAGCTTAGACCGCTAGGTTATAAGGTGAGGTCATCAATGGTTTAGGCAGATTAACTTAACAGGCACAAGGCTTGGTGGAACCAGTTTATAATTTATATTTTTTGGCATACATCATCTATATATTGCTTTATTTAAATAGGCAGATTACTTCATTAACTTGATTAAAACACTAGACTACTGGAAGAAATTGGCTCAAGATAGTAGAAAGTGGCAGTTTTTGGAGGCCTTCACCCTAAAGGGGTTCTCTTATCACTGTAATTTTATTCATTTATTAGTTTGAAGCATTGTATGTTGTAACTTAAATTGAATTAAGGCTTTTTTGTATTAATTAATTATTTTAACTAAGGCAATTAAAAAAAACAGTTATAAACATCATTAATGTAGATATGGGCAAAAAGTAACACAACATATATGAAATTGGTGCAAAAAGTACCACTTCATGAGCAAAAACATAGAAAATACAGGTACCTTATACATCACACCTAGCATAGTACACAACCTAGTTCAACATAGACAATAACCTACTCATTGCTATTTCCAGAAACCCGTCCTCAAACCGATGTGGACATTATTCTGTGTACATAACGGTCGAACACCGTTTCTAGAACAGTATCCTAGTCCGGAGTCATCAGCCTGTCTATCCCACAAACCGTTGTGGAGAGCATGTTTAAAGGCGGCCAGACATGTGACTGCTAGTGTGAAGCCGTATGTGGGGGAGGAGCACGATTTCCTGGTGGATACGGAGCATGGACCGGTGAGGATGCTGGCTCAGGACTGGTTAGTATACCAACACTTAATTACAACTTTATTACAAACATATCAATATGATGATCTCCGACCGTATTTTGGCCAAGGTGACCAATCTCTACAGACATTGGCCAGGTACGCAGGAGATATTATAGTGCACAAGTGTGTGCGCAAACACAGATGCACTCTATTCCCTCACTCTCATAGTCTGATGAGACGGAAAGCCGATACGACCGGAGAGAGATCAGGCGCAGGACCAACTGTTTTACTTGCTTTCCGAGGCACGAGCTAAGTGTCAATTTTTACAACATTAAAATCTGTACATGAAATAAATTCATTGGTACAGACCCGTGACTGGGATCGAACTTCCGCCTACCCCTTGGAAGGTGTACGTCTTAATCACTGGGCTATCACCGCTTTTTATATCTATATAAGTATTATATAAAAACTTAGTCATGGCATCACACGTGAATGACTGGACTGATTTTTCGCTAACTCTTTTTTTTGTGTTTGTTATTGTCAAGAGAAGGTTATTTATTATGAAAGAAAAAATTGCACAAAAATTTGGAGAATATTTAACCATCATATTAATTTCATTTACTTTTGCCAAAATAAACTTATTTTTAGGCTTGGATATGAAATGACATTCTTTCATATTAATTGTATCCTGACAAGGTTAAAATACCATTTCACGCAGACGCAGCCTACCGCTTTCCGTGTCTTTTATACTATCATCAACTCAATGGATACCCCTAATTTACTGGCCAAACTTTTTCTTAAAGTACCGAATAGATCTGTTAGAATACCTTCGATCCTTGCTGTCTCTCGCAGTTTAAGCAACTATAGGCAAAATTCATTCTTTATTAGATTGGCACATGATTTTAACAGGCTGGCTATCTACTCGGAACTCGACTTGTTCAACTCAAACCCCAAATATTGCAGAACTACAATTGCTAGGTTGTGGTTTAATGGTTCTAAATCTGTCTTTAACTAGTTTTATGTAACAGACAAGCATTTTTGCTACAGTCATGTAAAAACATGTAAATGGTGTTTAGTTTTATTCATAGTTGTATATTAAGATAAACTGACTGTTTGTTTTCCGAATAAAATAAAATAAAATAAATCATTCTCAACCTTGAGAAGTCCACTGCTGAACATAGGCCTCCCCCAACAACCTCCATTCCGACTGCTCGGAAGGTTTTTTTTATACTATAGTATTATGGTCGATTCTGGCAGTCACACTTAAATCTTTACGTAAAATTAGTCCTACCTATCCTTTTCTCTCTCAGACATTTATGTTAAGGACGGACCTGACTTAAATTAGGTTTAGGTGTAAGTGTGACTGCCGGAATCGACCCTATTGTCATATATGTGATACCTGTAACTCTCTGTTCTAAAACCATCAAACAGGGACTCAATGCAAGACTGGGTGCTAACCCTCCGCGCAAAGCTCTCCGAACTAAAGGTGCTCGGTAAAGGCGAGAATGTGTACAACCCTGCGCCCGCGCCGCCTCCGCCGCGCGCCGCCAGCCGCGACCCCACCTCGCCGCTGCCCGCGCCGCCGCATCCGCCGAGAGCGTGAGTATTACATCATTCACAATTACACATGGTCACATATCCACAGAACACGTATACCAGAATAAACTCATACACACATCAGTCTATTGCTGTCCACTCCTGGATGTAAGCCTCTCCCAGGGCACGCCACAAGGCTACTGCTTCTTCTTCTTCAGCCTATTGTAGTCCACTGCTGGACGTAGGCCTCCCCGAGGGCACGTCACAAGGCTACTGCCACAGGGGGATTTTGCCCATAGTCACCACGCTGGGCAGGCGGGTTGGTGACCGCAGTGTAATTTTCGGACTATGTATGTTGTCAGTACGGGAGGCGCTGCTGCCCACCTCCCGGAAACCATTAATCGCCTCATACTATTGCCCCATGGACAGGCAGGGGTGGTACAAACTCTACTCTGCCGGCACCACGCGGCTACTGCTATAGGGGGGCTTTTGCCCATAGTCACCACGCTGGGCAGGCGGGTTGGTGACTGCAGTACCTATGATTTTCGGACTATGTAGTCAACACGAGATTCGCTGCTCTTCGTTCACTGACTCACTGAACATATAGGTAGAGGATAGGCATAAAATATGTAGTGAAATACTCTCTTAGAATTTTCCTTTTCATCTCTTCCATTTCCTGTGGCCTTCCCCTTTCATCTCTTCCATTTCCACTGTTTAATCTAAATGCTATACTTAATTCCAGAGCTCCAGGCATACTCCTCCCTTCAAACCTCCCCTCAACATCAACAATACCAGAAGAACCTGCCCCGGAACCGATACCAGAACAAACAATACCAGAAACGGATCCCACAGAACTAGATACCGATACCAACATAGACATATCAAATTGGGAATCCTCCGATACCAGTTCCATCAACATACCAAGTACGAGCCAAGAACCCGTTGAAAACATGAAAAGCGTAGCCAAAATCTGCGGTCAAAACATCTGTTTAGATGACTCGATATTGAAGAGGACTTCAACAGATAGCGATGAAGAGTTCTTCGCTGAAATTGACAGGATTAGTGATTCGGTTGAGAACTTGAATTTCGAGAACGGTGACAGTTTTAGTGAGTTCAAACAGTGTGTGGTTGTTAGTGATGAGGTTAATGAGGTGGTGTCTGCTTGTGTTGCTGAAAATATGTGAGTATTTTTTATTTATTGGACCTTATACTTAACTACCAAGGTCGCGGGTGTCGGTTGGATGCAGGCTGCTTCCGACCGGTCGGAGTGGAGGTTGTTGGGGGAGGCCTATGTGGACTTCTCAGGGCTGTAAATGATGATGATGATGATGATACTTAACTAGCTGATATTTTCTTTATCCATGTGAATATCCTCTTCTTTACCTTTTTGGATGTGGAATTTTGACAATATCTTGGATATCTCACTCAGGTGAATTTTTTTTTCATTTCTTAATAATATTTATAATATATAATATCTCAATTCAGAAATATTTTTTTATAGACACACTGACAGTATACAGGATACAGTAATGTTACATTTGGAAACATTTCAGCAGATAAACGTTTTCATCTGTACACTAATTATGTAATATAGTAAATATTCATTAAACAAACAAAGGACGATAAGATCTTGTGCATGCAGTATTGATGGAAGAGAATTAAATGTTCTTACTATTTATTTTGTTACCTGTATAGTTTTCAAATATTCCCTAATGTTTAATTTCAGTGACAGACCAGCTACAAATATAACAGTAATTCAAGTATCAAACAAACCGCCACACACCGCAATCCCTGTCTTAGGACCAGAAACAAACGTCTTCAACTTTGACTTCACACAAAAACTAACCGTCAACACAGACAATAACACTAACGACAGCTTTGTCAACATTGTCAATACCGAAGAGGTTAATACCGATAACCTATATGGAACAGTTTTCAAAAATGATTCAGACTACGGACATATAAGTTTGACAACCACTGTCAATGTCAATGGGCATTCCGAGGGTATATATGAAAGACTGTGCATGGCATCTACGTCTATAGAAAAGTCCCCACTACAAGTGAGGAAAGTAAAAAGGTTGGATGTCAACAGAAAATCCTCTTTACCGAACCTAGATGTTGCCAGCAACGATTCGACGTACGAATATTTGTTTCCTAGTCAAAATAATAACGTTAGTGTAACATTAAATGCTAATTTAGATAGACCGCATAATATTCATGCAAGTACAAGTGCACATAAGAATTTGACTAGCTCGGCATCTTTAAGTCACGATGCTAGGCTAAACAATCACGAAACTAGAGTAAACGGGCAAAATATTAGAATAGATAACCAAATTGTGCAATTAAACAGTCGAGAAGCGCAAATAAACGGTCGAGAAACGCAAATAAATAACCGAGAAACGCAAATAAACAGTCGAGTAACGCAAACAAACGATCGACATGAATTAAACACGCAAGAACCTAGGTTAATAAGTCGAGAACCACGATTAAATAGTCAAGAAACGCGAAGTACAGAAGAAAGGTCAGCAGCTGTTGTAGAAAGGTCTCATAGCCAGAACGCGTATGATCGCTCAAGGTTAAGAGATCATTTGATAAGAAGGGTGCAGCAATCAAGTCCGCAAAGAACTGATAAAGGTATGTATGTCCATTGGATTTAAAAAAAAAGAGCTAGTGAAAATGTATTTTTGCAAAATCAGTACTGAAGTAAAAAAAAAAACTGCTGGGTCTTTTACTGCTGTACAAGAAAAACTACAATTTCCCTAATTTCTTATGACTTTATTATTTATGTCACAAAATGACAACATAACATGTCAAATTATTTAGTCATTACTCCAGCCTATTGCAGTCCACTGCTGGACGTAGCCCCCCCCCCCCCAGGGCACGCCACAAGGCATGTCATAGGGGGATTTTCAATCACCACGCTGGGCAGGCGGGTTGGTGACCGCAGTGTGATTTTCGGACTATGTTGTCAACACGGGAGGCGCTGCTGCCCACCTCCCGGAAACCCTTAATCACCTATTACGATACCCACGTTTGCCGACACCACAAAGTGTGAAAGCATATATGTACTTACATACAACTTATTTACAATGTACTTGCACATCAGAATTTTTACGCAGTCGGGTTATTTTCTATATGTTAAATAAAATATTTCAGATAAACCGGAGCAAAGTCAAGCGAAACCGATATGGAAGCGAGGTCTAACGGAACTATCTCTACTTAGTCGGCTGAGAGGTATTGGACAGGGGAAACGACAAGAGAGTCCAACTAGACAGGAGAATGACAACACTGGCAGGTGAGGAAATAGGCAGATTCGATGGTCAAAGATCAAGAGTAATTTTTACCTGACAAAGCCGGAAGAAGAGTTATGTTTTTCGAGTGTATGTGTGTATATTTTACAATAAAAGCCGAGTAGGATTTCGAATTTCTAAACAAAAAAACTATTGTTCTAAAAATTGTCTCTTAAATTTTAATTTGAGGAGGGTTGGCATCAGGCAGGCATCCGGCCGTAAAACAAATGGCTTACATATGGCAATGTGCGTTTTCAAAGAAACCATATTGCACCGACCCCATAAATAAGGGTCAAGTCAAAACACACTGTTAACACCCGACGTGAGGACACGCATGTCAGTACATATCAAATCACATAACACGCGACCCCCACTCTCCATACACTTTTGACGTATTATCGCGTCGCGTGTTAACAGTGTATCATCACCCTAATTAGGGCAGGATGAGGATTTGCCATGAGTATGGTTGAATTTTGTCGTTATAATACACGAGCCGTTTGTATGGAGCGTTTTTGGGCAAGTCTAAAATTGTTATTTTAAACTAGTCATATCTCTGATAGTTTTCATGCTGGGGAAGTTTTTTTTTTTTTTTTGATTTTATTATTTATTTTATTTTATGATTTTTTTATATATAAATATAAATAAAGTAACCGTCATCATCCTTATTGTTGACAGAAGCGGCAGTTCCCCAGTTAAGGTGATTCACAGGTCGCGACCACAAGGCAGGTTGGATGGGACCAGGCGACGAAGTAGCTCGCTTAGCAATGGTAAGCCAAATTTAGTTCATTTAGGATAATTAGACTATGTAGTCTATCCTCAGCGTCACACTTAAACTTATACAGGATGAAACTTATACAGGGTGATTTTTGGTCGTCAACGTTCCCGGAAACTACGAAAGCTCCCCATCATCACGATCATTTTTCTCCATGGAAGCATACCTGGGAAGTGTCTGGTTCCCCAGATATTAGGGTCCAAAGTTGAGTAAATAGACTACGTTTTTCTGCATAAATGCGCATTGACGCGTGTAGCAAGATATTTTCACGAGAAATAATTAATATATGTCTATGAAAAACCAGCATAAACACTGGACACTATAAATTTCGCCTAATCAAGTAATTTTTTTTTCACAAAAAAATTCCATCATTTCCCAACATTTTTTTTTGGCATAAACTTACTTTATTTGATGTAGTAAGTACCCTTCGTTAAGGGTGGCGACGAAAAAACACCTTGTATACTTACGATATCTAAAAAAAAAAAACAAAAATATTATCGTTGAAACAATTAATTTTGTCTAGATATTAGTGTGGTTTTTCCAAAGGTAATTTCATCATCATTTACAGCCCTGAGAAGTCCACTGTTGGACATAGGCCTCCCCCAACAACCTCCACTCCGACCGGTCGGAAGCAGCCTGCATCCAAGAATTTCATATTATTTTTAATATATTTATTTTATACCTTACTGCTACTCGTATCTTTACAGGTTTAACCTACCACGATAGAGTAGCAACTTTTTATTATGGAAATTTTGATATGAATAGCACAATAATTCACTCTCAATACATTTCTTTAAAATAATTTCAAATCAACACTTCCATATACCATAAAAAATTGACACCACAGACATTTTCACTCAAGAAAATATCAATACATCACTCTCCTAACCAACATAACCTATACAGGGTGTAAAAAGACAACGCTGTTCTTTTAATACCTCGTATTCTAACATCACGATCATTTTTTTTCTATAGAAGTACCCCTGGGAAACCACGGATTTCCAAGATATTGAGGTCCAAAGTCACATCAATATTTTCCTTTTTTTACATAAATTCATCTGGAATCGGTTAACAAACATTTTTTTTTTTTCAAAGATACCATGTCATAATGTTATAATGTTAGTTTTGTAGGTACATTTGTACTTTGCGCATCAAACGAATACATTGCTTGCAATAAAATTATCATTTTTTTTGTTTCATAATTTTTTTGTCATTTCCCAGGGTTGGTTCCATAGGAAAAAAAGTTTAAAAAACCTTACAAAGAATACAAGGTATTAAAAAACGACTTTGTCTTTTTACACCCCGTATGTTTCCAGGAGACTCCCCGCCTCTAGTCTGCAATGCATCGCTAACACCGCTCGTGTCTCGCCAGGCGCACGCACTAAAGGTCGAGCAACGTCGCGGGACAGCACTAGTCTGTAGGGTGCAGCGGGACGCGGTTATATTCGCGGATTACATGCATCACGTGTGGCAAGTATTGCAAATTACTATTGAGGGATCGCCCGCCACCGGGCCCTATACCCTCCGCTGACCCTCGGATCTGCCTACTCATGATCACGAACACAAGACACTACAATCGCAACGAGAAGCCAGATCCAAGCACCTAGCATGCAACCATAAATACATAGCTGCTAATCCGAAAACCAATTAAAATTTTAATCGACATATGTTTCGCCAACACCCGTGGCATCATCAGGATTAGTTTTCCATGTTAGTTCTATCTACCGAACCTGAATCAGCGGAGGATATAGGGCCCGGTGGCGGGCGATCCCTCAATAGAGATTTGAACTTCCGAATAGTGACGCCTGATACAATTCAATATATTACAAATTATATTACAGGGTGTAACAGAAAGGGTACCTATGTTAAGCAAAAAGCTATGCAAATAGCCCACTATAAAGAACCTATTTCCAAAATATGAGACTCGAAATCACATGTTTGTTTTTCAAGATTGTATGAACATTTCTGAGTTGTTTAGGAATTCTCCATACTATCTGGAAAAATAAACATGTGATTTCGAGTCTCAAATTTTGTGGATGGATAGGTTCCTTTTAGTGGGCTATTTACATAGCTTTTCGCTTAACATACCCCTTTTGTTACACTCTGTATAAAATTTCAGGCCGTCTAAAATAAGGGGTAAAATGTATCCGACCGAATTTCGATCAATGTGGCAATAAATAATGGGTTAAGGGCTGTAAGATGATGATGATGTAAATTTTTACAGACCGTGTAACAATATAACAATAGGCTTAAATTATTAATAAAGAAAATTGAAAAAATTCTTCACCCGAGTGGGAATCGAACCCACGACCGCTGCAAACCGTGCCAGCCGCTCTAACCACTGAGCTACCGGGTCAATTACTCGGATGACGAATTTTACCATCTCTTTTCTAAATTATATATTGGCAACGTTATTCTTCATCCCGATAGCTATACACTAGCCAAATCTCGGCAAACAAAGCTGAATAACAATGGGGGTCAAATGTAACTGACCGAATTTCGGTCATTCGGCCAATCTCTACGGAGATTAACCAGGTGCGTAAGGACTATCGTTCTACAGGTATAGGTTATTTGTCGATAGCTATTCTATTCTATATACAGGATGGCGTGGTGTAGACGTGGTATCGCCCGCCTAGGCGACCGAGTGTCGGCGGTCCGCGGTGCCACGCCACGTGACGCCACGCATGCCAGGCGACTGATGACAAGCTGTCATGCTCCGGTATGTACACATACACACTGTTGTTTAAGATATACAGGGTGTGAGTGACTGCCAGGCAAATATTGATATGCCGACTTCAGAACCGGTGATATGATGAATTTGGTGAGAGCGAGATGTCTCACTTTTAAACGTCAAATCCACAGAGCTATTAATAACTAGATAAACTAAGTGTATGGACTTTGCATGTAAAAAATAGACTTAAGAATTAGAATAGACACTCGTTCTCGAGCCAGGACTGAATGAATTAGGTCTGATAGAAGTGGTTTGCAATCCCTTTTTACACACCAAGTAGAAACACTTGCCTTGTCTACTTACTACTTAGCTCTGTGGATTTGACGTTTAAAAGTGCGACACACTCGCTCTCACCAAATTCATCATACGCGTGCAGACCGTGATTCTGACTGAGACGAAAACCACTTAATTTTTTTACATGCATACCTATACATACAAATCACGCCTCTTTCCCTGCGGAGTAGACAGAGATCACGGATCTCCATTTGCTACGATCCTGACACACCTCTTTCGCTTCATCTACTTTCATGATATTCTTCATGCACGCTGTAAATCGCTGTTTGTGCATGCTTATTTTTGATATGATGAATATTGATGTTTGTTTCCGAGTCATGGATGTTTCTATACTTATCTATGTATTTATATACCGTTGCTTAGTACCCACGACACAAGACCTTAGGGATCTTAATGTGGGACTAAGTTAATGTGTTGTGAAGTGTGTGAATATTATTATTATTTCAGAAACTAATAATATTAAATATCTTTTCGGAAATATATTGTACAGATAGAGGCAAACTTTATGAACATAGACCTTGAATGCGCAGAAACAAAATATAAGGTCTATTTGTTGGTAAAATGTGGGCGCGGAGGCGGGGAAGCGCATGATTGGTTGATCCGTCACCTTCTCCCCGCGCGCTGCGCCTACGTCCCCGCTTACTACTGAATACACTCGCGAGCAGTAAAAGTTGATTATTATTTTGGTTGGTTTGCAAGTAGCTCTGCAATTCCAAGTAGCTCTGCTTTTAATTCAGAACCTATATAAGAAATATCGTATTTACCTAAAATAAAGAAAAAATAAGTTTATACTTACCTAAATATCATTTTTCGAGGTTATTATACCTACCTTTAGTGCTTTTAAAACAGTTCTTTTTTAAATTAATTAACGTGAAATATGGAAATTCTAAAAATATATTTTTCAGAAAAAATAACTTACTGAAAAACTAATAAAAATGGACACCCGATTATCTATGGTCGTAAGTACACATGTGCGAACTTTCCCCTTCCATGTCACTCGATGTTCATTATGTTTGCCCCGATCTGTACATTCCTGTGTTGATGCGACACTCCATTAGAATACACCAGTTTCACAGGTCAAGACGTACGAGTATGTATAAATACAGGGTGTTTTTTCGTGGCCACCCTTAATGAAGGATACGTACTCTATACATCAAATAAAATAAGTTTATGCCAAAAAAAATGCTGGGAAAAAAAAATTTTTTTGAAAAAAAAATGTAATTACTTGATCGGGTGAAATTTATAGTGTCTAGTGTTAGTTTTTTTTATAGACAGATATTAATTATTTCTCGTGAAAAAATCTTGCTACGCGCGTCTATGTGCATTTATGCAGAAAAACGCAGTCTATTTACTCAACTTTGGACCCAAATATTTTGGAAACCTGACACTTCCCAGGTATGCTTCCATGGAGAAAAATGATCGTGATGATGAGGAGATTCCGTAGTTTTCGGGAACGTTGACGACCAAAAATCACCCTGTATTATGTTCTCAATTATATTTTTTTTCTTTGTAGGCCGACATCCTTTTCCACAGAGTGCCGCTCGCTAAAATATACGTGTTCAATAAGAGGGATAACGAAACGCTGGGTAAGTTTATATGTTTCTGTGACAATGCCATCTATCGGACGAGTCCTGAACTAATCTCGAAACGATATATTCAAGTAAAGTCCGCTTTCCGCTATGGGATGTAATGTAATATTATATTTCATCTTGAGATGTAAAAAATATACATATTACTAGCTGACCCGGCAAACGTTGTTTTGCCATGTAAAAGGGGTTGATCCTAGAGGGGTTTTTTAAAAAAATTTATGGTTGTATGTATTTTTGTATGCTGTATCATAAAAAAATTAAAATAAAAAATTTTCTCAAAAAAATAAAATAAAAAATTTAGGGGTGGACCACCCTTAACATTTAGGGGTGGACCACCCTTAACATTTAGGGGGATGAAAAATAGATGTTGTCCGATTCTCCACCCTAACCGATATGCATGCTAAGATTTACGAAAATCGGTCGAGCCGTTTCGGAGGAGTTTAACTTCTAACACCGTGACACGAGAATTTTATATCTACACTAATATTATAAAGAGGAAAACTTTGTTTGTTTGGTTGTAATGAATAGGCTCAAAAACTACTGGACCGATTTCAAAAATTCTTTCACCGTTAGAATCCTTATTGGACCTGGATGAACATAGGCTATAAGAATTTCCCGATATTCCCACGGGAAGGTGACCAACGGGAATTCTATATTTTTTACGAAAACCGCTATACATATGAAGCTGAAATCGGGCATATATGTTCATTGGGGACAGCGAGGGAGGACTAAAAACGGATTTCCCGAAATTCCCACGGGAAGGGGACAAACGGGAATTCATAGTTTTTACGAAAACCGCTATACATATGAAGCTGAAATCGGGCATATATGTTCATTGGGGACAGCGAGGGAGGACTAAAAACGGATTTCCCGAAATTCCCACGGGAAGGGGACAAACGGTAATTCATAGTTTTTACGAAAACCGCTATACATATGAAGCTGAAATTGGGCATATATGTTCATTAGGGACTGCGAGGAAACACTAGAACGGATTTCCCGAAATTCCCACGGGAAGGAGACCAACGGGAATTATTTATTTTTTACGAAAACGGTTAAACATGTGAATCTGAAGTTGAGCATATATGTTTATTTGGGACCCCGAGGAAGCACTGGGAACGGATTTCCCGAAATTCCCACGGGAAGGGGACAAACGTGAATTAATTTTTTACGACAACCGCGATAACATATAGGCTACTTTTTACACTTAACATATAGGCTACTTTTTATTTTTTCTGTAGTCCACGCGGACGGAGTCGCGGGCGTCCACTATATTAGATATATCTTTAAATAAAATATATGATACATATTAAATATACATACATTTTGTGCGAGACCATTCACACTGTGATATAATATTTACAGTTTGGGATATAATATAATTATATTACACAGTGTGAACTGTCTCATACAAACATGTAATATAATATTACACTACATCCGATAGTGAAAAGCCGACTTCACAACGGGCTTATATGCCCATACATGATACCATAGAGGAATAAGATGTAGACATAGAGTGCTAATGTCATACTAACTGTTTCGATGCACCATTAGACTTTTAGCGCCTTACAATTCCAGTCCTTGACACTTAGATTCTATTAGTGTAATGTATAGTAATGTACTACATTACTAATGTATTGTAATGTATAGTAATGGAATCTAAGTGTCAAGGACTGGAATTGTGAGTCACCGAAAAGTCTAATGATGCATCGAAACTGTTAGTATGACATTAGCACTCTATGTCTACATCTTATTCCTCTATGATGATACCTACCTATTGACGATATCTTTCGATAACTTTGCTGTCACTTATAAAATTAGTTACCTTATCTAAGGCCAAAAAAATTAGAGTCATCATCATCATCATAAAATTGAAAATTGTTTAAGAAAAAATACTTTTGACAGCCAAATGTATGAAATGTATTTGGTCAATTAAGTTATGTATAGTTTTATTTTTTTATAATAACACGACACCTATAAACTATAAACATGCGTTTTAAGATCTAATGTTACAAAAAATCCCCAGCGATATATGCACGCACAATATATTTATATTTATTTCAGGAATCAAGCTAGACAGTGAGTGTACAATAACGTCGGTGGACACAAACGGCCCAGCGGCTGGGCTAGTGTTGCCGACGGGCCGTTGGGCCGTTACGGATGTCAACCATCGCACGCTACAACTACTTAAGGTAATATTTCTTATTACATGCCTAACTACCTAGAATAGGGTCGTTTACTTATACTTTTAATAAAGAAAATGGAAAAAATTCTTCACCCGAGTGGGAATCGAACCCACGACCACTGGAAACCGTGCCAGCCGCTATAACCACAAAGTTACCGGGTCAATTAGTCGGATGACGAATTTTACCATCTCTTTTCTAAATTACATATTGGCAACGTTATTCTTTATCCCGATAGCTATACACTAGCCAAATCTCGGCAAACAAAGCTGAATCCCTCAGCACAATGTTTAAAGATGAAACGATCAACCATATCCTAACGGATTATATTAATGGAGAAGTGTTTTTATAAATTTATCTTAGTCAAGATATTATATATTATAAAATTATTAATAAAGAAAATGGAAAAATTAATTATTGTATAATAAACAATATCTGATTATAATGAAGGGAAGTAAAAGTAAAGTATATAGAGAGTGTTCAAATCCTTCGTTCGATCATGGCCGAAACTAGTTTTTCCCGTGAGAATTATTTTTTATTGTCTTCTTTACACACGCCTTTGTCCCTTACGGGGTAGGCAGAGCACCAAGGGCCGATAGAACCACATGGTGCCACTTCTGAGTAATTTTGAGGGTATAGTTGAGATGTACAAGTTTGGTTAGTAGTGACAGGTGGTCAGCCCATCGCCTACAAAACACCAAGACCCTCTTGTCCCTCTACTGACTTGTACAGTATGCCCGGGAAGAGAAGCATACGTTATTTTTCACTGCCAGAGCAGCATAGAAGATCAATAGAATAGGGTCGTTTACAGTTTTTTTATTTGTATTTATATCAAAAGATCATAAAACACTTTCCGGGATATAACGATTGCAAAATCACAATTTTAGACTTGCCGAAAACGCTCCATACAAACGGCTACCAAGACGTGACGTCACTCTTTAAGCAACTTGTATGCGCGTAAAAGAACTTTTATTCTACAGCTATATTAAATATTTCGTTTATTAATATGGTCACAAAATAAAAGTTGCTGTAAATGATGCAGGTGGACATGTGATGTTGTAATTTTCAATTAATTTCACATTTGAAAAATGGACTTGCCCACTGAACTTTGAAGGCTTATTACTACCTCATTTGGACACTTAATCAAATTGTAATTTTACAGATAGGTATGATTTTGATGATTTATTCTGATAAGCACATTACACAACACATTAACCTAGTCCCACATTAAGATCCCTAAGGTCGTGGGTACTAAGCAACGGTATATAAATACAGTGTGTTCAGTAAGAACGTGACCGCTATTATACAGATTAAATACAACACAGGCTTGTCTTTTAATTTCTTTATAGCAATCTTTGACTCGTGTGCTGATACGCAATATAACTTCTATTGGTGTTTACCATTATTAATTGTAGTGAATTGTTAATTGTGAGGATGAGTGAAAAATACTTGAAACGGTACGAAGCAGTATTTCTTGTTCATCATACTAAAGGACCGAAACTATCATACAAATCGGCTGCTAAATACATGAAGAGGTCTGAAAGTTTCGTCAAGAAATGGGTGAAGCGATATTTAGAGGTTGGGAACGTGGACGACCTACCAGAAAGGGGATCAAGCCGAGTGACAACTAAAAACCAGGACAACGCGATTGTTCGTCTTTTTCAAGATAATCCAGGACTTTCATTGCGTTCTGCCCAATCAAAACTACGACAGAAAGGAATAGATATATCCCTAAATACAATCCGTAGTCGTCTGCGTGAAAAAGAAGTATCTTTTCGGTCTACTTTGAAGAAACCTTTATTATCTGAAAAACACGTTCAAAAACGACTCAATTGGGCAAAGGAAAATTTGGATCGAGATTGGGGCAGTGTTATTTTCACAGATGAATCTTCTTTCTGGGCATGGTCTTCTCTGTCAAAAGCTTGGATCAGTAAACATAATAGATTTCTTCAACGTACAGTAAAACACCCTATAAAAGTACATGTTTGGGGATGTTTCTGCAAACATGGATTTGGTTGCCTTTTTGTGTTTACTGGTATTCTAAATGCCGAAAGAATGTGCAAGATTTATAAAAAATGCTTAATAAGGTCTGCTAAAAAGTTTTATGGGTCAGATACAACAACTTGGGTGCTGCAGGAAGACAACGATCCAAAACATCGTAGTAAACTGTGCAGTGTGTGGAAACAGCAAAATAACATTACAACAATGGAGTGGCCGGCAATGTCCCCAGATGCAAATCCTATAGAAAACGTGTGGTCCTACATGAAAATGCGACTCAAAGGAAAGCCAGTGTACACTGAAAAACAACTTTCTTATCAAATTAAAAAGATATGGCGATCTTTACCACGGGAGTACGCCGAGAACCTTGTTAAAAGCATGGATAAAAGGTGTCAAGCTATTATCAATAATGACGGCGATTGGACTAAGTATTAAGTAATTGCGTAATCACCAATAATATGTACTTTAATAAAAAAAATATCAAAACAATTTGAGTGTTTTTTTTGACGTGAAACGTCTTTAAAATCGCGCCGACACATACGGGTACCAGGTTTAAAAACTGGACCGTAACGAAAAGGTCTATATCATCGTACCTTAATAATTAAAAAACTATTGGTCTTAGAAACAAAAATGTGGTGTCAATATTTCACTTATATAGTCAGCTCGCTGTTATGACATTGAGTTCGTGTCGGGGTCAAGCGGGGGGGCGGGGGAGGGATACTGCGATAACTGTGCGAAACCGGCGCTCGCGCTTGTTTCTATTCAGTGTAACTCGTGACTCCGACTTTATAGCGTGGTGATTCTTTCGTGTGTTTGTCAAGTTTATTTGAACCGATTGATTTATACAAAAATAAGTGTAATTTGGACAGTATTTATATCTATACTAATATTGTACGAGCTAGCGCCGTACAATATATTTTGCCGACATCAGCTTTTTACTAACCTCATTAGACACCGCACCAAACAATTGTATTACGCAAATCAGTTCGCATCATCGATCGCAACCATCGATACACCAAGTCACGCGTACTCATATTAATATTAGATTCTCTTATAATTTCTCTGTTTTCTCTAATATAACCAAGTCATCATTTACCAAGTCTTATCATTTATCGGGATACCCCGAACATTGGTCCTTCGAGCCGTCCGAAGAGCGGGACCTGCTGCACGTGTTCGTGGACTTTCAACGTGACGCGTTTAGTGAAGTGTACACGTGTCGTGCATTGGGAAAGTGATTTTTCGGATTACCACTGTGCTATCAGGAAGGCACGCCTAGTCTAGTGGCACCAAGGCCTAGACTAACCAAGTATCGCAGCATCCAGCCGCGGATTTATATCAAGTAAGATCTAAACATTTTATTTAACTATTCAATATGACCAGTATCGAGGATATCTATGCCAACCAGCTACAAATCGCCAACAAAATCGAGCAAGTCTTGACCAACTTCAAGAAGGACAGCGCGAGCAGGAAGACGCAAGAGTATCTTCAACATCGCCTGGATATCTTAGATAATTATTGGCATGAGTTCGTCAATAATCACGGTAAGTTGTCAGAGTTTGGTATAGAATCTCATTCGTATTTTACCAATAAAGAATATGATCGGGTTAGGGAAGGATATGACTCCATTCGATCGTACATTCAGAAGTTTCAACCAGTAGAGGAGAGACCAAGAACTCCTATACTAAAGCCTCCTACCTTTGCGGGAAAATCAAGTGAGAGTCAACCTCTACCCGCATCACGAGGTACGGCCAGCAAAACAGAAGAAATGCTTAAGAAACAACAAAGTAATTTAAAGGCCTTTCGTCGTGCGGTAAACAACATTGACCTGGATACTGTTTCAGAGAAATGGGAATTCGACGACCTATTAAGTACCATTCAGATGAGATGGAACGTCATTGATGCCCTGCACTGGGAGTTGGATAGCGAGCTCGATGGCTCCCATAAGGAATACGAAGATGTGTTCTCCCAGTATGAAGAACAATACCAGAAAATAAAAAAGACGATCAATAAGAAAATGTCGTCAATGGTTCATATGGAAAAAACCGCCCCACAGATGGAGATACCATATTTCCACGGTAATTATATTAATTGGATCTCATTCAAAGACCTCTTCACCGAAACCATTCATAATAATCATTCCATGTCCAAAGCACAAAAAATGCAGTACCTTAAATCAAAAGTCAAAGGCGAAGCTGAGCGATTGATTCAACATCTAAAGGTAAGCTCAGACAACTATGACGTTTGTTGGGAACTCTTAAATCAAAGATTCAACAATAAAAAGTTAATATTTTCATCCCACATGAACATACTATTAAATATCCCGGCAATGCAACAGCAATCAATAAATAATATCAAGCGGCTACATGATACCACCTTAGAATGTTTGAATGCCGTGAAGAATCTAGGAGTTGACATAAGTACATGGGACCCTCTCATGGTACATATTCTCTCGCAAAAGTTGGATACGGAGTCGCACATGGACTACGTTGAATCTGTTAAACAACCAAGAGATCTACCAAACTTAAAAGAATTTTTATCTTTTCTGGAAACCAAGTTCACCACATTAGAGTCGTCGCGTAGGAAACAAGATACGCCATTTACGCATAAACCTCAAGTAATTTCCAAACAACGAAATACCAGCCAGTACCAAGAAAGACAAAATATTCAGCGGAACACGTTTTCATCAAGCACAAACGTGACACCGCAGCCTCCTACTATCAAGAACATAGGAATGACTAAATATAGGTGCCAGTTATGTAAAACTAACAATCATGGTATTTATTTTTGTCAAAAATTCTTAGATTTGCTACCATACCAAAAGCATAATATGATCACCAAATTTAAGATGTGCCCAAATTGCCTTAATAATCACCAAAATGAATGCCTATCAGAAAATCGCTGTAAAATTTGTAATAAAAAACACAATAGTTTATTACACGAGGTGTTTGCGCAACCAAGTCCAATGACACCGAACGAGAGCGACGAAGCGCGGGAGCGGGGGGCAGCTCGAGCGAATGCAAGCGAAGCGAAAATAAGGAAAAGTAGTTCGCACGTGCAACTCACCAACGAGCCCGCGGAAGTTTTGTTACCAACCGCTATGATTAAAATACAAGGAGCCGACGGCTTATTTTATCAAATGCGAGCACTGTTAGACCAAGGTTCACAAGCCTCCCTGATCACCGAACATGCGGCTCAGATGTTACGATTACCGAGAGAACAGTGTCGGGGAGTCATTTCAGGTGTCGGTGACAAAAATAGCAGTATCAAGGGTGTAATTAAAATCAAATGCAAATCACTAGTCAATGACTTTCTTTTTGAAGCGAAAACGCTAGTTATTAACAGTCTTGTAAAAAATTTACCATGTAACTCATTTGTCGAACCGAAATGGACTTATTTAGATAATATCAAACTAGCCGATCCACAGTTTTATATAAGCCGATCTGTGGACGTTCTTTTAGGAGCCGATGTATTTTCTCTCCTTTTACTCGACGGTCTATGTAAATCAGACTCAACACTAACAACCGCTCAACAAACACAGTTGGGCTGGATATTGAGTGGAAATATTATCAAAACAATACAATGTAATGTTTTGCTTCACGACCTAGAAGATGTAAAGAAATTCTGGGAAATTGAGGAAATTTCAGAACCATCGCTGTTATCTGTGGACGACCAGAGATGCATAGATTATTTCCAGGAAACAACCAAAAGGCGTCATGATGGATCATATGAAGTCAGACTTCCCTTAATACCAGATTACCAAATAAAATTGGGTCAATCTAAACAAAAAGCCATTGCCCAGTTTTATAAAATAGAAAGGTCCCTCGAAAAACATCAAAATAAGTCTAAAGAATATAAACTATTTATAGATGAATACAAACAGCTCGGTCATATGATACCGACGAAGGCCGGGCACGGTAATACGACACAAGAATGCTATTTACCGCACCATTGCGTCACACGACATGAATCAACTACTACCAAATTACGTGTTGTTTTTAATGCCTCAGAGAAAACATCTAGTGGAGTCAGTCTAAATGATGTAATGAGTAGGGGTCCAAATCTGCAACAAGACCTCCAAGGCCTTATCATCAGGTGGAGACAGTTTCAGTTTGCCTTTACTGCGGACATCGAAAAGATGTTTAGACAAATCTGGGTTAATATTGAAGATCAAGCTTTACAGAAAATCGTGTGGCGAGATAGCAGTTTAAAGCCACTAGAATTTTACCAATTGACAACTGTCACATACGGGACAAAGGCAGCGCCTTTTCTCGCTATGATGACGCTTAAAAAATTAGCGGAAGACGAAAAACGGAACTACCAAGACAGTTCAGCACCAAGCATCCTTCAAGGATCATTCTACATGGATGACCTTATTCACGGGGCACACTATCCGGAAACAGCAATACGTATACAAGCCGACATGACAAAACTTTTAAAATCAGGAGGATTTAACTTAAGAAAGTGGAAGTCAAACTTACCAAACATGCTAGATCAAAACCAACTACCTATAACAGATTTTAATTTCAAACAGCAGGAATCGAACAAAACATTGGGACTAGTATGGAATCCGACCCTGGATTGCTTTACATTTCAAGCTAAAATAAATCCAACAGCTAACAAATGCACCAAAAGAACTCTTCTTTCTGAAATATCCAAACTATTCGATCCGTTAGGCTGGTTATCTCCATTAACTGTGAAATTGAAAATTTTATTTCAAAATTCATGGAAAGCTAATATTCAATGGGACGAAACAGTACCAGATAATATATTGCAAGAATGGAACAAAATTAAAAGTGACTTAGAAATATTAGGAGAGTTCACAATTCCAAGGTGGTTAAAAACAGAGCAAAATGACCAAAATATAGAACTTCACGGGTTCTGCGATGCAAGTAATGTGGCCTATGCATGTGTAGTCTATTGTAAGAAAAATTCTTCAATTACCATGGTTGCTGGAAAAACTAAATTGGTACCGTTAAACAAAGATGTGTCGGTGCCCCGCTTAGAATTAAGCGGAGCACTATTACTATCAAAACTAATTCAAAAAATAATATCAAACTTACAGGATTATACCATTCAAGTTTATGGCTGGAGTGATTCTATGGCTGTGTTAGGCTGGCTTCACGGCGACATCGACAAGTGGACACCATTCGTAGCGAACAGAGTAAAACAAATCAGACATTCAATGCCAAATAATTGCTGGCGTTACGTGAAATCGAGTGAAAACCCAGCGGACTGCGCAAGCAGAGGTCTTACTGCCTCACAGTTAAAGGAACATGCACTTTGGTGGAATGGCCCCAAATGGCTACCAACTTACCAACCCTTAGAACTTGAAACGGAAAATAAATTTTCAACAAACCAAGAAACAAGAAAATCAAAATTAGTCCATTCAGCAACATTTCAGGATAACGTGATAAACTCACTTTTAACTAAACATAGTACACTTGTGAAGATTGTTAGAATAGTCAGTTGGATTAGAAGATTTATATATAAGAACACAAAATCAAAATTTTTATCATATAAGGAAATGAAAGAAGCAAGGTTAACAATAATTAAGCAAGTTCAAGCTGAAGAGTTTAGTGAAGAAATAAGCCTGTTGAAGCAAAACAAGAACGTAGGCAAAAGTAGCAAACTAAGCTGTTTAAATCCAGTTCTAGACGATAGTGGAGTGTTAAGACTCGCAGGAAGATTACGCCATGCCAACATAGAGTTTGATAGAAGACACCCCATAATCATCCCGAACAATACTCGCTTAGCAGAGTTACTCATAGATGAAGCTCATGAACTTACCTTTCATGGTGGTCCACAGATGACAACCGCATTCATCCGCCAAAAATATTGGTTGATAGGTGGCGTACGAGCTATTAAAAAGAATTTACGTCAATGCGTAATTTGTAAAAAGCACAACCCAGACCAAACATACCAACTAATGGGAGATCTACCGTCATGTAGAACCAATCAATCGCGCCCCTTTTACCATACTGGAGTAGACTATACAGGCCACGTCATAGTCAAGGCCAACAAAGGTCGGGGCATCAAGACTACCAAAGGGTACGTAGCAGTTTTTGTTTGTATGGCTACCAAAGCTGTACACCTGGAACTAGTGTCGGATCTCACCTCTTCCGCCTTCCTGGCAGCATTACGTCGAATGGCGGCAAGGAGAGGAGTTCCAGGACACATTTATAGCGACCAAGGCACCAACTTCGTAGGCGCATATAAAGTACTGCAACAAGAGTACGATGTCCTACAAACAACATTCAATCAAGATTTCATGACCGAAGTCACGAACATGGGAATAGAGTGGCATTTCAACGCTCCCGCATGGCCATCAGCAGGAGGTCTGTGGGAGGCTGCAGTAAAAAGTCTTAAACATCACCTCAGAAGGGTCATAGGGGAACAAAAACTCACATATGAAGAATACAGTACTCTCCTCGCACAAGTAGAGGCCTGTCTGAATTCGCGACCACTCTGTCCCCTCTCTGAAGACCCCCAAGATTTAGATGTACTTACGCCTAGTCATTTCTTAGGTAGTGGTATAAATTTGCATTTTTGTGAAACCGAAACTGATTTGAGGACAAGGTGGACCCTAACTCAAAACATTTTAAGAAACCTTTGGGACCGTTGGCGAAACGAATATTTAACTCTACTAGCTGCCCGAAGCAAATGGAGGAAGCCACAAAATAACGTCAAAATCAATGACATTGTTACCATTAGAGACGAGAATTTGCCTCCTGGAAAATGGGCCCTAGGCCGTGTTATATCATTACACCCAGGAAGCGATGGTTACGTTAGAGTAGTTACTTTAAAAACAAAATCAGGCATCATAAAACGGCCCGTTGTCAAAATCTCTGTTCTTCCTATAGCTGGAGAAACTCATGAGGCCGATATACATAAAAAATCAGAAACAAGTTCATGCCATCTGACAACTATATCAAAACAATCAAAACGATATTCATTTATTACCATGGCTGTATCATTCTTATTGTTCTTTATGACAATAATTACAAGTACTCAAGGCGCATATAATATTACCCCACTTCAAAATAACAGTGTCTATTTCGATAGTATAACCAATATGCATTTAATACGAGACGACTGGCGCCTAGTAGTCTACCAAGACATAACACCCTATAAACATGGCAGCGAGGCTCTAAATAAATACATACAATATTTAGATCATTTATGTACCTTTATCAAAGAGCGGTCACATTGCGACGGCATCATATTACAACTACAACACGAGTTCGCCGAACTTCAATATTATAATAATATCTTATCAATAGATGAGTCATCTAAGGGCTCGCATCGTCTTCGGCGTCGCGGACTCATCGATGGTGTGGGATACGTCGCTAACAGTCTATTTGGAGTTCTCGACGCGAGATTTGCAGACAAGTATACTCAAGACATCAATTTGTTGCGAGACAATCAAAAGCACCTCGCATCACTGTGGCGGAACCAAACGTCTGTTGTTGAGTCAGAGCTTAACCTGCTAAAACGTACTGAAGAAATCATAGATAAGCACCACAAAATTGTAAACAAGAAATTGAATTTACTGCAAAATGGATTAAATCAATTCAAAGATCAACTACAAAATGTGTCTATATTGAACGAATTTCTAAGCACAGCAATGCTAGCAAACACTGTATTTTCAAATCTAAAAAGTATTCAACAAACATTAATAAATACTCTTACTAATGTATATCATGGAAAATTTAACTTTCATCTATTAACTCCGAACCAGTTAAAAGAAGAACTGAATACGATATCAAGACAACTCCCGAAAGACTTATCTCTCCCGGTCGACAGCTATGACTATTACGAAATTTATAATTTATTACAAGTTCGAGCTCGGAAGTGGAATGTATACCTAATATTTGAAATCAAAATACCATTGATTGGCAGAGACATGTTTGAGATATTAAGGCTCATTCCAATCCCTTATTTGACAGAACACAATAAACAAACAAAGGTCGTACCTATATCAGAATATGTTGCGATTAATATCAAGAAAGACGCATTTATACCTTTAACGGAACAGAATTTAAACTCATGTATATTGAGAGACTCAAAATTATCTTTGTGCCGTCTCAATAACCCCATATACGCTTTCAAAGATGATCAAAGTCTTTGTCAGAAAATACCAAACACAAGAAAATGCGCCACTACTATCCCTAATATTTGCGAAAACGATTGGCTAGAATTAAACAAACTAAACACATATTTATATTCCTGTTGTTATCACTGCCAGCTTAAGCTACTCTGTGAGGATCATGTTACCGGCGTCCAATTAACACGTGCCGGCTTATTTAATGTAGATCAAGAATGCATTATCAAAACAGCTGATTTCGTCGTGTATACACATCGGCAAGCGACGAACAGGGTCAGCATCACGTCAGATTTACTACCTGATTTAGAAATCTCACCAATTAATCAAATCATAAACATCTCCCTACCCGATGATTCTATTCATACCAATACTTCTGATAACTTAACTAACGATTATAATATTGAGTTACAAAACATAAAGCGACAGATAGAAACCATGAAAACAAGTGAGCCGCTTTTGGAAAAGGTGTCATATCACGATATACACCATTATACGGCTATATACGTCATGTCCGCGATAGTGTTCGTCGGCGTAGCGGTGCTCGTGTCCCGACAGCGCGCGGCGGCAGCGGCGGCGGCGGCGGCGGCGGCGGCGGGCGCGGTGCGGGCTGGCCCTCTGCCGCCGCCCGCCCCTCGTGCAAATATAAGTGCTCAGTGTAGTGAGAGTGTTACTACGAACAATCAGTGTACTATGAGTGAAATCAGTGAGCGTCCCATGATAAGTGCACGATTATCAAAACAAAATAGAAGCACCTCGCCGGTGCTGCGATCAGTGTTTCATGTTTCGTCGAATTAAGTTAAAATTCATCTCAATTATAACCCTATCTTCCATTACTTTTAAGCAAATTGTTTATTCATCTTGTATATCATAACTACTCATTAAACCATTGCATCCCCCATTCCCTCGCCCGGGAATATGTACGAGCTAGCGCCGTACAATATATTTTGCCGACATCAGCTTTTTACTAACCTCATTAGACACCGCACCAAACAATTGTATTACGCAAATCAGTTCGCATCATCGATCGCAACCATCGATACACCAAGTCACGCGTACTCATATTAATATTAGATTCTCTTATAATTTCTCTGTTTTCTCTAATATAACCAAGTCATCATTTACCAAGTCTTATCATTTATCGGGATACCCCGAACAAATATTATAAAGCTGAAGAGTTTGTTTGTTTGTTTGTTTGAACGCGCTAATCTCAGGAACTACTGGTCTGATTTGAAAAATTCTTTCAGTGTTAGATAGCCCATTTACCAAGGAAGGCTACAGTCTATACAACAACCTGCCCGGCTTCGCACGGGTACAACGTCCCCTCACGCGGACGAAGTCGTGGGCGGCTGCTATTTAAAATAACCAGAAAGTGACAATAAATATATAAACATTTGCTATGTATTTTATGTTTCTATTACGTACCTGTTCTTTTTTTATTAAAATACTTAAAACAGCGTCCATCTTGTTTTCATTTCAATCTTTTACTTTAAAAGCGATTCGCTAACATAGACGTTTCACGTTAAAACCAACGGCCGTGTGCCCCGACACAGCCCCACCCGCTTTTTTATTAATAATACTGGTCACTTTCTTGTTGAACACACTGTACATAGATAAGTATAGAAACATCCATGACTCGGTAACAAACATCAATATTCATCATATCAATGTTTGCACCTACCGGGATTCGAACCCAGGACCTATGGCATTAAAATTATGTCATTAAAATTCAACCATAGTAATCATCCCTATTCTAGCGAAACGGCGAAACCAGTGCGTGTTGCTATATAGCCTATAGTTAGCCTTCCTCGATAAATGGGCTATTTAACAATTAAAGAATTTTTCAAATCGGACTAGTAGTTTCTTTGGCTTTAAATATTAGTATAGTTTAACATGATGTTTTATTTATTTCAGGGTGGTGAAGAGGAGATGAATAGAATTAGCCTTCACGGTACAGAAGCGTCGGTCCTCATACAACCGGCCGCCTTGGTGAAGAAAATACGCGCCGCCATCAAGGCAAACAAGTCCTTATTGAGCGCGCGGTAGAGGTTAGTTTTCAGTGCAATTTTGTTGCGTGTCTCTCGGTTGATCGAAAAAGTATTGGAAAAGGAGATTTCATTTCATTAATTATCTGTTTAAAAGTTGAATTTTCGATCGGAAATAAAACTTTAGGCTATGCCTAGTTGATAATAAATAATACTCAGATGAAGGTTGAATCGGGAATGAGATTTATTTGTAAATGACACATATTTATATATAAGCTTAATTCTACACTAACATACAGAGAGTGCGCAGCTAGTTGAGAGCGAGCGAGAGAGACAGTATTTCTGTCTCACGACTATAAAATAAAATATCGCGCAACGCGGTCGTTCGGCTCAGTCTGTGTCGAGACATGCAGCTCTGCAGATCGACGCTACAAAACCAACTATTATGACCCCGTATCCTTGGTGCCATAATAAAAATACTCAAGGCCACAACCATAGAGGAATAAGATGTCATAGAGTGCTAATGTCATACTGACAGTTTCGATGCACCATTAGACTTTTCGGTGCCTCACGATTCCAGTCCTTGACACTTAGATACTATTAGTGTAATGTGTAGTAATGTACTACATTACTAATGTATTGTAATGTATAGTAATGCAATCTAAGTGTCAAGGACTGGAATTGTGAGGCACCAAAAAGTCTAATGATGCATCGAAACTGTTAGTATGACATTAGCACTCTATGTCTACATCTTATTCCTCTATGCCACAACTTATAACATACTACAGTGCTGTATTCAATACAATGCTTCTTGGCTATATGACCATTTAAAAAATAGGCCATAAGAAAAATAGTTCAATATAAATTCGCAAAATCTAAGTCTGTTTTTAGGAGAATTCATTTAAAAAAGCGATTTTTAACCGACTTTACAAAAATGGAGTTATCATTTCTAATATTTTTTTGTCAATCTAGAAAACATGTTTTAGGTAAAACAGGCTGATTGTAAAAAGGACCTAAAGTTAGTCTTTTTAGGAATTTTGTACACGTTTACATAAATATATAAGTACTAATTTTACATGTATAGGTATATTTGGTAGAAAAATGTACTAAACGCACAATACTATTGTAGGAAATGAGTCTTTATTTACTAGGTGATTATGTTGTTTTTTAAACATTATAAGTACAGTAGGGGAATCCATCCAGTAATTAATATAAGTAATGTAAATGTTAGAGAAAGATGGCTATAGCATAGAAAGAGATGCATTGATAAGTTTCATTCTTATATGTTGGTCTCTCTCTCTATACAGAATGTAACAGAAAGGGTTAGTCCACTCTGATCATATGATCCATTGCAAGTGGAAACTGATCATGCTTTTGGATACACTCTGATCACGATATCAGTTTCGCCTCAAATCAAAGGAATGAAAAGTAGAATCCGATCACGTGATCCGATTCCACCGAGACAACGTATATAACAATGTCCACTCTGATCACATTAACTTCAATGTGCTATAGAAAATATTAATATTTTTTTGGAAATTATTTTCACCCGAAAATATACAGGTTGTAACAAAAGGGGTATGTTAAGCGAAAAGCTATGTAAAAAGCCCATTAAAAGGAACCTATCCACAAAATTGCACACTCGAAATCACATGTTTGTTTTTCCAGATAGTATGGAGAATTCCTAAACAACTCAGAAATTTTCATGCAATCTAGAAAAATAAACATGTGATTTCGAGTCTCAAATTTTGTGAATAGGTTCTCTACAGTGGGCTATTTACGTAGCTTTCCGCTTAACATACCCTTTCTGTTACATCCTGTATATTTCTCTATAGTGGACTATTTTCATCTACCCCTTTTGTTACACCCTGTAGGTATTATGTTAATTTCAATTTTGATATAAGCAGTGAAAAATTTTTAGACGAATTTTTGATGATAGCAACATTTTAAGATTAACCTACCAATTTTAGTAGATTTGTTATATATTTACACCATAGAATGGTAATACAAAATCATTCATCTAACTTTCACACACAAGATATCTTAATCATTCATTCAATAACATTCGTTCATACATTCATTCACTCACTCATTTATCTTATACGTCAGTGAGCTATTATTTTAACAACAGTCTTTATTATTAGGCCAAATAGCTTTTTTTGTTTATAAATAATCCCTAAGGAAATACAAGGAAAACTATGTCCATACTAGTGTTGAGTAGGACATACAAGAGGCACTTCATTTGTCCCGGACATGACGTCAAAATGTAAGAGTGCCTCGAAATTTTAAATTGTACTACTTCAATTTTCTTGTCGCGGTCGAGCTTGAACGGTCGAGCGAGGCAGGCAGACAAACGACAAGCACGTCACGTGATCACGTCACGGTCGTCGCGTCTGACATTTTGAGCGAGAGAGAAATATATTGTCTTCCATGCGAGGCGAGGCGCCATGACAAAAGCACGTCGCGTCTGACATTTGAGGCGTCAGGAGGCGCGCATATTTCGTACTATAATAACTTCAAATGGTTCAGTCAGTAGGTACGCCTCGCCTCATTTGAAGTGGGACATTGTACTGGCTCAGGACAAAAAAGAGGCTACTCTTACAAACTCTTTTTCAAGTCGTGTCCTACTCAACACTAGTCCATACATAGGCTTAATAGCTTAGTTTTGTATATGTCATAAGAGCTTCAACAGCTATTACAGATGTAAATGTCAAATTCGCAATTTATTGGATTCCAATAGAATACCTTCTGACTGTTGTCAAATAAAGTATTTTTTTGAATTTAGTTATTTGAATTTCAAGTCTTTGTATACAAACTAAGTAGGTTTAATTTGTTAATTTGATCTCAAAATCGTATACATATTCCAATTTTTAAAGTACGTTCTGTCCATTCAAATGCGAAATAAAATAAAAACAATCATTCGAAAGGATTTTTGCTAAAAATGCACACAGAAAGGTTAGTGTGTTAGCATATTGTAAATTTTTTATACCCACATTAGAAAATCATAGGACATTTTTTTTATTTTAAAATATCTGATTTGGCTATCAAATATTCTGTTTTGTTTTAATAATCGATGCATTGTGATATACATTCAACTCGTGTTTTATGGTGTTATTTATTATTTTTTTAAGTCAATTGCTCGTTAGCGTTGAGTAATGAAAGTAAAATAAGTGACATTATCTGTGTTACAAAAGAATTATGGTCGATTCTGACCGTCACATTTTATCTTATACACTCATTCTGCTATGCGTATACCCCGTTTTTTAAGATAGAAACCAGACTAGGGCTGCGCTTGCCGATACGTGGTATCCACTCTAGAACTTTCCGACTCCATCGGCCATCAGTTCTTCGAGCTATGTGCCCTGCCCATTGCCACTTCAGCTTGCTGGACCGATGAGCTATGTCGGTGATCTTTGTACGTCTGCGGATCTCCTCATTTCTGATTCGAGCACGCAGAGAGATCCCAAGCACAGGTATTACTAGTAATTTGAAGAGTAACTTTTCCCTTAAGGGCCCTCGGGTAAGGACAAGAAATTTGATATCCATTTTTCCCGTTATCCTACCCCATTGTGGGATATCGGGAAAATAAGATCAATATGGCAATTATATTGGTTGAAAAGTAGTCTCTATTTTTACTGAATTTTATCTCATTTTAACGGCTTTATTTAATTATCTCTATATTTACAGTAAAAATCTCATTTTTCACATTCCATAAGATAAATCAAATCATTATTAAATATTTTAATTGATAAATCGTTTAGGACCAAATCGAATATTTAACTTTTACTAAATTGTAACCAAAAATTTTACAAATTATTTTATATTGTATTTATAATCTATATTTAGAAAGATCTCTGTAATTTCATTTCATATTGTTTTAGCTTTGTATTATATTAAAACTATTTTATTTACCACGAATTTAATTTTCTAAGGATCATGTGATTTATTTTATTTTTCGTAAGGAGAGCTTGCACGATGTGTTTCAACAATGTTACATATATGTACTCGTAACATGTAGCAATAAGTAACGTGATATATGTTACATTCGCAATAAGATACGATGCGAATCCATCTTCATTATATTTAAAAGTACAAAATTCCCAGTCTAGCAGTAGTCACCGCTCTTTCTTTTGGTGTACAATGCCTAGTCTTTCATTTTGTTGTTGTTTTTTATGGGCGCCAAGTTTCAGCTTATTTTATGCCAGGTTGATCCGATGCCATCATATTTATTCTGGGCTGATAAAATAACAATTAAATAGCCGCGTGATGCCGGCAGAGCAGAGTTTGTACCACCCCATGTCTGCCCGTGGGTATCGTACGAGGCGATTAAGGGTTTCCGGGATGCGGGCAGCAGCGCCTCCCGTGCTGACAATATAGTCCAAAAATAAAACTGCGGTCACCAACCCGCCTGCCCAGCGTGGTGACTATGTGCAAAAACCCCTCATGGCAGTAGCCTTGTGGCGTGCCCTGGGGTAGGCCTACGTCCAGCAGTGGACTGCAATAGACTGAAGAAGAAGACGCATTAAATTTACACTTATCGTGCAAGCAACTACCTACTACTATATTTTGTGCATATACTAGTGTTGTAAAAATACTGTTAAAAAAGCATCTCACCACTTTGTTATTAGTATTGATTTTGTAATATTTGTTTAGCTAAAAGTATCTTTGGAGTTTATGAAACTGGCGGTAGTTTTATTTTTTATAATAATTGTAATAACAAACGAATGTCGCACATATTTGTATACATATCTCGAAAACTTTGTGATTTTTGTAACGTAGATTTTTGTAACGTAAAGTCAATATAATGTTTAAATATAAGAACTTTTTATTTCTTACCCTCATCTAGCAAAATCTCAAAACACTGCTATAAACCTATTATTCCACACTTATTCATAAAGGAAGTGTTTTTAGATTTCGCTAACGTTACCTATATTATAGCTGGTAGACTTCATGTCGCGATTTGAAAAACGCGCGAAAATGAAGGCTTCCCATTGGAGTAAACGGTCAATGCGTACACGCACGCATAGATAAAAGTAACATACACAAGCATGAAATTGAACCACGCCCCCAGTCGTCACGGTTGATGCGTACACGCATACGTAAATACTGCACGCACACATATTATTAATATTAATAATAAGGGTTAATTTAAAAACATCAATAACCTCGCAGAACTAGATAGCTTCCATCATAAACAACATTTGTTTTACGAGTTTTTATATATATATATAATAATGTCGCTTACGTTAAGCCAAGCCCCCTGCTGCTCACGGTTGCTGCGTACGCGCACACTTAGATAATATATTACTACATATACTCTGGCTTTCGATAAGCCACGCCTCTGAAGCCGTCAAGGTCAATAAGTACACACACACAAACGTATTACTGCGTAGTCTCTCCCTGTGCAACGTCCTACTACGTGCTGCAATGCTGGTAGCTCTGAAGCGAAAACTCATACAAATTGTGCTTTTTCGTGCCTGGGTGAACCAAGAATGTATATGTAACTGGATCCCACACTTGAATTACATTTTACTATTCTATTACTATCTCAATCTAAATGCTCTAGTAGACAGAGATACCTAACCCCAATGTCGCGATGGGTATTCAAGTAGTTGAAGTTTGTAATCCAGGAACATTATACATTCATGGGCTAGTCAGAATGGCGCCTAGGTCACTGACATACGCACACATAGCCAATGGTAAAAATAAAAAGAGATACACATATACTGCTCCCGTAACGGAAATCACTGGCGTGATTCTTTTGTCATATGAATATGAAACTACCCTCTTTTTTAATATTTTTACACTGAAAATTACTTTTTGAATAACTAATACATATTGAAAGTACTAGTAGTTTTCATTTGGCAATATCTATCTACCCACAATCAAAGATCGTCATGCTTTTTTTATATTAAAGTTGTAGAAATTGTCATGGAGTTGGTTTTTCACTATTAATGAAGAATATAACTGAACAGCGTGGGAAGGCCACCCGCGAGGTGGACGGATGACCTGGCCAAGGTTGCGGGCGTCGGTTGGATGCAGGCTGCTTCCGACCGGTCGGAGTGGAGGTTGTTGGAGGAGGCCTATGTTCAACAGTGGACTTCCCAGGGCTGTAAATGAATGAATAACTGAACAAAAGTACCTACTACCTAGTTTTTGCTTATCAAAAAAGGCACTACTGAGAATCTTGAACGTGCCATATTATTGGAGGTAATATCACAAAATCAAATAAAACAACTCAGTATCAGAATAAAAATATTTAATATTTACATAATATGTATGTAAAAAATATTACAAATATACATTTAAGTAAGTAACCACACATGGAATTAGATAATTGCAGTTTCTATGTAGAAATACTTGAGGTTATCATAGACATAACCGTAACCATAGAATAACAAGTTTTCCAGAACACTTTACTTTTTTTTATGCAATAGAATTTTTTATGTGTAAGTGCTGTGCATCAGACCTGGACCATTCTCTTGTTTTTATAATGAACAGATGTATATGTTGTTGGTATGCCATAAAAAAAACATGGGTTCTGAACGTGATCACGCACACTTTTGAAGTAACCATTGATGACTCCTTCCGGGGACTCGTTATTCTATGGCTGTAACATGAATCAGAGGGGTAAGCACGACAGTCCGTAACGCTAGCGTCAAACTGTCAATTCCCATAGATTTTGCTAGCGAGTCGCTAGCGTTACGCCGCGTACAAAGGTTCGTGCTTACCCCCCCAGATGTAAAGAGGTTAACGTAGCGTTCGTTTTATAAAACAGTACCTATGCACGTTTTCGAAACTAGAATGCATTTCATAGAATAACTCCTATGCCTGATTTCGGAACTAACATTTCTTTGTATGCAGTAACACGGATAATGTAGTCATACATATGCATAGTAACTAGCGCCATCATCGAAAGAAATATTCGGTGAAACGCACTCTAACAATGTTTTTACATTGGGCTAGCATAGAGGAATAAGATGTAGACATAGAGTGCTAATGTCATACTAACAGTTTCGAATACATCTTATTCCTCTAGGGTGCTAGGTACCTTATTCTTTCTATCTGGTCCATGATTCGTCGTCACGCTTCGTTATTCCACTGGCAGTATTACGGAGAAATAAGTAATTCTGTTTATCCTCTTTTATTTAAGATAACAGTTCAAGGGTGGCACTTAAGATGCTTTGCTTCAAAAATCTCTTCTGACAAATTTTATAGGCAATAGTTATAGACTTTCAGTCGGATAACGTAGGTTTGTTCCCAGTCGGCAATCACGGGCCAGTATTTCATGTACGGAAAAAACACCCTTAACGAAGGGTACGTATTTTATACACCAAATAAAGTAAGTTTATGCCAAAAAATGCGGGGAAACGATGTAAATTTTTTTGAAATTTTTTTTTCATTACTTGATCGGGCGAAAATCGGCGAAATTTATAGTGTCCATTGTTTATGCTAGTTTTTTCATAGACAGATTTTAATTATTTCACGTGAAAAAATCTTGCAACACGCGTCAATGTGCATTTATGCAGAAAAACGCAGTCTATTTACTCAACTTTGGGCCCTAATATTTTGAAAACCAGACACTTCCCAGGTATGCTTCCATGGATAAAAATGATCATGATGATGAGTTCCGTAATTTTTTGGAACGTTATTAATAAGCTATACCCGAAGAGGGTTGGCGGCAGACAGGCAGCCGACCGTAAAGAGATATTTGTTTAGATTTATTAGTAGTTAATGAACATACTATAATCACGTGAACATTTAAACTGGAAAGTATACGAATTCCCGATATCCACTCTAGGGTGGATAACGAGAATCATATTTTTTTATATAAAAAATACATTAGCTTCTCCGAGACACTGCCAGTAGCAAGAAAAATACTAAGAAATGCATGGAAATATGGATGACATACTACATTATCAAGTCACTAGACCTATTTTAACAGTAATAAGGCATTTTCATAAAACGGCACAGAATTTTACAAATTGACCATATTTTTTACATGAACCATGAAAAAAAGAACAAAGATATCAATACCAATGTAGGCTACACAGTGCTGGGTGAGCCAATCACTAGCAAACCGGCCCACTATAGTCTAAACTTCAGCCTATGTAACGACATCACTATCCTTTACGTTGTTCTTCTTCCATAGTCCTGTCCCAAACAGATTTTTTTACAACAATACTATACAGGGTGTAACAAAAGGGGTATGTTGGGCGAAAATCTATGAAAATAGCCCAACATAGAGAACTTATTCCCAAATTTTGAGACTTTAAATCAAATGTTAATTTCTCCAATTAGTATGTTGATTTCCCAAACAACTCAGGAATGTTCATACAATCTTGAAAAATAAACATGTGATTTCGAGACTTAAATTTTGGGTATAGGTTCACTTAACATACCCTTTTTGTTACACCCTGTATATTACCCGGGCACAAACACTGATAACTAATTTCATGAATTCACTAGATTAAATGTTTTACTGTAGTTCAAAAAGATAATAAATTTCCAGTTTCACTGGTTCAGAAAAGCCTGTCGCACTATACAGGGTGTAAACCACAACGGTTAAGCAAATACTGAAATTTCATTCTAACAAAAATATTCCTGTAGGTACTAAGAGCGTGTATTTTAATCAAATACACTCGATAATTCAAACAAATACTTATAAATTATATGACACAAAACAGCAGTGTAACGCAAAATGACTGCGTAACCATCAACAAGACTTACGAGTAAGAAAGATAACATTTTGTCAATATTTATTTGTGTACTTACACCCTGTATATTGGACGACTTGGAAATAACTCGGATTAAGATAATGTCCAAAATTATTTGAAAACTGATTTTGTAACTTGCGACTTACCGGTAACCACAAACGGTTGTCAACAAGACAAATACGCAACCGATTCAAAGTATCTGTAAGTATTGTGTAATTATATCGATTTGGAGCACTGACTTTATAAATTAATAATAATAATAATATTAATATTCACACACTACACAACACATTAACCTAGTCCCACACTAAGATCCCTAAGGTCTTGTGTCGTGGGTACTAAGCAACGGTATATAAATACATAGATAAGTATAGAAACATCCATGACTCGGAAACAAACATCGATATTCTACATATCAATGTTTGCACCTACCGGGATTCGAACCCAGGACCTATGGCGTCGCAGGCAGGGTCACTACCTACTAGACCAATCGGCCGTCTTATACTTTAATTAGATAATAATTAATTCTTAATTAGAAGAATAAATACAAATTTCATGTTACAGTGTCTACTTCGAAATTGCAACCGGTTGCACGTTACATAATCAGCCTGTTATAATAAAAGTATAGATACATTTTGACCATTTTGTGTTAGTTTTAAAATATAATACATAAATATGGGTCCGAGGATACCTACCATTTTGTAATATACATAACAATATTAATATATTATTTATTTTACAAGTATACACAATTTTATTTACAAAATTATAGGACTTTGAACCTTTTATATAGAACCACGGTGCCCGTAACATTTCGCCAATTGGTTTATTTATATATTCATAAGTGACAGGTAATATGTTTTTCAAACATGTAGATATTAAGAGTTAGACTATAGCTTTGCCTACACCTTCAAAAAGTACGTACTCATTAACATGAAACAATATTAGATGGTATGCAAAATTCTACTAAAATTTTAGTAAACAATTGTATTAACTAAAAAAAAAGCATTCTACTAACAGTTTTTTTTTATTATTTTTTTTGTATTTGAAAACAAACGCTACCTTAAAAAATACTTATGTTATACGAAAATCGGGAAGAATATACCTGCATAATTAGATTCCTTAATCTCATAGATGTAATCTATGCTTAATCTATTTAATGTTTACAACTAAGATTTAGCACCGGCAAACAATGAAATTCGACGTAGTTGAAGTTTTTAAACAGGAAGAAAGATTACTGACTGGCTATTGTAATATTTGTCATATCTTATATTATTGTTTTTTTTATTAACCAGCCCCCCTAGCATGACCACGCATCGTGGATATCGTATCGTCTCTATACAAAATTCAACATGGCGGCTATATTTATCGTATTTTGACAGGCTAAATGTCGATAAATCGGTTTATCATATCGTGTTTCGCAGGTCATGCTACTTAGGCAGGTGCCTTAGACAAAATATCATTACTTCTCGATCGAATTGATAGAGGTTCGTCAACCACACGTTTGCTCCAATAGGAAGCCTTCTTTATCGCGCGTAAATAACCACTATTGGTGGGAGTGTTGCGAGAACGAACGTCGATGCCAAACGGTGTTACATTGTCTAAGGATCCTGTAATGTTTTCTTTTGCTGTGTAAAGGCCCCTTCACCCCCACCTTTAGACCACACCACGAGGTTGAACTATCATAGTGGGACTATTGTACCATGGGCCGACCACGCTGGTCCAAAGCGGGTTGGAAGTATAATACTATATTTACTGCCTAACTAAACTTGGAATTGTGAAAAATGCTCTAAGTGTTATATAAAATTATCGTTAATACATAATTCGGCATTAGTGACATACGAAGAGAACATATATTAAAATCTATATATGTACCTTGGCTATAAAGTTTACATTTAACAAGCTATAGAGTGCGTTTTACTATTTATGATCCGCCCCCTGATTACCTTATTTGCAATAGCAAAGCCGAAGCAAAGCGATAGCGAAAATTGTACAATGTTCGCCTTGAAATGTCAAAGTTCCTTTGAAATTCGTTTTACGTAGGTAATACGAATTTGACAAGCAATCAGTGATTTTTGCACAATTTTCGCTATCGCTTTGCTTTTGCTAGTTAGGTAATAAGGGGGCCGTATGCAGATATATGAACAGGCAACCCTATAGCAGTGTCTGTCACTATCAATCAGTAGAAAAACTTCACATTTTTTTTACTTACTCTGGGCACAATAGAACGAAGCGATACTGGCAGCACTCTATAGCTTATGTATTCGAGGCCTAAGGACTTGTATCCAGGTCAGCAAACTTTATTTAAAAATATATATATATATATATATATTCGACTTTTCCAAACTGATTAATAATTATTAAGTTTTTAACGTACACAAACGTTTACTAAAATTTTGTTCTAAACTTTATAAAGTGAATATTTTAAAACTTAAAAAAAAAAACGTGATCGCTTCTAGCACCTTACTTGGTAAGTTTAAATTAATTCGAATACATATGTTAAGTAGGTACATAAGTATAATATGAAATAATTTTTTTATAACTAAAAATATGTGAAATACATGGGCGCAAGCAAACAAAAAATTTGCAATAAACCAAGAATTTATTAATGTTTCGCTGTATGTTCGTTTATAAGCAACAATAGATTTTCAAATATACGTACCTACGCGTAAACATTGCACAAACAAAAAAATATATATTTAAGACAAAATAAACACCTATTTAACAATACAATAATTAATCTAACAGAGAAATGCTAGTAAATAAATCTATTTAATTAATTAAGTACTAAGAAAATGTTACTTATAAATACCCTCTTAATTGTAAAATTATAATAACTAGTAAATTATTATAATAATATATAAATCATACACTCCGTTATTTAGCAGTAGAAAGATTTACTTTTGTATTAATATTGGGTATATTTTTAAGAGTTTATTACTTTTCCCTAATTTCTATCGCTAAAAACGAAGTAGATAAGCAAAGTATTTTTAGGGCTGGAGGACTGAATTTCTAATTACATACTGGTATAGAGTACAATCATTATGTTCTTTAAAAGGTTGCAAAGATAATAAACTAATATTACCATATCACTATTCTAATCCAGTAAAAAAAGCATTTAAGTTGTTTGTTAAGTTTGGCATTTCAATCTGTTTACAACATACTTAAGTATTACATACTGAAGATTAAATACTTGTAGACCAACCAGATACAAAATGGGTTACCAACAGACATATTGTGTCTACAAACACCCAATCCAAGTAAAAACATCCAACTAATAAACTCCAAATTCACCGTTATATTACACTCTGATCTAACAGCTCTTGCTTCTTCTGCTCTTTCCGTCTTCTACTATTAATTATCGGAACTAGGAGCCACAAGGAAGCGCCCCCTATCAGTATAAAGCCGAAGGTGACAAACAGCGACTTATACGATTTGGCGTGCTCAAACCAGAACCCGCATATAGGCGGTCCGACCAACTGGAGTAGACCGTTCACGAACAAACTAATACCATATGAGGACATCAATCGTTCGGTCCCCAGCATTTCTGTCATGACCAGCGCTGTTACACCCACGTTTATACCAGAGGCTAAACCAAAGATTGAGCAGAATAGACTGATCGCTCCGTAGCTGGACACCAGTGGTATGACCGATAGGCTGATACCAGATAGCAATAGACCAAATATGAAGAAGTAACGTTTCGGCGTTGTGACTATGTCAGACAGCGCTGAACCGCCGATTCTGCCAACTAAATCTAAAGCGGATATGATTGATAATAAGTATGCTCCGAGCGTTTTATCAAATCCGCACTCCTCAGCGTAGGACGGCACTAAAATTATAAAATTCGTATACGAAATCGCGCAAGTGCAGTTAGAAATTAGTATAACCAAATAAATTGGATCTTTTAGTAGTTGAATGTCGAAATATTTGTTCGGCTCCTTGTTGTCATCGGGCACGGGTCGTTTGCGTTTACAGCAGCAGCAGAAGAGCGAATGCTGGGAGGTTAAGTCAGTTATGGACTTCAAACTGAATTGCGAGGCGAACTCGCTTGGCTTCTCGAACGCCGACAACGTGGACCCGTGGAACGGCGTCGACATATAATGAAAGCTAGAAGTAGATGGACTACGTTTGGGCGTCCTGGTCATAGTCAACTTCCTGCCAAACCCTTCGATAGAGCTGACTCTGCTAGATTTACCTTCGGGTACGGATTCTAGGAAGGACGCAGTTGACGGCATGTAATTTGACGCCTTACTTGATATGTGTTGAAGGCCATGTTTGGAGCTCGCTGGAGTCGACATCTTCCTTGATCTATCACCACTGGTAGCTACTTGGGCTGCGCTGATGCTTCTGACGAATTTCCCAGGAGTTTTGTCAGCTAGGAGATGAGGATTGGTATTCTCTTTCATCATTGGCGGAGAGCCATTACGCTGGTCTCCTTCTTCTGGCGAGACCACGACTTTGGGATAGCGGTCTACTATGTCTTCTTCTTTGAACGGCTCCAACTGGAAAAGACAAGAAAACCAGTTTAAACTAACAATCTATTAAAAGCTACCAATATTAGATATTGGCTTCAATATTGTTTAGTTTTGTACAGCTTTTAGAATACGTTTATTTTATAACAAGACAAGGAATCTATGAAACTAATAAAGCATCCGGTAAGTTAGAAAAGGCAGTTAAAAACAAACATATTCTTTGTTGTACAGAATGATGGCGTACGTAGTCGGTTTCATCAGGTAAATTTATTTCAACGATGACGCAAAAAGCTCTGTATATGACTATATTACAGGTAAAATTAAGTAACTCGTATATGTAATAAGTTAGTTTCGAAATCGTGCACGAATAGTATTCTATGAAATGAACTCTGCAACCACTCATTTACCTAGTCTTGTGTTAAAAGGAACGTGTATTTATTAAATTATGTACTTTTATAAGGTCGATTCCGGCAGTCACACTTAAATCTAAACGTTAAATTAGTCCTACCTATCCTTTTCTCTCTCAGCCATTTATGTTAAGGACGGAGAGAGATAGACCTGACTAAAATTAGGTTTAAGTGTGACGGTCAGAATCGACCCTAATATTCATTTTAGACTATTTTAAAACAAAAATAGAACTTAATACTGACCATACGACTACAGCCGGCCGAAAGGTCACTCACTCTGGCCGACTATAACAAAATGGCTAAAGTTAATCTTGCGAGCTACGATTATTTCATAAATCAAAAATAAATAATTGTAATAAAAATTTTACTATAGTAAGAGATATTTTAACGCCTTCAGTCTTTGTCGATCATGGCAAAATAGCGATTCCTGTTATCCACCCTAGGGTGGATATCGGGAATTCTTGTAAAATGGTGCTTTTTACAATACCTACATATTATAAGATTGAAGACACTAAAAACTCAAGGAGACTCAAACTGGTTGATTTCATTTAAAAAATAAGTTTAAAAACTAAGTCTACTTTAAAAAAATATCCAACGAATCGCCACCACTTTTTATTTAAAACAGTAAATAATAATGGAACTCGCAAGATCAGCTCTCAGCATTTTGGAAAATTTAAAAAAAAATATTAAAGATCTAACATTAAGAAGAAAATTAAGATCAATATCTAAAACCTATTTCACTTAGGGCCACTTTTCTATTACCATTACCATCCGACCCATGGAGAAGCAATAAAAGTTTTTAGTTAACTGTTATTCCTTCTCAATGATCGGACCATTGAAAAAATCTAACCTTACCAAAAAAATGTTCAGACAGATGTGAAGACTTTTCTAATAAAAATAATCACAAGTACAAATTAATTTACAGAGCGTTCAGTCTGAATGTGAAAGTAGAACGCCATCTATCGATATATTTTTTTTTAATGATAAGTATTAGAAAATTCCGTATTTATCAGCCCCCTCTCTATAAGAATTAGATACTAAACACTAGTCATGCTTGTTACAGTTTGATAGGGGAATTGGAACGGCTCGCCGTAAACCGCTATCCTGAGTAGAAACGGACTCAGGATAGCGGTTTACGGGGAGCCGTTCCAATTCCCCTATTACACTGTAACCAGTTGCATGACAGATGTAGGTACAGTTATGAGGTGATGGCTGAAACAATGCCACTAGTCATACTTATCTGTTTGACCAGTCCTTTATTTATACCATAGAGGAATAAGAATCCATATACAAGGTGTTTTTTCGTTGCCACCCTTAACGAAGGGTACGTAATCTATAGATCAAATTAAGTAAGTGTATGCCAAAAAAATTCTGGGAAAGACGTATTTAAAAAAAACTTGATCGGGTGAATTCATAGTATTCAGTGTTTATGCTAGTTTTTTCATAGACAGATATTAATTTCTACAGAAAAACGCAGTCTATTTACTCAACTTTGGACCCTAATATCTTGGGAACCAGACACTTCCCAGGTATGCTTCTATGGAGAAAAATGATCGTGATTATGAGGAGATTCCGTAGTTTTATGGAACGTTGACGACCAAAAATCACCCTGTATATATCTGATTCCTCCATGCTAATAAAGTTAATATACTTACACAAAATAAAACCAGATGCGTACTTAAAAAACAAGTTTAATTTACAAAAAAATTATTGCTTCAACATTTTTTTCTTACATTATATTTATAACAGCTCAAAAACACAACCGATTTTGAGAATGATGCACGAATAAAAAACCGCAATATCTTGTACACTTCACAACGCATTTTATTTTAAACCTAGTCCCGCACATACAATTATTAATTTTTATTTATTTATAAGTAACTGCATTTATTGGCATCAGAAAAAAATATTGTCTAGAAGTATTATTATTGTAGTAAGTATACAAAAATATCATATTATTTGTGAATTAATTGAATTAATAATGTTAAAAACCAAAAGCTGATATCTTGAATATAAAAATATCATAATAAGAAATCTTTTATCAAAAATTTTCATTTGTAATTAAAAGTTTATTGCCGCTATATTTATCTAGTTGCCGACGCTAAAAAAAAAACAGTAAGTAGGTATAAAAATCTATTTATTTCTATAAAACTAGGGTATCAACAAATCGGTCGTGTAATTTGAACTTTGAAGTGTTACAATTAAATAACAATATTGCTTGACAAAGAAGTGTAATATAAATTCGTAGCTGGCAATAAGTAATTGTTTATTTAATTAAAATATTTTGGCCTGGACACGTCTTTTGATCAAGGCAACTGCCAAATGACAATTTACTATACCCAATTAGCCAATATATCATCATTTTAATACTTATAAACCTAGAGTAGTGACGGAATATATTAACTCTAATAATAAAGTGATATTTGTATGGAAAAAACCCAGTTTGAAGTAAAGTTAAATTTTATTCGGGTATAAAAATCTGCCGGGATTTAGGTAAGTAGTTAGTGCAAGTATATAAGTACATTTATAAATAAAAATAAAAATATTAATAACATCCACTAACTACAGGTAAAAAAATATTAAAATATAATGGAATATCACAATATTCATAAAAATTCATTAAAAAATATACTATACTACACATATATACAGGGTGTAACAGAAAGGGTATGTTAAGCGAAAAGCTGTATAAATAGCCCACTATAGAGAACCTATTTCCAAAATTTTAAACTCGAAATCACATTTTAATTTTTCAAGATTGTATGAAAATTCCTGAGATATTTAAAAATTCACCATACTATCGGGAAAAATAAACATGTGATTTCGGATCTCAAATTTTGTGGATAGGTTCTCTATAGTGGGCTATTTACACAGCTTTTCGCTTAACATACCCTTTTTGTTACACCCTGTATATATATATATATAAGTACTGTTAATATAAAATAATAATTATAAAAAAGTATTGGCAAGTTTCGAAAAATTCGTGAACAAATAGTCATTTTTTATAACTAAGATAGTGGTTGAAATTCGACCGCAATATCAATTTTAATATAATAAAATTAAATAATCAAGTATTATTATAAAAAATTAACACGGTAATATAGTGCGCTTGTATTTAAAGTAACAACCAAATTATTACATACATACATATGTATAGACTTGCCCATTATGCCCCGAGAGGTAAGGCAGAAGTGGGCAAATTTCACACCCTAATTTTACCTGTCAGCCTATTATAAGTCTCGCGTGATAAGGGCTGAACCTACCGCCAAATAATTAGGTACATGCCATAAAAAAGATATTTTCTTAAAAACTAAAATTTGAACATCATTTTAATAATAGTCTAACTAAATATAATACTAATAATAGGTCTAGTTACCTGTATAATAAAATAAATATAATGTTTTATTTAGCTTCCTGAGACATAATACAAAAACCAATTTTTCATTCATTTCATAAAATCGATTTCAATATAATTAATTACCTACTCCGCCAACTAAATTTTATTAGTCTTAAAATTAAATGCCTGGAATTGATACAATAAACTTACATTAGAATTGACATAATAAAAAAAGGACTCGCTTACGAATTTTATAAAACAACTTGACTTAACTGTTGTTATATTATAATTATGATAAGCCGCTGGTGAATTAAGTCAAATATAAAATTTAATCAAGGATATTCCCAATGCAGATAATGTTAATCACCATATTCAAAATCATGATTACGTAAAAAACAAAAGTACATACATAGAATGTAATAAGTCAAAGAGTAATAAATAGCGTGTGATTGACCACATTTAACAACAATCAGCAAAATCCTCGTCAGTGATTGGTTAGTCTCTGGTCATAGAGGAATAAGATGTAGACATAGAGTGCTAATGTCATAGAATAAAAGTGTTTTTACATAAAAGTCAAACAAATTTTACATTCTACTAATATACGTACGTAAAAAAGGCTGGAGCGATTTTAATAAAAGTTGGCATGGAATTAGCTGACACCCTGGATTAACACATAGGTTACTTTTTATCTCGGGAAAATATTTTCATCCCGGATAATTTCGACATTTTGTTTTTTCTGCAGTCCACGCGGACGAAGTACTTAAATTGTATTGTGTATAAAAGATGTTATAAACTAATTGATTCCCAATTTCAAAACTAAATAAAAAGAAATTCATTGCAGAATGGTAACTATGGTGAATATGATTCTTATAAGATAAAGATTACCTATTTCAATTCAATTTTGTTTAATGGCCACCATTGTGTCGGGCACAATAATTCCGCCAATGTCACGTAAGAGGAAAATACACGATGGAGATTGGTCAGCAAAATGAAAAATAATTACATAAGACCAGATTGTACCTAAAACAAAAGAGAACACCACATTTATGTTAGTCAGACGAACACAAGCTAATTACCTATTTCACTTCACGTTCAGTCGCAAGAAATGAAACGTAATTGTCATTGTTTAATCCGCCATATTTCAAAAGCTCGGTGTCTTTTGAATTGTTACGATTCAAAACAACGTCTAAGACCCAAGTAAATGTGTTAATCTAGATTTATTTTAATCGCGAATTAGCACATACGCCATTTTTCTTTTAGACATAAACAAAAAGATCTAAACTTTCAAATGCTTCTTCTCCTCCGCTAGCTTCGCTTCCTTATCTTTTTTGCGTCTATTTATCGCCGGCATAAACAACCATAGAGACGCACCCGCCAAAAATATGAGACCAAATGTCAAAAACATAGACAAATAGTTGTGAGTGCTCTCGAACCATAGACCACAGACTATAGGACCAATCAGCTGTAGAATACCGTTCAAACACAAGCTGATTCCATATGTCGACATTAATTTATCCACGCCTAATATATCCGCCATTACTAATGTAGTTACACTATTATTCACACCGGAAGCCAGACCGAATAACGCGCAAAAGACGCTTATAGCCAAATAGGACTCCAAAAATGGAATAATGGACAGTGTAAGTCCAGAAAATATTAGCCCGCCAACGAAGAAGTAGGACTTTGGCATGTAGTTTAAATCGCATAGCGCCGAACCCCCTATTCTACCTACTAAGTCCAAAGCGGACACCGTTGACAGTAAATAGGCTCCTTTAGCCTTGCTAAAACCTATATTCTGCGCGTGAGACGGCAGCAAAATAATAAAATTCGTTACTGAAATCGCTACCGTACTACTTGATATTAACAGCACTAAATACGCGGGATCGCGTAATAGCGATACATCGAAATACTTGTTAGGCTCCTTTCTGGGCTTTGTTTTACAACAGAAGCAGCAGTAAGCAACATCGGCGACGCTTTCCGTGACGGAACGCAATGAAAACTGCGAAGCGAACTCGTTTGGTTGCGCGAGACCAGATAACGTAGACCCGTGGAACGGTGTCGAGACATACGCAAAACTAGACGTAGACAAGTTTCTTTTCGGACCAGCTATACTTAGGCGCCTTCCAAAAGTTTCTTGAGATCCCAATTTCCTCGACTCTTCAATCCCTATAGACGTTGAACTACCTATAACTTTTGAAATAGGCCTGGTATAAGACAGCTTCCGCTTCGAGTTCTGATGTTTTATCTGACTCTGCGAGTTTGTTGGACGGATGTTGTGGTGACTTGCGCTGACAGTTAACGTGTGTTGCGAGTTGTTCGTCTTTATATCCGGTCGGCCATTTTGAATTGGCTGGTTGGTCATTTCGTAAGATTCCGTTGGTTCCTCCTCTTCAAAAAGGATGTCATCCTGAAAAAAAAACACAAATTATTTTCATGATAATTTAGGTGATACAAATATTCGATTTACTAACATGACGTCACAAATAAAATAAACGTGCCTTATAGTGCATTTTGGTGCAAAAGAGACGGTTGTGGTCAGGACAAACAAAAATTATAAATCATTTCGCTTCAACATTCCTTTATTGATCAAATCTTTCATACAAGTCATCATCACAAATTAGAGTGAAAAATTGGTAATTTTTGAAGTTTGTGAGGTGGATCTGCCAAACAAACATTCAAGCTTAATTAAGACATTTTTATCTGAAATATTAAGCGGATTAGGGACAGCTGGCTGACATAAAAAAATATATTGTGTTTGTGACGTCATATTTTGTGTGATTTTTTTAAAGTTAATTTAAACCACCATACCAAAAAAACGGATAAGTACAAATAAATATTAAGGCATAATAATAAAAACATGCATTGCCAAAAAATACAACTAAAATATACTGATTAGTAAAATCAACTCAAATATAGTTAAGACGCCATTTTATTCGGCTGCTTCTGACAGCAGGATAGAAATACAATGTATGTGATAGCAATAGCTACGTAGTACATTAAATGTCAAAAATTGACTTTTGTTACTGGATACCCAATAAACACGTTAAATCATTGTATTTTACTGTTTAAAACTAAACATATAACTGTGTAATTTTATTAGTTACTGTTACAAGATTAAGTAGCTGAAACTAAGTAAAATTACGTCACAAAACACCTACTTAAATACGTTATAGTGCGGGCTGTCTTTGAAAATGAAACTACGTCAGTTTTAATAATATTAGTAGACGAAACGAAGCATATTATTTATCAACATCGTTCAACCTACACTAATATATGAATAAAATTAGCAATAAATAGGTGTCTAAAGCTACCTTTTCATCAGAGATGTGTTACGATACGTTGCTATGGACGTGTTTGATATCCATCAACCGATAAAATTCATTACCATCATGGACCAATGAACATGATTTGTCGATATCACACGCATCAATTGCAACATAGCACACCACATCTTTGGTGGAAAGGCACCTGAAAACTAAAACTACTGCACAATGTACTGTTACAGTCAAAACCAAGTATTTTTACTTTCAAATCTACTGTGAGAGTTTAACTAACATTATTTGACATAACGTCTTTTTATATCTGTATTAAGATACTTCTTTTATGCATTTTTTTTTTTTGAGAATAATTAATTACCTTTTCGGTATGTAATTACTGGCAAAAAAATTATAAAGCTTACTATGAGTAAATAAGCAAATAACTTTTCAGAATATTTTATAATGTTGCCCTCCACCTAGGTACGTAGGATTAAAAACAATACAATACAATCACCAAATTACGCATTTGTTAATTTAATTATGTTGTTAAAAAACGTTTCTTTTAGTAGTTTAGTTTCCAATATTAGTGATCTGCTAATTTTATTAGTCACTAAGCAAAACTGTTCGAATATATAAGCGTTATAATTCTGTTTTTGTCAATATTAAAAATATATAGAAAATCACCAGTGTTTTAGTCAAAGCTATGGCACAAATGACAATTTAAATAAAAGCATAAAAGCTATGTACAATTAGTTATTTACAAGTTCAAAATATTATTTATTTATATACACTACGAACATAAATGTAAACATAAAATGTAATGCTTACAGTACGCTCCAATTCGAACTCGATCGCGTTTACATTTATAGCAGCCAACCAATCAGTATGCTGAGGGCGAGTTAGCATTTCGAACTCGTTCGCGTTAACGTAAAGAAGACAACCAATCCCATTGCGTGTTACATAAATATGACGTGATGTAATAAAAGTGAGAATAATGGAACGTGATTGGTTCAGAAGTTAACATTAAATCTTATCACGTCATCACGCCATTATATGATTGGTTGATTGGGTGAAACACAAACTAAATCTATTTTGAATGGTAATCTCACACTCAGCCACCATACTGGATCACATTTTGTGCTTCTTTCAATACGCCTGGATTTTTATTGTACCATTACTAACTCTATATGTAGTACATACTGGGTGTAATAAAAAGACAACTTTGTTCTTTTAATACCTCGTATTCTTTGTAACATCACGATAATTTTTTTTTTCTATGGAAGCACCCCTGGAAAACTACGGGTTTCCAAGATATTGAGGTCCAAAGTTACATGAATATCAGCATTTTTTTAAAATAAATCTATCTGGAAACCGTTTACAAACATTTTTTTTAAATACACCATATTAATATTTAAAAATGTTAGTTTTGTAGCTACATTTGTCAATCGAATACATTGCTTGCAATAAAAAGATTTTTTCAAAAAAAATTTTTTCGTTTCCCAGTGTTGGTTCCATAGAAGAAAATGATCGTTACGTTACAAAGAATACGAGGTATTAAAATAACAACGTTGTATTTTTACAACCTGTATATCATCATAACTAATTGAAAGATCAGTATAGATAAAGTTAAAAATGTACTTATCTCTGAAAAACTACATTAATTACGTCAAAAACTACAAAAATATGTTATACTTTTATAGAAATTAGTAAAATGTCACTTACGAAGTTCTTCCTTGAGGTCGATGGTATTTATCGTGCAATTTTAGTGTCATAAAAAATAATCTTTATTTATCCGAAACTATATTATAACAGATTTATATCAAGATCTAGTTCAAACCGCTTTGGAAGATTCTCTTAAGCTGTCGAAATTTTCTGGAAAGACAGCGGTCTTTACATTTTGAAACTCCATATCGCATATTATTATTTTTAGATAGTATGGAGAATTCCTAATTAAAGAGGATTAAAGAAAGTCATACTGTACAAATCAGTAGAGGGACAAGAGGGTCTTGGTGTTCTGTAGTTTTGTGTTTTGAACTTGTACATCTCAACTATAGTCAGAAGTGGCACCATGTGGCTCTATTGGCCTTTGGTGCTCTGCCTACCCCGTAAGGGATAAAGGCGTGATTATATGTATGTATGTAAAGAAAGCCGATATGGATGTCTGCTGTCGTCGAGGACACTAGTCCTAAACTATTCCAAATGTATAGAAGTCGGCACAAGTGAGTACTAAATACACTTAAGTTCCACAATACACATAATATTATGTAATGTACGTACAGTCACGAGCAAATAATATGTATACACAAATGTACTAATGCCCTTGCGTTAAGTTTTAAAGTCCAACAACAGTGTATATAACCCGCGCAGATAAAGAATTGATCTATAAATGTCGTCCGCTCGCATGCTATCTCGCTCACATCTATCGCGCGCCTATGGTCACACAGTGAAGTACGCGCTGCAAAAAAAAATTGTCTGGTTTCGCTTTGACTAATCTCATTGCTGTTGAACGTCTGAAAGCCGTCGTCATGTTTATTGCAGATTTTCAATCTGTAATTACTCTAAGGTTACGCTTTCGAAGTAAATTTCTTGTTACAGTGCTTTTTATATAATGTGACATTTAGTAATGGTTTTGCCAACCATACCTTCCGTCACCGCCTCCCATTTTCAGATCAATTCTTTATCTGCGCCGGTTGTACACCTTACTACGCATGACTGTACAAACATACACACAAACAAACGTACATAGAGACAAAACAAGTGAAGGCACATAAAGAAAATGGAATTTGCTTACTTGATACCGACATATTCTTCCTTTCCTGTATTTATAGTACACAAATACAGGGGTGTAACAAAAAGGGTATGTTAAGCGAAAAGCTATGTAAATAGCCCACTATAGAGAACCTATCCACAAAATTTGAGATCCGAAATCACATGTTTATTTTTCCCGATAGTATGGATAATTTTTAAATATCTCAGGAATTTTCATACGATCTTGAAAAATAAAAATGTGATTTCGAGTCTCAAATTTTGGAAATAGGTTCTCTATAGTGGACTATTTATACAGCTTTTCGCTTAACATACCCTTTCTGTTACACCCTGTATAATAACGATGGTTTCATTTTCAAAAATAGCTGACACTATATTTAGGCACTCGCGGTGTAAAAAAAAAATCGTAAAATATTAATAGCTCTGTGAATTTGACTATTAAAAGTGAGACATCTCGCTCTCACCGAATTCATCGTACCGGTGCAGCAGATATATAAAATGTAATACACAAAATTCTCGTGACGCGCTGTAAACAAACTCCTACGAAAGGGCTTAACAGATTTTTATGAAATTTTATGTCTATAGGTCTGAGCATAATTGGTAAACAATTTTTTTTATACCCCTACCACGCAATAAGGGACATTTTTTGACTTTGGGTGATAATGGGCTTGACTTTATGTATGTATGTAAACAATTTTTTCTTTGTTACAATTTGTTAAAAAAACCCATTCTCTAAAATTTTATAACTGCTGTACCTATGTAGATTTATACTCTTGCAAGAAAATGATATCAAGTTCGGTAATCAGGGGGCGGCTGGCCGTTTGTTCCTATGTACCTATATGCTTCGATCTTTAAAATTACGCAACGGATTTTGATGCGGTATTTTTTAATACATATAGTGATTCAAGAGGAAGGTTTATATGTATAACTAGGGACCCGCCCCGGCTTCACACGGATGTAATAGATATAGTGATTCAAGTGATAGCATTATAATAGTAAAGATTCAACAAATAATATACGATGTTAGACCACACTAAATGTATGTACATACATATGCGTATTCCGTTTTAATTTTCCACTATCCCCACACCCCCTATTCCGTATAATACGCTTTCTCGCTTAAGACGCGTTTTTAGCTGGGTCCCTGCGAAATCGTCTTAAACGGGTTCTACTGTAGGTAGGTATAGCTAGGGACCCGCCCCGTCTTAAACGGATTCTACTGTAGGTATAGCTAGGGACCCGCCCCGTCTTAAACGGATTCTACTGTAGGTATAGCTAGGGACCCGCCCCGTCTTAAACGGATTCTACTGTAGGTATAGCTAGGGACCCGCCCCGTCTTAAACGGATTCTACTGTAGGTATAGCTAGGGACCCGCCCCGTCTTAAACGGGTTCTACTGTAGGTAGGTATAGCTAGGGACCCGCCCCGGCTTCGCACAAGTGTAACGCCCCCAGACGCAGACAAATGTACCTATACCTAAGTATGTATAGTAACAATAAGTACACACCTGAGGCACCTCCTCCTCTTCGTCCACCTGCTTGTACCTCCGCACGAGATGGTCCTCCACGGGTTGGAACAGCAACGCCGCTGCCCACACGTTCAGCATTATACCGCCGAGGAGTAACACTGCGCCTCTGGTGAACGTAGCAAAGGAATTCTTTACATAATAATATGGAGAATTTTTTTTTCGGCTCTAATATTACTTACTTATAATATTGTATTAAAAAAATCATTGTTGAATAAAATTAATAATTCTACATTAGGCACAGAGGCAATTTTGACCTACATCCTCGGGTCATTCACATTATCTGCTGTTTTAAGGCGAAGTTGCGTACGATTTTTTACAAAACTGTTTTTACCCCTAGCTCCTAAGAAAATTATTCTACAAAGCTAAGACTTCTGTGAAAGGTTAGTAAGTACCTACTCTATCGACTGGTTCTCGCTTAAAATATCCTTTCTGTTACACCCTGTATAGATAGGTTATGTTCATAGTAAATTGCGTTAGAAATTGACAAACTGCGCGATGAGTTTCGATAGCTACAATATTTTTTTAGATAACTATTACAATGTAGTAATGAGTGACAAAGAAAGATACAGTTAATATGAGCGCAAAAGAGATAGCAATATTTTATAAGCAACCGCGCTGAATTACACAACACGCTTGTCACATGGAAGTGCTAGCCGCGTCATTGTCATAAATTATGAAAAATTAAAGATGGCCGTAAAATTGACAGCTCATATATCGGACTCGAATTATGATTAAAAAACAAATAAATATAAGTTACCGGTGAAATGTAATTCTAAAATATTTCAGAAGTGGCACCATGTGGTTCTATCGGCCCTTGGTGCTTTGCCTATCCCGTAAGGGATAAAGGCGTGATTATATGTATAGGTATGTATGTAAAATATTTTTTACATCTCGTATGACACACGGAGGCATATTTTATTTATTTAACTTCTTCGAAACTCAAACATAAGCACGTCTATGGTCATGAAGAGCTCGGCGCATACTAAATAAATATCGGACAAAGCTCAGATATTTAAAGATCAACAACCGTGTTCGAGTAGACTAAAGAAAATAAAACCTCATTGAATAGAATAAAATATTTGCATGCTACATTGTTGGCGACACATGTCTCTGATAATAATCATTTCAATTCAATAAACAGACAGACTTATTTTCGCATTTAAATTATAGAAATCAAGAAGTACAATAATAAAATGTGCTTAGAAAAGCATAGAATACAGCATATGGGTTCGGCGCAAAATGGTCTCTTTTGAAGCTTATATTGCCAAGGATTTGGCGTTTTGGCTGCCTGTCTGACACCAACTGCCTGACTCCTCGGTATTGGCCAAGTGACAATTAAAAAAAAATAAAAATAAATATTAATAGAGTTATTATTACAGTATTAGATCAGAAACATGTTTCACCAAACATATGGCATGCATATATTTAAATTTATTAATTTAGTAATTTAGAAAAGAGATGGTAAAATTCATCATCCGAGTAATTGACCCGGTGGCTTAGTGGTTATAACGGCTGGCACGGTTTGCGGAGATCGTGGGTTCGATTCCCGCTCGGGTGAGGGATTTTTTCCATTTTCTTTATTGATAATTTTATAATAGTATTTATAATAGTTTTATAAAAGTAATTATAATAGTAATTTTATAATAGTTTTATAAAAGTAAGATTTTCAAACACTTACTGGTACCCGTAAGTTTCCAGAAGGATCCTCAAGACCGGCGGAAGTATGATGGAACCAAACGCGGAGCCCGACATACAGATACCTGGAAATAAATATTAATATCATCATCATCATCATTTACAGCCCTGAGAAGTCCACTGTTGGACATAGGCCTCCCCCAACAACCTCCACACTCCGACCGGTCGGAAGCAGCCTGCATCCAACGACGCCCGCAAAATATTAATATACTTTCATAAAAATATATATAAATAAATTAAACAGCAAAGAATAAATATGAGAAATATACAATTTAATTCAGAATTTGTTTTTATTACGTCAAACAAAAGTAAGAAAGTACCTAAAGAACAGAAATTCACACTTATCTCGTCAGAGAAACGGTTTTATTTGTTTAGTTTGAGGTCTAGCGCGTTTGGATACGCAAATGACGTTTAGATACACATGAATAAATGAGATAATTTTAGTGTTTGATTTTTATAATTATCAAAGATAATATATCAACGTATATTTATTAAGATAATTATCACTTCGAACCATGAATGTAATTATCTCAAAAGGACGAGTGTGACTTTTTGTTTTTTTTTTCATTGTCCTGTGATCGCTTCTTCTCGTTATTCTGAGGTGTGAGCATAACAGAGAGCTGAAAACCGGTAGAGTAACTCACCATTGGCGAGTCCGCGCAGACGCACGAAGTACGACGTCACGATATACACTGTCGGCGGGAACGCCAGGCCCGCGCCCGTCCCCACCATAGCTCCGAAACTTTAATAAATAACATTACTATATTTATTACACGACAACAAACACACTTCAAGTCATAGTCAGTGACGTGGTCATAACGAAGTCTCATATTATAATAATAATAATAATAAGCCCGCAGGGCAGCTTGTGGCGAGCTGTTGGGAGGTAGCGTTCCCACGGACCTGAAGTACTCCCGGGGGAAGACCCTGTTCCTCATCTCCGGCGCCGGAGTGAGGTCTGACGAGGAACAGTTCCCCCACCTCTGCCTTGCCTTCACCGGCCGGGCAGAGTGGAGTCGCGAGAGCTATGACACCTCGAGGGTGGACGTGCCCGTCAGTAAGTGGCGAGTTGGCTTCGGTTTAAAGTCCAGGGGCACCCCTCCACCCTAGCCGCTCACCAAATGTTGCCCCCTTTGTCGCTCCGTGCGTGCGGCCGTTTCAGAGGGCCCATGAAATGAGTCGGCGAGTCACCGCCTGCCACCAAACAATTATGAGACTTGGTTGTAATGGCAGGCGTCCGTTAGTCTCCTTCAATAGCCCAGTTACCCAACCCCACCCAACATTCAGCCCCATAGCCCATGACCTTTGTTTCCATCGCATGACATAGATCTGCACTCCAATAGTCTTGCACATGGCGGGGACCATCGCAGGGTGTATCATATTGTGCGGTCGGCGATGGTATCCGCCATGTGTATCCCACACAATATTAAAGTTCTCTAAAAAGGGCCTCTACATCTTGGCCACGGCCCGATGCACGCCTCTCAAAGGACCGGGACTCTGTAGTCCCGAGAATTTAAACAGAGATACAATAATAATAATAATATTCACACATTTCACAACACATTAACTTAGTCCCACATTAAGATCCCTAAGGTCTTGTGTCGTGGGTACTAAGCAACGGTATATAAATACATGGATAAGTATAGAAACATCCATGACTCGGAAACAAACATTAATATTCATCATATCAATGTTTGAACCTACCGGGATTCGAACCCAGGACCTATGGCGTCGCAGGCAGGGTCACTACCTACTACACCAATCGGCCGTCTTATATTTATATATCTTTATCTTATATAATTATAAAAACCAGGGTCCACCCACGACTTCGTCCGCATGAGGGGTATTGCACCCGTGCGAAGACGATACGGCTTATCACTACATATTATAAAACAAAGTCGCTTGCCGCTGTCTGTCCGTCCCATGGAGAAGAAATAATAGAGGGGTAGCAGCTAAGTATATTTTCGTACAAAAATAGTGTGCCGCGGAGCGGGGGTGAAGTACGGGACGAGGGGAGCATTGAACACTGTAGCCCTGCCCATTTACATAGAAACCACCTTGTAGTGACTAGTCAAACTACTTGCTCATTATCAATTTGGTTCAAGATTGTTTTACTAGTGCAATTACTCATCGCTAGATGGCAACATTATACTACGTTTTAGTAATAAAGTACCCTGATAAAAGCGCTAGTGTCTTTGTAATTTTAATGCGGTTACATTTCGGAGTACAAGCGTGTGGTTACAGCTACTGTGTTACACTGGCGCTGAAGCTCCGCCCCTATCATGACGTCATGGCCTCACGATTGCCACACGACTGACTTCATAGTCCCACCTCCTCTTTTATTCTTCATGGTCCGTCCCTATGTATGCTTAGATCTTTCAAACTAGTGAACGGATTTTGATGCGGTTTTTTAAACAGAGTGATTCACGAGGAAGGTTTATATGTATAGTATCAGCACTGCACCCGTGCGAAGCCGGGGCGGGTCGCTAGTCTTATATATAGTCTATAGCCTTCCTCGATAAATGGACTATCTAACACTGAAAGAATTTTTCAAATCGGACCATAAGTTCCTGGCGCGTTCAAAGTAACTCTTCAGCATATTTAATTGTACAGATCGAGGCAAACATAATGAACATCGAGTGACATGGAAGGGGAAAGTTCGCACATGTGTACTTACGAGCATAGATAATCGGGTATCAATTTTTATTTCTTTTTCAGTAAGTTACTTTTTTTGAAAAAATATATTTTTATCATTTCCATATTTCACGTTAATCAATAAAAAAATGTGCTGTGTTTTAAAAGCACTCAAGGTAGGTATAATAACTTTAAAAAATAATAATCAGGAAAGTATAAACTTATTTTTTCTTTATTTTAGGTAAATACGATATTTCTTATATAGGTTTTGAATTAAAAGCAGAGCTACTTGGAATTGCAGAGCTACTTGCAAACCAACCAAAATAATAATCAACTTTTACTGCTCGCGAGTGTATTCAGTAGTAAGCGGGGACGTAGGCGCAGCGCGCGGGGAGAAGGTGACGGATCAACCAATCATGCGCTTCCCCGCCTCCGCGCCCGCATTTTACCAACAAATAGACCTTATATTTTGTTTCTGCGCATTCAAGGTCAATGTTCATAAAGTTTGCCTCTATCTGTATCAGGCGTTACTATTCGGAAGTTCCCATCAAGGGTACGCCCACCACCGGGCCTTATAACACCAACACCCGTGGCATCCTCAGGATTAAAATTTTATACTGAATTTTAATCCTGAGGATGCCATGGGTGTTGTTGAAACATATGTCGATTAACATGTTTTCGGATTAGTAGCTGTGTATATTTGCGTGCTAGGTGCTTGGATCTGGCTTCTCGTTGCGACTGTGGTTGTTTGTGTTTCGTGATCATGAGTCGGCAGATCCGAAGGTCAGCGGAGGGTGTAGGGCCCGGCGGTGGGCGCAATATGATTTCTTACGAAACTCACTTTGCCAAAGATTTCACGTATAAAATAGATCAGTGCATCTTACCTAAAGTACAGAAAGCCTATTGAGTTGGCCCAGCTGCTGAATATCATGCCGAATGCAGCAAACGAGCCGCCAATGAGGGTCACCGTGCGATACGACCACTTTACTGACAGGATCGACGATACTGGACCTGGGGACCAGATTACAATACATAATCTATAGGTAAAAAGAAACTTCTTTCATTATGGGACCAACTCTGAAATAGTGAAAAATAAAAAACAGATGTTCCATACATTTCAGTGCAGTAATTATTCAAGATTGTATGGAACAGCTGATTTTTTTTTACTATTTCAGAGTTGGTCCCATAATGAAAGTTGTTTCTTTTTACCTACCTAGTTTCGTGTCAAAAGATAACTTTAAAGAGTACTTTTTGGTAGATATATTCTTCACCCACGGCTTCGACCGGTGCGGCCGGAAGCGCTTACTTTTTCACCAACCCCACACTGGTGACCCCGACGTGATCCACTTGGGACGTGGTCGTCCTTAGCTCAAAAATACGCTTCGGGTTGCGGGCCACTTGTGTAGCCCTTAAAGGGGGCGCCCATTTGGGAAGGGAAAGATTCCCCTGACCGGGGGGGACGGGGGCCGGGCTGTAGACCCCTGGTGTTACCAGGGTACGCCCGGCCACTTGAGCTGCCGCTGGCCAGTTCGCGAAAGTGGAAGCATGGATAGGAGAAGAAGAGGAAGCAAGAAAGTATAGATAATCTTGTACAAAGATAAAATAAAAGAAAGAACGATGCTATGGGCCACTATTCGTTGTTTGGCCCATGTATATATTCCAATATATAGAGCGGCGATAGCCCAGTGGTTAAGACTTGCGCCTTTCAAACGGGAGGTGTTAGTTCGATCCCAGTCACGAGCCTGTACCAATGAATTTATTTCATGTACAGATTTTAATGTTGCAAAATTGTCACTTAGCTCGTGCCTCGGAAAGCACGTAAAACCGTTGGTCCTGCGCCTGATCTCTCTCCGGTCGTGTCGGCTTTCCGTCCCATCGGACTATGAGAGTAACGGAATAGAGAATGCATCTGTGTTTGCGCACACACTTGTGCACTATAATATCTCCTGCGTACCTGGCTAATCTCCGTAGAGATTGGCCGCCTTGGCCGAAATACGGTCGGGAGATCTTATATTGCAATCATTGTAAGAACTTCGATATCGCGTTCTAGGATTCATATTGGACTTTGGTTCTGTCTTGCGTGCGATGGGTGACTCCGCTACAAGTAGGTACACTTACCCAGACTACTGTACAGGAAGTAACACAGCGCGACGATACCCGACGACGCCGCTGCACTTGTGTTGAAGAGGTCATTAAACTCCACCAGCAGCACGCCGAACGACTTGATGGTACCCGGAATGAGGATGTTCACTAGTGTCGCTCCTGGAAACCAAGAAATCAATCTTACCTACATACATTATGAAAATTGGTCAATGGTTAAGACGTGCGACATTTTGACGGAAGGTGTAGGTTCGATATCAGTCACGAACTTGCACCAATCCTATGAGTTTCGAAAGAACCGACGACCCCATAAACAATAAGATAAGGGCAGGGAAATTATGACACATGCTTTTTAACCAACTGCGCCAGAAGATGGGTTATGTGTTTCGTATGTATGTATGTAAGTTTGTATGTATGTATATTTAATTGGTACGCTCTAGAGCAGTGGTTCCCAAATTGATTCAGGTGGACCTCCAGGACTCCACAAGAGACTCGATAGGGGTCTACATTGGAGTGAAAAAATGGGATTTCACAATTAATTTGTATGTGGTTGTAGCATGTAGGGGGTCCACTAGAAACAGTTAAATTTTGAAAGGGGTCTATGAAAAATGAAAGTTTAGGAACCCCTGCTCTAGAGCCTAAACGGGTTGTCGAATTTCAACTTGAGAGGTAGCATTAGATTCATTCATAGGCGTAAGAGTGACTAGGTGATTTTTTTAAGGGTTTCCGGGAGTTCGGCACCAATCCACCGGCCCAGCATGGTGACAATGGTCAAAAACCCCCTTATGACAGTAGCCTTGTGGCGTGCCCTGGGGGAGGCCTACTCGTACGTCCAGCAGTGGACTGATTCATTCATTAAATTTGAAGATCAGAAGGGTTTATGTAAATGCGTCGTTAATAGCTAGGATTCTGAAATATTTTATTTGTCACTTTCTTTATACCAGCAACAACGTAATCAATAATCTGACCGTAATGATGCTTGTAAAAATTTGGCAAGTTTTGTGTGAATTCCCGTAAAATGTCACCAATTCTCGTTTTAAGTTTTTGCCAAAACTTGTAAAAATCTCACCGATTCCCGTAAATGGTCGCGTTTACACCCTATTTACCTACGAGCACACACCAGCCCCATCTGCCGTCGGGCGGCACCATCTCCCAGTCCTGCTCGGGCGCCGGCCCGATGGTGAACCGCCCGCCGCCGCCGCCCTGCGCCTCCTCGGGCAACTTTACTGGAAACAAGGAAAAGGTATGCGCTTATTTATACATAAAGGTTTTTTGTTGTTATATATCATCAGCTCAAAGAACTGATAGCCGATGGAGTCGGAAAGTTCTAGAGTGGATACCACGTATCAGCAAACGCAGCGTGGGAAGGCCACCCACGAAGTGGATGGACAACCTGGCCAAGGTCGCGGGCGTCGATTGGATGCAGGCTGCTTCCGACCGGTCGGAGTGGAGGTTGTTGGGGGAGGCCTATGTCCAACAGTGGACTTCTCAGGGTTCATTCATTTGGTCGCACGCAATGTACATATGTGGTCTTTAGTTTTTGCATTGGTTTTTTTATCTATAGGAAATCTATTTTTTTTATATAAAATCTGTTTTTTGAAAGATAGGATAAGAAATGAGGTGATCAGAAAGAAGTGTGGTATAAATGAGGACGTGGTGCCGAAGATTGAGAAGGGTATGTTGAGATGGTTTGGGCATGTGGAGAGGATGAGTGAAAGTAGACTGACAAAGACAGTGTACAACGGAAGAGTGGATCTTTCATCGATCAAATTGGTGAAATTCTAAAGAAAGATCAGGTCAAGAGTAGGCACCCTAAACCGACGAGCGTGCACGAGGAATATCATGAAAGTAGATGAAGCGAAAGAGGTGTGTCAGGATCGTAGCAAATGGAGATCCGTGATCTCTGCTAATTCTAAAATTCACGCTAGCGACCGCTAGTAAATAAAAATAGTACAAAGGCGAACTTATCTATTATATTCTTATGCTTTATTGTAGATAGTTATCTCTTCCAGTTAACCAAAATAAATAAAAGAAGAAGTCCATACACATATTAGTGGTACATGATAAAGTATGCAGACATAGCAACAGGACACGTACCATTGTAAACGTGGCCTCGTATTTATACAATTAAAAACAATCACGCTGATAATTGCTATCTGTGTCACACACAGCGCAGCGAAAAAGGAAATGAGCGACACATAACATAAGTACCTACCTACTACGTGCAGTCGCTATAGTGTTGAAAAAGCGGTAATAGGCCAATGGAAAATAGTCGTCAATAACCGAAATCTGATCGTAGTTTTGGTTAGTATAGGAATATGATTGAATTTTCCCACGGGAATTTTGGGAAATGCTTTGTTAGTGTTACCCTAAATTCCTGAAATTCGGACGCGATTGGACCAAAAATTCGCGTTGTCCCATACAAGCTTTAACCCCCTTTTCGGCCCCTTAAGGATAGAATTACGAAAAGTCATTCCTTATCGGATGCTTACTTTATACAAAGAACATACCCTCCAAGTTTTAGGCTCTGCGATCAGCGGTTTAGGCACTGCGTTGATCCCTCAGTCAATCATTCAAGACAAAGGATTTTATAATAACAAAGGAGAACCAGATCCTCATCTTATGTATACCTTTAATCAATCACTTAATTAGGTATATATAGCATGGTGCACCACGAGTAGATGACGCAAGTTTTTTAAATATTTAATTGTATCAGGCGTCACTATTCGCAAGTTCAAAGTTCAAGATCTGACTTCTCGTTGCGACGGTAGGTCGGCAGATCCGAGGGTCAGCGGAGGGTGTAGGGCCCGGTGGTGGGCGACCCCTCAATGGACGTAAGTTTTGTTTAGTCAGTTAGTTTTGTGTGTTAATTGGTCAAAATCCCTCTGGATAATGAATCATTTTTCTTTGTCCTTACCAGTGTCCTTACATTATAAATTAGACAGTGTCAGTTAAAAATAAAAAAGAACTTCCCCCACTAAGGTTGCGTCATTCTCTCCAGGTAGGTAAATAAATACACAGAGTTATAATTTAATCTACTCGCTTTCTGGAGCAATGCCAACGTGGAATGTGCTGGATATGATGCAGGAATAATGCTATGGACGAAGATGGAGTCGACATAGTATGGAAAATCGGCGGCAGCCTCACGCCTTACCACGTGACACTTAAAGGTAAACAATGTGTATAATTTGCTCACTTCTGGCCCATTTCTTTGTGTTAATAGGGGTAACTGTACAGGATGTAATAAAAGGGGTGTGCTAAACGAAATTATTGTAAACTAGTGGACGCCCGCGACTCCATCCGATGGACTACGGAGTCCTCAATGACAGATGTATTCCGGGTAGTGAAGCAAAAACGAGTCAAAAATCCCGCATCTTCCGCTCTTCTTACCCGCCGATTATTGCCAAATCGATAAAATATTATCAGTTATATACAGTAAATAGGTTGTAAAAATTTTACCTACTAAAAGTTGCTTCAAAAGTGTGCGTATCACGGGTTCTGAGGAATTTATTATTCTGTAATGTAGAGATGACATGACACATGACAGATTTTTTTTTGTTTATCCCGAAGAAAGGGCATAAGGAATACAGCATCCATACAGCCAATACTGATGGTTTCTGAATTTATGATGGATGATAATGATGATTAAGGGGTTAGGCCAGTATAGAATTTCCCAAAAATCGATTTTTTTTTTTTTTGTTTCAAACGATTCCCTAGAATCTGAAGAATGATATCCCGAAAGATTATGGCCGGGAAATATCGCTCAGGCCGGTATTTTTTCAGCAATGTGCAGCGGCAGCGCCCCCGCTTTTTTTATATCGGTAATAAATATCTTTATGTACATAATTGTAAACTCCTCTATACATAAATGTATATCTGTACATAAATGTATAGATATACAGAAAGCACGGGCTGCTGCTCACCACCCATGAAATTCTGGTCTAAGTGCTTGTTTTTCAAAGTAGCGTACAAGGTCGCCAGGTGGCGGGGCGGCAGCCTTTTTTACCGACCGGAGCGAGGGACGGTATTTTAGCGAACTAGAGTAGATATGCCGCCATGTTTTCGAGCTATTCGCCGCGTCTTTAAATTATTAAATATTGAATTGTATCAGGCGTCACTATTCGGAAGTTCAAATCTCTATTGAGGGATCGCCCACCACCGGGCCCTATACCCTCCGCTGACCCTCGGATCTGCCTACTCATGATCACGAACACAAGACACTACAGTCGCAACGAGAAGCCAGATCCAAGCACCTAGCATGCAACCATAAATACATAGCTGCTAATCCGAAAACCAATTAAAATTTTAATCGACATATGTTTCGCCAACACCCGTGGCATCATCAGGATTAGAAAAATAGGATGGAAAACTAATCCTGATGATGCCACGGGTGTTGGCGAAACATATGTCGATTAAAATTTTAATTGGTTTTCGGATTAGCAGCTATGTATTTATGGTTGCATGCTAGGTGCTTGGATCTGGCTTCTCGTTGCGACTGTAGTGTCTTGTGTTCGTGATCATGAGTAGGCAGATCCGAGGGTCAGCGGAGGGTATAGGGCCCGGTGGTGGGCGATCCCTCAATAGAGATTTAAATTATTGTTCATTCGATTTTAGAAACACCAGTCTTTGTTAGATTCGTACGGTAAAACTAACAATATATTGATTCGATTGCATAATGGGTCGTACCGTGTATCGTGGTAAAAAAGGTGCAAAAGAAACACGTACATACGCCAAGAGACCGAGAATATCAGGAAGGAGACCGCTGAATCGCTACGAGTTGGAGGCACCAAATGATTTGAATGTTAGTACATCCGCAAAAAAATTGAAACAATCGGAAGATATGTACGACATTGAAGTGAATCCAGGTTTTGGTTATCGTATGATAAACTTCATTGCAGTTTTTGCAGCAATTTCAAACGTTGTCGTTTGTAAAGTTTGTAAATCACAAGTGAAATTCACGGAAAGTGGAAAACGCGGTTTGGGATTCAAAATCATAGTGTCCTGTGAAAAATGTGTACAGACTGAAATACCGAGTGGTCCATTAATTGAAAAAGGCTATGAAATAAACCGTAGAATAGTAATTTCCATGCGGTTACTTGGAATCGGTTTGCAAGGAATGAAAAAGTTTTGTGCATTCATGGAATTACCTCGGCCAATGTTTCACTCTTTTTACGATAAGATTGTCAAAAGAATTTCAATTGCAACTAAAGCAGTTTCCGCAAAAAGTATGATGAAAGCAGCGAAAAACGAGTCATCTATTTCTTCTGAAAAAGGAGAAAATGGAATCATGGTATCAGGCGATGGTTCATGGAGAAAACGTGGGTTCACGTCCTTGTTTGGTTTGGTGAGTCTTATTGGCAATTATAGTTCAAAAATCGTAGACTGCACAGTGAAATCTAAGTACTGTAAGGCGTGTGAGTACTGGAAGAATAAAGAAGATACCGACGAATATGCGGAATGGGCACAAAATCATAAAGATAACTGCGATGTAAATCACGACGGATCAGCAGGAAAAATGGAGGTTGATGCAGTTGTTCAAATGTTTCAACGGTCCGAAGCTTTGCACCAAGTAAAATACACCCATTATATTGGTGACGGTGATTGTAAAACTTTCAAAGGCATTACTGATGCTCAGCCCTATGAGGATATCATCGTACTCAAGAAAGAGTGTATAGATCACGTTCAAAAGCGAATGGGTACCCGCCTACGTAATTTGAAAAAAAATACCAAGGGTCTCGGCGGAAGGGGCAAATTGACGGGGAAACTGATAGACGAACTCTCTATTTATTACGGATTAGCCATTCGTAGAAACTGCGATTCGGTTAAAAACATGCGGAACAGTATATGGGCTACGCTTGATCATAAACTATCTACCGATGCAAAACCAAAGCACGATAAATGTCCGATCGGAGAGGACTCATGGTGCTCATGGCAAAAGGCGAAAGCTACAAATAGTTTGGCTGAGTACAAACATAAAGCAGCTCTTCCAATTGGAGTGTATAAAGCTATCAAGCCAGTCTACGAAGAATTGACCAGAGACGATCTTCTTACTAGATGCATCGGTGGTTATACTCAGAACTGCAATGAAAGTTTTAATTCCACTGTGTGGGCATTAGCTCCTAAATCCATTTCTAGTGGTAAAATTGTATTGGACATAGCTACGGACATTGCAGTCTGCGTGTACAATGACGGCTTTGCTTCAATTTTGCACATATTAAAAGCGATGGGTTTAGAAATCGGCCCGAACAGCTACGGAATGTGCTTGGAGATAGACAAAGAGCGCATAAAGCTTGCAGAGAGATCGCTGTCTGAAGCTGCGAGAGCGTGGAGGATCGCTTTAAAATCCAATAGGAAGGAAATGGAAGAGCAGGACACTAATCTAGAAGGCCAATTATATGGTGCAGGCATCGCGGATTAAAGTTATTGCAAAATTTTTTATGATTTTTCTGAACTTCAAACTTTAAACGCCATTATCTCTAAACTGCATTTTTCAACTTGGCCGCACCCATAACTCGAACAATTTGCAACCAATTCACTTTAAATTTTCACTAGATCTTTAGAAATACATTGTCTGAAGAAGTACGTAGGATTTTTTGTTTATATAGCATAGCCCATTTGTTATACAAAATTTTCTGAAGATTTTTTTGCGAATTTTGCAAGTTTGACTTCAAAAGTGCGCCAATCGGCGAAAAATCAATATATGAGAAAAACCCTATGTACTTCTCTAGCTGTTGTTATATACAACAACACAAAATTCAGTGACTCATCAGAATTGAAAATTTACAGGAGCTGATAGTACGGCCGTGGATCCTTCCATAAGAGAGAGGTCATCTGGGAAACTGTGCACAGTCGCAATTTCTAATTACACTGTTCTATAAAAATTATGGTTTACAGTCAACCATATGTACAATAAACTTGTTCTTAAGTAAAATCAATTGACTTTATATTTTCCCTGGAAAAAAAATCACAACTCAGACTATTTTTGCACCCTGTAGAGTGGCCTAACCCCTTAATGGAAACGTCGGGAAAACTCTTAAAACGAGTGTAAAATTAGTCAAAATCAAAAAGAATTGCAAAAACAACATACCTACATGAGCCCACGAAGAAACGAACAGATACAAATAAATTTTTAATTTCACAAGTAAAATGCACCCACTCCCTTCCAGCTTTTTCCGCCAAATAAGATAAAATTGGGTGTGTATGTTCGTTAGGGGGTTAAAAGAGCACTAAGAACGGATTTCCCGAAATTCCCATGGGAACGGGACAGACGGGAATTCCAAATTTTTAACGAAATTTGGAATTCAATAAGTATAAAAATAAACCGTTTGACGTATGTACACTGATGAAATTTGGTGTGCACGTTTGTTAGGGGGTGTTAAAGACCATTAAGAACGGGCTTCCCGAAATTCCCATGGGAACGGCACAAACAGGAATTTCAATGTTTTTACGAAAACCACATGACATATAAAGATGAATTAATATGACAGCTATATTCGGTAGGGAGTGTAAGGAAGCACTGAGAACATATTTCCCGAAATTCCCACCGGAACGGAACAAACTGGAATTCAAAATTTGTAAGAAAACCGCTATACCTAAGAAGTTGAAATCGAAAATTGTTCATTAGGGACTGCTAGGGAGCACAAAGAACGGGTTTCCCGTAATTCCCACGGGAACTGGACAAACAGTAAAACCCAATTTTAACTAAAACCATTTGACACAATATAATGATGAAATTTGGTAGGGAGTATGAGGAGGCACTGAGAACATCTTTATCGAAATCTCCACCAGAACGGGACAAACGGGAATTCTATTTTTATTTTACGAAAACCGCTATACATATAAATCAGATATCGGACATGTATATTCGTTGGGGAGTGCGAGGAAGCACTAAGAACGGATTTCCCGAAATTTCCACGGGAACGGGACAAATGGGAATTCTCAATTTTTACGAAGACCACTTGACACAAAATGATGAAATATGGCAGGTATATTCGGTAGGGAGTGTAAGGAAGCACTGAGAACATATTTCCCGACATTCCCACGGGAACGGGACAAACGGGAATTCAAAATTTTAGAGGATATGTACCGAAGCGAAGCGAGGGCGGGCCTCTAGTTGTACAATAATTATTATATATGCGAAAGATGTTACTCTTTCACGTAAACGTAAACGGCTGGAGCGATTTTAACAAAATTTGATATGGAGTTAGCTGACACCCTGGATTAACACATAGGCAACTTTTTATCCCGGGAAAATATTCTGCAGTCCACGCGGACAAAGTCGCGGGCTTCCACTAGTTGTACAATATTCGCGTGTGTATGTATGTTGGTAAAAGGATTTTATTTAATGCTTATTTCTGGTTTGTATTTCTTTAAATGAATTTTTTAACAACTTCATCTATCATCTTTTTTTTCTCAGATACCAACTCAAAGTTCTATCTATCGTCCTTCTCGCTCACTACTTTTATGCATGCTCTTCCATCATTAATATCCTGCCATGCATCCATCCCACATAAAAACATATACAGGGTGTGTGTGACAGCCAGGCAAATACTGTCATGGTGACTTCACACCATTATTGTAAACCAAACAGCATTGTTTTTATTTTCAGGAAATGTAAGACTAAAGTTTTAGAAAATTCATAAATCTTACCACCCCGCAATGTAATGCTCATAACGGAAAATAGCGCGCGCTCACGTGGCGTAGCCGGGCGGGCGGGCGGCGGCGGCCGCGCCGCCCGCCCTCCGTGTCGGTGCAAAATCTTTCACGAAGTAAAACCTACCTCCCTAGGTAAATTTGTTTAAGCATAAAGGCTCTATTCGTAATACGAAAATACCGTGTGTGTTACCTACCTACATTGATACCTAACAACAACACTTCATAAATAAATTAGTAGTAGGTAGTTAGTTACCATCGAATCTTAATAACCGATCATCAAACGTACATAATACTTCTATGCACAATACATAACATACACATAAGTAAACATGTACATACCAATAAGTTATCGGTGGTAGTACATACCATGTCTGTCTATCTTGTAAGTAAGACAGGTAGGTGCAATCAAACCAGTAACAAAACGTAAGTCGGAATCCTACCTACCTACTTTAGGACAAATAGGTAAGTACTACTATGTACTAGACTTCATAATCTACATAAACACTAATCGATAAATTAGGTAAAAACTAGTATAAAATGAATATTCTTACTTCAGTCTCCTCGTTCAGGTCTTATGAGGTAAGGCTCGAAATGTAGGCCTCCCAGCTGCACGCAGAGCCGTGCGCGCCGAAGAGTCTCGGCATGCAGACGAGGCATCAGTGTTTGGTCTTCGGCTATCGCGGCATTTAGTTCGATAAACGCGGCTCTGATTCGTAGCTCCATGACGTCTCGTCTATCACACTCTGTGACGTACACGCGCTCTTTGATGTAACCCCATAGGAAAAAATCCAACGGGGTCAAATCAGGCGAGCGCGGTGGCCACAAATGGGGACCGTAGCGTCCAATCCACCGGCCCGGAAAGATCGCGTCCAGGTGCTGGCGTACGGTGAGTACCACATGTGGAGGAGCTCCATCATGCTGGAACCAAATCCTCGGCATTCGGGCAAGAGGGACGTCGTCGTCAACATCAAGCTCAGCGCGGAGAATTTCCACCTCGCGTCCTAGCTCTTGTTGTAGAAATTCCAAATAACTGGTGCCGTTCATACGTGCCGGCAAAAATACCGGCCCGAGGATTTGGTTATGGTACACACCAGCCCACACATTTAAGGACCACCGAGTCTGGTGCCCCGTCTGCTGGATGGCATTCGGGTTACCATGTGACCACAGATGGGCATTGCGCCGGTTCCACATGCCGTTACGCGTAAATGTGGATTCATCAGTCCAGATTACTCTGGATATGAAGCCAGCATTTACGCGTTCCTGGCTAATGAGCCAACGACAATACGCCACCCGGCGACTTGCGTCTCCCGGCACCAAAGCCTGCACCTTGTGGATGCAGTATGGGCGCTGCCGATCTCTACGCAGCACTTTATGCACAGTCCAGTGCGACGTACGAGCTCCATGATGCCGCTGAATCAATTTCGCAGCGGTGCGCGTACCCAGACGTGGATTACGGCGAACCACAGCTAAAACTCGTTCTTCGGTACGCAGAGCAACTGGTCGTCCAGCCCCTTCTTGTGTCGGTACAATTGGCCGATTATCTAGCACCCTTTGATACGCTGCGGTTATAATACGGCCGTTTGCTGGGTGCCTAGCGTTGGGATAACGCTCCCTGTACATCCTCAAGGCAAGCGAGGCATTTCCTCGGGCTTCGCCCAAACACATGAGCATCTGCCCGTACTCACGTGCACTAAACACACTCATTATCCGTATCACACAAACACACAATACACTCACAAAAATATCCCATAAAACACACGAAATGTCCTATGTTACGCGCAACGATATCCAAACGACTTTCTATGATCTAGGACTGCAGCGAACTGGGCGAGAAAAAAAAACGAAACTCCCGAAAAATTGAAATTTGCAAACCAATAGTGTTGTACACTTGTTTCACTATTATCGATCCAAACAAAAAATCGTTGTATAATGAGTGCACATAGGTAGGTCGTATTTCAGTTCAGTTCTTTCTAAATCATTAGATACCTAGGATCATAATGTACTTACCTATTTTTCAATAAAAAGCAACCATCATCGAGTGGTGGCCTTCCTGGTAGGTAGTAAAGCCTAGCAGTACAGCAGAGTATGATTTTCGGCTAACATGATGATTAAATTAAATAAACCTAAGCTTATTAATACATATCGCATTTAAAGTAAGTAGGTAAGCGTACTATTAAGTTATAAGGTACGGGTTGGGCTCATGTATGTACTTATTTATTAAATTGAGAATTACGTTTCGATAATTTCTAGTCAAACAGACAATAAATTACACAGACTTCAAGTTACCCCTGTCTTCTAATCGACTAGTAACTGTCAGTATGACAAAAAATTTCATGTGTAGGTAGGTCCATATGCATGACCCATTAAATAAACATCGAAACTACCTGCTTACTTATTTTATTACCGGCAGTTTTTGATTATAAGAAATAGCTGTAGATAAGATAGTTAAAAAGTGCACAATAGATTTGTTGTTCGTTTTACTGCCTACGGTCATTCAAACTAGGAGCACAGATTTAATAGTAGCTACTGGCGTAAGTAGGTATTAAAAGTTCCAAAGCGTCCAAATTACGATTATGACTATTTTGCGATTAGCAAATTTACAAACTAGGTTTTTTAAGTTAATGTAATGAATGACCTACCTAATCTATCCATTATTTCAGTTGTAAGTACCTACTGATAGGTAGATAAAAAAACGTATCATTTACCTACTCTTTATTTCAACTGCATTGTTTGCATTTGAAAGATACGAACGGAGGGACTAATAAAACTGTTTTAATTAGATTCGATATCGATTTTAATTAGTTGAAATAATACATCCCAAATCCCAACACTATTACGTACCTTTTCTACCACCTCCACTCTACCCTACTAGTACACTGCGAGTTTTGCAAACATAGTTATTTTGAACGGTGGCGCTAGTTGCTCGGTGTATGACGACATTATCTGTGTATCTGCATACAAAATATTTTAGTTCCGAATTCGCCCACCGGAATAAAATTGTATAAAACGGTAATATACTAGAATAAAGGTGGTTATACACACTACAACTCCACCAAGCCAAGTTTGCAAATCGCGTGTCGTGCGTCGGTCGATCATCTAGCTAAAAAGATTCGCTAAGACTTAAACATAAATTAATAAACGATAAATGCTACAAACTGTCCGTAATGGTCTGCCTATTTTTTAGAAGACAGGCAGGGTCTAGGTTATGAATTATGATATGATTTCATCTCATCAGCCAACCCTTGCTACTTGTTTTATAACATGCAAGCCATGTTCAGGTACTGAGATTTTTAATATCTTGTTCATGTTACTCAATCATGCAGTGAAAACAATAAATCAAAGTATGAATAAAGAGAAAAAAGTGATATGTAGTAGGGTAAAGTACTAAAGAAAGCATTTTATTATTAAAGGTATGTACTGAAAGTACGTAATCCATCATGTGTAGTGACCGACTAGTGTGTAGGGATACTTTATACAGGCGCTAGGCGGTTTGCCTTTGTGCGCGGGGGATTTCCCTCGTTTGATAGACCGCACGCCGGCCGCGCGCCGCCTGCCGGCGACGAGACAGATAGCGCATACAGCATTTGTCTCGCTCTCTACACGTGCCGACGGCATGCCTCGTACATGCGCGCTACCTAGGTATCTCTTGTTCCAAACAGCTGACGCCCCCGTACCATGTAATTTGATTATCGTACGATAACGACGTTTCATAATAATTTTATTATTTTGCATTACTTTTTTCTGTATTACGTGCTTGTTTTAGTTATTTTAGGTATTATCGGGTATATTACCATAGAATGTACCATTCTGACACGGAAAAATGAAAAAAAAAACGGAAAATTTCAGGAATTTTCCTGAGAAAATTTTCAATGGTTTTCATCTCAGAATCATGGTCTGATATCATCCTATCAATATTTGCCTGGCTGTCACAAACACCCTGTATATGGCAAAGTTATAAGATCTCCGAGCCGTAAGTCTGCAATATTGTTAACATTGACGTCATAAACCAAAGATTAAATTTGCTCACGTCGTCCATTGCAGTCACTCTGTCGGGCACGTGACAATCTAATTGTATGCCTACATCACAATTTAATGCGGGGCTTCACTAGAATACATCGGCTGCATTTCGAAGAGTCGGCCAAGGAACTCGGGGACGTTCTCTCACAGGTGGTGAGCGAGCACTTTTTCACTGATCTTTGGCTGTACAAAGCACCGCTGATGATAAGAGTGGCTGAGGGTTTTCTTAGATGATCCTTTGGTACCCCTTTTTAGAAATAGTTATAGCCGTGGGAACTACACCTCCACACATCACCCTATTGCAGTCCACTGTTGGACGTAGGCCTCCCTCAGGGCAAGCCACAATGCTACTGCCATAGGGGGTTCTCTGGAGTCACCGCGCACGTAAGCCTACCGCCCGCTTTTTGGGCACAGTTTAAAAGTATTCTCAAGCAAGACCGTCTATTCTCTATTATTTCAGTATTTAGGAAGTTAACTAAATGTTAGGCGTTCTCTCAACTAACAGTCGCGTTTCAGATAAAATATAATATGAATATTTTTTTTAAAACGAAAAACCGACTTCCTCCCAAAACTCGAGCTTACTAAAGTAAAATTTAACTAAAGGGCAAATATATATTGCGTTAAGCCGTGTACGAAGTTTAGGAGGCATAATATTGTCAGATTTATATAATTTTTATATAAAATAGGCCACATGACAAAAGAGAAAAAGGACTAGGCTTCGAAACTTTACGTCTGACAATATGATGATAATGATGACCTCCGACCAATTTCGGTCATGGCGACCACTTCTACTCTAGATATTACTAAGTTGGCGTTCATGCGCTCGGAGATGGCTTACATTTACATAGCCAATCTTCGCCCTGAACGCCCGCGCACCCAGAGGACAGGTTAGTGCGCCATTATTGTATTATAGATAATGGCAGCAGGAGGACGAGTCTTTAGTTCATCACGTTTAGCGTCAATGTCAGCTTGACGCTGCTCCTCGAAATCGTGTACTTGCTTTATAACCGTCCTGCGCCACTCTGGTCGTTGTGCTGACAAAACTTCCCATTTAGATGGATCTATATTGCATCTCTTCATGTCTTTTCTGAACATCTTTGTATCTGAGGAGTTGCCCGCCGCGTTTCCGCTTGCCCTCCTCTAGTTTAGAAAAGAAGATGCTCTTAGCCAATCTCTCCTCCGCCATACGAGACACATGACCGCACCACCGAAGCTGCCGACGCATTAAGTAGGCCTCAATGGCACTTACATTGGCTCTTCGCAATACTTCAGTATTACGCACTCGGTTCCATCTGATTCTCATGATGGATCGGAGGCACTTGAGGTGGAATCGATCCAGAGTGCGTATGTGGCGACGGTACATGCACCACGCCTCGGAGGAATATAAGAGATTTGGCAGCACAACAGCCATGTACACACTTATTTAAGCAACATATAATTACACTCCTTCTTCCTGCCCTGTTCCCAATCATTTGGGGTCGGTGCAATATGTAGGTACTCTTTTTTCATTCATCCCTATTATCCGTCATCTCGTTATTCTCATGTCTACCTCTTCCTCTATAACCATCTTACTTCGGACACGGCTTAACGCAACATATAATTTAATGACTTAACACAATTATCTTCATCTTCATAAGCCTATTGCAGTCCATTACTGGACGTAGCCCCCCCCCCTGCCATAGGGGGATTTTGTTACTAAAAAGTTCCACTATCTGTTTTTCGGCGGCTCCATCATCAGACCCTCGTTTCCTTTATATTATGTGAAGCTGACCAAAATTCTCTATAAAAATCTAAAAACGGACTACTCGTGCCTTTTATATTTGAGGATATCCCTAGATTCCTTAGAGATTCCATCATCAGATGTTATGTTTTATATGTAGGTGATCAAAACGCTCAGTAAAAGTATAAAAACAGACTACATGTGCCTACAATATTCGAGGATTGCCCTCGATTTCTCTAAGATCCCATCATCAGACCCTCATATGGTGAATATGGGACCAACCTGGAAGTATAAGATAAAGTATAAATGAAAAATGGTCTTAAACTTCAATAGAACATATTTATTGACCTTATACAACTCGTAACCAAATACAGAACAGCCATGACAGTTAGAGCGAGTAAGCTATATCTCTGTCTCACTCACATCTAGACCATATTACATTGCACATTAATAACCTTTTATAACACCCCCTCTCAATGTAATAAACTGGATACATATCTACTATTAACTAAAACTAAATTATCTACTGAGAAAAGAAACTTTGCAACTACTATAACAATAGGTATTCTAATAACATTCTATGCAGTTGAATTACTCTAAACCACACATACTTACAAATTTTAACAATGTATTATTTTTCAAAGCTTTGGTCAACATATCAGCAATTTGCTCCTCAGTTTTTACATATTTAATACATACTTTTTGTTTCTCAATAAGTTCCCTAATAAAATGATATTTAATATCTATGTGTTTTAATCTCTTTACAGTGTTGGTATTAGCAATAACCATGGCAGACTGATTATCACAGAATAAGATAGCTGGAGTTACATTTTTTATATTAAAATCGCACAACATGTTGCTCAGCCAACATGCCTCAGCTCCTGCCATACTCATTGCTACATATTCGGCCTCGGTGGAAGAAATACTAACTGTGCTTTGCTTCTTTGAGCACCAAGAAATTAGGCAGTTTGCATACTTAAAGCAGTAGCCTGTGGTAGATTTCCTATCTGTCAGGTCTCCTCCCCAATCAGCATCACAAAATCCCACCAACTCATCATCATTACAATTATAAATCAATTTATAATCTAATGTGTGTTTGATGTATCGCAGAACTCTTTTCAAAGCTACTAATAACATATTACTAGCCCTATCTTGATATCTACTTAAGATTGATATTGTAGCACAAATGTCTGGTCTGGTACCGCAAGCTGCATACATCAAACATCCAATTATTTGTCTACATACATTTTCAGTTTCAGTTGTACACTTATTATTCTCAAGTTCCTTTACATTAAAATTCTGGTCCATAGGTGTGCTAATTTGTTTACATTCATACATATTGAATCTCTTAAGTACATTTTCCAAATACTTTCTTTGACATAATACTGTAACACGAGTTTCTAAATTTTGCTTTACATTAATTCCTAAAAAATCAGAGACCAGACCCAAATCTTTCATTTTAAATTCCTTTTTTAATACTGACTTTAAATGTGACACAGAATCTTCATTACTACCAAAAATCAATAAGTCATCAACATATATAAGTACATAAATCTTTTCATTTTCATTACACTTAGAATACAAACAAGGATCGCATTCAGATCTTTTAAAATCTTCTCTAATTAGCACAGAGTTGAATTTGTCATTCCAGTACTTTGGTGACTTTTTTAAGCCATACAAGGCTTTATTTAGCTTTACAATGCAATTGTTATTTTCATAGGCTCCATCAGGTAATCTGATGTATACACTTTCATTTATTTCCCCATATAGAAATGCTCCCGTGACGTCCATTTGATACACAGGTAAGTTGAATTTTGTTGCAATAGCTATAAACAGTCTAAAAGTGGCCAACTTAGCCACGGGGGCATATATTTCACTATAACTCAATACATTTTCCTGCTCAAAGCCTCGTGCTACCAACCTAGCTTTATATTGAATATCATTGTTGTTTTGTTTTATCTTAAATACCCATTTAGTACTAATTGCTTTCTGATTACCTGGTAGATTACTCACTGTCCATGTATTATTTTCTTTTAATGTCTGTAGTTCCCTCTGGATCGCTTTCTTCCACTCAGATGCCTCTGGACTCCTCATAGCCTCCTCATACGATTTAGGCTCACAATCTTCTACCAAAACATTATTACAATTAAAGAATTGAGTCTTCTTTCTGACACGCTTGTTTTCATGGTTTAAGGGTGGATTTTCAGAATATTCACCTTCACTACTATCACTTGGTTCATATAAGCTGCCCTCAGAATCACTCTGTAAGGTATTCACTGTGTTATCATCTTCTTCAACAACTTGTGCTCGATCTTCAGCATCCTCCTTCCCAGCATCATCCGGATTGAACTCCTCCACTTGGTTGTATACACATGGCACCGTTGTCGACTCTGGTTCTTGTTCTTTATTTTCTTTCACAAAAATAATATCCCTTTTTATTTCTACAGTATTCATGTGTGGGAAAAATACTCTGTATCCTTTAGTTGTCTCTCCATAACCAACTAAAATACCTTTTTCACCTTTAGGGTCCCACTTACGCCTCTTTTCCTTTGGTATATGGACATATACTGGAGTGCCAAACACTTTAAGGTTGTTGATATCAAATGTTTTGTTTGACCATAATTCATATGGAGTTTTTCCATCAACTGAGCTTTTTCCAGTTCTATTAATTACATATGCTGCTGTATTTATAGCCTCTGCCCATAGGTTGGTAGGTAAATTCTTCGCAAATAACATTGAACGGGCCGCTTCTACTAAAATTCGATTTTCTCGTTCAGCTCGACCATTTTGTTCTGGAGTAAAAGTCACTGATGTTTGATGTACTATTCCTCTTGCCTGAAACATTTCTCGTACCTCGTTATTTACGAATTCAGTTCCGTTGTCAGTACGAAAAATCTTAATTCGATTTCCAGTCTCATTTTCAGCCCGAGCAATAAAATTTCTAATACACAGTTTAATTTCATGTTTTCCTTTAACAAAACACACTTCCCTGTATTTTGAAAAATCATCCTTGAACACGACGAAATACCTCGAACCCCCAATAGAACTCTCTTCCATCGGTCCGCATGTATCTGCATGAATTATTTCACATGTCCTGGAGCTAACATTTTCACTTCTAGGGTAAGGCAGACGGTGAATTTTACCCTTCATGCAACTTTCGCATGTCGCCGAGTCGGATAATTGAGTATTAATATCAACTTTATTGTTCTTTAACACTTCCTTCACATAAGTTATGTTTTGATGCGCCATTTTTTCATGCCATTCGTGCAAAACTGAACGCTTTATTTCCGCAACATTGGCTTCGGACGTATTATGATAACGAAAGTTCAAATAATACATGCTCCCATTACGCTCAGCAACTGCCATCACCATATTTTGTTTATAAAACTTGCATTCATTTTCACCTGTCACAATAACATAACCTTTACTTGTTGCGCGGTTCACAGAAAACAAATTGGTTGAAAGTTCGGGAACGTGTAGTACATTGTCTATGGTAGTGTCGATCCATTCGTTCCCGGTCCATACTTGTACTGCCACCTGTCCGCTGCCCTTGACACTAATTTGCGTTCCGTTTCCCACAATTACCGATTTACCTTTTACGGGACAATAAGAATTAAATAGTTCGTAATCACAACACATATGTTCGCTTGCACCCGAGTCCACCAGCCATTTTGTTTTATTAAAATATGCACTAGATTCACAAATTTTGTCCATGACCACGAATGCATTACCTTTTTTGTCCTTTCTAAAACGGCACTGACTTTTTAAATGTCCGGGCTTATTACAGTAATAACACCTCACTTCCAAAAGATGATCCTTGGAATTACGAAAATCATCAGTCTTATTAAATCGGCACTCATTTATATAATGTCCTAGTTTATTACATTTAAAACACTTGACAGTTTTCCTGTTTGTTTTTTTAGCCACAAACGCTGCCGATGATTGCGAGCTTCCGCCTTTTTCTTTAATTCTCTCTTCTTCTATTAACAACCTAGCGACTAGATTATCATAGGTTTGCTTATCATCTGGAGCGGATTCCCATGCCGAGACAAAATGCTTATAATCTTCCGGTAACGACATCAAAATCTTCGTTATAACAAACTTATCGGATATTTCTTCGCCGAGCTGTTTCAAGTGGTTTTGCATCTCCTGTATTTTTGATAAAAATACGGACATATCTGAATTTTCATCGTATTTGAATTGAAAGAAACGTTGTTGTATTATGTGGATGCTTGTTTCAGATTTCTGTTCATAGACACTCAGTAGTTTCTGCCACATACTAGCTGAGGTCTCACACGAAATGATATGTAACATGACTTCTTCCGACATTCTTGTAACCAACAACGTTTGAGCTTTCGCATCCTGAGCCTCCCAACGATTTCGTTGTACTTCACCCTCAGGTTTAACCGAAGTTCCATCCACTATATTGTAGACACCTTGACCACGCAGTAATACGGACGTTTGAAATTTCCATATGTTCCAATTTCTGGCACCTTCCAGTTTTATAGTAGAATGATTGTTCTGTATGGACTCCATTTTCTTTCTTTCTGTAGACTTTCCTGCCTTGTTGAACTTTTTCGAACAAGTAATTTCCTTCCCGACTTAACCTCAAAATTTTTGCCGCCAACGCTCGCCGGTTTTTGCACTTTTACACTACAGTATTTACTTTCCTTTTTAAACTTCTATAATTTTCTGTTTTAGTTCGTTATCTGGGCCCATAACCAGATAAAGTATAAATGAAAAATGGTCTTAAACTTCAATAGAACATATTTATTGACCTTATACAACTCGTAACCAAATACAGAACAACAGCCATGACAGTTAGAGCGAGTAAGCTATATCTCTGTCTCACTCACATCTAGACCATATTACATTGCACATTAATAACCTTTTATAACAGTATACCATGACCAGCTATAAAAAAAAAATTGAAATCGGTTCATAAATGACGGAGTTCTGAGGTAACACACATAAAAAATAAAAATAAAAAACATACATATTGATAACCTCTCTTTTTGAAGTCGGTTAAAAAACAAATCGATTCGCCTCGGCAGTCGATACAAAATACTCGAATTTGAAAAGTTATAAAACATAATTTTAAAAATTATTAATAAAGAAAATGGAAAAAATTCTTCACCCGAGTGGGAATCGAACCCACGACCACTGCAAACCGTGCCAGCCGCTATAACCACTAAGCCACCGGATCAATTACTCGGAAGACGAATTTTACCATCTCTTTTCTAAATTACATATTGGCAACGTTATTCTTATAATTTAAGCGTAAGTTAAGTAAATACTATGTAAAAGACAGTCAGATGATATTATACAGGATGATTTTTGGTCGTCAACGTTCCCGAAAACTACGGAATCTCCTCATCATCACGATCATTTTTCTCCATGGAAGCATACCTGGGAAGTGTCTGGTTTCCAAAATATTAGGGTCCAAAGTTGAGTAAATAGACTGCGTTTTTGTACATAGACGCGCGTAGCAGGATTTTTTCACGAAAAATAATTAATATCTGTCTATAAAAAAACTAACATAAACACTAGACACTATAATATTTCGCACGATCAAGGAATTTAAAAAAATTTTTCAAAAAAAAAAAAAATTCCCAGCATTTTTTTTGGCATAAACTTACTTTATTTCATGTATAGAATACGTACCCTTCGTTAAAGGTGGCCACAAAAAAACACCTGTATGTATATTAGATGGGGCCAACTTTTCCAATGGTCTATTTATTTATTTATTCTATTTTATCTATATTCTATTTATTTAATTATCTTGATCAAGTTTTGGAGAAAGGACAGCATCAAATTATTCATTAGCTAAAACTGTCTGCCCATTGAAAACCTGCCCTTTGGTGGGTATTTACACTAATTTCTCACAATGTACAAACATTTCACGGCAGTATTCCCAAAACAGGTTAATCAGAACTGTAGGATCACGAAGGAGATCATACAACCATGCTCAGCATAGCGGGACCTGTAAAAGATCAGTGACAAGTTGCCAACTCATCGCCTGAGAGAACGCCCCTGAGTTCCTTAGTCGTCTCTTACGATATGCACGGAAGGAGATACCTAGTGTATCGTTTAGCCAACCGGTCATAAATAAATAAATAAACAAATCCCTTTCTTCATCCTACAGGGTCATACTAAACTAAATTCCAGGAACGTATGACGTCACTATATCTGTTTGGCTCATCACGTGTAATTAAGTAGGCGTATTGTTACATCTGGATGGTCGATAATGATGAAATTTAATGTTTTTTACACTACCCACATCATGGACAACTCAGAACTTCCTGACAGAAAACTACGTACTAGATCACTATTCTACTTCGTTCTGTTTTCTGTGACCCACATAGATGACTTGACCAATTATATTGTATGTCTAGTTTGAAAAGAATAACTATTTTATTTATTTACTTATTTTGTATAATCCTGTTCTGATGCGGGGCTTCACTAGAACACCCAGCTGCATCTCCTTGCAGGTCATGAGAGTCGACTAAGGAACTTGGGCATTGACTTATCGTCACCGATCTTTAACATCCGGAAAATTTCATTATTTAGTTTTTTTCCTGTAGTCCACGCGGACTAAGCTACGTGCATCCACTAGTTCCTTTTACAATAAAAAAAATGACATTCTACAAACTCGCGTCCGACAACCAAAAACGCGCTTACCGACATAATACTTTTTTGTCAAAAACAAACACAATAAAACGCAATAAAATGTTAGTTACCAGTCAATTACAGCCACTCAGTTTCAATATAGGCCATTAGTGGGCGACTTACGAACATCAAGCGATTACTTCGAGGAGGTTATACAAACATATATCACTTAACACACGCCTGCCAAACGTGGGAATTTACTAAAAAAGTAAGAAATAAAATTGGGCGCTGGGCAGACGATATCATAAAGGTAGCTGGTATTCAATGGCCACGAGCAGCAGTAAATAGAGAGGGTCATCTCTTTTGAAGGAGGCCTTCACCTTTCAACGAGAGGGTTCTTGCTTAGAAAATAATTATCCAAATAAACGTAAATAATTTTATTTAAAAAATTGTAAAACGACTACAACTAATTAATTTAATCGTAATATCATTATTCAATTATAAAAATTTCAAATCTCAAAATTAACTTATACGGGAATTAACGAAAAATACGGAAGGACATACGGGTCCGAATCCAAATATTGTACACAAGTTCTTCAAATAAAACTTTAGAACTCCCGCTTTTCCCGTGCCCCTGGGAATTTCGGGAAATTCTTTCTTATTTGAGGTTTTTAGGCTGTGCGTTTGTTTACCTATGTACCTATACGTAGTAGATGTACATTAAATTATTACATGACTATGTATTTTAGTCAATGGCTAGCATTGACTTCCGTCACTGGGCACTAATATTGTACCCACTAATATACTACCATTAGCACAAACAAATTAACACAAAGTTTTCGAGAACGTGAGATGTTTCGCTGTTAGTTACGACTTTCACGCAAAAATGGATTTCGACTAAAAATTATGTGGTTTATACATCAGAATAGTCCAAAAACTGTATGTATAGTTCATGCAAGAAGTCGCGGACATCTGCTAGTTTTCTAGAACGCCTCCTTTAGGTATCGGCTCCATAATAACAATAGCCATTCTTGTTAGCGCTAATCAAAATTATTCACACAACAATTTGTGATTGTCTGACAGCGTAGTGAATAGTAAGACAGTGTTTCAACTCGGCTTCTATGCGTAAAAGGCTAGGATAAAGAGTTATTTTATACGGTCCTCGCGGCCTCGGTCTATGTCTAATCAATTTGGTCGATTCTGACCGTCACACTTAATCTAAACTTAAAATTAGTCCTACCTGTCATTTTCTATCTCAGTCAATTATGTTGGAATAGATAGGGAGAGACCTGACTAATTTAAAGTTTACGTTTAAGCGTTTACGTTAAATCGACCATAATATAATATGTTTTTATTTCATGTTTTTAATACGATTAATAAAAGATTTAAGTATAATATAAAAGTTGCTATTTTAAAAATGGACTGGGCAGTCAAATATTTTTTGTATGAAGTTTCACAGCTAATTACAAGTACAAAATCAAAATAAAATTAGCAGATTGTAGATTAAACCTTCTATGGACTTAATGCAATTTAATTCTATGGACTTTAATATAACAATTTGCCATTAGAACATAGACCACTGTTTCGCTACACTGTGGTCGAACAGTTCAAAGTACAGAGCCGCCCACTGGTTGTTTACATACGCGATCTAACTGGAAGCCCGATAGTTGAATCCGCTGTTTGATTTAAACATCTAGCTGATTCGAATATGTAGTTATGATCTTTGGAAGAAATGAAGAAATAATTCCACATCTAGATGACATTTTTTTTACTTTTGACTTTCTAAATAAAATCTAACCATTTACTACAAAACCAGTTATTACAAAAGAATTTAAACATCTTTTAAGCTAAACATCTCCTAAATTTGGCAGATATGCCATACATTTTGCTGTCAAATGTCATATTTAAATCGAGTCCAACTTTAGGCACTCTTTTGTAATAACACCGTTAAGGTCTAATTAAATACTCAACGCCAAAGAACCCATGAAAAGTCACGGAAGGTCAGGTCAGGGCTGCCTGTTTTGTTTAGCTCACTTCGTGTGGCCAGTACCTTCTATTCACATCTAATTCTGCATTATAATTGGTACGAGTATAAAGCAAATTCTGTTGTAATTTTCACAATCAAAATCATTTCTAGCAGTAGTTATCTAAACGTAAACAGTAGCAATGCGTTCAGTTGCAAACTTGGTCTGACGCCTTGAGGTATCTAGCCTACTACAAATATAAATGAATGTTCACACACTTCACAACACATTAACTTAGTCCCACATTAAGATCCATTAGGTCTTTAGGGGTGGGTGTTAAGCAACTAAGTACAATATGTATGCATTTAGTCCCCTGACAACTCGAAAAAGACGTAAACCAGTTTCAAACTATATACTATCAATACAATTAAATATATACAATCACTTTAACCGACAAAAACTAGAATAACCGGTACTAGGGACAAATCGCACAAGGTCAACGACCCGATCAGCTGATCGCGTCAACCAATCGCGGGCGCGGAGCAGAAGGTGTGGCCCCACACCTATCCGCAAAGTGCAAGGTCAATTACGTTGCATCACCGCGTATTGTGTGGTACTGTGGCCTGTATCGCTCTGTCAATAGATGCCATTATCTGTTTGCTAACGCGTTGAGTACAGTTACGTTGGAAACGTGACTTGTTAAGTTTTGTTTTATGCTTATCGCGTTTTTAGTTTTGATAGGACTCTTTATATGTAACACTATTCTTCTTACTAAAGGTATCATACTTATATCGTGGCCAAAACATAGTCATTTCATGAATTTTTTGGCTAGGTTAGGTTCGTATCATGAAATGATCAATTCATTATCATCTCTAGTAGCATGTCCTGCGAAATACGATATGATAAACCGATTTATCGACATTTAACCTGACAAACAACGATAAATATAGCCGCCATGTTGAATTTTGTATAGAGACGATACGATATCCACGATGCGTGGGCATACTAGGAGGGCATGATATGGTTAAGAGCATTTTGACTATTTCATGATATAAATATTTGAACGATACGACACACAAATAAACACAAACGGCTATGTTCCTAAAATGGGGTAGCGAGAACTGCAGGGTCATCAAGGATATCTGTCTCTTCTGTCTGATAGAACAACAAACAGAATAAGCCAAGTACGAGATAAAGAAACTTCCTCTCAGCAATACAAATTAACGGCCTTACCTCATGTTTAGAAATACTTAGGTAACACAAGGAAAGACCCTGTGCGGTGCATAGATAGATAAATAACTTAAGATGTAGGTTACATATCGAGGAAATCCTCATTCCTGCTAACACTATAACATCTCACTATTATCGCTAATATTATAAATGTAAAAGTTTGTTTGGATGTTCGTTAGTCTGTCACGCAAAAACTATTAAACGGATTCTGGTGAAACTTGAAAGCTAGTATTGCTTATTATTATACTTCAAAATAAAATAGGCTATGTACAATAGAATAGAATATTATGAATGCGAAAGTAACTACTTCACGATTGCACGCCAAAACTAATCAACTGATTTAAATAAAATTTTGTACCGATATTAATTTAGGGCTTTTTACTTATACTTAAATAACATTTAAAGTTTGTTAACTTTATAAAAACTTACTATATAACTTTGTAAAAAAATGTGTGTAGGTATGGAATTCGTTGAATCCATTGTCAAAGATGAAAGCAGATAGGATATTATTCTGTAGTCCACGCGGACGGAGTCGCGGACAACAGCTAGTTAATTCATAGAATAAATAATCAATACAAAGTAAGATCAAATCTCAATGTACGAGAATCACACAGCCAAACATAACCTATATTATTCAAATTGTCTCAGCTAAATGGCACCCAAAATAAACTGCGTCGAGTTTAAAAATAATTCGCAATCAATATAAAACTCACCATTTTTAACCCTTTTATATTTCACTTTTTTAGGCATAATTATAATAGACACAACTTAAGAGACACCGAACAGCACTTTGACGTGAGAGAATACAAAATAATTTCTAACTACCCGCATTTTTTTTTATTGTTTAAGACAAAAGTTACTGAGGTATACAGCCACAGAGGAGTTTAATCTAAGCATACAGCCAAAATAGTATGTATAGCAAATTTTATTACTTAATTATCTGTGCATAGGTAGTAGTAAGATCCCATTAAAATACGCCTAACGTCAGTGTGGTGGACATATAGCAAATGTACCACCATACATATACAGGATGATTTTTGGTCGTCAACGTTCCCGAATCTCCTCATTATTACGATCATTTTTCACCGTGGAAGCATACCTGGGAAGTGTCTGGTTCCCCAGATATTAGGGTCCAAAGTTGAGTAAATATACTGCGTTTTTCTCCATAAATGCACAAAGACGCGCGTGGTAAGATTTTTTCACGATAAATAATTAATATCTGTCTATAAAAAAACTAACATAAACACTATAAATTTCGCCCGATGAGGTAATAAAAAAAATAATTTAAAAATTACATACATTGTTTCCCTGAATTGTTTTTGGCATAAACTTACTTTATTTGATGTATAGAGTACCTACCCTTCATTAAGGGTGGCAACGAAAAAACACCTGTATACAGGATGTAACAGAAAGAGTATGTTAAGCGAAAAGCTGTATAAATAGCCCACTATAGAGAACCTATTCCCAAAATTTGAGACTCGAAATCACATTTTCAATTTTCAAGATTGTATGAAAATTCCTAAGATATTTAAAAATTCTCCATACAATCGGGAAAAACAAACATGTGATTTCGGATCTCAAATTTTGTGGATAGGTTCTCTATAATGGGCTATTTACATAGCTTTTCGCTTAACATACCCTTTTTGTTACATCCTGTATACATTAGCCGCGTGGTGCCGGCAGAGTAGAGTTTGTACTACCCCTACCAAACCGTGGGTATCATACGAGACGATTAAGGGTTTCCGGGAGGTGGGCCTCCTGTGCTGACAACATTTGCTACGATCCTGACACACCTCTTTCGCTTCATCTACTTTCATGATATTCTTCATGCATGCTCGTCAGTTTAGGGTGCCTACTCTTGACCTGACCTTTCTCTAGAATTTCACCAATTTGATCGGTGTAGGTATATCATCCTGTATATACTACTTGTATATCAGATTTAATAAACGATTGCGGCGGTAGGCTCATTCTTTCACACTATTGCATAACCTCTATGGGTATAATACTAGGTATGTATGTACTTACCTATATGCAAAAAATATATATGTATGTAGGTACGTACTATTGGAATTAAGTTTTTTCCTGTACCGAAGTGCCCTAGGCTCTCGTTATGATAGTGGTATACATGGCAGAAACTCACCTTTCTTCGAGGACCTAGCCGACACGGCCCTGCCATCTTCTCCCGCATCCTCCACCACCACCGGCACCAACCTTCCATCTATCAGCTTCTCCTCCGCGTCATCAGCTCTCTCAATATTCTGGTTCGAAGCCATCTTTATTGGCTAGCTCAAAACAAAATGGCGGATCGTCACAAAATGGCCGACGGAAGTGTGGCGCATGCCGCGTCTCTATCTTGTCTCTGAGTCGGAAACAATATGGCGCATGCCAACGTCACGTCAATATGTCATGTTCCTGATTGGAATGTGTCAAAATTTTTGCTTGTATATGTGTATACTACATCATAGTATATCTAATCAGTCTTGGTTGTTGGCTGGCTTAGTATCTGAAACAATGAAAAGGTTCATAATTATTAAGTAATATAATGTCTTTAGTCTGAGGTTTTTCCGGAAGATGTCGCTAATGCCATATTGCAAATCATTTTTTTACTTTTAAATTGTTGTCAGAAAAGCTGAAACTTTTTACAATCTTTAACGCTATTAACTCGCAAGTTAAATCTTATATCCTCTTATGTTTATTTCTCTTTCCTGATCGGTTTGCATCTCTTTTAGAGTTAAACACCCCCTAATACATTTTCTTTTAACATGTTATTGTGTATGTGTGTACACTAAATAATAAGAATAAAATCTATCAGGCGCCTTAGACAAGGTAACAATATAATATCTCAGTCGAATCAATAGACGTTCGTTAACGATAAGTTTGCTATAACTTTGCTGCAGTTACACAAATTGACAGTGATTAGGTCATGCACTCAGCGACTGGCGTCATTCTTCAGAGAAACTGTTTGGTCAAACGCACCACATGTAACTAACTATGCCTAGCCTAATAGCCAATTACGGTATTTATATAATTACTTCGACAAATTAGCTGTCCTGTCCTCGGCCTGCACGAAACGGAAACTTCAATTACCTTAAATTAGTAAGTAGTAATTATGCAATCGAAAAATATCGAGTGTAAGGAAGCACTAACTAGTAACCATAGACAAGAAAACCTAGTCCCATCTAGGGACATGCATTCAACAAGTTTTGGGTCATGGAGTTTGGCAGTGACACTGCATAAGTGATGGCCCTTCCCCTTTAACGATCCTAACTAAAATTTTGACATGTCTTAGAATGAGCCAATAGAATAGAATAGAATATGTTTATTTGCTCTTGTATAGGGTACAGAAAAGGTGTCAAATAGTTAACAGGAAACATCCTATACAGCCATAAACATATGGCATGCAAATTAAAATTAAAATTAAGTGAAGACATTTTAGTTCACAGCACAATAATATAAAATTAATATCAGATGTCAAATCCACGAATAAATAAATTACGATTAAATACAAGTCACCGTCTAACACAAACAGGCACCACATGACCGAGCAAACATACATTTAAAAAGTGTCTTTACAGATATAAAACTCTTCGATCGAGTAAAAAGTCCTTAGAACAAGCCACCGAAACAACACAGTTTTAAATTTATTAATAGGCAGGTCTTTAATAAGACCTAGAGTGCGTTTCATCAAATACAGTAGTTCCTTTGGATGATGGCGCTAGTAGACACTATATATATATGTATATGACCAGTGACCACACTATCGGTATTACTGCCAACAAAAAATATTCCCGAAAACGGGCATTTTATGAGTCTTTTAGCGATTTTGCGTTCGTACTAAATTTCGTCTAAGAGTGATCTTCCGATTTCAGCAAACGTGTTGGAGAGACGAACCTCTATCGGTTCGATCGAGAAATTATATTACTTTGTCTAAGGCTAAGAAAACGGATTATGGTTTCCAAAAATGAACGATAACTGTAATTATCTTTAAGTCTAAGCCACCGAGCGTGTCGACCTTCGAAATCTATCCCACGCCCCCTATCGTGACCAATCGATATCTCTGTGGTAAATCGTAGCGAATATAATGAAGAATAATCACCTAGCTTAAAATTACCCCATTCTAAAAACACAGCGTGGTGACTATGGGTAAAACCCCCCTATGGCCTGCCCTGGGGGAGGCCTACGTCCAGCAGTGTACTGCAATAGGCTGAAGGAGAAGAAGAAAAAAAGCTGCTATAGTCTTTTTCACGTAAGAAGACACCTGACATAGGCGCCAGTATCTATGTCATTTGTACACTGTTGTATTCATTTTCATTTAGTTCCAGAAAAATCCGCAACTTTTCTTACATGAAAATGAACATACCTAGCTTATCGCCAGAAAGTATGCCCGAGTTCCTTACGACATGCACAGAGAAGACGCATCGGATGTATTCTAGTGAAGCCCCGCATCAGTACAGAAATTATTACAGGAACCAGCTACTTAGCAATAACAATCGGCCACTTATAAAAATTAAGATATTCATTGACCTCTAAAATCGTTTTGCCTCAGTATCAAAACGTCATTATCCACTGATATCTTGAGTCTGTCTCTGTTATCTTATCAACCTTATCAGTAATCACATACAAAATATAATGCAATACCTATTTGCGTAGTAATTACGAAAGTAATTAAAACAGTGTACCGAGAAATACGGAAAACCGTATCTTAGTTAATTAAATAAAATTATATTTAAATCACATTTTTTTCTTATGACTCCTCTACATACACAAAGGCCTAAAAGCATTTTTATATGTAGACGTTATGGTGTCTCACTGCTGGGCTATGGCCTCCCCCTTTTGAGTACTCTCGTCTCGGTTCTTTCCCAACTATGTATTAACAAAGGCAAGGAAAACTTTACTATTACGCTTATCTACAAAATTCGTATTACATAACAGCCAACAGAAAGCAATTTTCCATAGCAACATCGCATTGCTAAGTACTACCTGCTTCTGCAAGATAGATAATCAGACTACGGGTACGTCTCTATGGATAGACGGAGCATACCTGTGCTGATGCGCGGGGTTTCACTAGAACACATCAGCTGCATCTCCTTCAATGCATGTCGTAAGAGTCGACTATGGAACCCGGGCCTTCTCTCAGGCGATGACCTAGCAATCTGACTCTGCTTTGCTAAACGTGACTAGTTGCTCGTGATGAGTTATAGAGAGAGACTGCAGTTCTGGCTGCCCCATTTCTATTAAAACAGACGTGTGTACATATGTAACAACAAAACCGTTTCTCTTCTAGTTTCTACTTTATTGTCATGAAGTTAATGTATATTTCCGAAAATGGGCTTCGGACCTTAGCTTCATTATAACAAATTACCACGTCTTATACTGTGTATCTAACTATGTATGAAGCGGTGATGGTCCAGTGTTAAAGACGTGCACCTTCCAAGCGGGAGGCGTAAGTTCGATCCCAGTCACGGGTCTGTACCAATGAATTTATTTCATGTACAGATTTTAATGTTGCAAAATTGTCACTTCGTGCCTCTGATAGCACGTAAAACCGTTGGTCCTGCGCCTGATCTCTCTCCGGTCGTGTCGGCTTTCCGTCCCATCGGACTATTAGAGTAACGGAGTAGAGAGTGCATCTGTGTTTGCGCACACACTTGTGCACTATAATATCTCCTGCGTACCTGGCCAATCTCCGTAGAGATTAGTCGCCTTAGCCGAAATACGGTCGGAGATCATCATCATCATAACAAATTACCACGTCTTATACTGTGTATCTAACTATGTAAATAAAATGTAAGAAATCATCGTATGTATCTATCTACGATAAATAATCACGAATTTTAGCAAGCATACTAAACATAACATTAAAAACCCGAAATACTAAAAACTCATGTGAAAAGACCTGAGCGAGCAGCCTCGTACATGCCCATTATTTACCTTGTTCACCTATATACAGCTACCTATATTCATCTATATATGTATAGCTCTCGACGAGCAGTATAGAAGAGAACATAATTTTTTTTCAAAATTACCCCTGTGTGCAAATGTAACCGGCCCCCTAATTACCTAACTAGCAAAAGCAAAGCGATAGCGAAAATTGTACAATAATCGCAGATTGCTTGTCAAATTCGTATTACGTAAAATGAATTTCAAAGGAACTTTGACATTTCAAGGCGAATATGCTACGAAGGCCGATATGCTACGATAGTAAAGCGTCGATTCTCTTCACCATACTTTAGCAGCGAATGACCTACTGAGACCATATAAGGACAGTTGTAATAAAAATTAAAGATTTTATTACAACACGTACCAGACCATATTGTAACTGCAAATTGTAACGGTTTCTGTATAAGGAAGTTAGCCAAATTGATATTTATTTTACGGCAGTTGCGGCTCGTAAACAAGCAACACAATCTGTTACAAAAACATCTTAAAGATAAAAAAAACCGGCCAAGTGCGAGTCGGACTCGCGCACCGAGGGTTCCGTACAAACCTGCAAGGTTTACAAAGTTCGTTCATTACGACAATCGAGTCATAACTATGGTATTTTTATTGCAAAATGAAATTCATAACATTACAATGGGGAAAGATGGAGGAGCATAAATTTAAGACAAAGATCTCTTTAATTATAAGTATAACACTTTAAGCAGTTAGGACGCATTTAGATTATACAGCTACATTCACCAAAACATCGGGATTGAATGACGATGAGTGAGGTCGTCTTTGCCGTTTGAAAAATGTTGCCCTCCCCATACATAGTATAATAACTCGCGGTCATTGCTGTAACTACAATTATGTTTACAATCACAATTTTTTTGGTGGTATAACTACTTAAAATTTTAAGCTTTTCGGAATTTTTCTGTTACCTGTGCTGTAAGCTATTGCTTCTTACCAAATTTCGAGATTCTATGTCAACGGGAAGTGGTCTTTAGGTTTTAATTCCCTTGCGTGTAGTTGCGAGTTTCAGAATATGCGGTATCAATGGTTGTACTTTTGCGTTTTGCGTTTTTGCGTTGACTTATAATTTTTTTTTTTCACGGGTTAAAGGCAATTAGATCGAAGTATTTGATATGAATTTCAACTTGATAGCTCTACGCGTTCATGAGGAAAAAAGTAATAAGTTTATATTTATTAAAAAATATATATTTTGTAATGTAACTAAAAATTTAAGGTTTTCGGAATTTTTCCTTTATGTGTGCTATAAAACGTTGCTTCATGCCAAATTTCAAGATTCTAGGTCGACTGGAAGTACCCTTTAGGTTTTGATTCCCTTGCGAGTACTTGCGAGTTTCAAAATATGCAGCTTAAATTGCTGTTTCTTTTGATTGCGTTGACATAGAAGTTTGATTTTTCTGCAGCTTAAAGGTATTATAGACCTGAGTATTTGGTATGAATTTCAATTTAATACCTTTACGCGTTTATGAGGAAATGGGTAGTAAGTTTAAAATTATTAAAAAAATATATATTATGTGATGTAACTAAAAATTTATGGTTTTCGTAATTTTTCCTTTATCTATGCTATAAGACGTTGCTTCGTACCAAATTTCAAGATTCTGAGTTCACGGGAAGCACCCTGTAGGTTTTGATTCCCTTGCAAGTGTCGAAAATTTGCGGCATAAACGGCTGTATCTTTTGATTGCGTTGGCTTAGAAGTTTGATTTTTTCACAGCTTCAAGGGACAGTAGACCTGAGTAATTGATATAAATTTCAGCTTCATACCTCCACGCGTTCCTGAGAAAAAGGGTCTTGACAGACGGACGGACGGACAGACGGACAACAAAGTGATCCTATAAGGGTTCCGTTTTTTCCTTTTGAGGTACGGAACCCTAAAAAACATACATACACCGCTGTGTTCCCAAAGTGGAGTAGTAACTACAGGATCATGAAGGAGAAACTAAAGCTACGTTTAACATAGCTGGTTCAGCTCTAGTAGCATGACCTGCGAAACACGGTATGTTAACCGATTTATCGACATTTAGCCAGTCAAAATACGATAGATATTGCCGCCATGTTGAATTTTGTACAGAGATGATATGATATCCACGATGCGTGGTCATGCTAGGGGGGGCAGATGTAAAAGATTTGTGACAAATTGCTAGCTCGTCTCCTGAGAGAACGCCCCTGAGTTCCTTAGTCGACTCTTAGGACATGCACGGAAGGGGATGCAGCTGATGTATTCTAGTGAAGCCTCGCATCAGTACAGGATTTAAATTTAAAGATACGTAGATAGAAAGTAGAACGTTTATTAAAGTACTAGTGGACGCCCGCGACTCCGTCCGCGTGGACTACAGAAAAAAAAAACAAAATATCGAAATTATCCGGGATAAAAACATTTTCCCGGAATAAAAAGTTGCCTATATGTTATGTGGGGCCTGTCACAATAAATTCCTGAAAACTGCATCGAAATCGGTTCAGCCGTTTCTGAGATTAGCGTGCACAAACGCACAGACAAACCGACAAACAGACAAAAATTCCAAAAATCATTGTTTTGAGTTCTATTGCGTTGATAAAGGTATTCTATAATATTTTTCTTAGATATCTTCCATGTACAGACAGCGATACCTAAGGAGATAATAAAATTTAAATGAATGCTTTTAACGTCTGTCTGTGTCGTAATTCTTTTACTGTCGGTGCTATTAATTTGATTATTAAAAGTATAATGCGTGATGTGATCACCATTTTGCGGATGGGTCATTTAAGTTGACAAGTGAAATCAAATTGGTCGTGCTGCATTTAAGACATTCGACATCAGACACCCTGTGCTGATGCGAATCTTCAATGAAATACATCAGCAACTCTTTCCGTGCTTGTCGATTAAGAATACATAAATCATATAATCACGCCTTTATCCCTTGCGGGGTAGGCAGAGCACCAAGGGCCGATAGAACCACATGGTGCCACTTCTGACCAATTTTGAGGGTATAGTTGAGATGTACATATTCGGTTAGTAGTGAGAGGTGGTCAGCCCATCGCCTACAAAACACCAAGACCCTCTGGTCCCTCTACTGACTTGTACAGTATGCCCGGAAAGAGAAGCAGCTGTAGTATTATACGTTTTTTTTCACTCCCAGAGCAGCATAGAAGAGTCGATTAAGAAACTCAAGTAAATTCTTTCTGGAGATGAGATTGTCATTAATCTTTTAATTCTGTCCACTAAACGTGGCTGTAGTATCTCCTTCGTGAGGCTGCAGTTCTGGCTACCCCATTTAGGGAACACCCATATGTATGTAAAACTTAGTAAACAAAATCTGTTCTCCTCAAACAACAAACACAATCATACATTTACAGAGAAATTCGCCGTAAATTAAAGTAACGTCGGCCAAGTGATTCAAGTCATGGAGAAGAAATAAAAGAGGAGTAGCGGCTAAGTATATTTTCATACAAAAATAGTGTGCCGCTGAGCGGGGGTGAAGTATGGGACGAATGGGAGCATTGAACACTGTAGGCCTGCCCATTTACATAGAAACCACCTGGTAGTGACTAGTCAAACTACTTGCTCATTATCAATATGGTTCAAGATTGTCTTACTAGTGCAATTACTCATCGCTAGATGGCAATTTTATACTACGTTCTAGTAAAAAAAGTACCCTGATAAAAGCGCTAGTGTCTTTGTAATTTTAATACGGTTACATTTCGGAGCCTTGTGCTCCGAAATCGTGTGGTTACAGCCACTGCGTTACACTGGCGCTGAAGCTCCGCCCCTATCGTGACAATATGGCCTCACGATTGCCACACGACTCAGTTCATAGTCCCACCTCCTCTTTTATACCTTCTTCATGGATTCAAGTACAGTCACTGAGCTTGATGAAAATATTTACGGCCCCCTAAATAGCAAAAGAAATAAATGCGATAGCGTGAATTTTACAAAATTCGCTGATTGCTTGTCCAATTCATATTTTGAAACAGAATATATCTCAAAGGAATTTGACAATTCAACGCGAATATTGTACAATTTTCGTTATCGCATTGCTACTGCTTAGCATGTGCAAGATACGTAATCAGCCTGGAGCCCTATTAATAAGGCTCTTGGCCGTTTTTTTTTACGTTATAGCATTAAGTATAACGTAAGTAAGTACAAAAACAGAGATCATATACATACAGTATACACGTCGTAAAATATCAAGGTTGACGCCCCGCGTGCTTACCTAGATATCTCCTAAGAAATATGTGTGAATTGTCTTATTTATGTACTGTGTGTAATGTGTCTATACTTATGTCGTTCATTGCTCATGAAAATTAACGTGTCGTGAGTAAACAATCATCATTTTCATAATGATTTCATCTTCCTGATATCACATAATTTATGGGTTCAACGCTATATGGTTTCTTTCGAAACTCATAAAGTATTAATTTGGCGATTGTTTTAGATACCGCTGCAGCAACAGCTGCTGTCGGCCTGACGCTAACCCTCGTCGGGTATAACTAACTAATGCCTTGATCACACGTACCGAGTAAACGGGCGAGACAGTAAAATGATTCTTGGCCGAGACAGTGACGTGGGCGAGTAACTCACTCGGCCTAGTAAATAGAACAGGGTCCGGGTTACTGTCTTGCCACTCTGGCCGGCCGAGCACTCGCCAAAGTGTTCAGACGAACCGAGCACTCCGAGTCGCCGAGTCACAGATATGATAATGGCCGAGTTCACTGTCTCGTCCGTTTACTCGGTACGTGTGATCAAGGCATAAGTGACAATATAAGAATATGGAAAAAAAAAGCGGGCATGAAATAAATTGAGTGATAGAGGACCGTGACTGGAATCGAACCCACGCCTTTCGACTGAAAGGCGCACGCCTTAACCATTATACTATTGCCGCACTAATTAATAAAGTGGACAACAAAACGATATTTGTAAATATTTTCATCAAGCCCAGTGACGGTATGATGAATCACTTGGCCCACTTTATTTTAATTTACGGCAAATTTATCTGTAAATGTTATTGTACGCCTTTGTTGTTTGTGGAAAACTGCTCATTTTTTTACTAGTTACAAATACTGATATGTACTGCTTTGTGTAAAATATTTAATTAATAACCTGTACATATAGATGTGTGGTTTCATTAGAATACATCAGCTGTATCTCCCATAAAAAACTGCAGGATTACCAAGGAGAACCTGCAGCTGCTAGCTTTTCACCTGCGTTCCTTAACCAACTCTTAATACTACATGCACGGAAGAAGATGCAGCTGATGTATTCTAGTCAAGCCCCGCATCAGGACAGAACATTCCTGGATAATTTCTTTTTGTTTAGTGTACAATAAAGATAATTCCATAGAACACTCTGTTAAATATCTGTGGGGTAAGCACGAACCTTTTTACGCGGCGTAACGCTAGCGACTCGCTAGCAAAATCTATGCGATTTGACAGTTGGAGAAAAGCGTTACGGACTATCGAGAGATTCGTGCTTACCCCTCTGTACTGTTTTCAACACACAATAAAGATTAGTAACATCAAGGTTGGACAGTTATTTAGTTGTTTGCATTACCAACTAGTGGACGCCCGCGTCTTCGTCCGCGTGGACTACATGTCGACATGACAATGTCGAAATTATTCGGGACTAAAACTTTTTCCCTGGATAATAAGTAGCCTATATGTTAAGTGGGACCTGTCACAATATATTTCTGAAAACTGCATCGAAATCGGTCCAGCCGTTTCCGAGATTAGCGTGCACAAACATCGATCCGTTAATGTAGCCAACACTTTTGATGTTGAACCATATTAGAGCTGGTATGATCAATTCAGAATTTCAGACTGACACTAAAACCTAAATGTAAAATTAGTCCTAACTGCCCTTATCTCTCAGCCATGTCTGTCTTTAGGGGCCATCCATATATTACGTCACAGATTAAGGGGGAGGGAGAGGGTCGTCAAACTGTGACATGGGGGTGGAAGGGGTCCAAAATTTCGTTACGTCACATTTTCACAAATGTGACCAGCAAAAAGGGAGGGCAAAAATCAAATTTCAAAAATCAAATTCGCGTGACCTAATTTATGGCTGACCCCTTATGTCAAATAGGGTCAACAACCATACTTAAGTTATGGTAGTATGTACTCACTACTGGCAAATATTTGCATCCTAAAAATTTTCAATGAACCAACATTGCAGTTTGCTAAACATGGTTGATCTCCTTTATTATTTATCTATTTATTATTCTTTATACAATACAAAAACTTAAAATTGATACAATATACCACAAAACTGCTTGCGCTGTTAAGATACTGTCATTCTGGCTGCACCAGCTATCTAGCTAGCTAGTGTGTCTGTAACATTGCAGCACCCATATGATGAATTTGGCGAGAGCGAGATGTCTCACATTTATGCGACAAATCTACAGAGTTAAGTAATAACTAGACAAGGCAAGTGTTTCAACTTGGTGTGTAAAAAGGGATTGCAAACCACTTCTATCAGCCCTAATTCATTCAGTCCAGGCTCGAGAACTAGTGTCTATTCTAATTATAAAATTAATAATAAAGAAAATGGAAAAAATTCTTCACCCGAGTGGGAATCGAACCCACGACCACTGCAAACCGTGCGAGCCGCTATAACCACTAAGTCACCGGGTCATTCTATTCTAATTCTTAAGTCTATTTTTTACATGTAAAGTACATACACTTAGTTTGTCTAGTTATTGCTTAGCTCTGTGAATTTGATGTTTAAAAGTGAGACAATCTGCTCTCACCAAATTCATCATACGGGTGCAGAACAGATAGTCTTTTCACATTAAAACTGTAAATCTACTAATTTTACAGTAAAATTAGTAGGTTAAATAATAGTTTGATAGTTTTAATTAATGAAATATGGTCGTTTCTGACCGTCACACTTACACATATACTTAAATTTACGCATGCCTGTCCTTCTCCATTCTTAGCATAAATGGCCAAGGCAGAAAGGGACAGGTAGAACTACATACATACATAACCTCACGCCTATATCCCATAGGGGTAGGCAGAGACTACAGATCTCCATTTAGTACGTTCCAAACATACCTCTTTCGCCTCATCCACATTCATTAACATCTTCATACAAGCTCGCCGGTTTCGGGTGCTTTTGACTAGTCCTTTTTTTAGCACATCCCCAATTTGGTCTATGTAGGTTCGTTTAGGGCGACCTCTCCCAGCATTGCCATTCACTTCTGCCATATATATCTCTTTCGTTAATCGTCTTCCATCCATCCTTTCCACATGTCATGTCCAAACAGGTAGGACTAATTTTAGGTGTATGTAAGTGTGACAGTCAGAATCGGCCATATAAACTCAATTTCGCATATTATGTACTTATAACCTTGGCTTCATAGTTTATTTCATCACATGACACAATAGGTAACATTGTGATAGATACAGACTTGAAAAACTAGAATTTTCCAGATTAGCACGCAACCTACATGTTTGCAAACATAGTCTACAATTTAAAAGAGTTAGAATATATTATCATTGCCACTTTATAGGTGGTTGTGTGAGGGATATGCGTGTACTGGGAGTTAGCAATGAGATGACGGATAATAGGGATGAATGGAAGAAAAGTACATATTGCGTCAACCCCAAATAAATGGGAACAGGGCAGGAAAATGATGATGACTTTATAGGTGGACTTTGTTTTAATAATAATAATATTAAGCCTGTATAATACTGTTCTTTTAGCAATAAAGTCTTCTTACAAGATGTTGAACTAGATTGGGCCAGTAATAAATAATTATGACCTAGGGGCCCTAACTTTGCACCATGATCTCTGCCAACAGAAAATGAATCTGTCAAGAGGTACAGTTATCAAAGTTGAAGAAATTGGTGTAGTTGGTAGTGGCCCGACCTGCGACACCATAGGTCCTGGGTTCGAATCCCGGTAGGTGCAAACATTGATGTTTGTTTCCGAGTCATGGATGTTTATATACTTATCTATGTATTTATATACCGTTGCTTAGTACCCACGACACAAGACCTTAGGGATCTTAGTATGGGACTAGGTCAATGTGTTGTGAAGTGTGTGTGTGTGTGTGTGTGTGATAACTTTTGACCCTGGAAAATATATACTTGATCTTGGAAAATATTGCCATATAGCATTCTATTGTAGTTTAGTGTTTTATTTTATGGGCATAATTGCTTGAAGTAGGTTATTTAGATGCAAACTAACAATATACTCTTTGTGTGGGCACAAGAGAACCCTTGTTTATAAACTTATCTAGTACACTTCTAAACCAACGTTTGTATATAAAAAGCAATTATACTAGAAAGATAACGCTTTTACGAGATAAACTATAGATAGGACATTTCCATTGCGGAAAAATTTAGGTTATTTTTTATAATTCAATATGAGATCGAAAAAATATAATAAATCTATATTGCACTATAATAGGTACATGAATCTGTTTTTATATTAGTAATATAACTAAAAATATCCCACGATTTTACGTTATTAATAAAATGCAGTGTGTAACGAAATAAAAGCATAAATAACTTACGGTCAGTTACAGTTATGCACGAAAAAACGCAATGTCAACACAGTCTATTATCCAGGATCAAATAGCACTGCAGTCACAAAACAATGCGCACAAATAGAAAATCACTAATTATCACAAATAAGTCTCGAATCAGCAATAAAACAATGGACAATTCCACGAGAATGTGAAAAAACAACCAGCACCCATCATGGTATAAATCACAATGAAATGAATGAATGAAAATTTTTAATGAATGCCTGCGCGTATGCGTGACATTTAAAATGTCAAAACATTTCATTCATGTCATGAAGTCGTTCACCTCATAGGGATGTCCTAGCTTTCTTTACATTTCGGCCGTTGTCAAATAACGGATTTTTGGATACGGAATTAAAAACCTACTACAACTCTACCTTTACATTTTGGTATTTACATAATTGATATTTATAGTACAAAACAGTTATAGGTACCACAGATATGGCACTAATTATACAACTTGTACCTATTAAACTTATTTTTCTCTTTGTTTCATTTATCAAAGTAAGTACCTAACTAATGTACTATTTACAACTTAGAGAAATCATGAGTGTGATTAAATGTAGAGTAATTAAGAAAATATTATGTGTTGTGTAGGGATAGAACACTGTTTTATGATAATAAATAACGCAATGAATTTTTCGCTACCTGTAGGACGATTCTTTTACAAGCGGCGCCCAAAACGAGAGGTATAGGTATACTAAACGCGGTATCTCAGGAGGTGGACTTGTGTACTTGTTCACTGGCAGAATTCTCACGGACGATTATAACGTATTTATCTAGATAACATAATGTAATAAATAATTACTAGTTGTCTATGAGTTATATTATTTTTTGTTATTTATTTTACTTTGTAATATTATTGTTAAATATTGTTATATGTTTATTATAATAATTGTATATTCTTATTCTTTATTGTACACAAAACATAACAATAAGTACAAAGAAATTCACAAAAGGAATGCATATAAATTGTTAAATATTGTTGTTGTTTTATTGTATTATTTATATGTTGCAATTCATGGTATATTGGTGTACACTGTTATGCTGTGAAATTACTATTCTAATAAATAAATAATAAATAAAAACACGTACCCACGTAACCTTATAATAAATATAAAGCGGATCTCGCATTTACATACATAATAAAGTGTAATTTGGCTAACACAGTGCAAAATTCCTAAACTTTAAATATACCTTAACAATACGTCTTTTTCTCATCATCATTTTTAGCCATGGCAAGTCCGCTGTTGACCATAGGCCTCTCCCAACCTACACTCTGACCAATCGGAAGAGGTCTGCATCCAGTCGATACCTACCCGCAACCTTGGCTAGGTCATCCGTCTATCTCATGTCCAAGGTAAAATGTTTCTGATTAATTCTAAATAAGTACCTTACTAATAAAAAAATACTTAACTTATAAAAAATATATTTAGGTTGGTACCTTATTAATTTGTTATAATATGTACTACTAAATTGACGTGTAGTCGCATAAAAGAACCAGAGGTAGTCAGTAATGTTAGCGTAACAACTAAAATTACATGCAATTGGTTCTTATCTAACATCAGAACATGCATATTTTGATTCAAGTACCGCGAGGTCATGGGTTCAATTCCTGCCTAAGTCGTATTTTTTGCGTTTTCTGAATAATATATAAATTAAATTTAGAAACAGTTGCACTCTGTACTGTGCTATAAATTCTAACAAACAAATTTATCTAGTTACCGCTTTAAAAATAATAATAGGAATAATATCACTTCATATTATATTTTTATATTTATTTTTATATTATAAATATTATATATATATTATTATTCTAAGAATAATAAGTGAAAAGCCGGACTGCCCAATATTGACACACTGGACGCATACTCACATGCATGTGGTAGGTGCAGTACCGGGCAAATACTTAAATTAATCTATTATTATTATTATTATTCTTATGTTTACTAACCTAGTCACTTAAGTTTTTCTCGCATACCTACTAACTCAATTATGGACTCTGTCTGAAATAAATAGTTTTTATTTTATTTTTTTATTTATTTTATAAACGCGAAAGTTTGTAAGTATGGATAGATGGATGTTTGTTACTCTTTCACGTAAAAACGGCTGCAGCCGATTTTAATAAAATTTGGTATGAAGTTAGCTAACACCCTGGATTAACACATAGGCTACTTTTTATCCCGGGAAAATATTTTTATCCCGGATAATTTCGACATATTGTTTTTTCTGCAGTCCACACGGACGAAGTCGCGGGCGTCCACTAAGTAGTTGTAAAATAAAATCGTCCGTCCCGCTGTCTATCTGTCCCTATGTATGCTTAGATCTTTAAAACTACGGAACGGATTTGAATGCGGTTTCTTTTAATAGAAAATTACTGTGGATACAATGATTCAAAAGTGATTCAAGTTTATATATGTATACATATGCAGTAGTTGTACAACTAGGGACCCGTCCTAGCTTCTCACGGGTGTAATGCCCTTTCACGCGGACGAAGTCGCGGTTCGAAAACTATTCCATATTCGACACGTATGAACTTAGGCAGTAAACGAGAAATTTTTATTTGCTAATAAAACCATGTTAGGCTTTAATGTTTATAAACATTGCCGATACGCTGAACCCTGCAAATACAACTCGTACCTTCTATTGTTTCTATCAATCAGTCATCATTAGGCACGTTAGTCATAATTGCTATGCACGCACGAATAAATGGGCGTCCAAAAATTTGTCGCCATTATAATAATCATCAAATTCGCCGACGTGATGTCGATTTCAACTTTAAAACCGAACGATTTGGGTTTCGGAATATCCCCAGATTATTTGGAAGAGCGCGTCATTGTCGAGCCAGAAATGGATTTGCGGCAGAAATTTTTGCGGAACAAAGAAAGCAATCGCAAGGAGAAAGAGAAAATACAAGTGTTAGACAAAACAATTCAAAATACAACGGTTTATCAAGATGGAATAGCGCATGGTCTTATTAGTAAAAGAAATCCTAACGGACAAAAGATAATGGATATAGAAAATGAGTTTATAGATATAGTCATGATGGATAAAGTAAAATATATTTATAAGAGAGATGAATACTGGAGGACGTGGCGAGAAGTTAACTTTAATGGAAACAAAACAATAGTTTGTTATAGATGCCAGAACTCTAACTCAAACTGTTCAGGATCTTGGGTACGCTTTCCTTTTACATATTTTATAACAAAAAGAACTAACTCGTATTTTATGTAGGTATGTGCAATTGAGCGCTAGGTAAGTACAGGTTTACGTCAATAACTGTGCTACTCTATGGTTAAAATATATGCGTTTTTTAACGTGGTAGTGATGTGACTTTGTAACATAATTTTTAAATGTTAAACGCAATCTTATGCAATTTATTTCCAGGTCATCGAAGAAGACACGCCACCCTGCCCCTACGAATTATTCTCCGTGATCGACAAAGACCATTTATGTGTAGCTAATTACAGTCAATATAAAACCATTAACAATTTATGTCCTCAAATAATCAAATTCAATGATTTATCGGCAAAATGCAATAACCCGATTGAAACTTCGTGGCAAGTCAATCCGAATTATGATATCAAACAGGATCGAGATGGGTATATTTGTAAAAGGAATGAGATTTGCGAATTTTCCACTTCATACTGGGTGAGTATCTGTTCTAAAATTATAACATGAAGAATCATAGTTTTCAATGAGCACATGAGTTCCATTCAACCCTTTTTTTCTTTGGCACCAGCACCTTTTTAGCCAGATTCTACACCTTAGATCTTATATCATCTCCTATTATGCTTCCCTGGTTGGGTTCACACAAGTTTCTGTTCTTCACTTTTTTGGACAGGACATGGTATAAATAAGGGAAAATTCACGAGTGACCTATGTAGGTATATAAGGTCTTTTCAAAATTAGTGATTATCTTTTGACACGACACTAGGTAGGTAAAAAGGAACAACTTTTACTATGGGACCTACTCCGAAATAGTGAAAAAAAAATCAGCTGTTCCCTACATTTCAGTGCAGTAATTATTCGAGATTGTATGGAACAGCAGATTTTTTTTTCACTATTTCGGAGTTGCCATAGTGAAAATTATTTCTTTTTACCAACCCAGTTTCGTGTCAAAAGATAATCACTAATTTTGAAAAGACCTTACATAACTTGCTCTGTTTTAGTTACTTACTGTTTTAGTTTTTTTATTTATTTCAATTTACTTAGTTGGGTGGATAATATATTTATTTATTTACCTTCTTATTTTTTTATGTTAGTTTTATTGTGATGTTTTCTACAGTTCCTACCCATGTCAATTCTAGCTACAAATGTAACGATTTCTAGAAAAAGAGAAGTAGACATAGGCAAATAACGAGACAACAGTAAATAGATTATACACCTTCACAAATGGGGATAAACAGGAAAAAGAGAACCCTGAAATTGTTCTCCATTTTTCAGATCTACTCCGGCTTGGTCGTTTTCCGAATTATTGATACGACCCAAAAGGTCTTATATTCTCGCGTGATGGCTGACCATAACTACGCTTGTATAAATGATTGTGGTATTATTGACATATATTCCAAGAAACCAATCATTAGTTATTTGCCTTTAGAGGTCAATTTACTTGCCTATGATCATGGTGATGGTTTAGATAATGATCATTATCAAAATGATGCAGATAATGATGATTCTGTTTAGAAATAATAGTATAAAGTAAATAGTGTAAAAAAAAATATGAAATCAATTTCTAGTCTTAGGTCAACTTAGCATAAGTTTTTATACATTTTTAAATTTGTACCTTTCACAGCGAGCTTTATTGAAAGTTAATTAAACGTAATATTTTGATTCTTAGTTTTTTATTGTACCTAGGCTATTTTTCTAGATTTCAGGGTAACCATTTTTATACAGAGTGATCATTACATTTTTGATGTAACTAGGTAGTAGTAACCTGCTGTAATCATCATCTTCTGTCATATTTATATATCATATTTATTTGGGGTCACCGCAATTTGTATTTTTCTTCCAATTATTCCCATAAGCTGCTACCTTATTACTCACTCCCAGGACACCATTATCTCTTCACTTACTCACGCACCATCTGAGGTAGGATGGACGAGGAAAAGGTTTGATGGACTAGCATTCTAAAGCTTAATTAATACAGCCTGCACCGCCGCTATGGAGCCGTTTTGTACCTCAAAACGCCAATAATCAATAGCGTGACGTAGGCTTATGTCAACCTTGTGATTATCATTTCATCTCGAGAATTTCACACCCTACATGGCACGCATTTTGTAAGTTGCACTTAGAAAATAAAATGAGGTAAGTAAATATCATTAATAAATAATGTTAATTTATTATAAAAGAAGTTATAAATTAACTAAAGGAAACTATGGCCGAGTGAAAATTTATATCTCCAGTGTTGGATTGCTGATCCATAGTATTTGTGGGATATCAAATTAAAGAGTCTTGTACAAATATATAGTCTATTCATTTTCTGCATTATAGACTTATCCACTAACTTATTCCTATATCGCAGTCGGGCAGAGACTGAGGGGTCAGTCGGTATCCTATTGCATTACTAGATACTAGTCCAATTTTGCTTAGCTTACCTCGACCCCACATCCAGAATCGATTAGCCATTTATTTCAAACTAAAACCTGTTCTAACACCGTATACAAAATTATTTTAATTACAGATATACCACAAAGACATCGTCTTTAGAATAGTTAATTCAGAAAACAAAATAATTTACTCACGATTAATGAAAAGCAATAAGAAAAACTACGCATGCCTAAATGACTGTGGTGCTATTGATGAAAAAACAAAAAACGTTATTCCAGTAAAGATAAACACCATACAGAATATTCTAAGTAAGAAACGTAAGAGAAAACGAGACAGAAAAAGAGACATCAACATAAGACCTAGCAAAACGATTGCTGAAGACATTAAAAAACAAATTAACATTAGAGAGTTTAACACTAGAGGAAATAACTATATTAGAGGAACTAATATTAGATATATTAACGAAAATGCAATAGAAGATAATATGATAGATGAACATTTTAGAGAGAAAGAGAAAGCTCCGTGCGATTCCTGTAGCCTCGTCAATTATAGACATTTGAAGGATTACGAGGATGAAAATACAGGACATGATAATGATTCTATATAAAGATTTAACAAAAAAAAGAAGCCCCCGAAGCTTATCCATAATAAATAATATAATCGACTTTAAAAAGACAAACCCGTTAGCACTACCAAGAAAAAACGATGGTTATTGGAATACGTTTTCTACAATGTTACAGTTTGTTACAATTACATCACTAGTTTGTAAATACTTTAGGCTGGGTATCCAACTCAAGCCAATATTTTTTTCAAAAGACGAGCAAAAGATTATGAATGAGTAGAATGGTGATTGAATGAATGAAAAATGAAATTTTGTGTGCATTTTAAAGTTGTTTTTTTTTATTGTAAAAATGGGCTTATAATTATTTAGAGAGTAAGTATATTCTTCGCTTATAATCCACGTAGGTATCCACGAAACAAGAGGTTGGGCAAGAGTGTGACACACTTTTCACTAGTTAGAGTACCAGTCCCACGTGGTAAGGAGTGAGCCTACCGACGCTTTTCTTTCCTTCTCTTTTTGGTAGGTATTTCACTATTTAAATATCAGCTCAAGGAATATACTTACTCTGTATCAGCTGCATCTCCTTCCATACCCGTCGTAAGAGTCGACTACGGAACTCAGGGGATTTTCACAGGCAAATGGGCTAGCAAACTACCTAGTTACTGATCGATCTTTGACATCTGACATAATGGTAAACGTGGCTATATAAGGTTTCGTACTCAACTTGGAATGACGATAGGATCCCCTTCCTAGAGTGCGTTTCACCCAGTTCACCTTATAGCTCCGCCCAGTGCCGTAAATAGGGCGGTGCCACCGGTGCCCAGGCACAGTGCGTAGACTCTGGGGGGCGCAAGAATGGTCACTTGGCCAGACCAGGCAGGACTAAATAGAGCGCAGTTATAGACGCTCGCACAGGGCGTAGAAAAGGCAATTTACTGCTCTGGTTCCGCCCCCTGATTACGTAAAAGCAAAGCCGAAGCAAAGCGATAGCGAAAATTGTACAATATTCGCATTGAAATGTCAAAGTTCCTTTGAAATTCATTTTATGTAATACGAATTTGACAAGCAATCAGTGATTTTTGTACAATTTTCGCTATCGCTTTGCTTTTGCTAGTTAGGTAATAATAAGGGGCCGATGGATGATGGCGCTGGTTACTATGTATATGACCACATTTTCTGTTTCACTGCGTAACAAAAATGTTAGTTCCGAAATAGGAATATGGGACGGACTCTATAGTATTTCCTGTCTGGAGTCCGGCATTAGTCTCCGGTAAATCAGCCGGTCCGGCGGCGTAGTGGGCACCTGGCCTAAACCAGAAAGCGTGACTTCATGTTAGGTGAAACGCATTGTTGAATTTCACATTCAATCATTTTACCAACACATAAATAAACAAGTCAAATATATAGGTAGTAAATATTTATCTTTATTTTGACCCGACTACAATAGTAGGTAGGCATATTACATAACGTAACTTCACTATGGGTGCGCCCACCACCGGGCCCTACACCCTCCACTGACCCTCGGATCTGATAACTCATAATTGCGACAACAGGCACTTGCACTAACTACAATCGCCATGAGAAACCAGACCCGAATGTGTGAACTTCCGAATTGTAACGCCTAATACAATTTCATTTATAACGTAACTTATTTATACCTACAGGATGTTTTTTTTAATCGTCAACGTTTCTGACTACTGCACATTCTCCTCATCATCACAAACGTTTTTCTCCATGGAAGCATAGGTACCTGGGACGTGTCTTGTTTCCAAGATTGTGTCCAAAATTGGGTATCAGAGGGGTAAGCACGAACCTCTCGATAGTCCGTAACGCTATCGACAAACTGTCAAATCACATAGATTTTGCTAGCGTTACGCCGCGTAAAAAGGTTCGTGCTTACCCCACAGATAACATTTTTACAGAAATGCACAATGCACATAGACGCAATCAGATCAAGAAATTAAGGTAGATCTGTCACGGCATGGTCACGGCCTTTGCCAAAAGTGAAGCTGAAATCTCTACAAAATTACAAAATTGTGTACGTACAGGCACTCACGCACACTAAAGCAAAAAACTAATACAAAATTGGATCAGTTCGCGTCCGTCGCCGCATAGAAAACATTTATTAAAAATGCCGTCTTGTGCAGTTAAATGGTGCAAAAACTACACAAAATTGAATAATAAGTCTCGAGGAATTACGTTTCACAATCAATATTATCAAATTATCACATTTTTGTGTTTTATTTTATTGTAATAAAATTTGAAGTTTTAAATGTCAATGTCATCTTCTGTCTCTGACATAGAGTAAATGTGTTGCCAGATCAGTTTTTGAAATTGCCTAAATTATCATTAAATAAATTGTATTTTAATATAAGCTCAGTGGTAAGAGCGCTGGCACGGAATGCAGAGGTCGTGGGTTCGATTCCCACCCGGGTGAGGAATTTTTTCCATTTCTTTATTAATAATTTTATAAAATACATATAAATTTAAGTAGAACAGCCGAAACGTGTAATAATAAAACCGCGGGAAATTTTGTACAACATAAAATATGTTAGTATGTATTTTCAATGTTTTAGGTTTCCGAAAAATATATTTGTAAGGGAGCAATGGATAGATGCAATAAGACTGGGTCGAAATGAGACACAATGGCAACCATCCCCATATGATGTGGTCTGTTCAGATCATTTTGACGAAAGTGATCTGTACATTACAAATCGCGGTTTACGCCGAATAACCAGAACAGGTTTACCAACAAAGGTGTTCATTAAAAATATATATTTTGCAGAGTCAGTAAGTTCATAAAAGAACTTTTTTTTTCAACTTCATAAATTTTTAGTTTTATTAAGTAGCCAACATAAAAGTTTCAAGGCATTATGTGGTAGCGCCAGATATAGGTATCTAGCAGAGTGCGTTTCACCAATTAGTTACTTTGGATGATGGCGCTACTATGTATATTACTGCATACAAAAAATTACATTCTGTGTTTCTGCATACAAAAAAAATATAATTCCGAAGACAGGCATAGGAGTAGGTTTATATAAAACTGACTGTTTTACTACAGTTTAGCTGTTTTTATTACAGAAATTATTTCCATATGTCAATACGGATGTCAATAACACATAATTATTACCAGCTTCAGCGAGCGTGGAAAATGTAGTGTTGCCAAGTATATCTGTGGCTGATCTCGTTAGTACTACTTATTTGCATTAATATTAACTTGATTCATAACATTAATAATTAAGACTATCTATATTTTATGCATTTTTTCACATATGATACCTATGTTTTGTCGTAGAACATATCAGAAGTAGCTTCTAGTGTGGTGGTCGACACTAATACCGTTGTGTCCCCTAATACTTTTTCTACAGCCGTTCCCGTAAGTAGTTGGTATTACAATTTCTACCAGTATGCCTATTCCATTATTTACGGAGATTAGTAATTATAATCTTGTACCTGTGTTTTAATTGTAGAATATATCAGAAGTCGATTCATGGATGATGGTCGGCACTGATACCGTAGTGCTACCTAATACCTCTACAGCAGTTCCCTTAATATTATTAAGAAAAAAAAATCCTAATAGATCTAAATCAAATGTATAAATTTTAATTTAAAATACTGTGTTGAGAAAAATAAATAGGCTTTTACTATGCAATTATTTTTATTTGGTAGGGCTCCTTACACCTTATTAGGATTCCGTAGCCAAATGACATAAAACAGAACCCTTAAAGATTCGTCATGTCTGTCTGTCTGCCTGTTCATCTGTATGTCAACTAAGGACTACGTAGTTGAAATTATTCTGAAAAAGTATTCTGTGAACCACTTTAACAATTTTTATATAAAAATATGCTGTTAAGTTCGGTTCCATTTATGAGATGCGATAATTTTCTCCGTTGGTGTTGTATTACTTGTACCCCAATTATGCTTAATTCCAGGTTTTTTTTATGTAGTGGCAACATTTCTTCACACACGCGCATTTCAACTGTCTTAACTTTTTTTTAGGAGTGCGATCTACCTTAATTTCTTGATCTGAGTAGACGCATGTAACATTTTTCATGAAAAAAAATTACTTAAACATATCCTATCGAAAAGCCAATGCATACATTATACATTGCGCGCAATTTAGTAAATAAAAAAATACTTAGTTTGAAAAAAAATAATAGTAGAGTAGGTAAACGGTGGCAACGAAAAAAACACCTTGTATACTTAAAACAGAAAAAAAAACTAAACTTAACCTGTAGTCGAACACAAGTAACCTACCTACATAAATATAATTAATAACACATAATATTTCAAAACCGCCAGGCATTTTTAATAGCATAGCAACCTATGGACGGTTATTGGAGGGAGACAATTCAAGAATCAAGACACACATTTAACACGCCACGCGATAATACGCGTCTTAGTACATATCAATTATACATACATTTTATATGGTCCATGACACACTGTTAATACCCCACGCGATAACACGCTTAATACATTTTCGGCGTATTATCGCGTGTTGTGTTAAATGTGTCTTGACTCTTAGATTCTATCACTTCGCCCACTCAATCACTTAGGGGAGAGGCGTATAAAATGGCATAGGCGGGTAATATGGCACACCTACTTACTTCTTAAGGCGGTGTGATCAGACAAAAGAGGCATTTTAGAATCGATTTTTTAAATACTTGTCCGATTACCACAGCTCTAATTTTTTTATATGTTATTATTTAAATCTTTATCTAGTTTGTGGCCAACGTGGAAACTCAATTACTTAAAAAATTCTCGATAGAATTTCGATTTGAAAATTACCTTTTTTACGTTTTTATAAGCGAAATATCTTGAAAACTATTGTGAATATCAACACGAAACTTGCATAGTTGTATAGCGCTTTATCAGATCTAGTTTATGGCCAAAGTACATTTTTTGTAAATTTTGTGGATAATTAACAATTAATAAAAAACACATCTACAACTACGCTGTGTTCTAATCCTTGCACTGGCCAGTCTCGCTCGGAACATTCAGTACCGCCGTGACCACTGTCAACGCCGGTTCTGTGCTTGTTTTTTCGCGCGCAAATACATAATATAAAATACTATATTTAATTAGTAAGTAGACTTGGGAAATCGTAGTGTAACAAAAGTTAAAAAAAGAGAGACCTTACGTAAAAAAGACTTACGTAGAAAACATTAAGTACCTACCTACATAGATACTTTATAGTATGTTTTAGATTGTACTAGCGCCCGCCCACGGCTTTGCCCGCGTGAGAGTGCATTACTCCCGTGCGAAGCCGAGGCGGGTCCCTAGTTACATTATTTTATTAAAAACCTTCCTTGTGAATCACTCTATCTATTAAAAAAACCGCATCAAAAAAATCCGTTCTCTAGTTTGAAAGATCTAAGCATACATAGGGACAGACATCAGAAAGCGACTTTGTTTTATAATATGTAGTGATTTCGTATTTAAAAATGATATTCATAAGTAGGTAATTATGTTACGTGTCTATTTTACCATTTCTATGATCTAGTATAATTTTATATATCTACTTAGTTTTTTTAGATCCACAAAATCCCGGGGAAAAAATCCGGGATTTTTCCGAACATTTCGTGCAAAAGTTTACGTGTGTTAGTATAGTCCTCTTTATGACATTAAACTGCAAATAACTTAGTATCAATAGCAAATATAACAAGTAGCAGTATATACAGGGTGTAACAAAAAGGGTATGGTAAGCGAAATACTATAAAAACAACCCACTGTAGATAACATATCCCGAAATTTTTAGACTAGTAATCGCATGTTTATTTTTCAAGATTGTATGTTCGTAATATTCCTGAGTGGGTTAGGTGTTCTCCATACTATCTGGACAAATAAATATGTGATTTTTAGTCTAAAATTTTGGTGATAGGTTCTTTATAGTGGGTTATATTTATAGCTTTTCGGTTAACATACTCCTTTTGTTACACCCTGTATATACACCACTTTGGGGGATAATGGGCGTGACTATTATGTATATATGTATATGATTTCAAATTGTTTCGAACATAAATCCCTAAGTTGCCCGCGAATCCCTGACTTCGTCCGCGTGGAATAGTGACTTTCGGCAGCATTTTAATTTTTTTTAGGCTAATTATTTTGCAAGTAAAACACATGTACATTAAAATAAGTTATTAAGCTTATTTAAGTACATTTTTACATGCGACGTTTTTAGTACGATTTTTAAAAGAGCTGTTTGTTGCATATTGTTCTGCTTGATAATCATTATGAAGTTGTACTCGCATATTTGTAGTGAGACAAAACTTTAAAAAATGACGTAATTTCCATACAAACTTTCATCCCCTATTTCAACCCCTTACATCCCTTTTTTGCATATGGCGCGCGGTGCTTGGCAAGTTTCTTACTTAATTCTCTGTATTGTTCTGTTCTATATTTTTATTTTCTGAGTCCTAAGCTTTTTTCCGATGTCATCACACAAAATTTTTCACCCCTATTTTTAGCCCCAGGGTATTCTTTTACAAACTTTGAATGTCTTATTTATTTATATCTAATGAAAAGCATAAAAAATAAGTTTTAAGCTTCTAGCTTAAAAAAATGACGTAATTTCCATACAAACTTTCATCCACTATTTCAACCCCTTACATCTCTTTTTTGCATTAAAAAGTAGCCTATGTCCTTTCACAGGCTCTAGACTATCTCTGTACCAAATTTCATTTAAATCGGTTCAGTAGTTTAGGCGTGATTGCGTAACACACAGACAGACAGAGTTACTTTCGCATTTATAATCCGAAGGAAGAATTTGAAGATCATACTTTAATACCACTTTGGGGTAGAAGAGTTATAAATAATAATGTGTATTATCCAGCAACTGCAAGCTATAACCGATCATAGTTATTTGTTTAGGAGATATTTTTAATTGCACATCAAATAAATAATCGCCCATCAATTTAATCTCATCTTTTATATACTTTATTACATACATATAATCACGCTTTTATCCCTTACGGGGTAGGCAGAGTACAAAGGGCCGATAGAATCACATGGTGCCACTTCTGACCAATTTTGAGGGTATAGTTGAGATATACAAGTTCGGTTAGTAGTGACAGATGGTCAGCCCATCGCCTACAAAACATCAAGACCCTCTTGTTCCTCTACTGACTTGTACAGTATGCCCTTTATATACTTTATTACAGCAATTAAATTATTTTAGTACAAATAAACTCCATGTTTTACAAAATAACTACAGCAGATAATTCGAAAATACATAATATCAGCCCAACATAAACTGTTTTCCTCGAATGCAAGACAAATTAATACCTTTTGGTACAAAAATACTACAATCTCATCATAAATACTGACTGCACATCAAATTAACCTTAGCGCACAACTAGTATAAGACGAATGACGTTTTGTCGGTGTAACAGTTCCCTTTTCATACAATGATGAGCGAGCGGAACGAGCGTGCCGCGGCAGCTGCCGGCGAAGTTTCAGAATCGAACTGATGAAACGATATTTTAGTGTTGATCTCACTCATTATGTTATGTTTTGTTTATTTAATTCGGCCTTAGAAAATGGCTTAAAAACATAAATTTTACCAATAGACGATTTATAAAAAAACCAGTTACGCTCAAAAAGTTCAAAAACCTGATCAACCCTAATAGAGAGTCGCAAGTGATCCAAAAAACAGCTATGTATCACACAATAACCAATAAGCCCATTTAACTAGTCGATATCGCCCGATACAATTGGCGCGGAAAACAAACATTAGGTACGGATAATCAAAATAAAAATGCATTTCCTGCGAGTTATAATATTGTCGTGTAACTCAACCCTATAGTACTTGTTCAGCATTCCAGTATTTGCCTGGCTGTCACCTACACCCTGTAAATTTTTTAATTATATTTACAATTTACGCAGTAAGCAACCCAGTTACAAAATTGATTATACAGGAAAGAAATTAAAATCCCGGCAATTAATCCCGAAATCAACCAGAATACGGATGGCGACAGAATAAGGACGTCCGCGGCAGATTGCGCTGGTTGCGGGGGGCGCCCCGCAGTTACGTCTACCTCAACCCCCTCAAATACCTAAAATTCGTCTATTGGAGCGCCTTAAACTAAACACATATTAGTTCGTGCAATGGCCTGTAGAGGACCGTTTTGTAACAAGTCGTAACCTGTGGCGGCGTCAGTAGCGTCCAACCGACCGTGTGGTGCGTACACGTGCTTCAATGATTTTTGCAGTTACGAGTTTTGCTTTGATGGATTTTGTTACTCGTAAAAGTAAGTATTTTTTGACAGTCATTTGTTTGTACTTAGCGTAAAATTATTGTAATATTACTAAATAAGTTCGATAATGTTTTGAAATCTCAAAATTCTTGTTACATTTTTAATCATTGATTTCTTATATTGGAGGTTATGAAGTGGACAAAATGGCATACACCTTGTTCGGGTAAAATAGCATACTATGTCATTTGACCCACCTTTTTTATTTCTAGATAATCTAACATCATGCCTCGCAACTATTCTAGAAAAACAGACCGACAGGGTTGGGATAAAATCTCCATGGAAAAGGCTATCGAAGCTGTAAAGAATAATGGAATGGGCTGGCTATTGGCCTCTAAAGTATTTAACGTCCCGCAATCGACTCTTCGAAGACATGCTCTAGAGCAAAATAAAGTCTTAGCTCCCACTAAAAAAGGTATGGGTGTCATCTTTGTATTTAAACTTTCGAGTTTTCTTAGCACGATTAGAGTGGAATTAATGTTGTAAGTTATTGTTTCAGGTATGGGTAGGTACAAGAGTGTCTTCACATATGAGATGGAACGAGAACTGGTGGAACATATTAAATTACTAGAAACGAGATTGTTTGGTTTCACGAGGAAGGAAGTTTTAGAATTGGCTTACCAGTTTGCAGAAGTTAATAAAATGCCTCATAATTTTAACAATGAAAAAAAGATGGCAGGCAAAGAATGGTTGGCTGGGTTTCGACGTAGACACCCAGACATATCCTTAAGGAAACCTGAAGCTACTTCAGCTGCAAGAGCCCAAGCCTTTAACAAGCCACAAGTGGCATTGTTTTTTAATACTTACCAAGACATTATTCAGAGTAATAACATTTCTCCGCATAGACTCTACAATGTCGACGAGTCAGCATTATCCACAGTCCAGAGACCACAAAAGGTATTTGCTACTACTGGGCGTAAACAGGTTGGGGCTTTGACGAGCGCTGAAAAGGGGTCTCATGTGACAGTTGTTTGTTGCATGAGTGCAAATGGCCATTTTATCCCACCGTGTTTAATTTATCCCAGAAAAATCATGAAACAGGAGTTGATAGACGAAGCTCCAACCGGCAGTTTGGGTATTGCGCAAGAATCAGGTTGGATGACTACCGCTGTATTTTATAAATGGTTGGTGCACTTCCAAACGCATGTAAAAGCGAGCCTTGATGACAAAGTGCTTTTGGTAGTTGATGGTCATATCAGCCATAAAGGCATTGAAAGCTTAACTTTCGCAAAAGAACATGGAATTATTATGGTGTGCTTGCCACCTCACTGCACGCATCGCATGCAGCCATTAGACGTATCGTTCTATGGTCCACTAAAGACTTATTTTAATCAAGAAGTGAGCACTTGGCTAAAGAGCCATCCAGGCAGAGTTGTTACTCATTTTCAAATAGGTGCAATACTTAACAAAGCTTATGGCAAAGCCGCAACGGTCCAAACTGCAGTCAATGGATTTCAAAAAACTGGTCTCTGGCCTGTTGATCCTAACATATTTCCAGATTATTTGTTCGAGCCTGCTGAAACGACGAATATCCCCATAAGACAAGATCTCGTAGAGCCCGAAGAAGATTCAATGGCAGCTGATAATCTATGCATACCCTCAGCAGGTCCATCTCAGGTAGAAGCAAGCAGTTCTACGTCACTGGTAATTGCAAGTATATCAGCTACAGACAACCAACGTCCAGTCTCAGCTGCCGAGTCTACAGATTTAGTAACTGCAGGACCTATAAAACCCACGACATCTAGGATACTCCAAGATGTGAATATCAATATTCCTATTAGCGTGCTATCTCCAGTACCGAAAGGAATATATGTGACTGGACAAGGCAAAAGAAAACCACGCAAGAAACCAACAGTATTGTTATTAACTTCAACGCCAAATATAGAAGAAACAAAAGCAAAATCCGCTCCTCCACCTCCTCCAAAGAAAAACACAAGAAAGGTTACAAAAGTTTTAGACTTTAGTTCTGACAGCGAAAATGATTTCTCTTCTTTGAATACGTACGCCACCAAGGATGATGACGAAGATTGTCCGTGCATATATTGCAATGACCTCTATTCAAGATCCAAGCCAAAAGAGGTCTGGCTTATGTGCATGAGCTGTAAAAGATGGGCTCATGCATCATGTGCAGATGTTCCGAAAAAGACAAAGCGTTTCACGTGTGAACTCTGCATGTAAACGACTGATTTTTGTTACTTATTCATTATGTCATTTTGTCCACACCACGTGTGTCATTTTACCCGCCTAGGGCGGACAAAACGGTTTTTTTCTGAGTTTTTAAAAATATTTTTTAATTATGTTGTTTTGTACTGAGATGATTGATCTCTATTAGTTATAACTAGGTAATAAACCAAAGAATACATAGTTACTTGAAGTGTTGAATATTATCAATAAATAAATATTTCATGACTGATTTTATAACTAGCATGTCATTTTGTACGCCTCTCCCCTATGTAAGCTATGTTAAAACAACGCACGAGACGAGCGAGCGAAGCGAGCGTTCCGCGGGAGAATCCGACTAGGTCTAGAAATAAATTGCTGTTTGTTATTAATAAAATAAAAAACCACTTAGCGGTCTTGAAAAATCACCTTCATACCATAGATGTATGAAGGTATCTCTATGTTTCATACATAATAAAAACACATGTATATAGTCTCGCTCGCACATATAAGAGGGTGGGCTGAAGTGTGCAAATATTGCAAAATCCAGTCCAGAAGTATATTTTTAAAATATCCACAATATCACCAAGAGATGAGAAACAAAGAAAATGAATATTCTTGGCAAAAACTTAGATAATAGATTATATTGGTTTTCTATAACATTAATACAGTGGTTTTCACCTCAGAAACATGCTCTGAAGTCAACAATATTTGCCACAGCCTGTATACAGGGTGTAACAAAAAGGGTATGTTAAGCGAAAAGCTATGTAAATAGCCCACTATAGAGAACCTATCCACAAAATTTGAGATCCGAAATCACATGTTTATTTTTCCCGATAGTATGGAGAATTTTTAAATATCTCAGGAATTTTCATACAATCTTGAAAAATAAAAATGTGATTTCGAGTTTCAAATTTTGGAAATAGGTTCTCTATAGTGGGCTATTTATACAGCTTTTGGCTTAACATACCCTTTCTGTTACACCCTGTATAAGATGAGGTTTATTTTAACATTATAACTTACAAAATTAAGTCATTAATTAATACACATAATTAATATTTCAGTCTTCATTAAAATTTGTAAGCATGTAAGAGTTGAAACCTCCACAAATAAAGTATCACCATAATAACAATGTAAAAAAACTAACTTTCTAAGTATATTTAAACCTTTTATATATGTACCTATATTAGTACAATATTTTTAACTCTATATATGAGATAACTATATAATATATGTAAACTGTCTTAACATGTAATAATAATAAAGAATTTAAAGGCACTTAAGGTACTTGTAAATCTATTGGAAATATTCCTTTACCTCTAATATCTAAGTAAACTAATATAATAATGTGAATTTAGTTGTAAACCTAAAAAATATACCTATATAACACAAAATATACAGGTGTAACAAAAAGGGTATGTTAAGCGAAAAGCTATGTAAATAGCCCACTGTAGAGAACCTATCTACAAAATTTGAGACCCGAAATCACATGTTTATTTTACAAGATTGTATGGAGAATTTTTAAATATCTCAGGAATTTTCATACAATCTTGTAAAATAAACATGTGATTTCGAGTCTCAAATTTTGTGGATAGGTTCTCTACAGTGGGCTATTTATGTAGCTTTTCGCTTAACATACCCTTTTTATTACATCCTGTATACCTACCCCATTTAAAAATATTCTTTAGTCACTAGATTTAAAATGGGATTGTTGATTACTTACTTTACTGTTCATTATTCCATACAAAGCCATAATTTGTTCAGAAACATCTCTACTTAGTTACACAATTTTGACTTGAGTATAATAAAAATATTTAACAATAACCCATGCCATGCACTTATAATTTTTAAACAATAATTCTATCACTTGTAAAATGGAAGACAATACACTGACGAATTTTATTTCTTATTTCAAACATGCATAATAGAGAATGATTTTAGATATTTAATATATTTGATATACAGGTTGTGTTAACCTAATAATTTTAGAAGTTATTTAACTCTCAAACTAAAGTATTATTAAATCTGTGTTATAACTTAAATTGACTTATTTTTATTAAGGCCAATGCCTCTCTCCAGACAGATTTTTGGGTACCTACTGTGGGCAAATATCATATCACAACACATAATCTAGCTAGGTACTTAAAGACACAAATCTGCCCTTTGTACCCCTTCCAAAAAATCCTGGATCCACCGTTGGAAGACACCTACTCATTTTTACAGTATCAGTGTAAAATTTTACACTATTACCTAGTCTATTATTGAGCACAGTATGTGTATAATACTCAGTTTTTAAGACTTAGCTTCCTTCTTCTCATAAGCTTACCACACTCATGATTAATCAGCTGATAATGCCTACTGAACCTCTTTTCACAACCGTCGCAATGAAACCTTTTTAGCTTCAAATGCTTCTCTCTCATATGTGATATCAGACTTTTTTTGAGCATAACCTTTTTGCAGTAATCACAGATTGCCTTTGAGTAGTGGGAGTGGTTTTCTTGTGCTAGTTCGGACTTGATATATTGCTTATATTTATCTGTTGTCGGCTTCCCTTCAGTTTTAATCGGCACCTCTTTAGCTTGCATGTTACATTTTTTTATAGTAATAATGTTTTCATTCACCTTAGTAATTTCAACACATACATTTGTTTTCTTAACTGTCTCCACCCATGTTTCGTTTAAATCCTTCTCAGCTATTTGCTCTTCCTTTTTCAAATTGTAATGAGTTTTTCTCACGTGGTAATCCAGCAGTCTCCTTTCACAATATGTGGCATCACAGGCCATGCATTTAAAAACATTGGGAACTTTCACTTCCTCGTCGTGAATATTCTTAAGATGAATTACTAGATTCCTTTTCTCAATGAACGTACGGTCGCAGTAGCCGCATGTGTGGCTCTTCTTATATTTATTTTTCTCACAAGTATTGTTGCCGTGAGTGGTTACATGTTTTGAAAAGGTATCTTTTCGAAAGAACTGCTTCGAACAATACATGCAATGGAAGCGTGGTTGGACGTTTTTATGCAAATACAGATGCGCTTTAAACTTGTACAAGTTTCCAATTATATTTTTGTCACAAATATCACAGTAATTTACCTTTTTCGTTTTCTGTTTAGCTTGCGACTGGGTGGTTGTATCCTTTATTCTACTCATATTTAGGGCGATACTTCACAACGATAACAAAAATAGTTGCGAAAACTATGTGGAAGTTAATTTTCAATAACAAATTAACAGAAATAAAATAAAATAAAACAAAAGGGAACGAAAAGAGTTCAAGTTTTTTTCGTCTTTTTCATGACTTTTTCAAAAAAAAATTGCTTACGTCAATGTCAATTTTGACAGTAACCGGCTAGTTCGGAAATTTTCTTTAAAACTGTCACAAAACAGCTGTTCGTCATAATTCCGCTAACTTTTTAACGTATGAAGAAAAAAGGTCGTTGTGATACACTCGCCGCGCCGGGCCGCACCAATTTTCTTATAAGTAAGTAAAAATATTAATATATGATGTAGGTATAAACATGATAGTTGGTTAGGTAGGTGTGTGCACAGAGTGATTGAGCTTTGCTTGATTGCTGTGGTATTAATCCTTCACTAAAAGTTCGATGCAAAAGACGTCATGCCTATCTAACTAACTTTAATAGGGGCCATCGCTTTTGAGGTCATTACTAGACATGGGTGGTACTTGCTGATTTGCGTACCAGGGCTTCAAAGTACGTCCATGACGTCGTACCAGGGCTAAAAAACAGGTTTCTCAGATACTTTGAAGTATTTATTAACAACATAGGAAATTAATCCTTATGTAATAAGGGACATTATAGCGACTGAACAGCAAAATACTTAATTCTACATTTGGGTTTTTATAGAAAAATGATCCTAGTTTTCTTGAGAATAAAGAACATAATCCCGCTACAAAATAAATACTTTCAAAGTCTTCAACGTATTTCGGCCCGTACCTGGTTTCCGGGCGCCGCCGATGCCTGATAAAGTTTTTCATAGAAAAATAGTCCTTATTTCAATAAGGCAGCGTGTTATAATCCCGCTGGCAAAAAAAAAAAACTTTTCTGCTTTAAAAGTATTTTCTTTTATATACCGCGATTATACACCTTAATAGATATAGCCTAAGGTTTAATTTTTATACTTTAGATGGAGCACTATTCACCACGTCATATACGATGAGCTGCCTCTTTACTTTAAATAGTAAGGAGGTATCATCTGCAAACAATACTATTTCATGCTCATTACCTACTAAGTATGGCAAATCATTTATATAAATACGGAAAAGAAACGGACCAAGGATTGAACCTTGTGGGACACCTATTGTGACGCGCGATCCCGGTGATCGTTTTCCGTGCATATCTACCTTCTGAATCCTATCGTTCAAATAGGACATCAGAAGACAGAGGGTCCCACCCCGTATACCATAATGTTCTAATTTTCGTATTAAAATTTCATGGTGGACACAATCAAACGCTTTTCACAAGTCACAGAACACTCCCAGTGCGTCATGTGACTCCTCCCAAGCGTCGACAATGTGTCTTAGCAACTCAACTCCATACTGCTTATTGCTAAAAATATTATTACTATGGAAGTGCCTGGACAATTGTTCTAAATTATATAAGACAATGGTCAAAACCCCTAATGGCAGTGCACAGCCTTGTGTCGTGCCCTGGGGGAGGCCTACGTCCAGCAGTGGACTGCAAAATAGGCTGATGATGATGATGATACCTTGCCTATCTATCCATTGCCTTTCCTTCGAGATAAACTACGCTTTAAAAGAAACCACTCGCTACAAAAGTGCCTCTAGCGGTAAGTTCACTCGCCCCCATTTAGTTAACTTAACAATGACATTGACCTTGTTTATCGCGCTAGCTGAACACGAGACTTAGGTACAATTTATCAATCTATTCATGTAACAAATAATTACTTGCCTATTGTTTCTAGTATTAATAAATGTAGAACGGTTGCCGAAAACGTTCATTTAAGTTTTACTACCGCTAACATGAGACCTTGCTACATTTTGTTGTTTTGCTTGGTAAGAAAGATTTCTATTTTATTGCCTATTATTTTTTATTTTTTTATATAAGGTTTTACATTGTTTTATTCTAATGCAGCATCACAAAAACCAGTCAGGTTTATCTGGATACCGCGTACATTTTAGGAGTTGTACAAATATGGTCTTATGTGTGTTGTTATGTCCATCATCTGTCATAACAACACACACTTACAACAAGACTTTATAAACGAGACAGACCACGCTTCCCTCGCACGCAGTGGCATATAGGTTTAAATAAGATTTAAGTTTGAAAATCTAATCTAATGCAGTTATTACGTTTATATCGATTTACTGGTGCCACTTTTTATAAAGATTTAATTATGAAACCCTGCGTCTACCTATAAACACGTACAACACCATGAGCACGTCGTAGTTCGTTCAAATTTTAATGCACAAATTAAAACTTAGAAAGATGTTATGTATTAGTTTAGTACAATGTACACAATACCTTGCAGATGCAAAGGCAATATGATGGCTTCTAGGTGGTATGAGCGAGAGGGCTAAGGGCGCTTGTTGTAAGTTGGAAATTACTTGTTTATACTATAGAATGAAAAAAATATTGGGTAGATTTGCTTTGATCCAAAAAATATTTGTGTAGTTTACATTTTAAATTCATTATAAAATTATTAATAAAGAAATGGAAAAAATCTTCACCCGAGTGGGAATCGAACCCACGACCACTGCAAACCGTGCCGGCCGCTCTAACCACTGAGCTACCGGGTCAATTACTCGGATGACGAATTTTACCATCTCATTTCTAAATTACATATTGGCAACGTTATTTTTCATCCCGATAGCTATACACTAGCCAAATCTCGGCAAACAAAGCTGAATTCCTCAGCACAATGTTTAAAGATGAAACTGTGGGGGTGGTGAAAAGGGAAGCGCTTCCGGCCCCACCGGGCCGCTAGTTGTTGGTCGGCCCATGTATATATTCCAATCATTGTGAGAAACTTCAATATCGCGTTCTAGGATTTCGCATTCGATTGTCGTTCTCTCCTGCATCCGATAGATGGCTACACTACAAAACAATCAACTACATCCCAACGGATTATATTAATGGAGAAGTGTTTTTATAAATTTATCTAAAATTTATCTAAAGAAATGGAAAAAATTCTTCACCCGAGTGGTAATCGAACCCACGACCACTGCAAACCATGCCAGCCGCTCTAACCACTGAACTACCGGGTCAGGTTTTAAATTCAATTTGGTCAATTCATCTCGAAATTTAGTCGGTAGGTCATTGATGAGGCAGGGTATTTGGTAATTTTGTTGATTTTTCCGTGAAGGTTATGTGTTATTGGTTATTATTAATTTATGTTTAGATACAGTTCGGGTATATTTTTGTTGGTTGCTTTCAGATTGCAGTTCTTTATAAAAAAAATTGTTCAAGGAGCAGCGTATAGATTATTTTTTCGTGAATAGGTATAATATTGCAGAATTGAAAGAGATTACGATAATTATTGTTATTTTGTTTGGGACAATTTTTTTAGGATTCGTAGTTGTAGTTCGTATATTAAGTGAGATGCGATTTGAAGGTGCGACCATAACTACTTTAGCCATATTATATGATAGACTCACCTAGGGCTTTGTATAGGGACAGTCGTATTTGATATAGTATTTTATACTTTACCAGGGATAGTTTAGACAGAATAGCACGAATTTATTCTTTATTCTTTATTGCACATACACAAAAAGAAATATGGCATACAACATTAAAGAAGAAATGCATGTACAATGGCAAGCTTATCTCTACCAGAGATCTCTTCCAGCAAGCCAAGCAAGTAAAGAGAAATTGTTAACAACAGGGTAACATGTGCAATTAAACAAATTCTAAGAAACTACAGAACTACATTAAGAAAAAAAAGGAGAAAAAACAAATGACAGCATATTCATATAATGGACAGGTAGTGATCCTTCAGCTTTTCCCTAAATGTACCAACAGTGTGACAATCTCTAACCGTGTGGGGTAATTCATTCCAGAGCTTAACCGCCCGAACCGAGAAAGAATACCCAAAAGCCCCAGAATTAAATCGGGGAGTTTGTAGCAGTGATGCCGTATTGGATCGGAGAGGCCGATCTCTTGAAAAGAGATATTTAAAGCGCTCACTGAGATATAATGGAGAAAAACGATAATTTAATAAAAAGGAGTGTTAATAGATGAGAATTTAGTCCTTTAAACCTCAAGTAAACAGACAAAGTTATACAAACAAACTTTATTAAGTAATTTATTCATACCTAAATCTTGATAATTAATTTAAGGGGACTGTAGAGGTGAATAACCTTGACCTTACTAATCAGTAGTACCCACGGCTTTATTTTATTATCGAAATTTTTATATCGTAACATATATTTCAAAGAGCCATTGCAGCTAAGGCGCAGTAGCAAATAAGCAAAAAATTACGTTGCGGATATTTTTTTTAAATAAAAACCATGCTGTTACTTAAACAACCTATAATAGGTTAAATATTGCATAAGAGCTAAATATGTTTTTAAATTTTTTTAGTCCAGCCATTAATGAGGAGTAGACTTTAGAATATACCCAGCTTCTGGTATTGATGGGGCCACGCGCTTTATAAATAACTATACCTACCTAACCTACATATCTGTTTCTAAAATTTTATGTTGACTTTGTTTTAGCTAGAGCTGCTACCAGCTGATTTTAGTATTTTACGTAACTTTATAGGCATTTATTTATATGCTTTATTGTACACAGTAAATTTTTCACAAATAAAGTTTATGACAAAGAAGATGTACAAAGGCGTGCTTACCGCTATGTAGGTATAGTTGATAATATGGCACAGTCAATACTCTAGTCAATACTAGAACTGATTGTTATTCCTTCTTTTAGGTACTACCTGTATTTGCTAGCCATGCTATGCCATGTGGTAAGTAAATAGGTTAATAAGGACAGATATTACGCAATATACAAACTTTAGATACTTACGTCTTATACAATGGTATAAATAAAATAAAGTCCCTCAGACCGGATTTCGGTCTCTGCGGCCAATCTCGACGGAAATTATCGAACTATGTAGGAGATATTATAGTCAAGTGCACAAGTGTGTGCGCAAACATAAGTGCACTCGCATAGTCAGATGAGACGGAAAGCCGACACGCGACCGGAGAGAGATTTGGCACAGGACAGCCGTCTTCCGAAACTCTTGACTTATACAAGTGGTATATACTTTAAGTTATTGCCTGCCTTTTTTATTTATTTGGTATTAAATCTTTACCTAAGGGCCGATTTTTTTAAATAGTCAGATAGCCTAACTAAAGGATATCTTTGATGCCGCCTCTATTCTGATCAAGTTTTAGAGAAACACAGCATCACATTTATCAATTAGATAGGCTTTCTCACTGTTTGAAAAAATTCCTTAATTAGCTTAAACTTTTTTTTATAGATATCTTCGGCCTATTTAACAAAGGCAAAGCAACGGAAAATAGAGATGATGTTATAAGAACAATATTCGCTGGATTGGCACAAGAAGAAAAATCCATCGCTTCATTGACCCATCTATTTTCTAGAGGTAGATAAATCACATAGATAGTAATTTAACATAGTTTCATAAAAACTAAAGTTCTTAAGAAATAGTGCACTGAAGTAATGAATTTCTTAAAAAAAAAATGTATATAAGTACTGTACGTACTGTATTCCAAAAAAAGAGGGTAGCCAGAATTGCAGGGTCGCGAATGAGATCCTACGACATTTAGCATAGCGTGGTCAGATATAAATGATGTCATATTCAAATTCACACCCACGTTTAACCTACAATGAAAAAATTTTGACTCTCAAAATGGGTATTAATCTTATTTTCAGAATCGGCACGTATTGAAGATGGTATAGGAAATGCTTTGAATAATACAGCAAACGCATTGATGGTAAGAGTTGCTTGTTGTTAGTATAGAGGTAGGTAGGTACTAATTGGCTATAGTCAATCTCATTAATACTGTGTAAAATTTTGATGTTCCTACCGACCAAGTGTCACTCTCAGGACTAAGACGAATCTAATCAAATGCAACCAGCCATTTTTGAAGCATCTAGGTATCTTGTTTTTAACATTCTCACTATTTTTTGCTAAGAACTATAATTATTAACAGAAAAAAAGTTAAAAAAAGGTAATTGCTAAAGTCATTAACAGATCACCATCGAAATTCAAAACATTCGCAATTTCTTAGGAGGTGCGGATAGATTAGTTACTAACCATAAATCAGCACACTCCATCAAAGAGTGACAAATAGCCACAAGTCCACTCATAGAAGTCACTTGGTCGCTGTAACAAATTAATTATTAGTACGTACATTTATATATAGATACATTTTAGTGCACGCTTAACATTAATATTAGAATTTCCCTTTCAGGGTCGTCAACAAACAGGATGAAATGAATGTATGAATTTTTTAAATATGCCAGCATTGTATTTTGAATTCAAAAATTACATAATCGTTATTTATTGGACGTTTTATTATTTTACCTAATCACAACATCTCTAAGCGGGTTACTCAAAGCATTGCTTACCTATAATTGCTCACCCAGCCTGTCATAACAAATATCGCGACACAATACGTCTGGCAGTTAGCAGGACGGTAGTGCAAACAGACTCTAAAATATCAACTATTATGGTAAGAGTAAACTGTGTAGGTGGTCCGTTATGTTAGTCCGTTTCACCGTGAAATAAAAAAATGAACCTTTTTCTTTAAGCGTTTTATAATGACAACTCACATAAAAATTAGCAAAATTGTTGTCTTAGCTCCCATAGTAGTTTGCTCAAAATTCCTAGACATGTTTCCGAACGGAGTGTCTGTAATATATTTTTAAAAGTGGCTATGCATGGAATCATTCATATTAATTCAAGCAAAATTGCAGAAATTACATAATTTGTAGTTTAAATAATTGTTTGTTAGTGATTTTTAATAAATATGACCAAAAAATCGTTACGTTATATTTTTTTTATCATCAAATTATATTACAGCGATGAAAACTTCAACTTTGGCACAGTACAATAATTAATATGAATTACAATATTTCTTGTATTGTACTTAAATTTTGTTTGTAAATAGGGATTTAAATGACTAATGGCACTCAATAGAAATATTTTTATGTACTATAAATAGCAGTTTATGTAAATAAATCCTAAAGAGACAAGGTTCTAAGTGGAAGGCAAATATCGAGATCTCATGCATAGGTTGAGTGAGCTTTACATTTCGTTTTCTATCGCGCAACTCGCTGATTGTGCCTATATTATAACTTTTAACTAAGAATACTGTGGTGTTAGGTTTCCTAAGGACTTAAATAAACAATTTCTACAAGAAAATAATCGCTATCAATAATACTAACTGGATAACACTGCACAGGTAAGTTAATAATTTGTTCATTTGACCTGTGTATTTGACGCATTAACAACTACATACCTATTCGACTTCCTACATTTCGTATGCCTAGCCACAGGGTAAGATATTTAACAAACGTAACACCTACAATTAACCATCGATAAATGGGATAAAGATCGAATAATAATAGCATTTTTTCTGTATCCTTATAACCTGCAGTAACATCGGAATTTAAGATGAAATCTGCTGACCCTGATTATCGTACGATTAGACTATAGGTACTTGTGTAACTACCTATGTTAAGTGTTCTCACAGTTTTGAGTTAGACATTTATATTACATGTTAACTAATGCTACTAATAATCATTTTATGTGATTAATTTATAAAGTTAGTAGCACAGAAATGTCTATAAATAGTGTGACTGCATACTTTTAAACCAATGTAATGCAATGTTTAAAGTCCAATCTAAACTAAATATTGTGACAATTTCCTTATCACTGATGTGTTCTTACTTTGACTACTGGTTTATAACCTCAGTTATTATAAAAGAAAGCACCTATGTACCTACTATTTTCTATTCTTAAATACCTATCTATATATACTTGTCTACCTATTTTATTTATTGTTACTGGTCCGGCCAATGGAAGATTTTAATCACCAATTTCAAAATATCTTTAGTAAAGACAGGTGCTGCCATCTATTTTAGCTCTTAAAATGACTAAAAAATATTTTATATTTGTTTAGTTAAGTCACTATACTTAATTATGAGGTCTAAACATGTTAACATAGGATATTGCAGTCCAGTTAAGCCCTACCAGTATGGCATGCCTGCATTTGAGGCCAGTAAAAACACTAGTAAAGATATTTGAGGCGAAACTACTTTCCAATATCCAGCAAAATCCTAACTCTTTGGTCATAGAAGACTTCATACCATTGAGGTCCGGTTTAAAAAGTATTTATCAACATCAATAGTATTTTTGCTACTTATCTGTTTTCATAACAGCAAGCAAGATGGAATACTTGCATTAGTTATTTTCCTATTTATAATGTGTCTTAGATTATGTTACATTATGTACTACAGTCACTGTCATGTTGTTGTATTTGTACACTAAAAGCAGCAGTAGGCTCACCTCTTAATTATGTGATATTTGATAAGCTGACTGGTGACGAGTGGGTGTTTAAGCACACCTCAGCTCAATCTCTGCAGAGAATGGGCATGACTGTATTTATATGAAATAAAAATGTGCTTTGTAAATCATATTTTACAATTACAGATTATAATGTCATCGAATAAACGAATAAAAAAAGAGGACCCACCAAAAATCCCACCAAAAGCAGTCATGCAGACTCGGTACAAGTCTTCACAAGAAAAACGCAGGCTACGAGACAAGGATCGGTCAAAAATGAAGATGTTAACACAACTTATAAAGGGAACCCCACCGAGTCCTAAGGAAACAAGATCCCCTAAAGAACCCACCAATCACAAGTCACCAAGAAAGCCTAAAACCCCAATTGGATCTCAAATTACGAAATTGGAATCTGTAGACCTTGAAACTGAATATTATCCTAATAAATTGAAGAGAGAGATTCTTTCAAAGAAGATTGTTTTAAAACCGAAGCCTAACTTAAAGTTACTTGTACCTCATGGGTCAAGTAAAAGAAAGTTTATAGTCCCACAGAAAGGTTTGTATTTGTTTGTAACTAGTTGTCAGATCTTTGTATGAAATTAAATTATAGCTATGGGATGAAAAATAACGTTGCCAATATGTAATTTAGAAAAGAGATGGTAAAATTCGTCATCCGAGTAATTGACCCGGTGGCTCAGTGGTGAGAGCGCTGGCACGCGGAATGCAGAGGTCGTGGGTTCGATTCCCACCTGGGTGAGGAATTTTTTCCATTTTCTTTATTAATAATTTTATGATTATTTATTTGTTAAAAACATGGTACTTACAGTAAATTATTATCATTAGGGATTTTAGTTTAAGACTAACATGTTTAAAAGTTAACGTTTAAACATGTGTGTATTAGAGTTTGTCAATATCTATAATTCCAGGATCAAAATCACCACAGACAACACAAATACCAAACAAATCGGCAAAGAGGAAACAATCATTATTAAAGCCCAATATTAAAAAGCCAAAATGGGATGATTCAATACAATACGCTGAGCTGAGCATGTACGAAGTCATCAGAATTAAAGAGGAAGCTGATGGATTGGATGATGATGACCTGATGGAGATCCTGACATGCCCTAGCCCGGTGTGGTGGGAGGAACCACCGGATGAATGGCATATTGAAGGTATGTTCCCCACAAACTAAACCCTGCTTGGTACTTAACCATGTGAGTGTCTATGGTCATAAATTTATACAAGCAAAGTTGAGCTCCATAATAATTATAGTGTCAAGTTGCTAGCTCATCACTAGAGAGAACACCCTCGAGTCTTTTAGTCGGTGACTTGCAGGAAAGGAGATTCAGCTGATGTATTCCAGTAAAGCTCCAACTTCTTAATATGCGAAATTTAGTACCTATATCTCTTTTAGTGTCATTGTTTGAAATAAAAGAAACTTCTACAATATTTTCCTTTAATTTGCGACTGGACTAAACGTAATGGCGTCCCAATGGAAACAGTTAGTTCACACACGGAATAGGCAGTGCAAATTATATTCCCCCTCGGGAGGGGTCCCCTGAATCAACCTTATAGCGCCATCTGTGCAAGCCAGCAAGTACTAATATTGCATAGGTATCGATGATTATGATAAATAAATTATTATATCGGTAGGTAAGTGTACCATTCGCAATGCTAGTACCGGCCAAACCGCCACAGATGACACCACTTACAACACTCATCCTGAATGTTTATTTCAGAACCTATAACAACGTGCTTGCCAACCAACCAGATGAATAAAAAATCGACTGAAAAACCTTCAGTAAAAACTGACGACAGATTCCTGAAAAAGCAATCAAAACTTGAACAACTATTGGGCAATATTAAGAAGAAATTACCTAACACTGATGTTGTATCTCCTGTAATTGACAATTTAGATGTTAATATTCCTAGTAATCATGTCAATATTCCTAATAATGAAGTTAATATTCCTGGTAATGATGTTAATATTCCTAGTAATGATGTTGATATTCCCAGGGAATTCCTCATTGATAAGGTTAGTGAAAATGATAATGATGAACGCGTTACAGATAACGATTTTGATAAGAAATCATCAAGAACTTCGGAAAGCAGTGAATTTTTTTGTGATGATGAACTGCTTAATCATTTGGAGAACATACAGATTCCTATCGAAAAGCCAAGAGAGAATTCCACCAGCTTTGACTGTATTATTATGGATGATAATGTTAATAATATTCCAAAATTGAAAGTTAAAACACAAAATGCGGCAGCTGATGATAAAACGGTGAAAGTTGACGATGACCTGGTACTCCCAGATATGCCTCCATTACAAAAACGTCCAGATATACATGTTAAAAAAGCTTTTTCTTCGCCAATATCTATTAAAAGTGTAACTTCCTCTGATGATATACTTGATTCGCATAGCATTGTTTCTAGTCACGATAATTATGATACTATATCCGATACTAATATTCGATTTATTACTGACGATGAAATAGATAGTGATAGCATTAAAAATGTAGATCTAAACAATTTGGTTGAAGCTGATAATGATGAAGTCGATGTAGATCAGTTAAATAATGATGAGCGAACTCAAAATGAGAAACCTAATACAATCAAAGATGATGATGTTAAAGTTGTGACTGATAAAGATTGTGACACACAAAGTGTAATAGAAAATAAGGGCGATAGCACAGAATATGTAACAGTATATAAAATATTACACAAATCTGAATTAAATGAGGGCTCAGAAGAGAAATCTGAAAGTTTAGATAGTAAAGAAAAACAAAACAAAACCGTACAATCTATTAACATAACTGAGTCAGTAACAAGCGAAGGTACGAAGTCAGATAAAGATAATACAAGAAATGCTAAAATGAATGACTTCTTTAAAAAATGTAAAAACGTGTACCTTCAAATAACTAAAAATAAATCGAAATTGTATGAAAACGCTAAAATCGTGGATTCAAATGAAAGTTCGGTCGATAGTGACGCAGTAGATATAGATGAACAAAGAAGTAATCCAGAAGATGGAAAGAGAAGAAATACAGACGATCCAAGCACAATACTGGTATCAGAAGATAAGAACGTTAAATATTGCCTCAAATGTTCGTGTATTTTTGATAACAATTCGTGTGAATATTGCGCTAAAAAACTAAAATCAAATGAAGGTAATACGAAAACGCTAACAATTAAATTAGAAACGACAAGCATCAACAGTTGATCAGTAGTGAAAAAATAGTTATGTGAGGTAAATATTTTTTACCTATACCTTTGTACCGCGTCTTTGTGTGATCTGACCTTAAATACTAACATGAAAATAATCTCATTTATTTCAAGAAAAACGGGCGTCCACTATAATACAAATAAACATACACTCGAAAAACATAACCCTGCTTCTGCGCCGTCGGGCAATTAGTTCTGTCTGTCCTATTAAATTCTCAATGTAAATCCAGTACATAAAGTCCAAGACAGGGTCATGTAGAACATTTTTTTAGTTTATCGAGTATAGCGGTCAGAATCGACCAGAAATACCAACAAAATTTACACTTTTTGCTTAGACGGACTAAAACAAAAATGTGATACAAAAAATAATAATAAAATTGTTTAATAAATGGGTTCCTTTATTTTAAGTTTGTTGTATTGTAGGTAGGTATGTACATACATAAATAAAATAGGAATTATGTTTTATTTTTTACATTGACTAATAAACAGTATTTCTGTAAAATGATACTTTTACTCAATGATTGATTATATTAAACTTACTGTAAATTACATGCGTTTAATTTATTATAACAACCAGCACCGGTATGATGAATTTGGCGAGAGCGAGATGTCTCACTTTTAAACGTCAAATCCACAGAGCTAAGTAATAACTAGACAAGGCAAGTGTTTCTACTTGGTGTGTAAAAAGGGATTGCAAACCACTCCTATCAGCCCTAATTCATTCTGGCTCGAGAACGAGTGTCTATTCATTTTTACATGCAATCAATCAATCAATATGTTTATTTGCTCAAATATGTGTATATATACATGATATTATTTGTATTTACAGCAAGCGTTCTACATATTTCGTCATATCTGACATGCAAATTTTTATTCCATACAATTCAACATCAAGCAGGCATTAGTTAGTTGTAATTAATTCCAATAAAAAATGTCACTTTAACAATAAATAACAACACACTATGTCAATAACTACTATTTCAATGTCAATGCAAAGTACATCCATTTATAAAATTATTAATAAAGAAATGGAAAAAATTCCTCACCCAGGTGGGAATCGAACCCACGACCTCTGCATTCCGTGCCAGCGCTCTTACCACTGAGCCACCGGGTCAATTACATCCATTTAGTTTATCTAGTTATTAATAGCTCTGTGAAAAGTGACGTTTACATATCTTTCCGTGCATGTCGTAAAAGTAGACTAAAGAACTCAGGAGCGTTCTCTCAGGCGATGAGCTAGCAACTGATCATTAACATCTAACCCCGCTAAGCTAAACGCCAAAAAAAAAATGCTAGGGAAAAAAAATTTTTTTTTTTTTAATTACTTGTTCGGGTGAAATTTATAGTGTTTATGTTAGTTTTTTTATAGACAGATATTAATTATTTCTCGTGAAAAAATGTTGCTACGCGCGTCTATGTGCATTTATGCAGAAAAACGCAGTCTATTTACTCAACTTTGGACCCTAATATTTTGGAAACCAGACACTTCTCAGGTATGCTTCCATGGAGAAAAATGATCGTGATGATATTCCGTAGTTTTCGGGAACGTTGACGACCAAAAATTATCCTGTATGTGTGTACTAGTCGACACCGCGACTTTGTCCGCGTGGAGTGCAGAAATAGCAAAAAATGTTGAAATTATCCAGGATAAAAAGTAGACTATGTGTTAATCCAGGGTATCAGCTAACTCCATACCAAATTTTATTAAAATCGCTCCAGCCGCTTTTACGTGAAAGAGTAACAAAAATCCATCCATTATATATAATATACCTATAATATTAGTAGGATTTACTCAGGCGATAAGCTAGCAATTTGTCACTGATCTTTACCAGCCCAAGTAGCATTACCTGCTATACACGATATGATAAACCGATTTATCGACATTTAACCTGTCCTAATACGATAAATATAGCCGCCATGTTGAATTTTGTATAGAGACGATACGATATCCACGATGCGTGGTCATGCTGGGGGGCTGGTGCTATGATAACCGTGGCCGCAGGTTCCCCTTCGCGGTCGTGCAGTACTGCCTTCCATATTTTTGGGAACAATGCCGTGTGTCTAGGTATGTAACTGTTATGCTTATTTCAGTAATTTATTCTTGCATCATTTTTGTAATAAACTTTTATGGCCCGTTCTGAATGCTCGGCTTTATGTTTTGTTATACGAGTTGAAATTGTGATTTTGAAATGTGGAGTGTTTTATTATTATTTCCTGCGTTAATTCAATTTGGATCTTGCACGTTATGGAAAAAAGGAATAGTGCATTATGCTATTAATCCCAAAGACTATGGTAAATACCTTTTTTTGGTGCCTAATAAAAGTATCTTCTCTTCTATGCTGCTCTGGGAGTGAAAAAAAAGTATAATACTACAGCTGCTTCTCTTCCCGGGCATACTGTACAAGCCAGCAGAGGGACACGAGGGTCTTGGTGTTTTGTAAGCGATGGGCTGACCACCTGTCACTACTAACCGAACTTGTAGGTACATCTCAACTAGGTATACCCTCAAAATTGGTCAGAAGTGGCCCTTGGTGCTCTGCCTACCCCGTAAGGGATAGAGGCGTGATTATATGTATATAATAAAAAGTTATTCACTTAATCATGATATTTACAAACTCACCTTTTCCTGTGCTAATGCGGGGTTCCACTAGAATACAACAGCTGCATCGTCATCCGTACATGTCGTAAAAGTTGACTAAGGAACTCGGGCATATTATCCAAGCTAGCAACTTGTCACTGGTTTTTAACATATGGGTGAATTTCAACAACCTCGATTTTTGACTAATTACGCTGGCGAAATTTTATATCCACTTTCTATAACTTTTTTGTATTCGAAGTAATAGCTAAAAATATATAATATTCAGTCATGTGGTACATATTTTTAAAAACGTATTAGGTATTTCTTGAGATATCTGCATTTAAAAATTTCAATCGCCACCGATATTATTATCAAACCACCGAAATTGTAAATCTCTCCACTGAAATTTATTACAACCAGCGGAATTATAAATACAGGAGAACATCATACGAATTACCTATTTATTTATTTTATAAGAACTTGAAAACTTTAGATTTTCCTTTATTAGTTGGTAATAATGTTTATCATCATGATTATAGCTTAGAAACTATGATAACAAATTTAAGGAACACGTTAACAGTTAGGGAAATATTTTATTACATACTTTAAATTGCTTCCTAGTGAGTTTTTTCTTAGCATAAAACGTAGTGGCCATGGTATCCTTTAAGATCTCGCAGTTCTGACTACACCATTTCAGGAACCTAGCCGTATTTATTTATATGTACGTAAAAATCTTCGAAAACCAGAAATATGGATCATTTCTTTTCACACGTGAAAGTGGACCTCGTTAGCTACCTTTATATATAAGGAACACTCCATCCGGAAATTTACGGTGTCGGAGATATGACATTTTATGATTTTTTTTTTTAAATCTCCTTTTAGAGGAGTAGAATGGCATATAAGAAATGAATCACATTTTATACTTTGACCTCCCAAAAATCTATCAACATGGAATGGTCAAGCAAAATTTGTTAAATGTTTTTGCCAATTAAGCCCCTACTCTTTCAAAATAATATACTGCGTCATGCGTACCCCTTATCAAACTAAATTCCTTATTTAATAAGCTACTCAAAAAGGTGTTCAATATCACAAAACGTGGGATTGAAGTAGATAATAATTATGTGTATGAGTACACCTACTTAGGCCAGTAGAACATTCAATATAAAGATATTTTTTCTGAGAACAATCAGAACTCAGAAAGATATTACATTCTTATTGGTCAGCTATTAATATTGAGGGATGAATCTTAAGTGCCTGGAAGAACTTAGTTCATTTAGGAACGGTTCCCTTCCTATGATCTTATAACGTCTACTTGTCGATATGTGTACTTATGCTGTCTATCGATTGACCTACAGTGCTCAGACTGTATCAGGAATACCATTAGGTATGCTAATCGCCTACCAAAAAGGAACTGGACAGTAAAAGTGCCGGCCATGTTAGTCGTTTAGACACCGAAAGATAGACGAACAGTGCAATTGGCTGGATGCTACAGAGCGGCTGCCTGGGGTAGGAGTAAGACGAGATGGAGGTGGCGATATGACCTCGATTCGAGTTGAACTGCATCATGAAAAGGCCTTTGGATAGCAGTAAGATTCCTATGCTATATATTATAATGTCAGTTCATCACCTTTGTAGTTTTTAAATTTGACTACAAACTTAGGTTACTTGTCAAAAAGGTTGTCGCGCCATAGGATAGCACTTTTAAAATTCTTATTAGTCAGCTGTTGGTAAGCTTTTTCATAATTATACCTTTTGAATTTAGTTTAATGAAGTGTGCGAATTACGTGAAATCATTATTTTGAATAAATAGGAAAGAATCAAGAAAAAAAATTATAAACCTTTTGGTAATTGTACTTTGACAATGCCAAGTTGATGTCTGTTGTTTTGTCTCAAATGATTATTTATTTATCTAGTTGAATTACTGAAATATACACGTATTTTAGTTTTTTATGCATTTCCATTTAATAATAAGGTGATTTTAAAAACATTACAAAATGGGGCATAACCCTGAAGCCGTAATTTTTTTAATGGGTCTTCCTACCCATGAAGGTACAAAATGGGCTGTACTTTTACATCTCAATAGAAATAATACCCGTTTTCCAGTTATCCTGTATACAAAAAGACAAAATATCAATTACGGTGACATTATTAAATTACGGTGGCCCTCTTTTTTGCCACCGGAGCCACTGGAGTTGCGACACCGTACTTAGAATTAAGTAACAAATTTTAAATTATAACGGAAACTATAATTTTAATTGTAATAATTCATTTGCAATTACGTCGATACATCTAATCTTTAATCATCCGTAAAATTTCTTTTTAAACAGCCTTTTAGTTTTTTAAATACACATGACACCGTTATATGATAAATTTGTATTCCTGCGCCACCGCAGGTTATACTTACGTTTTTGGCGGGAAAACTGTTCAGTGTATCAAACATCCTTGTACTTGGTATACGATGGCTTGACGAGAGCAGTGCGGGGAAAGATAGCTTAGCATCTATCTCATTCATTATGATGAAATAGTGTAATAATAGAATTATAACCTATAGAAAGTGTGTTCCAACCAAACGCAAGGCGAAAAAACAGGCATAAAATATCGACTTGACGTATGCATGACATAAAATTAATGTTGCCATAAAAATGTTTTTTCCCTAGATATGGGGAAATACTCGATAAATTTATTATTGACGCTGAGAAGTATACTGATTTGCAAACTCTTGTAGAATTATCGTGAAATTTAAATATAAAATATATTAAAAGGACACACACACAATCAATCAAAGACAAAATAGATCCAACTACTAGTTCCGCCACTGTTTGAAGTTCAGAGAATAATAATCACATAAATATTATTAACTTAACAAAATTAATATTAAAATATTTATTTATGGGAGCTAAATGAACCTGAATTAAAAATGTGTGGCGGTGCTAGTAAATCGATTTATTTCGCCTTAAAGCAAAAATATATTTTCATTATGATTATAATGCCGCCCCAGGGTTAATAATAAAATAAAGATGGGTATGTAGACTTATTTATTTTAAAATTACTTAAAATGCCTCGCCAATTATAAAAGTATTGTAAATAAAATTGGTCTGAACGATAGTCAGTAGTATTTTGAAATATATTTACCAAAACAGAAAACTTAACTTTGTTTTCATTAAAACAACATGAAATACATACTAAGTTATTTCAAACTTATACTAACACTAGTAATCTACTAATATACTAGTTTACCAATACCTATTACTTATATAATAATAAGTATTATTCTATAGATTACATTTGTACAACATATATTTAAGTCCTGAAAGAACGAGACACAAAGACTCAACATTCACATCTTTATGTGAAATACTTATAAAATAGTAGGATGATTTATTATCGTATAGTAGAATTTATATTTAGTTTTGACTATTACTTCACTAACGACATACGAATACAGTACCTTCGTGGGGACGGCGTTTTGACGTAATTTACATAAGCCACCTTTAGTCATGTACTTATAACTTTCATCAAAATGAGCAGAACATATACGTGACTGTGGTTTTGGTTTCCATGTATCTTCTCTCCGATTGAGTCTTAAATTTTTAAAAATGGTTAGAGCACTGACACGCGGAATGCAGAGGTCGTGGGTTCGATTCCCACCCGGGTGAGGAATTTTTTCCATTTCTTTATTAATAATCTTAAGTTTTTATCCAATTGTCAGTAGTTATTGAGTTAGCAGGAAATCTAAAATTCCAGATAATGAAAGAATCTGTTTTTATTCCTATCTTCTTTTTCTTCTTTAAATATTAAAAATTTTAATATATAAATATAGGCACGGTTCAGGGTTCCGGAACAGAAGACAGAACCCTGAAAATAACATAATATGCATGTGTTATAATTAATAAAGTTTCATTAGCCGACTCCATTTGGACGGAATACGCTCATGCTCGTTTTTTAATTAAGTTGTAATAAAATGTCATAATTTTATTATATTTCTTATAACAAGAAGACTGTAGGTAAGTATAACCGGAGTATTCATAGTTGCGATAGGTTACCTTCACATTTACCTACAATCTGCATGTTTAAAAATAGGGTAAAATTTCACACACATGGCAACATTTTGTTCCGAATGACAGATAAAAAAATATGAAAATTTTATTGTGTATTTATTGTTTTATTAATGAAATTACGTAAAAACATCAAATATTTACCGGTGAAATGTGATGTTATTTATTTTCTTATGTTTTTGAGCATAGTTTTGGCAGGATGTCAGTACACATTTCGTCATGGTAAGTCCTTTAGGTTGACATACACACGTAGCCACTGACCGCTGAGCACTGAATGACAGAGCCGCGATTGGTTCAAATTTGCACCCATAAAAATTCCTAAAATCGGCCTTCGGACTATACTTCTATATAGTCCGGGAGGTAGCGTTGCATTTTTGATGGTGATTTTAGGCCGATCGATTTTGAGTGCAATTGATAGTTTAGATGAGGACATCAATTGAATTGAGCGTCAGCAGGCGCACTCAGGGTGGGGCGAGTGGGGAGAGAATGTCAAAAAAAAAGCGGGTGGGGCTGTGTCGGGGCACACGGCCGTTGGTTTTAACGTGAAACGTCTATGTTAGCGAATCGCTTTTAAAGTAAAAGATTGAAATGAAAACAAGATGGACGCTGTTTTAAGTATTTTAATAAAAAAAGAACAGGTACGTAATAGAAACATAAAATTCATAGCAAATGTTTATATATTTATTGTCACTTTCTGGTTATTTTAAATAGCAGCCGCCCACGACTTCGTCCGCGTGAGGGGGCGTTGTACCCGTGCGAAGCCGGGCAGGTTGTTGTATAGACTGTAGCCTTCCTTGGTAAATGGGCTATCTAACACTGAAAGAATTTTTCAAATCAGACCAGTAGTTCCTGAGATTAGCGCGTTCAAACAAACAAACAAACAAACTCTTCAGCTTTATAATATTAGTATAGATATAAATACTGTCCAAATTACACTTATTTTTGTATAAATCAATCGGTTCAAATAAACTTGACAAACACACGAAAGAATCACCACGCTATAAAGTCGGAGTCACGAGTTACACTGAATAGAAACAAGCGCGAGCGCCGGTTTCGCACAGTTATCGCAGTATCCCTCCCCCGCCCCCCCGCTTGACCCCGACACGAACTCAATGTCATAACAGCGAGCTGACTATATAAGTGAAATATTTACACCACATTTTTGTTTCTAAGACCAATAGTTTTTTAATTATTAAGGTACGATGATATAGACCTTTTCGTTACGGTCCAGTTTTTAAACCTGGTACCCGTATGTGTCGGCGCGATTTTAAAGACGTTTCACGTCAAAAAATCCAAAAATTATTTCTGTTCGTCCGAAAATTTGCACATCAGTAGTTTTAACAATAATAATAATTATAGAAACCGTCAGCTGTGAAGAAAATGGCGGGTTGTACGTCAGCAGGTTATATATACCTATATTAAAAATAATTATTTTCATTTCATTTCCGGTCGAATGAAACTGATACAGGTTATTCTTTATGCTATAAAAATGATAAAAAAAAGCCTCAGCAGATCTATCGATAGGGGTAAAATCGTCAGCAAGGGGATTATATGTGCCGAGCAGGTATTCAATCCGAGTATGCATTAACCTTGCTGATTTTACCCCTATCGATAGATCTGCTGAGGCTTTTTTTTATCATTTTTATAGCATAAAGAATAACCTGTATCAGTTTCATTCGACCGGAAATGAAATGAAAATAATTATTTTTAATATAGGTATATATAACCTGCTGACGTACAACCCGCCATTTTCTTCACAGCTGACGGTTTCTATAATTATTATTATTGTTAAAACTACTGATGTGCAAATTTTCGGATGAACAGAAATAATTTTTGGATTTTTTTTTTTGACATACTTGAAATTCTCTCCCCACCCTTACTGGAGCTGCTGACGTTCGAGTTACTCAATGACTATCCATGAAAAGTACGTTATGACATTAATCAATCGACCAGAAATTATTTTGTAAAATGCAACGCTACCTCCCGGACTAATAGGTTATATTTCTATTAGTGTAATGTTCAAAATGCGCCAGCGTTATTGACTTTTTCCGCGGCACATTTTTAAAAAGCTGTTATAGGAACTACCGGGTTAAGTTAAATTACTGCTCATGGTGTAAATAATAGTGTCATTTAATTTATTTTTAAAATATGTATGTATTCTGTTAAATTAATTCACCCTAAAATTGAAATAGCCAAATTTATTTTTGCAAATGAAGTGGGGACATAGCACCGCAATTAGATTTAGAGCCTTTGATAATTTTTTTAATGCGTAAACAAATAGATTTTGGTCTAAAGTTTTAAACGTTAGTCTAGATCACTGTCTGAACTTAATGAAAAAAAATTAATAAATGTGCATTTTGCACTTTCCACTACGATTTTCATCCACGCCGCGCTAAAAACGTACCTGGGAAATTCACCCATATGTACCTATAATCTGACCCGCACGTAAAAGCAATAGCAAAGCCGAAGCTGTGCCTGCCGAAAGAGTGTGCGTGCGCGCGACGACGCTCGGCGTCCCCCCGCGCCCCGCACCTCGCACCGCGCACGCACACTCAAAATTTTATTATCGCGATCGCGCGGCCTCGGTTTTGCTATTGCTTTTACGTAATCAGGGGGCTGAACGTCGCTGCAGAATTTTCTTCGCGATCCTGCTTCTCTGGGTAGGTGTAGATAGGTTCCCAATTTTTGGGAACAGATCCGTGTCTATACAGGATGTTTTTTTCGTTGTCACCCTTAACGAAGGGTACGAACTTTATCATCAAATAAAGTAAGTTTTTGCCAAAAAAAAAAAAACGCTGGGCAACGATGTAAATTTTTTGGATTTTTTTAAAATTACTTGATCGGGCGAAATTTAAAGTGTCCAGTGTTTATGCTAGTTTTTTCATACCTATATAGATATTAATTATTTCTCGTGAAAAAATCTTGCTAACCGCGTCAATGTGCATTTATGCAGAAAAACGCAGTCTATTTATTCAACTTTGGACCTAATATTTTGGAAACCAGACACTTCCCAGGTATGCTTCCATGGAGAAAAATGAACGTGATGATGAGGAGATTCCGTAGTTTTCGGATACGACCATAAATCACCTGTACCCATAGTCTGTACCTAAGGCCCGCCGTCGGACGTATCCAAAATGGTGTGGCCAGAGCTGCATGGTCACGAAGGAGATTCTTTATAGCCACGTTTAGCGCTAATGCTAGGGTCAGATGTTTACAATAACAAGTTGCTAGCTCATCTATCATATACCTATACATGAATAGAATATATTTTCTATAAACCAGTATAGGCAGAAATTTCAGTTCAAAATCTTGGCCCTTCTAAATTCACTAAAACTAGGCTGTCTTTGTTTTCTTGCGCACAAGAAACGTAACTATAAATAATAACCGCTGGACTATTCGCATGTATACAGGGTGTTTTTTCGTTGCCACCCTTGACGAAGGGTACGTACTCTATACATCAAATAAAGTAAGTTTTTGCAAAAAAAAAGTGCTGGGAAAAGATATACATTTTTTTGAGAAAATAATTTTAATTTGTTGACCGGGAAAAATTTATAGTGTCCAGTGTTTATGCTAGTTTTTTCATAGACATTAATTAATTAATAATTTATCTTTAAAAAATCCTGCTACGCGCGTCTATGTGCATTTACCTATGCAGAAAAACGCAGTCTATTTACTCAACTTTGGACCCCAATATCTTGGGAACCAGACACTTCCCAGGTATGCTTCCATGGAGAAAAATGATCGTGAGATTCAGTAGTTTTCGGGAACATTGATGACCAAAAATCACCTTGTATAATACTAGAGGCCGATAAATGGGCTATCTAACACTGAAAGAATTTGTCAAATCGGACCAGTAGTTCCCGAGATTAGCGCGTTCAAATAAAACAAACAATCTTCAGCTTTATAACATTAGTATAGAATGGTATAGAAAGATAATGTTAGTCCTTCGAGCCGGATAGTAACAAGCAAATACTCGATTTTCAGACTTCAATTCCCAGGATATAATAACGTCCACCTTCTCGAAGATAGAGAAGGAGATCTGTGTGAAGTTCTTCAACACTCCACTAAACTACACTGCGAGTGAGGAGGACAAAATATTGTACATCAGCAACCCAGATAAACGGAAGATTTGTACGCCTGGCACCTACAATTACAGCGGCTCAATAGTTGTAAGTTAATCATAATATATAACATAATAATAATACATAGGTACTCGAAATGCGAAAGAAATGCAGAATTTTTCGTCTTATTATTCTTTATTTTATAGTGTTTCTAGTGGTTCTGTTCTTTCTTCTTCCGCGCGGAATCTCTCGTAGGGTTTTGGGGTTTTTCACTTCAATCCACTATTAGGCATCCTTCACTGTTACTTCACTTATAAACGAAGGGCACTCCTTTGGGTAGGTCAGTTTGTCACACACTAAGATTCACTTGTCGAGCGAGAGGTCAGTACCGCGGTGGTTGGGCAACTGGCAGATGCAGGGCGGGGGGAAAAAACGTGGCCAGCGTCCGCGGCGAGGAAAAGAGACAAAACGATTAGAAGAGGGAAAAACAAATTATAGTTTTAACATATAGGTACAGGAAATACAGAGAAATTAACCGAAGAAACGCATACAAAGCGTGCATGCATTATGCCTCTACCGGGAAATTTCTAAAAGACTTCGCAAAAGTTTATAATAACTATTTGTCTCACTTTGTTCGTCTGGTATGCTGGAAGAAGTCAGCTTGTAAAGACAAGCACGCTTTGTATGCATATCTTTTGATAATTTCTCTGTATTTACTGTAGTATTTTATATACAATAAAGAATAAGTTTAAGCGACGAAAATGCCTAAAAATACGTAACGGTGATTTTCTCACTTCGCAACACTTGCGGCGTAATATTTACGACTTTTTTTCCTTGTCGGGACAACCGGTATGTCGACCGCACTGGGGCAAATACTCCGACGAAATAAGAGTAGACAGCTGTATGTGTAAATTTTCTGTCTACCCGCATTTTCGTAAATGGACAGTTGAATGTTGGAAAGTTTTCTTTGTCTACCCCCGCGTGGTGCCGGCAGAGTAGAATTCGTACCACTAAAAATCAGACTGCGGTCACCAGCCTGCCTGCCCAGCGTGGTGACTATGGGCAAAAACCCCTCATGGTAGTATCCTTGTGGCGTACCCTGGGGGAGGCCACGTCCAGCAGTGAACTGCAATAGGCTGACGACGATACCATATTCACACGAAATGTGTTCCTTGGGGCAGCCAGAAGTACAGGCTCATAAAGACGATAGGCACGTTTAGCATAGCGGGAACAGATGTTACTGATCAGTGACAAGTTGCTAGCTTATCGCCTGAGAGATCTACTTTCTAAAGTTACGAAGTAGCGGCCATCCTGTCCAATGTTAATGTCTTTATATTTTTATATCTCAGGACCTAGTCGTCGGATACAAATGCTTGAACGAAAGGGATATAGTGAGGCTTCTCGTAGACATGTTGAAGTCCAGCATTGAACCAAATGGTAAGTAGGTATACTAAATACAACTGTTGTTTATTCACCAGGTACCTATTAAGTATATTGCATAGATACGTAGGTATACCTAGAGGTGCCTAGTGTCCGTGCGGCCTAAGCTCAAATATCATACTGGCTTCGCACGGTTCTGCATTACCACGGACGATATCCTGGTCCGCATCCGTTCGCAATATGACGCGCCATGGGAAGCATAAGGCCAATTTTCCAATAGTCTATAGCCTGAAGAATAAAGTAGATGCTGTCTCTTGTTTGTTATAAACAAAGAGAGCACCAATTTTATCCTGTGGAAAAATCGGCCCTAAGTGTAAAAGAGCTGACGCTCACGGAGTCTTGTGTTCATTCGCGCTCTAGGCCAACTACGGAGCTCATTCTATGACTGTGACTACGTCAGATTAAGGGTCGGTTCATATCGGACGGAAGATGCGTCGAGCGTATCTCCAGGTAGGTACGTACAGGCAAACGCACTAACGCATTATCGGTTGAGTGTGAAAGGTTGAATGTTTTGTCATATATTTGCATGTCCTGACGTTTCACGACCGACAAATACGCGACTGATTTTCCGTCAGATATGTATGAACCGACCCTCGCATCTCGATTGATGTACCTTAGTATTACTGAAGCCCCGCCCCTTCGGTATGGCACGACTCGTAAACATTTAATAATTCTGTTTTCTTTCCAGTCAAACCTGTTAACAGCTTCGATCTTGTCAAGAAATTTCAGGATTCGGTACGTATACCTATCACTGCTTATGCGTAAACCGTGTTCAGCCATAGGCACTTCGGTTAGAGCAACCCAATAGAGACAACAAGGGTATAATATACCATACTAGTGGACGCCCGCGACTTCGTCCGCGTGAACTGCAGAAAACTCAAAATGTCGAAATTATCCGGGATAAAAAGTAGCCTATGTGTGTAGGGTGTCAGCTAACTCCATACCAAATTGTATTACTCGTAAAATAGCACCAGCCGTTTTTACGTGAAAGAGTACCAAACATCCATACATCCATACTCACAAACTTTCGCGTTTATAATATTAGCAGGATATACAGGCTACCTAGGATATCTAATCCTATCCTTGCCTAAATTGTCAGTGGTCACTGATCCATACCATATCATCGGTCGATTTCTCTTCAATCATCTTGTACATTTAAAAAATATCCATTAACACAGAAACCGAAGGCACTATACACTTCCTCGAATGAGTAAGTCACTTGAGACTTGCTGGTGAAAGAAATAGCAGTTCAAGCTCCTTAAAACTGGCGTCCGATCTCCAATACCATTCTAATCGTGGACACATCTAAAGAACGCATGTTTTTCAGGAGTTAAACCCGAATAGCAGCTCCCTTCTGTCCCCTGCTGATAAAGACTATATAAACACCAAATACCACGCGGAATGTGGGGCACTGACCCATAGACCACCCCCTCACAATCGGAGAGTAGGTTCTGAAGAAGAGGATTCCATACTCAGCGTGGAGAATCTGGTGTTCTATCATCACAAAATCTGGCCGCTTGGTATCGTCATGTATGGTATACACAATGAACTGCGTAAGTATGAGTCATAACGTCATCTACTTACTTATAGTAGGTAGCAGCTAGGAACAGTGCCGTAAATAGGGCGGTGCCACCCCGGTGCCCAGGGCGTAGACTCTGCGGGCGCAAGAATGGCCAGACCGGGCAGGACTAAATTGGGCGCTACTAAAGGACAAGACTAAATTATGTAGCTCGCACAGGGCGCAGAAAAGGCTATTTACGGCACTGATTAGGAATAAGATCCCTAAGGTCTTGTGTCGTGGGTAAGTAAGCAAAGTTGGTGCAAAGTTTTCGCAAAATTTTCACCAATAGGGACAAGATTTTATCACGTCATTTGACGAACGCGCTAAATGAAGGAAAATCTGTGCCCCTAAAGGGACAAAACACGAAGCAATGAGCACAGAAGAAACCGACGAAGCCATTCAAAACCTATTTCGTTTTCCAGGAGACACAGCCCTCCACTCCCAGCTGAAGTACGCAATGACGGCCATAGAGCTGACCACCTGCGTCGTGTTCCAAGACGCGATTGGCGATGATGATGTGCTCATTCCAAAGAATTTACTCTGGTTCTCTAATGAGGGGGCGGATATACCTGAACTAGGTTTTAAGGAAGGAAGACAGGTATGGATCGTTTATGCTGGTAGTAAATGGCTTAAGAGTAGCTACATACCCTCGTGCATATTGTGTGAATATCAGAATGATGACAGTAGGTATTTTGTACCTATTTATACCTAACGAATGATCACAAGAAAGAAACATTCGCGAAAGAAAGACTTTGCCAGCATGAAAACTTACCGAGATACGCTCCATACCAACAACGGCTACTCTATTGCGACATCACGTTTGAATAGATAACTTGTATGCGCGTAAAAGAACTTTTGTTTTACAGCTATATTTCAAGTTGCATTTACAAATCGAATATCTTGTCTTGTACATTCAATGTTCTCAGGTAGTCAACCTCTATAACGTCATCCACGGCGCCCCTGGCCACATAGCTCACACATTTAACTTGCTGCTTCGTATCCTGGGCCTGACCATGATGTCCAACCGTTTCGATAGGGACAACCATGTGGTCGTCAATTGGAAGAAGGTTAAAAGAGGTGAGGGCTTGTTTTGGAACCTAAGGCTGTTTTTTTATTGCAGGACTGGAGCTGAGACAATATTTTATATAATCCTATTGGTTAAAATTTCTCCGTTTCTCCACTCCGCAGATGGTCAGGAAGCCTAGACATCGACAACGCGGCTAAGAGCTGAAAAACCGATAATCAGTGCCGATATAAAACTACATAAAAATGCGGGACTTGCTAGAATACATCATCTTTCGTCCATGTCCCAAGAGTCGTCTAATAAGGAGCTCAAAGCGTTCTGGACCTTAACACCTGACCCTGCTATATTAACTGGCTGTAGGATTTCCGTTTTGGGAACATGGCCGTGCATATGTATGTATATAATTACAGGCTATGAACACTACCTGGAGAAGACACCACATCAGGCATGGGTGAAAGCCATACCGTACGACTTTGATAGCGTAACTCACGCGCCGGCCAACTATCTATGCGAAGATTGTAAGCTGGGAGGGCAGACGGTTCAGCCAATGCAGGTATATAGAATAATCAATCTATCTATACAGCTTCAGCTGCATCCAACTGCTGAGTAAAGGACTCATTACTACGTCACCGGTCTATGTCCTGGGTTAACCTCATCCACTGGTGTCCCAACAGATTTTTGGATATCATCTGACCTTTGGGTGGTCTGCCCTCGGTCTTAAAAAATAGAATAATGTCAGAAGTCTTTTATAAGACAGTAGCGGCTGTAGGCTTATTCCTTCACGTGGGACGTAAAGTGGTGTGTAACATGCACATTTTCTATTACCTACGTATTCTAGGATTTTCATACACATTTTTGAACGACGCTATCTACCCAAATGCTGCGTGGTGACGGTGTCGGCAGAGTAGAACACCACCCCATGTCTGCCCGTGGGTATTGTAAGAGGCGTTCAAGGGTTTCCCGGAGGTAGGCAGCAGCGCCTTGAAAGTATAGTCCGAAAACCATACTACGGTCACCAATCCGCCTGCCCAGCGTGGTGATTTGGCAAAATCTGGCAGTAGCCTTGTGGCGTGCCCTGGGGGAGGCCTACGTTCAGCAGTGGACTGCAATAGGCTTATGTTTAGCCTGCACACTTGTGTGGGTGTGCAAAGACCTGTAGTTAGACCTTCTTTATCATTCCAGGACCACCTTTGGCAGCGCACGCTATCCATGGGTCACGTGACAAAGCTGAGTCCGTCAGACATCTTGCTGGTGAAAGCTCTGTACGGGAACGAGTGTCAAGCTCGATTCGCGAATTGATGTCTTCAATAAATTCTATAAATCGTGCTTTTTTATATTTGTTGTGTACTGATCATGGAGAATATTATTCCTTCTCCATGGTACTCTGATGCTGATTCCACGTACACCAGCTGTGGGAGATACAGTCATATCCTAAGAGTAGACTGAGGCTCAATTAACACCGCTGCGGAATGGAACGGAAGCGGCTTTTTGCAACGTATACAGCATAATGAACTTTATATCAGCGTCAATTTCCAAATTCCGATACGTCAAATCACCGGAGAATTTTCGAGAATGCGCGAGGATTCCGCAGAAGACGCGCGTCCAATTTTTAGCTCGTATTTAATTTGTGTGTTACACCATAGATATAAAGTTCATTATGCTATAATGATTACGTAGCAAAAAGTCGCTTCCGTTCCATTCTGCGCCGGTGTAAATTGAGCCTTAGGAACTCGGGCGGTATTCTCGGGTTATATTTCACTGGGCACCACGGCGGCGCGACTTGTCGCATTGCTATGATTGCGCGGTGAAATACAGTCCCTAGACGGCGACCTAGCAACTTGCCCTTGATATTTTACATCTGTTTCGGCCATACGAAACGTGGCGGCGCGATCTTCGTGATTCTGCAGTTCTGTTTACGCTTTTTGAAACTCCGCCATATACGCAGGTACTTACAATTTTACTACATTTGCGATTACATTGTATCGCCTAGAAGGCATTAATGTTTGTTTCTAGATTCCCTTTATTCGCAGCTGTTCCACTAATGATTTGATACCACCTAGACTCATAGATAAATATTTACACAATAAGAACCCTGCCCGGCTTGCACGGCCAACTATACACGACATGATAAGTCAAGTTATGGATACCTAGCTGTCAAAATACGATAAATATAGCCGCCATGTTGAATTTTATCGATTCAGCGAGCATAACCATGCCGGTTACGTTACACGGCACGATACGATGATAGATAAAAAGCGAGCATGTCTATCGGTTGATTATCGATAGGCCCGAGCATGACTGTATTTTGATGTAAAAAATATCGACTTTTTACATCTATTCAAGATATTGTTATCGATGAACATTGCAGTGCTCGATAAATGTAGATAGGTTCGGAAGTTTTCAATTATATGCTCCAAATTTAATATTTTTGGTGTTTTAGTTTACTCTCGTTTCGTGTCGACATGCCGTTCATTATTATGAATTTACTTGCCGCGGAGGAGAAAGAGGTTAGGAAGGAGGAGAGGACCGTGGTCCGCAATTTGAGCCACGCATTCCTCCTCCCACCTAATGAATTTGTCCTTAGACGTGGTGCACTATTTGTGCAGAGCTAGAAGATTTGGCCCCGCGAACTACAAAAGGATACCCTGTTCACTTGAAGGTTAGTATTTATAAAAAAGGCTTGCTTTCCATATTAATTAAATAGAATATAAATATAGTTACTACATATATAATGACGTCAAAAAAGAATGAACGACAATTGAAAAAAAGGAAAAATATTTTTGTACTCTAGAAACATTTGTTTAACTTATCTCGCGCCTTATCGTATCATTGCACGGGATAAATCTTAACGTAACGTATCGTTCCATTGGTCATGTTCGCGAAATCGATAATTATGGTGGTATAGATACGATACGAAATCCTTTATCGTATATTTACTTATCGTGGTCGTGCTAGCCCGACAGAGGTCTTGTGTAGTGGCTACTAAGCAATGGTAAATACATAGTAAGGAAACATCCATGACTCGGAAACAAACATCGATATTCATCATATCAATGTTTGCACCTACCGGGATTCGAACCCAGGACCTATGGCGACGCAGGCAGGGTTGAGTACTACCAACTAGACCAATCGGTCGACAATATATAGAGCAATCATTCGTAAAACCAAGTGTAAAATATAACATGTATATTTCAATACCAATATTTGATATAAATAATAATGTAAAATGAACAATATTTACTTACCCTGTATAACATTATATTCTTTAACAATGGTTAATTCGTTAATTTCTTGGAAATATGTCAATTATTTTGTGGAATCTTCACCGATTTTTAGGGTTCCGTGCAAAAACAAATAAAAACGGAACCCTTACAATAAACTACATTTAGGCCGATTTTAGAGTTACGCTGATGTTTTCTGCCGCCGGTCGGCGCTGATGAGTCAATTTGTACGGCCAACCTAACGTTACCTGTAACTACATACAAATTGACTCCATCAGCGCCGACCGTCAGCGCACGTCAGTGACTCTAAAATCGGTCTTAAGGCCTTACCAGTCGCCTTATCTAAAAAATGAAATTAACTTTCCACTAATAAAGACATCCGATTATTATTTGATTCCACGTTTCTTTCTACTTAGCCCCAATTTACAACAAAGATTAGATTAGATTCATTTATTGCATGTCACAGGTTAAACATTAATTGCGCAACAAATTAAATCATTTTACCCTGCAATTGTTTGATATTACCCTGTAATTGTTCGCTTTTACCCTGTTAAACCAGCACCCGTATGTATGATGAATTTGGTGAGAGCGAGATGTCTCACTTTTAAACGTCAAACTCACAGAGCTATTAATAACTAGATAAACTAAGTGTATGTACTTTGCATGTAAAAAATAGACTTAAGAATTAGAATAAACACTCGTTCTGAAGCCAGGACTGGGTGAATTTGGGCTGATAGAAGTGGTTTCCAATCCCTTTTTACACACCAAGTAGAAACACTTGCCTTGTCTAGTTACTACTTAGCTCTGTGGATTTGACGTTTAAAAGTGACATCTCGCTTTCATCAAATTCATTATACGCGTGCAGGTTACATTTCATATACCTTCTTACATAGTAAGCAACAAAATACCGGCAACAGGACTAGGATGATCGTACAAATATTACCAAATAGGTACGATTACTTCAAGCAAAACTTCATTTTAACATTTTTATACGGCCAACTTTGTCCACAATAGGGGCACATAAGTACATGAATAATTTGCCTATGTGCACAATTTATAGTAAATTATATACTTACACAATTTCCGCATAAATATTATGTAAAATACATCTCAGAGACAAGATCGCTTTTATACATTCCCCGTGTAACTCATTTACGACAAAAATTGAATTGAGCTATGTGAAGACACAATATCGTCCAATGTTTGTATGTACAAAAATTATCAGTGTATCCCCAATACTATATAGTTATATACACGCACATAAGCGATATGCTAAAGTACAGACGGACATCAGGTAGAATTTCGTCCAATGACCCCTTACTATTTCATCTGTCTTCGGCGCGCACAGACGTTTTGACGTCCGTCCGAGGTAATTGCAATATATTTACGTACGAGTGACAGAGATAAATAATAAGGGGTCATTGGGCGAAATTCTTCATGATCCACGTCCGCACTATATTTGTATTACACACTTATTTTTTATAAACTTACATCTAAAAACAGTCTTCTTTCTTCAGGATACAAATAAATAAAACACTTGGCGTCCATTTTACATAAAGTTTAGTCATCAAACTTATATCTAGAACATTATTACAATGCTTTTTGGGTCCTTAAAAATACATTTTGGTGGCATAACTATGTTAAATCTCATTAATATTGGTCAAATTGGAAAGCGGATATAAAAAATGGAGTCAATTTTGAGTTCTTTATGTTAAAACTTGTTTTTAAACATATCTGATAATATAGTATCTAACATAATGTGTCAGAAATAACTCTAATAAAAAGAAATAGATAAACTTAAAAGCAATTCTGATCAATATTTTCGTTCGTGTATAAGAATACTATGGTATTTTATATAAAAAGTTAAATGACGAAAATATACAGTTGAATTATTTTTAAATTAAACTATTAAGAACAAGCTAACAAACAGCTTACGAATCACTTCGCTTATAATTGACCAATTTTCTAAAATCATACTTGTGTTTTGTTACCAAAATGAGGTATTTGTACTAGTTACGTAAGATAACAATACATAGGTTGTACAAACATAAATTATGCCACCTAAAGGCGACAACTTCACATATAAACAAAATTAAACCGACACAAACTTTGTGACAACGAGGAGATGATCGGACCGTAGCCTTGTGCATTGTCGTACAACTCAAATAGAGGTGCTGCTACCAACTTGTAGTTCTTTGGCACGGCAAACAAGGCCCTATCCTGTAGTTGCACTAAGAACAGTCTCTTGTGCTCTTTCGGTTTGGTGATGTGCGGGGGAATGTAAGGGTATTGTGGGGGTTCAAAATTGGGCCGCCACCAGTTACCTGGAATAGAATATTGTATTTTTTTTTAAATTCAGATATAAGCAGTCCATCTAAGTGAATATATAAAATGCTTGGCCCTGTTATGACTGACAGATAAACCAGACCTAAAAGAGAGTGTTCTTTGTATCACACCAGCCCTCTTATAACTAACTAAAGCAAAGCGATAGCGAAAATTATACAAAAAACGCTGACTGCTTGTCGTATTCGTATTATGTAACATGAATTTCAAAGGAACTCGTGACAGTTTAAGGCGAATATTGTACAATTTTCGCTATCGCATCGCTTCGGTTTTGCTATTGCAAATTAGGTAATCAGGGGGCAGAAGGGGCTTACCAGAATTTTAACCACTGCTAACATATTAAAAAATGTTTTATCTTCTGTATTTATTGGACTGTAGTGGAAATACTAACATAAATGTAATGATGACATGAAATGATTATTTATTAGCTAAAACATGGCACAATAAAGTTTCGCCATAAAATGTGGCATGTAAATATTTGAACTTATCAAACAATCTAATTAACCGATTCAATCAACTACTATGTAAAAAAACTTGTCAAATATTTTTCTATACATATAATAAAAATGTAATGGATCGCTGTCTGTGCATGGAAGATATATGAGAAAAAATATTATAGGAAACCTTACGCAATAGTAACCAAAAGAAAGATTTTTTGAATTTGTCTGTAGACAGATTTGTAAGATTAAGTGGGAAATTTACCAATGGTATCCTCGATGACCCACTCCTGTTTAACTCCATCCTGTCTTCCGAGAGTCTCCGTAAGTAACCTCTTCAGACCTTCTATCTCATCCTGAATAGAAGAAATTAACAGTTAATGGACTACATTTATTTATTTATGGCATGCCAACAACATATGCATCTGTACATTATTGAAATAGAGGAATGGTCCAGGTCTGATGCATACGTCTCTTATAGGCTAGGACAGCACTTACACATAAAAATGACTATGTATTACAAAAAAGTTTAGTTGCTCTTGGGTGGGAGCCTTTTTTTACCTACTTATTTCCTTTAGTTAATGTTTTGACTAAAGAATTTTAATTGAGGAAGATAATGATGTGAAGAAATAGCTAGAAACCAAAAAAGTATAGGTAAAAAAGGTAGATTTTTGACATATTTTTATTAAAATGACATTGTGATTAATTGAAAATTTAGGACTGTTTAAGACTAAATTACACACATAGTGTAACCCTGTGGTCCCCGAAAAAAAAGTGCCTAAAACTGTTGGATCAAGCTCCCAGAGCCATGTTTCATAGGGTAGAATTTAGAAAATTATTTTTGTAGTGTTTTAAGCTTGTTTACAATGTTTTGCAATATAAATTACCTCTCCAGGATTCAATTCACCTCCTGGCAACTTGAAGAATGCGGTACCGAGCTGTAGAAGCAGTACATGTGGTAAACCATGCTCGTGGACTAGAAGCACTCCTTCCACTGACCTGGAGTGGATATTGTAAGATGACTTTATTATATTTACCTACATAATTTATAAATTAAGACTTTACTTTAAATTTATGTGAGTAGAAGATGAGATATTGTACTGACCCTAAGTGAATAGGACAGGATGACACTAAATTAAAGTTTTCTGGCCCGAGTTTGAATTCCAATAGGTGCAAGCATTGATTGATATAAACAATATTGATGTTTATCTCTGAGAAAAATGTTGTTCCCTAGATTCTGCTAATAAACATTATTTAGTAGAATACTACCATTCATTCATCACCAATGGAGCAATCAGTAAGATAAAAGAAAATGCCTACCATACTAGTAAAAGTACATTTACTGATTTGAGTGTCTCAAAAAAGGAACTTTTGTTTATTACCTTTGCTAACCTATAAAACTGCTGCTTATTAATAAAAGTTAATATTGTAATAACAGTAAATACTAACCTCCTCATTCCAATTTTCACAAATTCTTCTCTCATTCTCTGGAATCTGGCAGGAACTGATGCATCTTTCTCAAACAGTGGCTCCTTGGTTCCGAATGTGTAATTTGTTAACGGGTACAAGTTTATAGACCTATTTATCGTTACACTGTTATTTATACTATTCTGATGCTGCATGCCGGGCCTAGCTGGCCACTGCTTGTTCCCTGGAGTCCCTTGAACTGCAGCCATTTTGGAAACCCGTAAAATTAACACAAAATACTGAATCAATTAATGATGACAATTAATGTTCTGCGGGCACTGAACACTTCCAACAGCACGTACGATCACTTTTACTAGTTAAATAAATACCACAAGCTTGTAAGCGGATTTTACCAAGCGGCGTCGGCCATTTGTTTTTTTTTTTTTATGATTAGTTTTGTGAGGTTGGCACATTGGCATGGTTCTATCATTCAATTTAGTGAGAAAAAAGCGCGGGAACACTTGCAGAGAAGGGCGGTCTTTTTAATTTATAAATTTGTAAAAATTATTTTTACTGTATATATCTCTGTAAATTCGTTTTATATACTTGTAAATATGTCTAAGGGGAAGGCTAAAAAAAGGAAAAAGAAGGAGGAAGATGGGATTTCAGTGGGAACTTTGGGTTCCACTTCAGAGTCTGAGATCGACTTGGAAAATACAAGTATTATTAGTAATAGGATAAGACACGATAATTACGATACATACAAAATACCCAATTATAAGAGAACGTATCCCGAAAGCGGTGTTTCGGAATATATAGTGTTTTTATCTAGTTCGAAAGAAAATACCCCAATAGGGGAACATGATCGGATGGCCATATCCCAGGCCATTCGAAAACATTCAGTCAATGGTGTGAAACACCTAAAATTAATAAATAAATATAAGGTCGGCGTGGTCTTCGATGTTTGTAATAACGCTAACGTGTTCATACAGAATGAAAAATTTTTTGAAGAACTGAACTTACGGTGCACTATACCAGCTAGTGCCACAGAAATAACTGGTATCTTAAAAAATGTTCCTGTAAACTTAGGTAATAAAAAAATTTATTCCATAATTGCCAGCAGACGCCACGTCATCCAGGTGCGGCGCATCATGCGGAGGTCCCGCTTGGAGGATGGGAGATTCAGCCTACAGCCAACGAGCGTTGTAGCAGTCACTTTTGCCGCCACACAGCTGCCTGAACATATTTTCCTTGACAACTGGAGACATGAGGTGAGCCCTTACGTTCCTCCTGTTAAGCAATGTCTAAGATGTTTAAGATTTGGCCATATCGCAAAGTTTTGTAAGAACGCAGAAAAGTGCTCAATCTGTACAGAAAATCATAATTTCAAAGTATGCACGACTAACCCAAATGAAGCTAAATGCGCTAATTGCGGAGGCAATCATATCGCCGTTTCCGGACTTTGTCAAATAAAAAGACAAAAAATAACAGAAAATAAAGTAAAAGCACATCAGTTTGCGTACTCAGATCTTTTTAAAGAGAAAGACTTTCCTAAACTTAATCAGAAATCTGATATTTCTCCAAATAACATCATTAAAAATTTACTAAATTGTGATGAATTTTTCAACCTTCTTACTAAGTCTATTATACATATTGTCACTATGAGCAAAACTACATCTAATGCCATAAATTCGGTTACTATAAAAGACATCATACTTGACACATTCAGTAATAAAAAATCTTCTAATCCATCACAATGATCCAGTTAAATATCGCCCAATGGAATTCCCATAGCATAAAGGCAAATTGTCTTCAATTTACAGATTTTTTATATCAAAATAACATTCATATTGCTCTAATTTCTGAAACTTGGCTTAGACCAAGCCATTTCTTTAAAATTAAACATTACACAATTGAAAGGAATGATTCTGGTAACATGCATAATGGAGTGGCTATTCTTATACATAACAATTTACAATATAGTAGAATTAATACATATTCTGATGACTCTTTACAGAATGTATGTGTCAATGTACACTATCACGGGCAAAATATACATTTTGTCTCATTTTATTGTCCTTCTAACTGTAGTCCTGTTTTTACTAAAACTAAATTTAATAATTTTGTTAAAAGCTTTCCTTCACCATTTTTCTTAGCTGGAGACTTCAATGCACATCACACTGCATGGGGTTCCAGTGTAATTAATCCAAGAGGCAGAGATATTTTAGATGTCATTGACGAAAATAATCTTATTCTACTTAACACTGGTCAAGTAACAACAGTGGGGTCTCACATTTGGCAACCTAATCCACTAGACTTAACAATAGTTTCACCATCCCTTGCTCTTCGTTCTGATTGGCAGGTGTATGATGATCCTCTCGGTAGTTATCATCTACCTGTAATAACAAAACTCTCCTTTATTGACAATTCTATTAATGTTCCTTGTACTACTAGTAACTTAAAAAAATATCCTAATTACAAACTTGTCAATTGGTCAAACTATGAGAGATGTGTTCAGGAACTTCTTATTAATTTCGAAATTGATCCTTTAGATCCTATTAAATCCTATCAACATTTTTTTTCTATTCTCAATACAGCTATTGAAAAATGTCTTCCTAGTTTCAAAACACACACAATTTCTCTATCAAATTCTGTTCATCGTAAGAAGTACAATCCCCTCCCTTGGTGGAATGAGAAATGTAGTAATGCAGTCCTAAAATCGAAACAAGCATTTGTTTTATATAAATATAACCCTACTGAAGCAAATTATTTAAATTTTAAGAAACTTCAAGCTCTGAAAAAACTTACCCTAAAATCTGAGAGACTTAATAGTTGGACTGAGCTCTGTAAATCTTTTAATCGTAGTACTCCTTTGTCTTCCATCTGGAATTACATGAGAAAATTTAATAAGACTTATGTTAGTAAATATCACTCCAACACCAGTTGGGTTCCAAAATTCTTACAGAAACATACCCCCGACTTTGTTGCAAATATATCTACTGAAAGTGCTGACACAAATACTTCTACAAATAGTTTTCTAATAGATCCCTTCAATATAAAAGAACTGAAATCTGCTATTTCATCTCGTCGTAACACTGCAGTTGGTTTAGATGGTATTCCTTATTTAATGCTTAAAAAGTTACACCCAACATCTCTCTTAAGATTATTAGATATTTTTAATTTACTTTGGCTCTCTGATTTGGTCCCTTCTGATTGGAAAACTGATTGCTTAATTCCTATATTGAAACCTACTAAAGATCGAAATGATCCAGACTCATATAGGCCCATAGCTCTTACTTCTTGTATTGGTAAAATTTTTGAGCAACTCCTAAAACAAAGAATTGAATTCTATGTTGAAAAATATAGTTTATTACCTTCAAATCAGTTTGGGTTCAGAAAGGGCTACTCAGCACGTGAAAGTATTTGTCATTTGCAGCTTGACATAGCAAATGCCATGTCTTTAGGTCAACCTTTGGTATGTGTTTTCTTTGATATTGTTGGTGCTTTCAATAATGTCAATCATGCAATACTTAATACTGAACTGCAATCATTAGGCTTTCCTGGAAAAATAATAGATTGGATCTTTAATTTTCTACATGGCAGAGAGGTATTTGTTAAAATCAATAACAGTTTAATTGGCCCAAGGCAATCTTTCAAGGGAGTTTGCCAAGGAGGAATTCTTAGTCCTCTTATATTTTTATTGTATTTACACAGACTCAATTTAATATTAGGCCCACATGTTAAAAATTTACAATATGCTGATGATCTTGCAATATATTATTCTAATTCTAACATTACAGTTCTTAACAACACACTTAATTCTGCATTAAAAGAGCTCAGTAAATATCTAACTGCCCTAGATCTACAGGTAAATGTAAATAAGACTAAATTAGTAATCTTCGGTAATAATATTCATACAAACATAAATATATTCTTTGATAACATTCCTCTTGAACAAGTATCTGAAGCAACATTTTTGGGAGTCTTCTTTACAAAAAATCTATCGTGGATCAAATATGTCAACAAGATTTCTGCTAGGGCTCTTAAGGCATTTAATGTCTTAAAAACTTTAGCATCTACTTATTGGGGTGCAGATCCTAAAATTTTAAGTATGTTGTACAAATCACTAGTAAGAAGTCATTTTGAGTATGCTTTTCCTTGCTTTAGTTCAAATAAAAAGTTGTTAGAAAAGTTAGAGCTAATACAAAACAAAAACTTACGTTTAATTACAGGAGCCTTCAGATCTTCTCCCATAGTATCATTACAAGTAGAATGTCATATTCCACCTCTGCATGTTCGTTTTAAATACCTTAAATCCAGATTTATTTTAAAATTGTATTCAGTCTCCAATAATCCTCTATTGAACAAACTGTGTCACTTCAATTCATTTTGTTACTTATCTCCTTCTTCATTATATTTGTTACAAGATTTTTCTGAATTCCTTAAACTTTTAAAAGAATTTAACATATATAGAAGCAATAAATTTGTTTGTTATCAGGATAACTATAATACTAATTTCACTGATATTTCCATTGAAATTGATAATGGGCTAGCCACTAAAGAAGATGTTTATAGGAAGTTTTCTGATTGGGTTGGATACAGATTCTTATACACAGATGGTTCAAAGAGCAACAATGTGTCTTTTGCTTTTTACGATTCGGAACTTAAAAGAGGCCAAGGACAACTAATAGATAATAATGCTAGCATATTTACCGCAGAAGCTTTAGCTATTTTAGCTGGACTTCAACATATACAAATCAATAGCTCGCAAAACAATAAATGGATAATAGCCAGTGATAGCATGAGTGTTCTCATGGCGTTGAACAACTATAAATTGGACACCAAAACCAACTATGTTATTTATAACATAAGATCTCTCTATGCTAAATTACAATCGGCCAATATAGAAGTAATATTAACTTGGATTCCGGCACATATAGGTGTCACAGGAAATGAAAATGCAGACTTTTTGGCAAGGGCAATAACCATTCATAATAAAAACTTAACGGTTCAGGTTGACAGCTGTTGCGGTAGTATTGCCATACCCTATACAGATGTAGTACCAGTTTTAAAAAAGAAACAAGCTGACGATTGGCAAACCTACTGGGATCAAATTAAAATAACGGCACAGAAGGGTTTATGGTACGCCTCTATTGAAGGAACATCAGTAAATAGATCTCCCTGGTTTTCCAGAGGAAAGTTCAGAAACAGAAACTTTTATACAATAATCAATCGTTTAAGACTAGGACATGGTAGATTTGCATCACACCTGTACAGAATGAATCTAAGCGACTCGCCGTTATGTAGATTTTGTTCTTTGGAAAACGAAACCCTCGAACACATCTTTGCTTGTTCGTCCTTTAGTATACACCGCCTATTACTAATGGATCGGCTCATAGAAATTTATAGTAAACCTGAATATGTCCCGCGCTCTCTTCAAGAATTGCTAAGTAATGAAAGCTGTTACCTACATCTATACAATTATATTGTGAACAGCATTGGAGACTTATAGTAATGGATTTGACCTCAATATGACTCGGATTGAAATTTTACTTGAATTGGACTTTTACCCGGATTGGACTTTTATGATTTACTTTTACAACTTTACAACAGACTAGGCTTAGGCCTTTATGAATTTATATAATATAAGAAGTATATACACTGAAGAACAGGCTGTATGGTCTAAGATCTTTGCCTGCCCGTAACGGGCGAAAGAAAAAACAACAACAATCAATTTAGTGATGTCTAAAACCGTTGAAACCGAAAAAATGGGCAAAAAATGGAAAGTGGGCCAATCGGATTCAATAAAATAATTTTTAAAAACAGAATAAATAAACATTTTAATTGATTTCAGAAAGAGGATTCGGCGGGAAAAGCTGGAAAGTGCAGGTGTAATTTTCTTGTGTAAATCAAAAATTATTTGTAAATGGCTTGCATGTGTCCGTAAAGTGATGTTTTCTGGTGGATAAGTTATATTTTGATTACTTGTGATGTGAATCTAGCGCATGTGCATGGTTTTATACGCAGGTAAGCTGAGTAAAACTTTAGCCGAAATACGATCTCTTCATGGGCCCATGTAAGTTGTTTCTGCAATTATTTTTCATTTTGACTAACTTTACACTTGTTCTTGAGGATTTTCCCGGCGTTTCCATTCATCATCATCATCCATCATAAATCATATACTAAAGACAATGGCTGTATGGGCTTAGTTCCCAATGCCTTTCCTTCCTAAACAAAAAAATTATGATTAAAAAAAAATAACTGTCATACACACTGACATTTGTTTTGTTTGGGATTCGGCGGGAAAAGCTGGAAGGGTGCAGGTGTAATTTTCTTGTGAAAATGAAAAATTATTAGTAAATGGCTTGCATGTGTCCGTAAAGTGATGTTTTCTGGTGGATAAGTTATATTTTGATTACTTGTGATGTGAATCTAGTGCGTGTGCATGGTTTTATATGCAGGTAAGCCGAGTAAAACTTTAGCTGGATTACGATTTCTTCATGGGCGCATGTAAGTTGTTTCTGCAATAATTTTCCATTTTGACTAACTTTACACTTGTTCTTGAGGATTTTCCCGACGTTTCATCATCATCATTATCATCCATCATAAATTCAGAAATCATTTTACTAGACAATGATTAGGCTGTATGGGCTTAGTTCCCCTTGCCTTTCCTTCGGGATAAACTAAATAAAAAAAATAAAAAAAATTGTTTTGTTTGTTGTGTTTTGTGTTTTAAGAACATTTTAATGAGAACGTTGAAAAGAGAAAGCTTTTTGTTTATGAGAAAATCACAAAAGTTTTGCACATAATAGTATGTCAGAACAATTAGAACTGCTCATCGAAAACCAATCGCAATGGAAAACTGTTTCTATTATAACCCCAGACGTACAAAAGAAAGAAATAAAACCATTTGTTGTTCGTAAGTCAATGTTAGATTATTGCTTTACTTATGTGAAAATCGCTAGAAACATAACTAATTTATACTGCCTATCATTGCCAGTGGCACTCAAAGAGTTGGAGGGTAACCCAGACAGCCGAACCTCAACCCTTGTGAATGTAGACAAGTTTTCCGCTGTCCGCACTGTGGTGAGGCATGTGGCGAGGTTACGCTCAGCAATCAAGGAGCCCTGGCGTAAGGAGGATATGCAGCTCTTTTTGGAAGGATTGAGGTATGATGTTGTTGAAACATTAAAGCTCTAGCTAGACAGAAGTCACATACAACTATTTATTTTTGTGCTAATGTGGGGCTTCACTAGAATACATTAGCTGCATCTCCTTCCATGCACATGCATATAAGAGTCTAAGGGGCTAGCAACAGTCACTGATATTTACATCCAACCCTACTATGCTAAACATGGCTACAGAACAGGGTTCAAAGTGATAATTATCTTGATAAATGTACCTTGATAATTATAAAAATCAAACACTAAAATATTCTAAGTTTATTCACGCAAATCCCTTTTCTTTACATACTTTCTTCCTTTTATATTGACACCATACAAACTCTAAATTAAATTGTATATTACATTATTCTTTGCTGTATATTTAATAATGTCAAAAAACTGAGACCCTCTTTGAGATAAATATGTTATCATTTAAATAAATAAAATTTCAAGAAGTTAAATGGAAAATCAACTAGGATAAATTATCAAGATAATTAATTGATTGATAATAATTATCAGAACTATGTAAATTGTTTATTTCTAATATGCATTTATTTCCAGATTTTCACCAGAATGCACAGCAGAGCTGAGTGTGTTATTATGTACAGACAAGATGTATGAGAATGTGCCTTTACATGTTAGGACTAAGCCTGGCTTAGAGAGCTTACAGTGGAAGATTGATGTTTCACTCAGGTAATTTGAGGCACAATCAAATCATTGGTTTTTTGTAATAATGTTACCATCTATCCAGCAATATAAAATAGGTATTAGGTATGTAAAATAGATATACAAGTGCAGCGCCGGCTCGAAGTAAATTTTAGAATGGAGCGATATCCATTTCAGAAGTAATAGAATATTGAGAACTTCTAAAATCATACTCCCGGACACCAGATTTAGGTGCCCTCTAGGATTTGGTGCCTGCCTGAAAATTACGTTCGTACAACTTTTTATGCAGTTTGATAAGCACTGTTAGTCAATAGGTGCAACATTATTATCTCAGATTTAAATACTTATTTAAACAATCTTTTCTATTTCAGTCAAGCCAACATCCAAGCAGAAAATGCAAATGCAGAGCGGAGCAAAGATATCATAAGAAGGGACACCTACGTTATACTAATATTTACACTGACAGACGGACAGATACATTCATATCGGCTGTCTGTCAATAAGTTCCATGAGTTGAGGTTTACAATAGCTAGTGCGTTAAAGAGTATGATAGTTCTTAGTAAAAGGAAGTGTATGAGGAAAGACTGACATAGGTTTTCCTGGGGTTAGGTTGGGGAGTCCATAACTGACCTTCGAAATACGAACGTGCGAAGAATAGAGGTTCGAAAGAACGTAGTTACGACAAACTGTTAGTCGACAGATTGCTTGTGCAATTATTGATAGTAATTCTGCGATAAACTGTGCTGCGACAGAATATTTCTTCGACGAACGCTTGTGCAAAAGAATGGCATTGCTATGAAGACTAGCTCGAAACACATATTAAATGGGTTTTTTATTTAATTTTTATATGTAATGGAACGTCGATGTCGTAATTTTTTGTGAGGGTATTTCAATAACAATTTTTACTCATAAAAAATTACTTTATTATATAAATTGGGTTCGGTAGATAGAACTAACATGGAAAACTAATCCTGATGATGCCACGGGTGTTGGCGAAACATATGTCGATTATTAAAAAAAATTAATTGGTTTTCGGATTAGCAGCTATGTATTTATGGTTGCATGCTAGGTGCTTGGATCTGGCTTCTCGTTGCGACTGTAGTGTCTTGTGTTCGTGATCATGAGTAGGCAGATCCGAGGGTCAGCGGAGGGTATAGGGCCCGGTGGCGGACGATCCCTCAATAGAGATTTGAACTTCCGAATAGTGACGCCTGATACAATTCAATACTTTACTTACTCTTTGGTATATTTACGAAAACCACTTGACACATAATGATGAAATATGACAGGTATATTCGGTAGGGAGTGTAAGGAAGCAATGAGAACCCTTTTTCCCCATATTCATACGGGAACTGGACAAACGGGAATTCCAAATTTATAGAGGATATGTACCGAAGCGAAGCGAGGGCGGGTCACTAGTATCACATAAAATTAGTGTAATCTATCTGATATACCAAACAGTATGCATGAACGTAAAAAGAACTAGTTTTTTATACATTCATGGTCGTAACTGCATTCTTTCGAACCTCTATTCTTCGCACATTTGCATTTCGAAGGTCAGTTACGGACTCTAGGTTGGTATAATCCTTATCTACCCATTAGTATAGATTCTCACATCTTTGAACAAAATATTTCACTTTATTTTTATTATTATATTTAATATTCTAACCCCAAATACATGGTTACACCAGTCTACTATGTTACTAACACATTCGCTGCCGGCAGATTTTCTAAGCATGCCGACATCAGTTCAACGGTTCTACTAAGTACACATCCCAGAATTACAATTCTACTATAACCATTATTCTGAACTACTTAATTGCTTCTAAGAAATGGATTTCTAAAATCATTATTAAGAAGTAAAAAATGTACCTTACTGTACAGAATGATAGTGAAATTGCCTTATGATGTTGTACAGATAATTAATTGTAATTTATAATCATATGCATAATAAGTTGATAGTCAGTTAAATATCTTACCTGCACAGTCGCGTTCATCTCAACCAACCAATCACATTACAGCGTGATGACGTGATATAGCAAAAGTGAGAACGTTAAACCTTAACGTGAACTAATTCGTTTGGTGAACATTAAAACCTCTGGTTAACTCTAATAGTAATTTTAATAAGGCTCATTAAATGATCGTAAGTTAGGATTGTTAAGTTTGAATAGAGAAACTATTAAAAATATTATGTGATAAAATAAATGCTATATTCCATATTTCAAAATCAATTATATTCTATTAATATACTTCTGGCTGAATGCTGGATTTTCCTTATAGTTAAGATTACATACTTGTATTTAAAATGCGCATAAAAAAAAGAACGCTCGCTGCACTCGCGTCTCTACTGAATTTTGGAATGAATTTTGTGAGTGTGGCATAAAAAATATATTTTTGATAAATAAAAATATTCAAGTCTATTAATTAATACCTTTTATTCTCACTTCATATTCTTTATTGTAGGTACAAAGGCGGTTTATATAGAAAAATAACTCATATTTAATGTAGAAAGGCGTGTTTATCCCCAATAGAGATTTCTTCCAGCAATCCACTGGTATTTTAAACGAACCACTTTAATGTTATTCCAATGTTGTTTAAAATGATTGTTTTCTTCAAAAAGTATTTTCAACTGTCTCTCTCTTGGCATCTTGGCAATCTTGGAATCCATTTTTATTTTCAGTTTTCTGAAAAGAGAAGTTCATTTAAAATTCTAGTTTATAAACGTAGCTTTTTAACTTTGAGAATTACTGGCAAACCCATAAATAAGTAGGTACCTTACATCTAGCTATAGGACTATGGCCAAAGTAGACACCATAAAATACTTTGTCCTGAATGACCCAATAAATAATGTAATAACTGTATTCTATGTACCATGTTTTGATTTATTTTTTTATTTACTTGCATTATAATTATTTAACTGTAAAATGTGCTCAACACAGCGCCGTCTAGCATCATTTAATCATACTAGATAGCTTGATTAATGTATTACAAAGATCGAGTTAGTTAGAGCATAGTAGGTAGCAGTGGCGGCTACTGAAATTTTTAGATGGGAGTTCGCATTTTTTTTTAAATGAGCGCATGAAAAATTACAGTTTCGAAACGCCGCGCGTGATCACTCCCTTAACGAATGAAACTCCTCCCCCACAGAACACTATGCTCTAATCCCCACTGTTATTAAAATTCAGATGGCCTAATGAAACACATTAAAGACAACCATATCGCGTTCTAACTCGGACTAAGCGACATCTAGTGACCGCATACACACACTACGAATTAATGTGAGCGGCGCTCCAGATTAGGCTTATTTTTCATACAAAATCTTCTGATTCACGCGCCGGCCCATGTCGGTATGTCTCTTTCGCACTCATTGAATACAATACTAGAAATCGTACCAAATTTCGTTTCATTGGAGCGCGATCGCTAGAGCTCCACTCGATACATAAGATTACAACTTACTTGAGACGAACGCGTAGACACTATTGTATAAACATAGTAGAATTGAAAGATAATTATAAATATAGAGAAATATAGATTGCCTATGTAATCTTCGTGGGTGGGAGTGCACAGCACAAGCGCTCCTTAGGACGAGCCGCCAGTGGTAGGTAGTAGTTCATATCGATTGTCATAGATGTCCCTAGTTATCTTAATAGTGCAATCAAACGCCACCACTGTAGGCTGGCGCTAGGTTAGCTAGATTTATATTTATGTATCAACGGGCCATTGTAAATTCATTCGCTCCTACAGCCATCCATTGAAAGACACGTCGAAATAAATTTAGTTTTTTTACCGAGATATTCCTTTTCTTTGGGCACCCAATTTTACACCTAGCCCATTTATAATACAGCGTATACAATATATCATAGACGTGTACCCACCTTCCCGTGTCTAGCATGACAATGCGTGACGAGCGTCGCTCTCTGCGCAAACGCGGCGTCACAGTCCGCGCATGCGTGTGGCCGCGTGCCCGTATGACGACGCATGTGGATTGTTAGCACGCTTTTACGCTGGAAAAATATCTTGTTACTTACCCTATTTTATTTTTACTAACATTTAAAGATTTTGGTTGTCTATAAATAAATAGACTAGAGCTATAAATAAATTTAATATTAATTATTAGCTTTGTGCACGCGACTTCGTCCGTGTAAATTTTGTTACCCTTTTATCCTTAACCATCTGCTCTTTACCCATTTTTTTAAAATGTAATAAACTTTATTTAAGAGAATTAATAACGAATTAGTCACAACCCCTATTTTACCCTTTAAGGGTTGAATTTTTTCAAGAACATGGGCTATTTTTTACCCCGGGAAATAATCTATACATATAATAAAAATGTAACGGATCGCTGTCTGTACATGGAAGATATATAAGAAAAAAATGTTATAGAATACCTTTATCAACGCAATAGTACCCAAAATGATTTTTGGAACTTTTATCTGTTTGTCTGTGCGTTTGTGCACGCTAATCTCAGAAACGGCTGAACCGATTTCGATGCAGTTTTCAGGAATATATTGTGACAGGCCCCACTTAACATATAGGCTACATTTTATCCCGGATAATTTCGACATTTTGTTTTTTTTTAATACTAACTAAACTAGTATAAATATTTACGCTCACACTAAAGGTTTTATTGCAGACCTCGCACTTGACACCTTCACTTTTGGGACGATGTACCCTGAAAATTATTCAATCCTAGTACATATTCATTTATTGGCTCAAACATGGAGAGGTATAACAAATTATAACATTACTAAATTGCATAGAATAACGAGTAGGTAGTGAAGCAAAGTGAAGTCTGAAATTTTGTAGGTAGATTAGCTTTTCGCTTAACATACCCTTTCTGTTACACCCTGAATTAACCCTTACCACATAGTAGGCAGAGCACCAAGGGCCGATAGAACCACATGGTGACACTTCTGACCAATTTTGAGGGTACAGTTGAGATGTACAAGTTCGGTTAGTAGTGACAGGTGGTCAGCCCATCGCCTACAAAACACCAAGACCCTCTTGTCCCTCTCCTGACTTGTACAGTGTGCCCGGGAAGAGAAGCAGCTGTAGTATTAGTAGGTTTTTTTTTTCACTCCCAGAGCAGCATAGAATTTTGCACACTTCTGCCCCCTTTTAGGGGACAACTGGCGTAACACATAGGCTGCATAGTTATCATAGAAAAAATATAAATAAACACAATACCTAGCATTATGCGATCGCAAGGCGCTGGCGGTGGCATATCTGACATTGCACTCTTCACAATGGTACCGTCTGACGGCCCCGTGTGACGTCACGCTGTGTATGGACAGCGAGGCACTGTTGAAGAAACGCTCGGAGCAATCCGGACATTTGTATCTGAAAATTAATAACACAAACTGTTGAAACAGTTTTTTCTTCGACGATATTACTTCTTACGTAGATGCGTTTTATGTAAGTAAATACATATAAGGCAATGTTCCAATTTTTTTTATTTCATTAGAAAGCCAACATAAGATACAAGATAATATTAATATACAGGATGATTTTTGGTCGTCAACGTTCACGAAAACTACGGAATCTCCTCATCATCACGATCATTTTTCTCCATAGAAGCATACCTGGGAAGTGTCTGGTTTCCAAGATATTAGGGTCCAAGGCTAAGTAAATAGACTGCGTTTTTCTGCATAAATGCACATCGCGCGTAGCAAAATTTTTTCACGAGAAATAATTAATATATGTTTATGAAAAAACTAGCATAAACACTGGACACTATAAATTTCCCGATTTCCCAACAAATAAAAAAAAAAATCAAAAAAATTTACATCACTTCCCTGCATTTTTTTGGCATAAACTTACTTTATTTAATCTATAGATTACGTACCCATTAAAGAATTAAGGGTGGCAACGAAAAAATACCCTGTATATGACGATAATAGTTATCGTATCACGATTACAGGCTAGCACAACTTTTGTAAGAAATGAAGTAAAGGTCCAACCCCACCAAACGGCCCGCACAGCATCGCATGGTTCTAAAACTATTTCAACATTATTTTACTGTTAAAACTATAATTTTGTTTCTCCCTCTTCTAATCGTCCTATCTCTTTTCTCGCCGCGAATGCGGACCGCGTGTGTTTCCCCCTATCTGACAGTTGTCCAACCACCGCGGTACTGACCTCGCGTCTCGGCAAGTGAATTTTTGTGTGTGACAAACTGACCTACCCATCGTTTAAAAGTGAAGTACCAGTGGAGAATATCTAAATTGGATTGAACTGAAAACCCCGGAACCGTATGAGATTCCGCGCGGAAGAAGAAAGAACAAAACCCCACAGGTACCTTTTCGACCTACTTACCTATTTCTAGAACTTTCCCTTTGGCCCAGCCCCTTCTTAAACATTTACTATACTCGTATGAAGCGAATATAAATAACTTCAAGTGGAATATTTTATTTATTTGAGAAGCAGCATTAGTTTTTTAGGACGGTTTCTCAAAGAAAGCTTCCCCCTTTCCCCTCTTTAGGTGTAAAGTCAAACCAAGAAACTTACTTTAGTTGCGATGTATCTCGATGTCGGATTGCATTTCTAAAATGCAATTTCAGGGTTTCCTGAAAAAAAAATTGTTTGGGTAATTTTTAATTTGCCCACTTCTGCCCAACCTCTTTAGGGGATAATGGGCGTGGCTAAATGTATGTATGTTCTCAACTTACTTTCGACAGAAACTGCACGTCGCATTCGACGCAGTAATACTCTCCCTTATTCACGTTATGTACCGCCTCGATGTGCGAGTGCAAAAGGGACGGGTATATAAACTTGCGATCGCAGATTTTGCAAACGCAGCGCTTAGATTTGTCGTGCGTTCTGTAAGTAAAATGAGGTGTTTTACTTACGTACTTACAGGGTGTAACAGAAGAGGGTATGTTAAATGAAACTTATAGGGAACTAGTAGACAACCGCGGCTCCGTCTGCGTGGACTGCAGAAAAAACAAACTGTCGAAACAAAATGTCGCACTCCACCACCCACGAAGATTACATAGACAATCTATATTTCTCTATATTTATAATTATCTTTAAATTTTACTATGTTTATACAATAGTGTCTACGCGTTCGTCTCAAGTAAGTTGTAATCGAGTATCGAGTGGAGCTCTAGCGATCGCGCTCCAATGAAACGATATTTGGTACAATTTCTAGTATTGTATTCAATGAGTGCGAAAGAGAAATACCGACACAGGCCAGCGCGTGAATAGAAGATCCCGTATGCAAAATTTAAGCCACCCCCATTAATTCGTAGTGTGCGTTTGCGGCCACTAGATGTCGCTTAGTCCGAGTTAGAACGCGATATGGTTGACCTTCATTCAGTAAGGGAGTGAACACGCGCGGCGTTTCCAAACTAATTTTGCATGCGCTCATATTAAAAAAAAATTTGAACCCCCATCTAAAAATATCACGAGCCGCCCCTGGGAGCCAGTACTATCATAAAAGATAGAAGAATTAGGAAAAATTAACACGTGATTTCGTATCTCAAACTCCGTGGATAGAAGATGTTCTCTATAGTCGGCTATATTCATATCAATTCGTTTAACATACTCCTTTTGTTACACCCCTTACATACAAACGGCAGGCTGATTTTGTCACTTGCAACCGGTCGCAATCGCTGGATAGTCGCTGTCAAAATTGACATTTGGTATTATCCTACTAGATTAAAAAGTCAATGCACCATACTGCTTGATTACAAAATAGGGTTTCTAGGAATTTCTATCCGGTTGCCGACCGGTCGCAAGTTACAAAATAAGGGTGCTTGGTATTAGTTAATAGGCATAATTTTCCCCGTGGCTTCACTTAAATTAGAGTACATACTTACAAAGTATGTACTCTGAGAGTCTCCTGACTCTTGAATAGTTTCCCACACTTGTCACACGGGTGTTGTCCACTGGGCAGGTGACTTCTGACGTGCCTCTGCATTATTGTGCGGTGTCTGCAATAAAAAAAAACTGAGTGTCCCATATATGGCACATACATACACTTATTAGCGGTGTTGCTGCTAGCAACCAACCTCCGCGGTCACGGACCTTACTGGCCGCTTGAAGCCAACAGCGTCTTATTCGAAGTTTTTAAATATTTTTGTTTGACAAGAAAGAAGAAGAAAAAGATGTCGTGTTAATTTTGCACATAATTTTATATTTTAATAATTTCTATAATTTTCCTGTAAATAAGTACATTTGAAATAAATAATTATTACCAAGTAATCGGGTCCGACTCATTTGGTGTTTCTCTAGAAACAAGCGGCCCTACGAAGCCGGGGCATGTCCCTAGCTATACATATAAACCTTCCACTTGAATAATTATATCTATTAAATAAAATGGAAACAACTTTATCTATATCTATACATCTATCTATACATATAATAAAAATGTAACGGATCGCTGTCTGTACATGGAAGATATATGAGAAAAAATATTATAGGAGACTTTTATCAACGCAATAGTACCCAAAGGAATGATGTTTGGAATTTTTGTTGGTTTGTCTGTGCGTTTGTGCACGCCAATCTCAGAAACGGCTGAACCGATTTCGATGCAGTTTTCAGGAATATATTGTGTATTAGGTAAGAAATTATTTTATTTTAGGAGATTTTTTGAATATGAAAGCGATTATGGCACGGAATACAGAGGTCGTGGGTTCGATTCCCACCAGGGTGAGGATTTTTTTCCATTTCTTTATTAATGATTATTTATTTGCTTAATAAAACATGGTGCAACAAAGTTATTATTACATTAATGGATTAATAATTAGAGAACTGCCACAAAAATGTACCTGTGCAAATATTTTACCCCTACCCTACCCCTATGAGACATAGGTGTGTGAGGTTAGGTTATGTATGTACGTACTTAGTACTGAAGCCAAAAAAACAATCCGATGTTTTGCAAGTGGAACAAATGTTGATTAGCAGTAAACTTAACTTACAGCGTCGTAAACGGGCAGCCGTCACAGCGGTACAGAGTGGTGTCTAACGCGTGTGTGATGGAGTGATGTTCTAGGACGTGCTGTCGCGCTAACTGTGTGTAGTCGCACTGCTTGCATTTGTACCTGCGAGGAGGCTGCTAAGCTTGGACATAGTCGTCTTTGTTATCAGCCTGTTGCAGTCCACCGCTGGACGTAGGCCTCCCCCAGGGCACGACACAAGGCTACTGCCATAGAGGGGTTTGTCCATGTATTTCATTTGCATACAGAATAGTCTAGTGACCAACCCGCCTGCCCAGCGTGGTGACTATGAGCAAATACTACGGCAGTAGCCTTGTGGCGTGCTCTGGGGGAGGCCTATGGCTTGTAATACGAGTATGTATACACTACTATGTACTGGGTTCGAATCCTGGTAGATGCAAACCTTATCTATATGCCATTACTTAGCGCCCACGACAGAAGACCTTAGGGATCTTAGTGTGGGACTAGGTTAATGTGTTGTGAAATTAGTGAAATATTCAGCTCTCACCAAATTCATCATACGGGTGCAGATTGCGCCGACGCCATAAATAATGGGGTAAGTGCAGGAAAGAGTTTGCTACCTAATTCAATGGTAGGTACCTACTCATAGAGTATGCACTATAAATACCTAAAGGTGATTTCACATGCCACTTTGCTACTAATACTAATGGTAAAATTCGTCATCCGAGTTAATTGATCCGATAGCTTAGTTGGTTAGACCGATGCACGGAATGCGAGAGGTTGTGAGTTCAAATCTCACTCGGGTGAATTTTTTTTTTTCATTTCCTTATTAATATTTTATACCTATACTAAGTTTAAGCGCATCGAGAAGCACACATAACTTACCTGGTTGTATGTGATTTGATATGCCCTCGCAGAGAAACTGCACTGGGACAGTATATGTCACATATATCGCACTTATATGTGCCGCTTTTCTGAAATTACAGTACCATATGACACCATACCTTACTAATATTATAAACTAGCGACCCACCCCGATACTATATATCAGGGATGTTGCGAATATTCGCATCCGCATATGCGGAACATCCGCATCCGTATGAATCGATGCGGATGCGGATGTGTAGCAGGTCGCGACAAGAAAGAATGGGGAGGGCCCGGCGAGTGACGCGTGTCGACCGCACATGCTGATTGACCAATAGGAAAGCAATAGGTAATTTTGTTTTGGACTTCGGTGAATCGGTGACGGTGACGCGACTCGCTATTGTTTTGTTGTGACAACTGACAAGATCTGACGCGCACATTTGTTTGCACTTAAGTTTTTATGCATCCGCGGATGTGAACCCAGTGACATAGGGGCTAGGCGGGGCAGTGCACCGGGGCCCTCAAGCTCAGGGAGCCCTCGAATCCTTACCATAAATTCCTGGGCAGAGGTTGATTTTCAAAAAGTAATAGACAACTTACTTGAGTTATGTGGTAAATACGAGAAAAAAATTCGCGCTCGCTGCGCTCGCGCATCTATTACGATTCTTTCACTTTTCAATTATGGGGCTCGTAAACTCCAAAAATTCTTGGTAATATCTACCCGATTGTAATCTATCTCATGTTTTAGCAATGGTCAGAAATTCTCGGTAGATCTTGAATTTTCAAGAAGATAATAGACAAGTAACCGAAATTGTACATCTCAACTATACCCTCAAAATTGGTCAGAAGTGGCACCATGTGGTTCTATCGGCCCTTGGTGCTCTGCCTACCCCGTAAGGGATAAAGGCGTGATTATATGTATGTATGTATGTAATAGAAAAGTTACTTGGTAAATACGAGATTTTTTTTTATCTAAGCAGTCTTTCAATTATGGGGCTCTTAAACTTAAAAAATTCTTGGTAATGACTAGTCACGTGCAATAAAGTGAAGATAGTAAACAAAGAAGATAGGAAGTGAGCATGTTTTGCTCAAAATCTAATTAAGTAGTTGAAATAGCAGTGGGGCCCCATTTTTTTATTTGCCCCAGGGCCCCTGGTTACCTAGCTACGCCACTGTGTGAACCTCTTAAAATCCGCATCCGCATCCGCGGATGGGGAAAAAAGTGGATCCGCAACATCCCTGCTATATGTATACATTATAAATCTTCCTCTTGAATCACTCCATTAAAAAAAACTGCATCGATATCCGTCCGTTGCGTGGTTTAAAAGATCTAAGCATACATAGGGACAGACAGAAAGAAGCAACTTTCTTTTATACCATGTATAAAAGGACGGAGTTGCGGGCGTCCTTTTAATAAGTAAATAAATATGGTTAATATTTAGAAATGTCCAAATCAAGAAAGTTTCAGGAAAAATATACTTACAGGTGAATGCCTCTCCATATGATTTTCGAGGACTTCCTGAAAATTGAATCCTTTGGCACATTTCTCACATTTGTTTAGGGAGCGAGTATATTTCGGCGCCTTACGTTTCTCCTCCAAGTCTTTCAGCACCTGTAAAATAATACTAAACTTGTTACTGCTTGAATATTATCTATATATCTATACATATAATAAAAATGTAACGGATCGCTGTCTGTACATGCAAGATATATGAGAAAATATATTTTATCTCTTTCAGTCTTGGTGGTTAGTGTCACTAACCACCTATTTCTGATTTTTTTAATTAAAATCTATGCCATCTACTTATAATCGGTTGAACTATCATGAAAGTTCGATTCATGCTTGACAAGATACGACCGAATATACCGCCAAATGAAAGAATGACAACTCAATTTAGTTGAATTGAATATTGCACTTACGTAATTTTAATTGCGTGTTTTATAAAAAAAATAACAGGTAAGTAAGTTAGCTTTTATCTTCAATGTTTTTTATTAACTTTATTCTCATTTATCTGTTTTATATATATTTACATGAAAATACTACTACTGTTAAGTTTTTTGCAGTGTATTCACATCGAAATGCGTAAATTATCATTAATAGTTTGTATCAATAGTCATGGTGGTTAGTGGCACTAACCACCTCATTTTTCGAAAACCTTAATAAATAATTTTTTTTCCTACTTTATATGATTTTTTTATTGTTAATAATGCTAAAACTTACATACATATGTTAAAAATATTCTTAATCTAAAAGCGTGACGGAAAGAGTTATAGGAGGCCTTTATCAACGCAATAGTACCCAAAATAATGATTTTTGGAATTTTTGTCTGTGCGTTTGATCTCAGAAACTATTAGGCGTTACGATTCGGAAGTTCAAACATTCACTATGGGTGCGCCCACCACCGGGCCCTACACCCTCCACTAACCCTCGGATCTGATAACTTATAACTGCGCAAACAATAACTTATAACTGCGCAAACAAGCACTTGCACTACCTTGTTTGTTTGAACGCGCTTATCTCAGAATTTACTGGTCCGATTTGAAAAATTCTGTCAGTGTTAGATAGACAAATGGTCGAGAAAGGCTATAGGCTATTTAGCAACCCGCCCCGGCTTCACACGGGTGCAATGCCCCCTCACGCGGACCAAGTCGTGGGCGGCCGCTAGTACATAGATAAATTTAGACCGTTGCATCACAGACATCCGCTAAGAAAGGATTTTAAGAAACTACACCCCATATGAAAACAACGGGTGTTTGAAGTTGGAATGAAAGTGCTGTTTTTTATATTTCTTTGGCACGCTCTCGAACCCAAATGGCTTGTCGCATTTGTGCTTGAGAGTTATCATTAGACTCAAGTCATAAGAGTGACTTTGAGTCAAAATTTTTACGCAGTCTGTTTTTTTTTTCCTCCTTAAATAAATGAGATTTGAAGTAAAGATTTTCTTAAATTCTCGCGGGCACTGAAAATAACGGGAATTCTATAGTTCACACAGACAAAGTCTTGGGTGGTATTACATATATTATCTAGTTGTGGGTTCTATTCCCTCTCGGGTGAAGAATTTTTTCAATTTTCTTTATTAATAATTTTATAATATATAATATCTTGACTAAGATAAATTTATAAAAACACTTCTCCATTAGTATAATCCGTTAGGATATGGTTGATCGTTTCATCTTTAAACATTGTGCTGAGGGATTCAGCTTTGTTTGCCGAGATTTGGCTAGTGTATAGCTATCGGGATGAAGAATAACGTTGCCAATATGTAATTTAGAAAAGAGATGGTAAAATTCGTCATCCGAGTAATTGATCCGGTGGCTTAGTGGTTATAGCGGCTGGCACGGTTTGCAGTGGTCGTGGGTCCGATTCCCACTCGGGTGAAGAATTTTTTCCATTTTCTTTATTAATAATTTTATAATATATTATCTTATAAATGAAATTGTATTAGGCGTTACAATTCGGAAGTTCAAACATCAATGGGTGGTGAATATATTATCTTTGTCGTTTTATTTCTTAATCTTACCTCTTCTTTAGATAATTTGATGACAATATAAACATCCGTCTCCTGAACCATACGCGAGGTGAAATTTGGTCTCATCTCTTTCTCAGCCTTCTTTGCGTTCTTGCTTTTTCTTTCTGCTGACTTCTTTTTCTGTAAACAAGTAGTAGATGAGATGAGAAATAGAAACATCTCACCAAAGTAAACCTTACTGGTCAACCTATTGAAACTTTTTTACCATCATTGTAGACTAGAAGACGCCCGCGACTCTAGACGGATAAAAACATTTTCCCGGGATAAAAAATAGCCTATATGTTAAATGAGACCTCTCACAATATATTCCTGAAAACTGCATCAAAATCGGTTCAGCCATTTCTGAGATTAGCGTGCACAAACGCACAGACAAACAGTCCAAAATTTAAAAACATCATTCTTTTGGGTACTATTGCGTTGATAAAGGTCTCCTATAATATTCTTTCTCATATATCTTCCATGTACAGACAGTGATCCGTTACATTTTTATTATATGTATAACACATATATCATGTAGCAACAGTTATGTAGAGATTGTAGCCTACCTAATAAATATATATAATACCTACCTAACGAAATAAAAATAAAATATGAGTTACACGAATTTATTTACAACACAAATTAACATAATATAGAAATGAGATCACTATGAAAAATGCGTGAGGGTGAGTAGAGCGTGGATGAAGGATTGTAGAGTGTAAAAGTGTAGGAAGTCGGTGAGCAGAGTCCTCTTAGAGGGTCCTGGGTCGACGGCGTTCCAGGAGTCACGCCCCCGGGTGTAGGAGTTGAAGGTACTGGATCCGACGGACGGGTCAGTTGTAGACGCACGTGCAGAAGTTGTAGGTACTGGATCGGACAGATGAATCTTCTCGGTCGCGGATTACTTGAACGCGACGCGGGCGCGGATTATTCGCGCTGTAGAGGTCCGTGGTCGCGGAGCGCGGTTACAGAACGCGACGCGGGCGCGGATTGTTCGCGCTGTTGAAGTCCGGCGAAGTGCAGCAAGCCTTATAATTCCGTTCTTCACTCTGGCTGAGTAGCCGACGGAATGCTTCACTTTTTCCCATTTCTATGGCTTATATACGAATTTTTTCTCCATTTTCAAATTCTTGAAATCGAAATGAATTCTTTTTCTTCATGAAGTTTTGTAAAGATTTGAGTGTACGAAAAGAAAAATAAAATGAAAAAGTGACATGACAAGGACTTGCCAAAATTATGACTTTTCGTTTTAAAATAGTCCAATTTCTGTGTTTTCGCTTGAATTTGTCAGATAATTTGTGATTTAAATATAAAATCAAAAGGGAAACTGTATAATATTATGTATCTGAAAAGCACATCCTCGAGGAATGATCATGTGATGAGATAAAGTGAAAATGAAATATGTTGTGATAACTAAGAAGTCCCTTAAACTCCTCGGATTGAGCTCCTAGGGCTTCTATAAGGTCCTCAAGGTTAGTAAATCCTACACATAACAAATATTTCTGTTAGCAAATTGGGAGAGCAAAATAATAAACTCAATTTACCTTTTTCTTCTTTTTGGGTCTTTCAAATTCACTGGCACTATTCTTATACAGCGACAAGGGTAGTTCATCATCATCAAAATCATCATCATCATTATGATGATCACTTAGTTTATCATCATCTATAGGTGCATCAGTTTCCAGCAAATCATCACATTCTGGACCTAAATATTGTATGTTAGGTTTTGTTGATGACAAATTGTTGAATTCTAGTGTAGAGGGTATAAATAAATCATATTTATTGTCCTGAAAGAAAATTATTGTTTAGTCTAAAACCTTTTCAAAATGAACTGTGTATATACACATGTGTGTGCCGTGTGGTCCCGGCAGAGTAGAATTCGTACCACCCCATGTCTGCCCGTGGGTATTGTACGAGGCAATTAAGGGTTTCCAGGAGGTGGGCAGCAGTGTTGAAACATAGTCCAAAATACAAAATGTGGTCACCAACCCGCCTGCCCAGCGTGGTGACTATGGGTAAATACCCCCCATGGCAGTCTTGTGGCGTGCCCTAGGGGAGGCCTATGTCCAGCAGTGGGCTGCAATAGGCTGGTATTGATGATGATGATATACACATGACTGTGTTCCCCATCCAGAACTGCAAACTCACAAAGGAGACCCTATAGCTACTTTTAGCACAGGAGGCCAGAGGTAAAAGTTAAGTGACAAGTTGCTAGCTCATCACCGAGTTCCTTAGTCAACACATACAACATGCTTGGAAGGAGATGCGGTTAATGTATTTTAGTGAAGCCCCCCTACATCATCACAGAATTGTTATAAATTATCGCAGTGTGAATCAGAATTGTTGCGCCCAGTATAATTGTACCATTTAATAGAATATAATATTATTATTATTATTATATGTAAACAGGCAGGCAGTTGAGGCAACTGATTTTGCCTGTATCTGAATGTTCTCTTCTTAGGTTTTTCTATGTTCTTTAATGTCAAACACATTTTGTTTTTTAAATTATTGACACTTGGTGCCAAAACCACTTCTTCTGGTAGTTTGTTCCAAGGGTTCACTACCCTGTTGGTAATAAAGTTTTTACGGGGATTGCTATGTGAGATGCCTGTGCTAAGTTTTAAATTATGACCTCATAGGTTTGTATTTTTATTACGCTCAAACATTCTATGAAAATCTTGTAAGTAATATGCTTCTAGATTTATTGTAATAATGAACTTACCTGCTCAATTTGAGTAATAAAATCATTAGCCATTCGACATTGTTCTGAAAATTTGGTGAATTTGGCTAAAAACCTTTTGCAGAAGACGCAGATATACATAAATATGCTTTTACATTCAGCGGGAACCTGAAAATGAATGACAAGAGGGATTTTGTTTTGTTATAGGGACACTGAATACAAGACATATTTACATAAAAAACAATGATTTTTCTAGTAATTTCAAATATTTTTAACTGAATAAGGTCTATTATACTATTGCTAGGTGTATACTAGGGTATGTATTTTATTTTATATGAAGCAAAATCTACCTCGTCTTTGTCTTCAGCCTATTGCTGGACGTAGGCCTCCCCCAGGGCACGCCACAAGACTACTGCCACAGGGGGTTTTTGCCCTTAGTCACCACGCTGGGCAGGCGGGTTGGTGACCGCAGTGCGATTTTCAGACTATGTTGTCAGCACGGGAGGCGCTGCTGCCCGCCTCCCGGACACCCTTAACTGCCTCGTACGATACCCACGGGCAAGCATGGGGTGGTACAAACTCTACTCTACAGACACTACGCGGCTAAATCTACCAACCAACATATAGAAATACATGGACAAACATGTACCTTTCTTATCAAGTTTTGATAGGACATAGCTTCATCGTAATCCATTATAAATAGATCTTCGCCGGCTTTAAGACATCCGCGGCATAATTTGTTAATAAAAACAGAAGTGGTATCACAGAATTCCGTCATTTTATTTTAAAAATGCCGAAATCTCAGGCTTAAATATAAAATAGTTTGTTGACAATTTTTTTTATTTTATTGTTTATCCCGAAGGGGATGAGGAAGGCAAGGGGAACTAAGCCCATACAGCCATTGTCTTTAGTAAATGATTTCTGAACATAATGATGGATCTCTTTCAGGATAAACTTTATAAAAGTTTGATCTGTTAATCAAATTCGTGTTTTGTTGCAAATTGTCAACAAGCTGGGATTCGGCGGGAAAAGCTGGAAGGGTGCAGGTGTAATTTTCTTGTGAAAATCAAAATTTATTTGTAAATGGCTTGCATGTGTCCGTAAAGTGATGTTTTCTGGTAGATAAGTTATATTTTGATTACTTGTGATGTGAATCTAGTGCGTGTGCATGGTTTTATACGCAGGTAAGCCGAGGAAAACTTTAGCCGGATTACGATCTCTTCATGGGCGCATGTAAGTTGTTTCTGCAATAATTTTTCATTTTGACTAACTTTACACTTGTTCTAGAGGATTTTCCCGACGTTTCCATTCATCATCATCATTATCATCCATCATAAATTCATTTCTTTGAAAAATTCATCTCTTTGACTCTTTGATGTCTGTGCTACAGTTATATACTTCTACAAACATCGACGTTTCACTTATGAATGCTAAATTATCTTTTAACCAATTCTATTTTGTATTATTATTATTATTTTTAGTTTATCACAACATATTTCATTTTCACTTTATCTCATCACCTGATCATCCCTCGAGGATGCGCTTTTCAGATACATCTAATACACTCGCGAGCAAAAGTATGGAATCACTTACCTGAAATTGGTTCCGCGCGATCTTGAGGGTTAAATAACTAGTTAATAATAAAAAAAATAATAACCATTTTAAAGGTTATACTGTTAGCTTTAAATTGATACCAAATTAATTCAAATCACGCCAATATTTAAGAAGCTATCCCGGATTTCGTGAAGAAGTAAGGAAAAAGGCATTTTTCAATTGTTTGATAAGTCGCGAGTTCGGCCTATTGACCCCTATAAAAGCACGTGTTATCGGATTTTCGCTATCAGTTGGCTTTCACACGTTGACCGGTACACATCTCCGCTACTTTTGACCCACGAAAATGGATACTACTTCAGAAGCAGCCCAAATCGTCGCCCTATTGCAACAAGGGCTTAGCCAGCGGGCTGTCGCTCGTCAGCTCCACATAAGCCAGTCCTGTGTTTCGAAAGTTTATAAACGCTTTCGGGAGACTGGTGGCTTTATCCCGAGACCAAGATCTGGACGTCGCCGGTGCACATCGGAAAGAATATTTCGAAGAGAAGTCGACACAATAAAACGGTCATTATTGTGTCGACTTCTCTTCGAAATCGTCACTTGATTGGCGTCGACGTCCAACAGGAGCTCAGAGATGTGCGTGGGGTAGCTGTCAGCGAGTGGACAGTTCGTCGAAGGCTCAAGCAAGCGAATTTGAGTCCTAAAAGGCCAGCCACAGGCCCAAAACTGACGGCAGCTCACCGACAAGCACGTCTTCAATTTGCTCGCAACCATCTTGATTGGGAAGTCGAGCAATGGAGGCGAGTTCTGTTCTCTGACGAGTGCAGAATGTGTTTGCACGGAAGCGATCTGTTATACCCCTTAGCTGTATGCAAAAGGCCTTACGCTTACCATAACTTGATGATGTAGCATTTTAGAGCTCTCATGCCTAGTTCATGAAATCTTTCAGTCAGTCTCCTCTCAGCCGTCTCGCGCGAAACCTGCCTAAGGATAAATCTAGGATTTATCCAATAAACCTTTTTTTAAAAAAGCATTCAAGAGTATCCTTATAACATTTGGTGGCAGCGTAAAGGGATTTTAAAAATCCTCGGTACCGTCTCCTAGTTCTGTGTGTTTCTATTTTCCATTCCGTACTATATCCAAAGTAAACCCAGTTCTAGTGAGTGTATTCAAGATCAAGAACTCAACATCGAGATACCCATAGAAGTCTTCGTGACGACTTCTGTGACCAGAAGATACCTATTTACGACGAGACTCAATAAGGCAGTCAACATCACAGGCCAGTGTCCTGTATTTCGCCGAGACCATTTATATACTTCTATATCCTGCTATATTCTACTATATCCTGCTATATTCTACTATATCGTGCTATATTCTACTATATCCTGCAAACGTGCCAGAAGGTAACGTCGTCGCTGAATCCAGAAAGTGCAAGAATGAAAATCGCGTACTACAACTTAATCCTACTATTGTAAGTCTTTGGTCATTTAAATAATTTTGTAGCTAGAAATCTACTTCTATATCATTTCTTTTTGTTATATTTTACTATTTCTGTGTACTATATTTAATTCTGTAAATTTAAAAATGTCGCAACCTCATAAGGACATCTTAAAGGTTCCTGAAATGTCACTCCCAGAGTCAGCAGAAGACTCTGATGGTAAAAACATTACCATAATTGATCCTCCGCGAAAAACCAGAGCAACAAGGACCATAACTTCAAAACCAGTAGAAATAGATTTAAACATTATACTCAAGTTTATCAAACCCTATGATGGCAATAGGGATACACTAAATTCTTTTATTACAAACTGCAGTAATGCTTTCGACTTAGCGTCAGATTCTCAAAAGGATTTGATTTTTAAATATATTCTATGCCAACTCCAAGGTAAAGCCGAAGTTGCATGTTCAGTTAGAGAATTTGCATCTTGGAATCACCTCAAAGATTTCCTTAAAACTCAATTCAGTGAACGTAAACATTATACGCACCTGTTAACCGATTTACAGGAAAGCAAGCAAGAGCAAACAGAAAGTGTTAGTCAATTTGGTTTGCGTATAGAAAAACTATTATCACAATTACTAACTGAAATTTCATTTACTACTTCTAAAGTTAAGGAAATTCCTGGTAGAACAGCTGCCATGGAAGACCTAGCACTTCACCACTTCCTCATGGGCCTACACCCTCGCGTTTCGAATATTGTGAGGTGTAGATCGCCGAAAACCCTCAACGAAGCCATTAACCTTGCTTCCTCAGAAGAACGGATTCAACTAACCCTTTATAAACGAAATCCTTCTTCAACTGCAGTCAGACAACATAATAACGATAAAATAAAATATACACCTCGTCCTTTTCAACAAAGATTTTCTAATCCTAATTTTCAAAACCGCCCTGAGCACTCCAGGGATATAATTTGTCGTTATTGTAAAAATCCTGGACATAGTATCGAAAACTGCCGAAAGAGACAGTACAACAATAACATAAAATTACAGGGTCAATCCCCTCAGAATCGTCCAACAAATTCATTTAATGCTCCGAATCCACAACGTAAGATTTTTAATATTAATCAAACAGATGATGAAGGTGTTGACGAAGTCGACAACCATTTAAACGACTAGAATTTCCTGTTCGGTATCGCACAGGAAATGATAATTATAAATGCAAAGACGATACTAAATCTTCCACTGACTCCGCTGTTCCCACTGTTTCCGCTGTATCCACTGTATCCACAGTTTCCGCTGTATCCGCTGTATCCACTGTTTCCACAGCATCCGCTGTATCCACTGTTTCCACAGCATCCACTGTATCCGCTGTATCCACTGTTTCCACAGCATCCGCTGTATCCGCTGTATCCACTGTTTCCACAGCATCCGCTGTATCCACTGTTTCCACTGTATCCCCTGAATCCACTGCATCCCCTGAATTTTTTAACCCTATCAGTATCCAAAACACTTCTGTAGAAACCCTGGAAAACAATAATAATAATTTAAAAGTTTATGAAATCAATTCAAATAACAATAAATTGTCTCTCCCTTACGTTTTGTTAAAAACACCCGTGTCAGACCAACCACTATCGTTTTTGGTTGATACTGGATCATCTGTGAGCCTCATAAAAAAGACTTCAATTTCTCATTTACCCATACTAAATCCGGAGTTTATTCTACTAAAAGGTATTGATACTGAATGTGAATCTACTTCAACATTAGGTCATTTCGACATGCAACTATTTCCTGATATAATACCTAAGATTTCTAGTACTTTCCATGTCATAGATAAAATTAACTTAATATACGATGGTATTATAGGTAATGATCTTTTAAATAAATATTATGGTACAATTAATTACTATAACAATACACTACAACTTTCCTCCATTGTCGTAAAACTTAAATTCACTGAACCAATTTATATGATTAAACCTCGTTCTGAGACAATAATCGAATGCTCTGTATCAAATCCAGATCTAGAAGAAGGTCTTATCCTAGATCATAAAATTTCCGATGACTTGTTAATCGCTAACTGTGTAGTTCGTGTAAAAAACAATAATAGAATAAATATATCTGTTCTTAACATCTCTGAATCTCCTATTTCCGTTAATTCCAATCTCAAGCTAACGCTTATTCCAATACCTATGTCTGATACAGAATTCAATAATCAAAAACAATTTAAATCAGTTAATGCTCTTGAAGTCACTAATGAATCCTATTGGCGAACTCAAGAAGTTCTAAATTTACTAAGAATATCTCACCTTAATTCAGAAGAAGCCAATGCTCTTGGTGAACTATGCTCAGACTTTTCAGATATCTTCCATCTTCCAAATGACAAATTGACATATACAAACTCTATCAAACATAATATTAAAACATCGTCAGATAACCCAGTTCATGTAAAATCTTATCGTTTTCCTGAAATTCATAAATCAGAAGTCAAGAAACAAATAGATCAAATGCTAGATCAAGGTATCATTAAACATTCTATTTCCCCATGGTCATCCCCTATCTGGGTAGTACCCAAGAAACTAGACTCATCTGGCCAACAAAAATGGCGAGTCGTCATAGATTACCGAAAGTTAAATGATCTCACAATCGGAGATACATATCCTATTCCTCAGATTACCGAAATTCTAGACCAATTAGGTCAAAGTAAATACTTCTCCACGTTAGACCTAGCTTCTGGTTTTCACCAAATTCTTGTAAATGAAGAAGATGCACCTAAAACTGCTTTCAGTGTACCACAAGGTCATTTTGAATTCACTCGTATGCCCTTTGGGTTAAAAAACGCCCCATCAACCTTTCAACGGTTAATGAACACTGCACTCTCAGGCCTACAAGGCATCCGCTGTTTCGTGTACTTAGATGATATTGTTATTTATTCTCATGATCTTAACTCTCATATCCAGAATCTATCATCAGTTTTTCAAAGACTTCGTGATTTTAACTTGAAATTACAACCCGATAAAAGCGAATTTCTCCGACGTGAAGTCGCATATCTCGGTCATCTTATTACTAAAGATGGAGTAAAACCGAATCCAGATAAGGTTAAAGCAGTAACCGATTTTCCTATACCTCAATCACCAAAGGATATTAAATCCTTCCTTGGACTCCTTTCTTATTATCGCCGTTTCATTCCAGACTTTTCTAAATCTGCTAAACCTCTAACTAATCTTCTTAAAAAGAATGTATCTTTCAATTGGCAAAACCAGCAACAACTTGCTTTCGAATCATTAAAACAAAAATTAATATCCGCTCCTGTCCTTTGTTATCCCGATTTTACCAAACCCTTTATCCTAACTAGTGATGCTTCAAATCACGCCGTAGGCGCAGTCCTATCTCAAGGCCCTATCGGTGAAGATAGACCCATAGCATTTGCTTCACGCACACTAAATAAAAGTGAATGCAACTACAGTACAACAGAAAAAGAATTATTGGCAATAATCTTCGGTTGTAAAACTTTCCGACCATATATATTTGGGCGCAAATTCCTAATCATAACCGATCATAGACCATTGAAATGGCTATTCAATCATAAAGACCCAAGTAGTAAGTTACAACGTTGGCGCTTAAAATTAGAGGAATATGAATACGATATAACCTACCGTAAAGGTAAACTCAACTCAGTCGCTGATGCTCTTTCCCGATTCCCTGTCAATCCAATCCATAAAGAAATTCCTTCTTCTGAAAACCCTGACAGATCCCCTGATTCTAATAACTTCGATGATCTAATCACGATTCAAGATCTGATTGATCTTGGCCCCTTAGATCTCAGTCCTAATAGCGAAGAAATCGATATTGACCTGGATAATATCGACGTTCCTTTACCTATAGATCCTCTTGATCCTCAACCGTCGACCTCCAATGCTCCTAACCCTCCTATTTCATCACCTGAAATTGAATTAAATGATGGTGATTATTCCCAGTTTCTCAATGCAATTCAAAAAAGTGATTACATACAAAATACTAAAATTAAAGAACATAACGAATCCCTTCTTAAATCACCTTGTAAAATCATCCTAATTCCTACATCAATTGATTTAGATGAATCTAATCCCTATTTACCGCAATTATTCATTAACATAGAAAATAAAGACGAACTTCTAAATAAAGAAAAAGAATTACATTCATTCCTGAAAATCGATTCCAGTAACAAAATTTATTATTTACTATTTACTAAGGTCCATCATTTTGATCAATGCACATATCCTGAAATTTTCAATACCCTAAAGAGAGTTAGAAATAATATAATGATAACAGAAAATGTAACAGAAATTGCTATATCCGATTTTAAAAATCAGTTTGATAAACACGCTTTTATTAAATTATACAATATTCTTACCTATATTTTTAATAATACTAATATTCTCCTTAACATATACCATGACAGCATAATTTATCCTTCTTTAAGTGAAATTAAGAAAATCCTTAATGAAAATCATAATTTACCAATAGCCGGACACTTAGGCTCCGTAAGAATGCTGAAAAGAATCCAAGAAAAATATTATTGGAAAGGTATGCGCAATGAAATAGAACAATATGTAAAACAATGCCTTCTTTGCCAAAGAAACAAAGCTCTTAGGAAAACTAATAGAGCTCCTATGCAAATTACTACAACTTCTACCGCCCCTTTTCAGCGTACAGCTCTCGACATTGTAGAACCCCTACCTGAGTCTGGCCCTGCTAAGCTTAAATATGTCATGACACTTCAAGATGATCTTACTAAATTCTCCATTGCATATCCTATGCGCAGTGTGACAGCTGAAGAAACAAGTGAATGTTTCATACATTTCATCTCGTTATTCGGTATTCCAAAAACCGTACTTACAGATCAAGGAACAAACTTTACAGCTGACCTTTTCGAACAAACTTGCAATTTCCTTAAAATAAAACACTTATGGTCAAGTCCATACCACCCACAGACTCAAGGCGCACTCGAACGTAGTCATTCCACTTTAAAGGAATATCTTAAATCATTTGTTAACGATAATCAAGATAACTGGCCGCGATATGTTTACACGGCCATACTAACTTACAATACAAATGTTCATTGCACTACTAACTATACCCCATACGAACTATTGTACGGACATAAACCGTTTATTCCCGACTCTATTTTTGACTCTACTCCAGACACGACATATCCTGAGTACGTAAAAATGTTACAACATAGACTAATACTCTCAAGAGAAAAGGCCATAGAAAATATTAATAAATCTAAAAATACTTCTAAATCATATTATGATTCACGTACACGCCCTATTCAATACAAAGTTGGTGACTTTGTCTTTCTAAGAAATCATCTCCGCCTTAGAAAAGCCCTATCTCCTATATGGAAAGGACCTTATAAAGTTGTTAAGGTACATGGTAACAATACGTTATCATTATTAATCAATAGACGCCATGTCAAACACCATTTCGATCAGGTTAAACCTGCAACGTTAACGGAAGAATTAAACGTATCCTAGTTATAATTATTATTAAGTTTTAATTATATTTCTACTAACTATTATTATTATACTATTATTATTATACTATTATTAACCTTATTTCAGCGCTACATGCCAAGTGTTACAACCGGACTATGTCCAGCCCATAACTTCAAGCCCTGGAATATATTTTGATTATTTAGGAAAGTTAAGAATAAGTAATGGTTATCTTAATTTAATTGCGTCTCTAGATATATCCTACATTAGTTCACACATTGTGAACCTCGATTCTATCATAAAAACATTCCGGTCATTATGTAAACAATTCGAAAGCACTACTTACTTTGTTTGCAACAATGTATTAGAACCGCTTACTGCGCGCTTTAATGACGCAGCCCGAGATTACGAGTCTATAGCTCATTTGGCTTCTACTGGTTATCGAAATAAACGTTCAGCCTGGTTTGGTTTCGCTGGAACCATTTTTAAGCACATTTTTGGAACCCTCAATGAGGACGACGCCATTAAATACGATAATGCAATCAATATTGTCCAAGAAGATACTAAAAAATTAGCTTCATTAATAAAACAAAACATTTTAGTTACTTCGTCGACTCTTTCCGCCTATGGTAAAGAAATTAATAAACTTAAAATTAATGAAGATAATTTAAATATAGCTATTGATGAGCTCTCGGAAACTATTCAAAATATTTCTACGATTACGAATAATCTAGTTATTAATTCTAAAATTGAATTTATCATAAATAGCTTAGAAAGCTCACTTTTAACTTTGTCATTTCAACTTGAAGACATAACCAACTGTTGCGGCTCATAGCGTCGCCCTACTTAGACATGATCAATAAGCCGTAATTAAAGGACTATTGCTGTTAAGTTTTATGTAGGAGTTTTTCTGTTTAAAGTCAAATTCAACTGTCATCGCTTACTTACCTGTTGGCCATCTACAAGGCAGCATTGTATTCCATAATTTCATTTAATTATAATCAAGAGTTTCAAGTAAACCATCTTTTATTTGTGGCTCCATTGTGTCAAGACAAGACATAAATTGGTGGCCCATGAGGGGAACCGAATCTTCAAAAATCAAGAACGAAATTAACTGAGCAAAATCGGAGTTCGGGGTCGTCTATAGGTCAAGCAAAAATCTTGAAGAAGTTCGAAGTGAGAGGTCAGTGAAGCAGCCAAAGCAGCACGCCGTCATCATCACCATCGGATCCCATGAGATAAGTGCCCGACCCCTAACTGAATTCCTAAATAAAAAAATCCTATACCTACCTATTTCCTATACCTATAATCTATTTGAAGTGTAGTCTAAACTTAGTGCAAACAAAATTGCAGATTAATTTGAAATTAATTGCTAGTGGAAAGTGGTATTTAGTGGAAAATATTTAATTTAATTTTAAAAAAAGGAAAAAAATTGTAGTCCCAAACTACCTACCCACTTTTTTTTATATTTAAAATCTTTTGCGAATTTCAATATTTACTTCTTTAATTTGATTGCAAATCTATTACTAACTAATTATTTAACTCGGATTACTGTTTTTTCTTAAAAATAACCGAGTTTGGTGGCCCATTACGTAGGTAATTTTCCTAAAGAAGCACCTACCTACCTACCTAAATTAAAAAATAATTTATTAGTTCCAATTACTCAGTTTACTGACAATTATTTCAGATTTACCGGAAATTAATATTACGAATAATCCCGGGAACAATCCTGTTAGGTACCACTGCGCTGTCCAGCAGCGACGTCGGCTTCGCTGGCTTCCCAAATAAGCGCGTGAACACCGGGGAGGATCGTGAGCCATATCATAATTTTATTCCTTCTTCTTTTTTCATTGCTGATTTATATTTAAACGTAAGTGTCTTGCATAATTTATTGTGAAAATGATTGAGTCGGAAAGAATGCTCAAAGGTGCCGATAAGACCGATGAGAGGAAATTTAGAGAATTTACTATAAGGCGAAGTTCAGTAAAGGGCCAAATTACTAAATTTAAGAATTTTTTATCAAATATAAGTCAGCAGAAAGAGTTAGCGAACCTCGAATTGGCTGAGCTGTCATTAAAGCTCGGTAAGTTCGAGGCTTTGTCTGTAAAGTTTAATGAGTTACAGAGTCAAATTGAAGTTTTAAACCCTGAGAGTTTGGAAGGGGAGCTATTGGAGAGGGAGAGTATTGAGCATGATTTTGTGATAAACATAGCATTAGCAAAAAATATTATAGAAGTTCAAAATAAACTACAAAGACGTGAAACCTTTTTTGACGCAGACGCTCAATATTCTCCTGAATCTAATGGTAATAATTTGAATAGCAATTCCATGGGATTTAAGTTGCCTCAAATTCAAATTTCCAAATTCGACGGCACATATTTCAGGTGGCTTGAGTTTCACGACACATTTGAAAGTTTAATACACAACAATAGCCACATTTCTCCAGTACATAAGTTTCATTATCTCGTATCCTATTTGGAGGGAGAAGCTGCCAGAATAATATCAAATTTAGAAATATCAGCATCTAATTATAAAGAGGCGTGGCAATTGTTGTGCGCTCGGTACAATAATAAAAGATTGTTAACTAATCACCATCTAACTTCATTATTTAATATTCAGCCGTTAGCTCGCGAATCGGAAAAATCGCTTAGGTTTGTGGTCGATCATGTGACAAAAAACTTGCGTGCATTGTCTAGCTTAGGCCAGCCCACAGATAAATGGGATATGCTACTCATATTTATGCTATCATCTAAATTAGATAGTCATACACTCACTAAGTGGGAAGAATATCGCAACGGGTTGGAGGATATGCCTACTCTTAATCAATTTTATAAATTCTTAACGGACCGCGCCGATGTGCTCGAGTCTATACATAGAAGTAAACAAAATAGCCATGCGAAAACCGGTTCGCTATCAGTACCGGCTACTGCGCCGGCGGCGGCGGCCCCCCACCGTCATTATAACGCATCGGTGAGTAATAGTTATCACCACAATAATAATCGAAGCTCTAGTACTAAATCATTTGCTGCTTTAAATACACAAAGGCAAGGTGTATTTTTGTGCATTATTTGTGGGGAAAATCATAAGATTTATGATTGTAGCACGTTCAAATCGAAAGGCATACAAGAACGATTAAATTATGTTAAACAATATAAGCTGTGCGCCAATTGTTTACGTCAAGGTCATCCATTGAGCGAGTGTCGCATGGGTCCCTGCCGCGAATGCAAGGAACGGCATAATACTTTGTTGCATAAGCCGGTTTCTACGTCGGTTCACGCCGTTCAATTAGATGAGCTATCGAATGAAACAATTGTTAATTTTTCTAAACTCAGACAAGGGCAGGTGCTCTTGTCAACAGCTATAATAGAGATTTCTAATCCAAATACAAACGAGACGGCTAAAGTTCGTGCATTATTGGATTGCGGAAGTCAGTCTTCATTTATTACTTCATCACTAAAGGACAAATTAGGTCTAAATTCAGATCGAGTAAATAATATTAACGTAATCGGCGTAGGTAATAATTGCGTAAATAGAGTCTTAGAGACATGCACCGCTCACATAAGTTCATTGATTGGGAATTCATTCAGTATGAGTTTACAATTTTTTGTATTAAATGAATTAACTAGTGAAATACCTACAGTTCATGTAAATATTAAATCCCTAAAGATACCTAAAAATATTATCTTGGCGGATCCCACATTTTATCAACCTTCTAGTATTGACATATTAATCGGTGCTGATATATTAATCGGTGCTGATATATTTTGGGATATAATAGGAAAGGAACAGCTGTCGTTAGGCCCTGGGTACCCTAAATTACACAGTTCTAAAGTCGGATGGTTAGTTTCTGGCCCGTTCGGCCCAATCAAATCTGAAAATTTAGTTCAATGCAATTTTACGCTTACAGAACAAAATAATAATTGCAATGAAATAGAAAAAATGCTTCCCATGTTTTGGAATTTAGAGGAAGTCCCATGTAAGAAAAATATAAACGAAGGTGATAATTATTGTGAGAATCATTTCGAAAAAAATACTGTCAGATTAGAAAGTGGTAGGTTTCGCGTGAAACTACCCTTAAGAGAATCACCTGAATGCTTAGGGGATAGTTTAAATTTGGCAAAAAGGCGATTTTTTAGTTTAGAAAAAAGATTTAGGCGAAATCCAAATTTAAAATTGCATTATTCAAAATTTATAGAAGAATACGAGGAGTTGAGACATCTATCTGAGTGTTCTACGTGGCCAGAGTTTTCTTATTTTTTATGTCATCATCCAGTTATAAAGGAAGACAGCGAATCAACAAAATTACGCGTCGTATTTGACGGTTCCGCGAATACTACTTCAGGTTATTCATTGAATGACATTTTACTGGTGGGGCCCACTGTGCAGGATACGTTGTTTTCCATACTGATAAGGGCTAGACAATATGTATACCTGTTAACTGGTGACATCGAAAAGATGTACCGGCAGATAGAGGTCGATGAGAATGATCGTAACCTTCAACTCATTTTGTGGAGGGATCAGGAGTCTCAACCGTTAAAAATATTAAAATTAAATACACTTACATACGGTACCGCCAGCGCGAGTTATTTAAGTACCAGGTGCATTAAGCAGTTAGGTGAAGAGTGTGATAATGAATTAATAAAGGACATTATTCAACACGATTTCTATGTTGATGATCTGATTTGCGGCAGTAACAGTAAAGACCAATTACATTACATTTTAGACTCAATTTCTAAGGTCCTAAGGTCAGGTTGTTTTAATTTAAGAAAACTAAAAAGTAACCTACCAGATATTTTCAAAAATTGTGATATTAATACCAGTGATAATTTGACCTTTAGTGAATCAACAAGCACTTTAGGAATGGGTTGGAGACCATCCACAGATAATTTTAATTTTCCTACTAAATTCATACTACAAAATAACAATGTTACTAAAAGATCCATAATGTCTCAGTCATTTAAAATATTTGACCCACTGGGCCTATTATCTCCATTTATAATATTGCCCAAAATATTAATACAAAAGTTATGGCTCCAAAAATTAGAATGGGACGATCCGGTTCCGTTGGCTATCGAAAATGAGTGGAAGTCATTTGCCAAACATATACCTAATTTACAAAAGTTAGAAATACCTAGATTTGTATTATGTAATGAACCTGTGTATATCGAGTTACACAGCTTCAGTGATGCATCCCAGCATGCTTATGGGGCATGTATTTATGTAAAGTCGGTAGACGCTGAGAATAAGGTCAAAATTAGGTTATTATGCGCTAAATCCAAGGTTGCACCTCTAAAGGCAACCACCACGCCACGATTAGAACTGTGTGCTGCGCTGCTCGCCACTAGGTTGTGCAAGGCAGTAACTGAGTCATTGCGAGTTTTGCCGACGCGTATGATTCACTGGTGCGACTCGAGCATAGTGTTGGCATGGATTCGCAACGGCTCAAATAAATTGAAGGCGTTCGCCGCGAATAGGGTTGCCGAAATTGTCGAAAATACTGACGCAAATGCTTGGCGATACGTACCTACCGCACTAAACCCGGCAGACTTAATTTCCCGGGGGGTAGATGCAACTAAGTTGATGACCATAGATCTATGGTGGTACGGTCCCGATTTTATCTCAAAAAATGAAACGGAGTGGCCCACATTAAATAGTAAACAATTAGAAATTGAATTACCAGAAATAAAATGTCATAATGCAGTAGTTACCGAGCCATTTATAAATATTAATAATTTTTCTAGCTTTTCAAAATTGCAGCGTACGTTTGCTTATGTAAAAAGGTTCATACATAATTTAAAGTATCCTAAAAATAAAATGGTAGGCAATATTACACTATATGAACTTAGCGATGCCTTTTATTTTTTATGCGAGACCGCTCAGCGTCAATCTTTTGCTTCCGAATATGAAGCGCTTAGTAAAGGAAAACTTTTGAACTCCAAATCAAAAATACTTCCATTGTCCCCTTTTTTGGACAAAAATAATTTAATAAGAGTAGGTGGCAGATTGAGCGCCTCATCTTATGCGTACGAAAAGAAGCACCCTATACTGTTACATGATTTTACTAAACTGTATTTCGAAAGGGAACATATCAATCATTTACATGCAGGGCCCCAATTATTACTAGCTGCGACTAGGGATGTTATTTGGACAGTAAATGGAAGGCGCCTTGCAAGGAGTGTGGTGTTCAATTGTCTCCGTTGCAAGCGTATAAACGGTAAAACCATGTGTCCAAAAATGGGTAATCTTCCCGCGGAGAGAATAACACCTAGCTATCCTTTTATATCGGTAGGGCTGGACTTCGCGGGACCGTTCATGATATTAAATAGAAAGGGCAAAGGCAGTCGTTTAATAAAATGTTATATGTGCCTATTTGTTTGCCTGCGATACAAATGTTTACATTTGGAAGTTGTCACTGATCTCACCAAAGACGCATTCGTGATGACGATTCGTAGGTTCATAGCGCGCAGAGGAAAGCCATCTGAAATATTATGTGACAATGGACGAAATTTCGTTGCTGCGGCAAAGGAAATCGGTAGCTTTCTATCTAATAATAAACAAACCTTATCTGACTTTACAACACAAGAGGGAATAAAGTTTACATTCTCTCCCGCATATGCTCCACATTTCGGAGGCATTTGGGAGGCCGGCGTCAAGTCGGCTAAATATCATATCAAAAGAGTAATGGGTAATAGTCATCTAACACTAGAAGAAATATCCACATTGTTTGCACAAGTGGAGGCTATACTCAATAGTCGTCCCTTGTGCCCACTCTCTTCCTCTCCAAATGACCTCCTATCCTTGTCACCAGGGCATTTTCTCATCGGGAGACCCCTAACGGCGTTGCCATCACCAGACCTAAAAGAAGTAAAAGAAGGCACTCTACGCCGCTACGCCAGACTGGAGAAACTTCACCAACATTTCTGGAACCGATGGCAGAAGGAATATATCAGTGAGCTTCAGAGTCGATCGAAATGGAGAATTAACAAGGGCAGTCTGATGGTTGGCGACATGGTACTTATTCAAGCGGACAATGTACCTCCATTATGCTGGCGTTTAGGACGAGTTGCAAGATTATTCCCGGGACCAGATGGTATATCTCGGGTTGCTGACGTCAACACTATAAGAGGCTCCGTACGTCGCCCCTTGGTTCGACTCTGCCCACTGCTGACAGAAGAGCAAGTTCGAGGTTGAAAGAATACTTTCAACGCGGCGGGAAGATGTTGCGGCTCATAGCGTCGCCCTACTTAGACATGATCAATAAGCCGTAATTAAAGGACTATTGCTGTTAAGTTTTATGTAGGAGTTTTTCTGTTTAAAGTCAAATTCAACTGTCATCGCTTACTTACCTGTTGGCCATCTACAAGGCAGCATTGTATTTCATAATTTCATTTAATTATAATCAAGAGTTTCAAGTAAACCATCTTTTATTTGTGGCTCCATTGTGTCAAGACAAGACACCAACTCTATACTATTCGCTAAGCAAAACATCCTACATCCGTCGGTAATTACTCCGGCACAGTTATACCGAGAATTGATCGATAACTACAGGCATCTACCTGATGACGTAGAACTACCTTTAAGTTTAGATTTAAACAACATTCATGTAGTTATGAGTATTTCTTTGTTACAGTGTTATTCTTACAAAAACAAGATTATGTTTATAGTACAACTTCCTTTAGTTACAAAGAATGATTTCAACTTATACCATAACATACCACTTCCTGTGCCTCATAATCCTAAGCTAGCTGACACGTACAGTTTAATCATTCCTAGTAATACATATGTAGCAATGACCAAAGACAAAATCAGTTTCTGTTTTGTAAACAATCTACAAAGTTGCACCAAAGTTTATGCGAACTACTACATCTGTGACGTCACCACTGTGTTTTCATCTAATGCGCACCCTACTTGTGAAAGTGAATTATTATCAAAAGTGATTAGTGTATTACCATCTCAATGTGAAACAAAAACAATTTATGGACAGGTTAATATTTGGAAACCTCTAGTAAATAATAGATGGATTTTTGTTCAGTCCGATATAAGCAAATTATCAATAGATTGTACTAATTCTGAATAGGGTATTACAGTCTATTTCAAAAAGTGTTTTAATTTAATCTGTTATTGATAAAATACCACAAAAAAATATAAATACATTTTTTTTATTCCAATTATTTCATAAAAACGTGTTTTAATTTTACAATTCAAATTTGGGCGCGAAAACGCCAATTCTCAGGCCGCCATGTCTGTGACGTCACGGGCATTGTAAACATTACGCTTCGCTGAAAGAAATAAACATATTTTCGAAATAAATAATGAGTTCTAGTGGCTATAGTCCTTATCATTGGTGTCTTGTGTCTGAATGTAAGAATACAAGTGTTAAAACACCGGAAAAGTTATGGATACAAGTGCCAACAGATTTAAAAATGAGAAATACGTGGTTGAAATTAGCACGAAGAGATCCAAAGTCATTGTCCACAAAAACGAAATACTATTTTTGTGAGGATCATTTCGATGTAAGTATGCAGTTTAATAGCTCATATAAACATGTGAAAATAAATTCTTGTCATTACAAAACTAATATTTTATAGGTTATGTTTTATAGTGTTTCATGTAATTTATTTCATGTTGTAGCTGGAAAATGACATGGAGAACTATACACAATTGAAAATAATGGGCTCGGTCAAACGAATTCGCATGAGACCGAATTGTATTCCATCGAGATTCGATTGTCAGCCAGGGAGAAAACGAACCTTCACTGAAAGTGAACCTCGCGCTGCCTTTATGAAACGGCAAAGACTATCTATAATTAAGGAGATTGAAGAGACCACTATTAATGAGACATGTGATACACCATTGTCGTCGTCCAGTGGCCAAGGTGAGTTATTTTAACTGGTCTCTTATACTTACCAGTCTCTTGAATGTTGATCAATAGGAAGCTCAGACCAAAAACACAAAGTTTTGCCTAACTGGGAGAAGTAAACATCTTAGATAAAAATAGATAGCTGTATTATGTACACACATAGCTGATCAGTTTAAAAATTAAATTGGTAGAAATCATTATTAATACCATTTTATTATAATTTCAGATATTCTGACTATTGAACATAAGTGTGGTAATGATAAAGCGATCCAAGTAATACCACCACAGGAACATAAGGCAATTCAAGTTAGTCATGTGGCACACTACCGAAGTAAATTTGTACAAATTAGTACAAGAAGAAAAAATAGCACAACATCCCCTTTCAAGACAACAGTGTGCACAGCAACTTCACCATTCAAAATGAATATATCCCAAGCAAGCACAAGCAAACTATCAGCAAAAAGAAAACTGAACTTTTTTGAGGAAGAGAGTGATGACTCTTTTACACCAGCAACAGAAGGTTCTACAGTTGATTATGAGTCTTCTCCATACAAAATAAATAGTCAATCGAAGACTACTTCTGATGGGAGTACTTCTCAAGAAGAATTTATAAAACAAAAAATTAACCTGGTAGCTACTTTAGCTAAAGTGAAAAATAAGCCACGATCTTATATTGGAGTACCAAAGGACCTGTATTTTTTAATAGATTTGATTAAAAAACATACCAATATTTCTGAACAAAATATTATATTATGTTTAATGAGAATAAAATTAAACAGAACATTTTCTCAATTGGCTGACGATTTTGATCTATCTGTGACTCAAGCAAGCAGTTTATTTTTTAACAAGATGCCAAGAATTGTAGAGGTGCTCTCACCATTCATTCAACAATTTCCAACAAAAAGTATTAAGCAAAATCTTCCCATTGCTTTTAGACATAAATTTAATAAAGTCACTTGCATAATAGATTGCTTGGAAATTGAAATCCAAAAACCGAAAAAGGCTATGTATCAAGCACTAACCTGGTCTGAGTATAAAAAAACAAATACAATTAAATACTTGATAGCTTGTACCCCAGACGGTGTGGTAAGTTTTGTATCAAAAGGATATGCAGGAAGGATAAGCGATGTTAACATAGTTGAGAATAGCAAGTTCTTAGATAGCTTGCCACCTAATGCTTGCATTTTAGCTGATAGAGGGTTCAAAAATATTGCACATTACTTGTCATTGAAAGGGTTTACTTTGATGAGGCCTCCTAGTGTTAGCAGTGGTTGTAAATTATCTAAAGCAGAAGCTCGGTTAACAAAACAAATAGCCAGTCTACGTATTCATGTAGAACGGGTGATCCGAAGAGTTAGAGAGTTTGGTATGCTGAAGATGCATTCAGTCGTCAACTCTAATCTTATTGGTATGTTGGATCTTTGTATCACTACAGCTTGTGCTCTTATTAATTTACAAGATTCTTTGATCAAATAATTAATTATTAAACATTAGTGGTAATTTCATCAATAAAAAAGCTAGTATTCAAAATGCTATATTTGAGTTTCTAACTGCAGCCAGCTGTGTACTAAATGTCATAAAAGGTATAATATTCTAACACTACCGCCTTTCCCTATATGATGGAAAAAGCATCATTTAGTAAAAAATAATTCTTATTTATTTTCTAATTCATCTGATTTATTAACAAGAAATAGACAAATATACATTTATTGCAATAACTTGTCTGTATTCATCCTAAACAGTGATACTGCATTAAAGTGTAGTATGTATGGCACAAAAAATATATAAATTTGCCTTTTTTAACAAAACAGTTACTTATTATCCTATGTATCTTATTATTATCAGTAACTAATTTTCTAAGTTTAGAAAATAAGTTTAGATTTTTCTTACTTATAGGATTATTGACTGATATTTTATGTACATACTAAGGATATAAATAGTCATTTGTAGTAGTATATATAATACTTAGAATATAGAAGATTGTATAGTAATTGATTTGATAGATGTTCAGGTAATTTGCACACTGCACATTTGTGATGATAATCAAGATGTGACAAAACTTGTACTTAAATATCTTGTATGTAACATTTTTTTTATGTAAATGGACAAATTTTAACTTCAAGATTGGTAATTTGTTAAATAAAACACTTTTGAATCAACATGGTTATTTTTATTACAACACACACAGCATTTAACATATAAATAAATAAAGTTGAATCCCTGTAAAGGGTCTCCCATATGGATTTTTTTAAGAATCCAACATCACACTTTTATGTAAAATTGGAAATATATTATTTTTCCAAAAAGAAACTACATTATCCAATAACTCGGTAACATAATCATGATCGTAATCAATGTTTATTATAGAGACTTCATTATTTTTTTCAAAATCACTGCTTGCTACACAAAAATAACATTTATTTCTATTGGCACAATACATTTGTATCTGGACTTGTGCATAATATCGAGCTGTAATTACACCATCCTTATCAATATAGTTTAAATGGGTTTTTTCTGTTGACGGGCATTTTATTTCAAATGTGGTCTTATCATTAATACCGTCTGGGGAGCCAGCAATCATTGGAAATTGCTCTGAAATGTATAGACCACATATGTCTATTTTATTTCCTATAATCTTTTCAACTGTTTTTCTAACTTTATCTTCCAGTTTTTTCCCCCTCAATATGGCTGAAGTTTCAGGAATTCTTGCACCCAGTATTATGGCTATCAAAGTCCCATCGACAGTTTTACATCGACTAACTTCATAGCATTTTGATGCTGTGATCCTGCCATATCTTAGTTCGTGCCACATGCTACTTTTATCTTGGCCTCGTGTTTGTTTTTCCATGGCTGAGATATTGTTTTTATTGAAAAATATTGATATATTTTTCAGGAAATCGTCACAGTTTTCATGCCCATTATTCATCATAAGGTGGTGAAGGGATAAAATTGCATTGTGATTAAAGTCCTGCTCATGTCTCAAGAACTGGCATGTTTTAATTTTTCTTTTTTTACAAACTTGCACAAATAGATTCTCCACATATTGTCAAATACGGGACACACTATTCGTCTTTAGTTTTAATCCTATTTTGTATAATTTTAATTTCATTAATTATTAAGATTCACTTATATTGTAAATCATCCGGCGGCAGATTTCGCAATTATTTTAGAAAAGATACGAGTAGAATCCGCGATGATCCAAATCCTCAAGTTGAATAATTTTACTATTTCCTGTATTATATTATAGTTATTTCATTATTAGTTTCTTTCACTAAACTTCGATTTTAACCCCGAAGTTTAGTCTTCTCCGGGGGGCTGTTATACCCCTTAGCTGTATGCAAAAGGCCTTACGCTTACCATAACTTGATGATGTAGCATTTTAGAGCTCTCATGCCTAGTTCATGAAATCTTTCAGTCAGTCTCCTCTCAGCCGTCTCGCGCGAAACCTGCCTAAGGATAAATCTAGGATTTATCCAATAAACCTTTTTTTAAAAAAGCAATCAAGAGTATCCTTATAACAGATCGAAGAGGTCGGGTGTATAGGCGCCATGGAGAGCGATTTGCGCAGTGCTGTTTCGCTGAAACAGTAGCTTATGGGGGCGGTTCTTGTATGATGTGGGCCGGCATTTCTTTCGACGGTAAAACGGAGCTTGTTTTCGTGCCTGGCGGGGGACGTGGAGGCGGTCTAACTTCAGACCTATACATCACCGATATTCTGCTGGAAGATGTCGTTCCCTATGCGGAATATATCGGTGATGACTTCCTCCTTATGCAAGATAACGCTCGTTGTCACACTTCCCGTGCTACAACTCAATACCTCGAAGAAGTCGGTATCGCCACATTAGACTGGCCAGCGCTCAGCCCGGATTTGAACCCAATTGAGCACGTGTGGGACGAACTGAAGAGGAGGGTTCGTTCCAGAAATCCTGCTCCTTCAAGTCTAAATTACTTGAAATCAGCTTTGATAGAGGAGTGGGAAGGTATTCCACAAGAATCCATACAGAAGCTGATCAGGTCAATGAAGAACCGTCTTCGAGCCGTTGTTAGGGCTAGGGGAGGGAATACAAAATATTGAATTTCCATTTTTAACCCTAAATAAAATTTTTATTAAATAATTTTTGTTGTTTTCTTCATTCATATTTTTTCCATATTTCCTTGTTGTGCTACCACCTTCACTTAATCCCCAATAGCACCTGAACTATTGGTGTGATTTAAATGAATTTCATATCAATTTAAAGCTAACAGCCTTTAAAACGGTGCCACTTTTATTATTATTAACTATTTTTTTAGTACTCAAGACCGCGCGGAATCAATTTCAGGTAAGTGATTCCATATTTTTGCTCGCGAGTGTATGTAAAATTCTCGTGTCATGGTGTTAGAAGTTAAACTCCTCCGAAACGGCTCGACCGATTTTCGTAAATCTTAGCATGCATATCGGTTAGGGTGGAGAATCGGACAACATCTATTTTTCATCCCCCTAAATGTTAAGGATGGTCCACCCCAATTTTTTTTTTACGAAATTTTTTGTTTTCATTTTTTTATGATACAGCATACAAAAATACATACAACCATGAATTTTCACCCCTCTAGGATCAACCCCTTTTACATGGCAAAACAACGTTTGCCGGGTCAGCTAGTAATATTATACAGTTTCCTTTTTGATTATATATTTAAATCACAAATTATCCAACTAATTCAAGCCAAAACACAGAAATTGGTCTATTTTGAAACGAAGTCATCCTTTTGGCAAGCTCTTGTCATGTCACTTTTTCATTATATTACTCTTTTCGTACACTCAAATCTTTACAAAACTTCATGAAGAAAAAGAATTCATTTCGAATTCAAGAATTTGAAAATGGAGACAAAAATTCGTATATAAGCCATACAAACGGGAAAAAGTCAAGCACAAAGAATATACTACTCTCTAACGAGAGGTCAAGCATTCCGTCGGCTACTCAGCCAGAGTGAAGAACGGAATTATAAGGCCTTGTCTTGCTGCACTTCGACGGACTTCTACAGCGCGAACAATCCGCGCCCGCGTCGCGTTCAGTAACCGCGCCGCGACCACGGACCTCTACAGCGCGAATAATCCGCGCCCGCGTCGCGTTCAGTAATCCGCGACCGAGAAGATTCATCTGTCCGATCCAGTACCTACAACTTCTGCACCTGCATTTACAACTGTGACCCGTCCGTCTGGTCTGGTACCTGCAACTCCTACCTGCAACTTCTACACCTGCATCTACAACAGTGACCCGGCTGTCTGGTCCAGTACCTACAACTTCTGCACCTGCATCTACAACTGACCCGTCCGTCGGATCCAGTATCTTCAACTCCAGCCTGCAACTACTACACCCGGGGTCGTGACTCCTGGAACGCTGTCGACCCAGGACCCTCAAGAGGACTCTGCTCACCGACTTCCTACACTTTTACACTCTACAATCCTTCATCCACGCTCTACTCACCCTCACTCACCTTCACGCATTGTTCATAGTGATCTCTCTTATATATTGTGTTAATTTGTGTTGTAAATAAATTCGTGTAACTCATCTTTTCTTTTTATTTCGTTAGGTAGGTATAATATATATTTTTTAGGTAGGCTACAACTCCTACATAACTGTTGCTTCACGACAAAGAAAGTCAAGGAAAACTATATCCATACCTTCATTGTTTTCAGTCTATGGACACATCGGGAAAATCCTCAAAAACGAGGGAAAAATTTGTCTAAATCAAAGAAAATATGTGAGAAAATTGTGTTTCGACTCATGTGTTTCACTCCAAACATAAAACTAGGTTTTTTAAAGCCGTGAGCCGTCTCTTTAGCCAAACTAGCTTCAAGTTCCAATGATGGTCCAACAATGTGGCCACGCTCTGGGCGATTTCCACTCGTGGTTATGAATCCAAGTCATATCCCGACAAGATCCCGACACATAATCATTTCTACTTAGTTTGTGCACATAATCCCCCACGAATAGATGGGAATAGCAATAAGTATAATTATCATATGGCCGATATTTTTATTAATTAATTATCTCAATACATATTGTATTAATAATAACTAGTATAAAATTAAAGAAATACAAAGTTTTAAAAATACTTTATTGCGGTTTTGATTTGTTAAAAATAATATTGTCCGGTTTGATTTGTCATAGGAAAAATTGGTTATTTTACTTTAATATTAGGATTATATTTTGATGCGCGTGTGCCCCCAAATATCACGCATGCATTGCCTATGCTATTATATTTAGTTTATGCATAATTAAATAATATTTTTAAAAGTTTGTAGATACCTAGCAATTAAATAAAAAAAACAATACCTACTATTCACTATTGAAACTTACAAAATATAGGTACCTTTTTAATTATTTATCTATGCAATAACCGGTAGGTACTTGTGTGTTATTTGACCTCTTTTTCCAATTTAACTCTATTGGGACAAGCATGCCTCATATATTTTTTCAATTTTACGTTACATACATTACATTTTCGTTCTCTGTGGCGAATTTCCATATGTTTTTTAATGTAACTTTCTGCATATATCCTTTTACATAATTTACATTTAGCTCGACACGTTACGGGATATAACTGACTTAAGTCTATTATTTCAGTTTCATTTTCGCTTATTGTCACATACTCCGGCGAAACTTTTTTTAATAGTAACCTGTTTGGGCCGATTTTTTTTATTTCAACAACACTTTGAGTGTTCTGAACTTTTTCAAACCAAATTTGATTGACTTCTTTGAGTTCGCGACAGGGATTGCGAGCCTTTAAGTTGAAATGGCGACGTCTGACATGATCTCTAAATATTTCATAGTTAGAATACGATTTTTGGCAACCATTACATATAAACGGTCTGTTTTTCATCAGCCTGTGAAAGAAATGCGAGTTAAATACTAGCTACTACTATTACACTACGTATTAACCAACAATATAAAGTTAGTTAAAAATACATACATACATACATATAATCACGCCTTTATCCCTTACGGTAGGCAGAGCACCAAGGGCTGATAGAACCACATGGTGCCACTACTGACCAATTTTGAGGGTATAGTTGAGATAAAAATACTTAAGTATTTTAATCAAGCTGAATCTAGGTAATAATAAACTATACTTCTAGGTATTATAAAATTATTCTAAAAATTCTAGGTATGTTGTTTTGGTGTTTGGTATGTTGTAGGTACTTATTCAATGTAAAAAATCAATTATCCTCACAAAATTACTTTCTAAATAACATCTCAGTATAGGTACTCTACAAGCTCAGAATAACGAGTCTCATTTTATAGGTATTTTAATGTATTGTTTAATCTAATCTCGACATTGCTATAACCATTTTATTACCAACCTCTTTTCTTTTTTAATATTTTTATACGATGATGATTGTGCCAAAAAAACGTGACTTGTGCAATCAAACATATTACTAAACATTTATAGATATAAATACCGAATATACATAGAAAATATAACAAAAATCTAGAATTTAAATTCACTCGATTGAAAATCCGAAACTGCACTTTATTGATTTTTAATCGCAGACAGCTGTCACAAACGTTTTCGTAAAAATATACAACAACTGAATCTACTTTCCGGCTGTAAGCATAAGGACTAGGTTTCCTTGAATTACGTCTAGGCTACAGTTTATACCTATTACGCATTTAGTTAATAATTACGTTCATGGGTGGGTTTAATTTTATGATTATTTGATAACGTTAATGAAATGCCGGTAATGTTGGGAGTTAAGTAGATAGGTAATGTTGAATAAGTAAGTACCTAGGTAACTTTTACTTGGCCCTATTAAAATAGATTATTGGCTAAAATAAAGTGTAAATCGATTGTTAATATTGAAATAATGCTTACTGCTCCAGTCCATGTTTATAACATAATCAATACTTATATAAATATTTTTTAAACACACACTTTCCTAGATTACATTTTTATGGCCTAGGCTTGATATGAATAAAATCTTCTGACGCAAACAACATGATACTAAGTTGAAATCAGCTGTTTTTGTTTACATTTTAATCACAGACATGGATTTTATAGTAGACAACAGCGTTTAGTAGCTTGAAACGCCTCTGAAAACACAGACATTGGAAAAACCAATACTTTACTCTGAGGGGAAAATGCGTAGAAAAACTGTATGATATATATATGTATCATCTGAGAGAAAAACTAAAATACTCAACTGAACTGAATCACATTGCAACCGGCCGGTCGGAAGTGACCAGCCGGTGAAGAACGAATGGAACTAGAACGAACTTAAATAAAACGCGGGGAACTTTTGGCCTCAGCTGTTGGCACACTAGGAATGATTGGCCAAAGCCAAAGGCGTGGCCGAGTGATGGGCCACTAATTTAAAATAGTCTGTGGTATGTGGACAATAAGCAAAAAAAAAAGTAAATATTTTGCACTGGTCGGTGGATAAAAATTTCAGATTAATTTTATTGCTAATTGTACATAGTTTAAATATGTTTTAGATTAGTATGTACACCAGATAAACCACAATGGGTAAAAATAAAATGATTGCGAAAAGCTGCCCAAAGTGTTTAATGCAGGTAATGTACTTTACACTTCTACTTGTAGGTATCTACCACTTTATTCTATTATTCCTTTTAAACCCACCCTACTCTTGTCACAGGCATTAAAAAACATAAAAACAACACAGTAAGCCAGCTCATGGACACATTAAATTTAAAAAAAACCTTCAAAACAGGTGGCAGTGGCATCAAAATCATGCAAGTGTGGACATACATTCTTTGCTGCCAGGCGCGCAGCAGACAGTCTGCCTGCAAATGAGGATATCCGGCGAAGAACTGGTCGCGTACGGCGAGCGCAACCACAGTTCTACGATGCACAGCATTACCAGAAAACTAAGAAAAGGGTAACAATCACTATAAAAATTGAAGTGAAGCATGCACTTGCAGTAACACGCACGCACGGGTGCAATGTTGATAAGTACTATACTTATAAACCTTCCTTGTATTGTGAATCACTCTATCTAAAAACCGCATTGAAATCCATTCCATGGTTTAAAATATTTAAGCATACATAGGGAGAGACAGCGGGAAGCAACTTTGTTTTATACTAGCTACTAGCGGCCGCACACGGCTTCGCCCGCGTGAGAGTGCATTACTCGCGTGCGAAGCCGGGGTGGGGCCCTAGTTATACATTATAAACCTTCCTCGTGAATCACTATCTATTAAAAAAAAAACCGAATCAAAATCCATTCCCTAGGTTGTAAAATCTAAGCATACATAGGGACAGACAGCAGAAAGCGACTTTGTTTTATAATATGTAGTGATTATGATAAACTTGGATTATAATTTCCTCTTTTTTTTGCTGTGCTGTTCTTTGTTGAGAATCATTGTAACTTAATCATCCTGTTATAGTCCAAAGGGACTACAAGGACTAAACCTCAATAACGTTTAAACTTGGATTGCTTATTTTTTTTGTTAAGATTTACAATTTAACATTTCAGTCCCCAAAGAAAAGAACCTTGTCAAATACTTTAGATGAAGATTACAAAAGGAAAGGCAAAAGTGAAACTGGTAAGTAAAAACTATCTAATATAGCTACGTAATATAAAAATAAGATAAGATCTCCCAACTGTATTTCGGCCAAGGTGACCAATCTCAACGTAGATTAGCCAGGTACGTAGGAGATATTATAGTGCACAAGTGTCACTATAATATCACTATCTGCATCCAAATCAAAATCCTTTCCCTAGTTTGAAAGATCTAATCATACATAGGGATGGACAGACAGCAGCAAGCGACTTTGTTTTATAATATGTAGTGATAGCTCCTACCTACTTTAAAGTTTTTTATTAGTAAGGTTCAATTATGGAATAAGTGACTAAAAACCTGCTATTGTATTAGTAGATTGGCAAAGATCTGCTGAAACTAGAGTGTGTTTCACTGTATAGTCCCAATGGATGATTGCACTGGTTACTATATGTATGAGAACACATTTTCTGTCTCACTGCATACAAAAAGTACTTTAGGATTGATCAGTTAAATTGGCCACAGCGACAGCCCGCGCCCGGCGCCGCAGGGCGCTCCGCCGGGCGCAGCGGGAGCCCCCGCCGGCCGGCGAGCGGACTAGAGACCACACTCCTCAACTACGACCTGCACAGGTGGCGCGTTGCCAGCTGATCTTGCAGGAGATCAACCGGAAGATGATGGCGGTTACCTGGCAACCACCAGCAATGTAAATAATGTGCAAAAAATGATGGAGGTTACTTGGCAAAATGTTAGGGGTCCTGTGCTGATGCGGGGTTTTCACTAGAATACAGTAGCTGCATCTCATAAGAGTGAATTTTGGACGCAGTGGGTTTTCTCTCAGTCGATGAGCTAGCAACATTTTCACAATCACTTATATTTTCTGGCTGTCCTATGCTTTTGGCTGTAGAATGACCCTGAAGTTTTAGCTAACCCATTTTTTGTAAATAATGCATCAATGTTTTTAAGTTTAAATAAATATGTATGTAACGAAAAAAAAAATTGAATCCCGCCAAAACGTTTTAGCTGCGTTCGCGAATGTTCGTTCGTTCGTTTGATCCGGTTTGATCCCATCCTCGTCGCCAGTGGCAAATAATAGACATGCGTTTTGTTCACCGTTTATTGCAAGTTGCAAGACTAACCATAAACTAACAATACAATAAACAATTGCTAGATGCCAGTGCCGTAAATAGGGCGGTGCCACCGGTGCCCAGGCACAGGGCGTAGACTCTGGGGGGCGCAAGAATGGTCACTTGGCCAGACCAGGCAGGACTAAATAGAGCGCAGTTATAGACGCTCGCACAGGGCGTAGAAAAGGCAATTTACTGCTCTGCTAGATGCACCAGTTTTTGTATGTTAAGTACATGTCACCTGAGAATACACTTCTTAACTAAGGTCCACGGGCTAAGGGTCAGGCCAGGGTAAGTCCCCTTCCCCTATATGTGTATGGAACCTCAGCACTTAAAAGACAAACAATTAGAAAATTTATGAAAGAAAACATAAATAGCCCTTATGAAACAAACACAATAATATCCCTATTGTGTTCTATTTCAGTATGTAATAATTAAGTATTGTAAAGTTGGATTAATATTGTAAATAAAATTTAGTTAAGATTTAATTATTGTAAATTAATAACTTTTTACCACATTATAGATTTATTAACCCTGAAAGTACCGAAGGTATAGCTTTATGGAAAGTACTGTGACAAAAACTATTTGATACTTTTGTTTTTTAAATTGTGATAATGATCACAGATAATGTATGTACCGCCGCGGGTAGAATGCGTTTTTACTAAAAAGTTTCTCTGTATGATGGATGATGGCGCTAGTTAGTGCGTTACTATTTCTGTTTCACTGCATACAAATGTTAGTTCCGAAATCAGGCATAGGAGTTGTTGTATGACACGGACTCTATTGTCCGTTTTATAGAATAGTAAGTAGCAACATCATCCATCGGAACTATACGGTGAAACCATGACACGTACTTTCCCTGTAAACGGATCCCTGACGACGTTCATAAAAAAATTAGTGATAGTGTGTGCTGGGTATGTTTGGATCCGTGGTTTGGATTGCATAACCATCATGAACAGTCATGTTAACTCATGTTGAATGAAAACGCCGAGAAATCCTCAAAAAACGAAGGAAAGGCAAAGGAAAATATGTAAATGCAGGTTTTTCAGAGTTTGTGATGATGGATACGTCAGAGAAAGTCCATAAAAACTAAGGAAAGGCAAAGAAAACTATCTTATGATTTCTGAGTTTGTGCTAGATGATTATGAGGATAAATAAAAACGTCGAGAAATCCATACAACCATTGTCTTTATTTTAACATTACTCTTGAGCTCACTTTCATTTGTAATCTGCCTATTTCAATAAATTTGAATTATAAGTACTTTTACTTTGACCTTAACATTGGAATTAGTGATTAGATAAATGCTAAAAACAATTTAACTAATAAGTAGGTATATAGAAGGTAAAACCTATACAGGGTGGAACAGAAGGGGCATGTTAAGCGAAATGCTATAAAAATAGTCCATCTCTTCCCAAAATTTGACACTCGAAATCACATGTTTAGTTTTCCAGATAATATGGAGAATAAACAACTTATACATACTTTCTAGATACCCCATTTCGGGAACCCAGCCATGTCTATGTGTTTTGAGAGCACATTTCACATGATGGCGCTAGTTACTATCTGTAGGACCACATTTTCTGATTCACTGCATACAAAAAATGTTAGTTCCGAAATCAGGCATAGGAATTATTGTATGAAACGGACTCTAGATCAAGACTTGTCAGTCGTGATTATGACAGCTCCTCTCTATTCTTCATTCACATGGCGGTATAATCTGACCTTAACTCTTGTCCTTGGCTAGCTATCAATACAATTGACCCAAGCTATTACCTAACAATAACATAGTTGATTTAATAACATTCTCATCTCAGACCTCGTACGATCTCGAACATGGAGCGACCTTTGCTGATCACGATTCTGCTGTTTGGAACTGTATTTTGTGAGCGGTAAGTAATTAAATAAATTTTCTTTGTAATATTTTATACATGCCGACAAGTACTTACAGATCAGACTATTGCTGTCCAATGACTTAGGCCTCCCCCAGGACACGCCATAAGGCTACTGCCATAGGGGATGGGGAGTTTTTGCCCATAGTCACCACGCTAGGCAGGCGCGTAGGCGGGTGACCACAGTGTGATTTTTGGACTATGTTGTCAACACGGGAGGTGCTGCTGCCACAAAAGAAGTAGAGATGCTAAGCTGCTGCCCATCTCCCGGAAACCCTTCCACTACGATTACATGCCTACTTATTGGAGACTCCCACTATTATTAACCAGCCAGCGTACTTTGTAACAAGATCTAAGCTAAGATAAAAAATTCAGTCTTCCTAAACACCTTGTCAATGGATTTTTACAATGGATCTTAGGGGTCCTTTTTCTGTTGGGGGTTAACCCTTAAATGCATCTTGTTGCCAAATGTATACATACGTATATGTTTCACGCTATTTTGTTGAAGTTGTGTGGCATGTGTTTCCGAACGCACTTATACGACCATAGATAATAGATTTATTGAATGTCTAAAAAGAAATTTTGCAAGTTTCGGCGGCAAATCTATTTTTTTTTTGACATTTCTATTTGGCGGTCGACTAAGTTTATAGAGTTATAAGAAGTGTCTCCGTAATTTTGTATTCATTGATATACGAGTGCTATTTCTTATAAAAAAAATATATATTCTCAACTCTTATTAGGTAAGTTATTGATTTATTATATTTTACTTATAAATTTTATTTGATCTGTATAAAAAAAATATATAAAACTGTATGTTGCCAAATGTCTACATTATGCGTTTGTTGCATATTATGTGCATACTTATTACTTTCTTTGATTTGGGCTTTTAGCTAATTTTTTTTTCTTTTTAGGATGTCTAAACGGTTGACAGAGCAAGATATTGAAAATATTTTATCAGGTCTCGAAAATGGAGACATTTCTGAAGATGAAGAGTCTATAGGAGACGAAAATGACCTAGATTATTACTCGAATGTACAAGATCTCATACAGGATTTAGAAGAGGCAGAAGAAGATCAGTACAATGCAAATCCTGATTTACCTACTGAAGAAGACCATCTACCGGATGAGTTTTCAGTTCCAGGGCCTTCACTTAGTCACCCACTGTCAAGTATCATTGGCGCAGCGGCCTGGAGGCAACGAAGTAGGCAACTTATATGGAAAAAAGACAATTTGGAATTTAGTGAAGACCGTATCAGATTTACAGGTAATACAGACCTTTCCCCAGAAATTGCCCAACTAGAAACACCATTTCAGTATTTTACGCTATTTTTTAACGATGATATATTAGTAAAAATCGTGAATGAGACCAACTTGTATATCACGCAAAAAGGCATCTCCAACTGCCCTCCTGTAAATGTAACGGAAATTCGTCAGTTTCTTGGCATTATTATATTTATGTCAGTATATCACTTCCCAAATGTAAGATCATATTGGGGTAAGTATGGCTTCAAATATATAATGGAAACGATGACGCTAAATAGATTTGAAAAACTACGATCCGTCATTCACTTCAATGACAACTCATTGCACAAGCCCGTTGGTCACCCAAATCACGACCGTCTGCATAAAATAAGACCTGTAGAGGCACATTTGAATAAGTTATTTTTGAGTGTGGCACCATTTGAACAGAGACTGTCCCTAGATGAACAGATGTGCTCTACGAAAGTAGCGCATTTCATGAAGCAGTACCTCCCCAACAAGCCCCATAAGTGGGGTTTCAAGCTATATGTTCTGTGTTCATTGTCTGGCTACGCTCACAACTTTGAAATTTATTCTGGAAAACAGGACATTCAAAACTTTGGTGATGAACCTGATCTTGGTGTAGTAGGCAACACAGTCATCAGATTGTGCCGTTCAGTTCCACGAAGAATGAACCACATAATTTATTTTGATAATTTTTATTCGTCAATTCCTTTGTTATATTACTTGCATACTCAAGGTATATATGCATTGGGCACAATTCAGAGGAACCGCCTCGGTAAAACCTGTAAGTTGCCGGTAGTAAAAGAGTTCATGAAGGACTCTGTTCCAAGGGGATCATATGAGGAACTCGTAGCAGACTATGAAGGCGTGGATATCTCGGTAACTTGTTGGAAGGATAATAAGCCTGTTACGTTGGTATCTACTTATGTTGGTTCCCAACCAGCTGAAACTGTCAGCAGATTTGATAAGAAACAAAAGAAAAAAGTCTCTGTTGCCTGTCCAAAAATCGTAAAAGATTACAATGCCCACATGGGTGGAGTAGATTTGATGGACAGTTTTTTGGGCCGCTACAAAATTCGAATCAAAAGTCGAAAATGGTACATTCGATTATTTTATCACATGATAGATATGGCGATAATAAATTCATGGGTACTTTATAAAAAACACCACCCAAACATGACACTAGGTGATTATAGATCAGATCTTGCGGATACATTGTGCAATTATAAAAAAAATACTGAACCCAAAAGAGGAAGGCCTTCAAGCAGCAATATACACCGGGAGATAGAAGCAAAAAGACATCGGGGTCCAATGAAACCCGTTCCTCCAACAGACGTGCGGACTGATGGCTTAGGCCACAATGAAAAAAGATGCACTTCTAAAAATAGATGCAAACTTCCCGGTTGTAAAGGATTTTCGCGGACTGAGTGTACTAAATGTAAGGTGGCATTGTGCCACACTAAAAATCGAAACTGTTTTGCTGTATTTCACTCAAAATAGTCTGTATATTATTTATTTTTAGATTGAGTTGATTTATAGGCTCCTACAAATATGTAAGCATAAATTTAGTACTTCACGCATAGTGTTGCCAATTGTCTACATACACATTTTTTCATAATAAATACCTATTTTTTTATACCAAATTTTTTTCATTATTTTTTATGTTATATGTACCTAAATTCCTACCATAAAACATTTTTTCCAGGCCGCAATAAGAAACTATGCATTTAAGGGTTAAACTTAGCGATTTGTCCAATTTCTGGACGAATGTGTCAATGTCAATTATCACGATACGTTTCTAATGTTTCTAATTATTTTTATGAAGATTAGAAGAATACATACTCTGTGGCTATACCAAGAATTAGCATTGATACGAGAAAAAGGGACAGCGACATTAAGATTAACATTATTTACTGGAAATTTGGAAACACTTTGAGGAAAATTGAAAGTAAACAATTCGGAGATAGTATTTAAAATTATAAATAGTTAATTAATCTTGGTGTATAAATAGTGCTATTCAAACAAGGTACGTTTTTAAACTTTACAGTCGTTCAACTTAACATAATATTTCTAAGCAATCAATGTTTTTCTAACCTACTGTTACGCTTACTATGTGCGCTGGTTTGATTGATAAATTATTAACCTTCTGGCATGCAGCTAAGTATTAAAGTACTACACCTCTTATTCAAAGGCTGGTGATGGCTCACACACAACACAACATACCTATACAATTCAATTCAATTTTTATTAACGGCACCCATTATTGCGTCGGGCACAATAATTCCGCCAATGTCACGTATACAATACCTATACAATCTATCTAAGACACAATATGTTTCAAAATAACCTATCAATATACATACATACTTACATTTGCATAGCTTACATTATGAACTTTGAACATTTTTTCTGATTCTCCAAGTTTTCTTAGCGGATCACAATCAAAGAAAAGTAAACACCATGGAGGTAACCACAATGTTTTAAACAAGGTCATTCCTTTCCACTGATATTATGTAATCATTTAACATAACTTAAATAAAATTATTAATAAACAAATGGAAAAAATTCTTCACCCGAGTGGGAATTGAACCCACAACCACTGCATACCATGCTAGTTGCTCTAACCACTGAGTTACGGGGTCAATTGCTCGGATGACGAATTTTACCATCTCTTTTCTAAATTACATATTGGCATCATTATTTTTCATCCCTATAGCTATACACTAGCCAAATCTCAGCAAACAAAGCTGAATCCCTCAGCACAATGTCTTAATAACTTAATATCCATATAGAGATATAATATGCAGTTTCTTATCAGTAATTAATTATATAGAAATGTTTACAATAAATATAAATGCTGTAGTCATACATATAGTAGCTGGCGCTCTCGTTCAGGGGAGCTGTTTGATGAAACACACTCAACTATAATATTCTCTGTGAATGATGTAATTGGTACATACATCAAATTTTTAGTTGTAAGTGCTTTTAATTTAAGTGTGTCTAAATAAATAAATGCTTGTATAGATAAAATGTTATTTAAAAGCTGCCACAACTTTGCTAGTATAAACAATTTGCATTTCTATGTAAATTTCAGGAAATCCTTCATTCGTGCTTTCCTGCATACCCAACATAAAAAAATTAAGAACATTAAAAAATTCCTACACCCAGTATTTTTGACTGCCTTGTAAGTTGGTACTTAGTAACAGAGTTTATTACCTATACATTAAATTTGTTATTGGACGTAGTTATGCAAATGAGGACCAACCCACCAATATATTAAATAAAATTATAGGCTACATTAGCATTCAAAAATGAACTTTCTATCAACCTTGTTAACATTAAAATAATCTGTAAATTTTGTCAGAATTCGATCTTATTGTTTATGTGGGTTGGTTCCTGTTTGCATAACTACGTCCTATTAAAAGTGCCAGTAGGTTCTCCTTATTTGATCCTGCAGTTTTGTCTACCCCATTTCGGAAACACAGCCCTATGTATATGTATATCTATACATATAATAAAAATGTAACGGATCGCTGTCTGTACATGGAAGATATATGAGAAAAAATATTATAGGAGACCTTTATCAACGTAATAGACCCCTAAACGACGATTTTTTGTCTGTTTGTCTGTGCGTTTGTGCACGCTAATCTCAGAAACGGCTGAACCGATTTCGATGCAGTTTTCAGGACTATATTGTGACAGGTCCCACTTAACATACAGGATGTTTTTTTGTGGCCACCTTTAACGAAGGGTACGTATTCTATACATGAAATAAAGTAAGTTTATGCCAAAAAAAATGCTGGGAAAAAAAAAAAAATTCCTTGATAGTGCGAAATTTATAGTGTCTAGTGTTTATGTTAGTTTTTTTATAGACAGATATCAATTATTTTTCGTGAAAAAATCCTGCTACGCGCGTCTATGTGCATTTATGCAGAAAAACGCAGTCTATTTACTCAAATTTGGACCCTAATATTTTGGAAACCAGACACTTCCCAGGTATGCTTCCATGGAGAAAAATGATCGTGATGATGAGGAGATTCCGTAGTTTTCGGGAACGTTGACGACCAAAAATCATTCTGTATAGGCTACTTTTCTGTGACACGACCGGAGAGTGGTCAGGCGCAGGACGAACGGTTTTACGTGCTGTCCGAGGTACGAGCTAAGTGACAATTTTATAACATGAAAATCTAGGTACATGAAATAAATTCAGTGGTACAGGCCCGTGATTGGGGTCGAACCTACGTCCCCCCGCTTATAAGGCGCACGTCTATACCATTGTGTATAATACAGTATTGCGCTCGCGCAAAGCCGGGGCGGGTCCCTAGTTACATAAACCTTCCTCTTGAATCACTTCTAGCTATTTTGAAAAACCGCATCAAAAGCCGTTGCGTAGTTTTAAAGATCGAAGCATACATAGAGACAAACAGACAGCGGGACGACTTTATTTTAAAATATGTAGTGATACAAGCAGTAGCGTAGCTAGGTAACCAGGGGCCCTGGGGCAAATAAAAAAATGGGGCCCCACTGCTATTTCAACTATTTAGATTTTGAGCAAAACATGCTCACTTTCTATCTTCTTCGTTTACTATCTTCTCCTTATTGACTAGTCATTGCGAATAATTTTTGAAGTTTATGAGCCCCATAATTGAAAGAGTGCCTAGATATACAATAGATGTGCGAGCGTAGCGAGCGCTAAATTTTTTCTCGTATTTACCAGGAAACTTGCCTATTACATACATATAATCATGACTTTATCCCTTACGGGGTAGGCAGAGCACCAAGGGCGAAATTTTTTCTCGTATTTACCACATAACTCAAGTAAATTGTCTATTACTTTTGAAAATTGGCTCTGCCAAGAAATTTACGGTAAGGATTCGAGGGCCCCCTGAGCTTGACGGCCCCGGTGCACTGCCCCGCCTAGCCCCTAGGTAGCTACGCCACTGTATCATACAAGTAGTGATGGTGGTGATGATGTAGTGATGTCATCATAGCAAATCTCTGATATAAAGGTATTCTAATGTTCATTCGATAGTATGAAGCCCGTAGATCATTTAATTTAATTCTTTATTGTACACAGAAAAAAAACACACAAGATACAATATTTTAGATGATAGTGTACAAAGGCGAGCTTATCTCTAACAGAGGTTTCTTCCAGCCAACCATTTAAAATAAAGTGATTAGCGAAGAAAAAGGAAATCATACATTTTATTTCTTTTGCGTATCTTAGTACGTCCTCTCCGACCTAAACTTACATACATAAGTACATTAAATAATGTTTATTAGTACCTATTGTCTTCGATGTCATTCAATAGTTATTTTTCTTAGTCTTGTCGAACGTACAGTCGAATTATACTGGCCAAAGAATTCTTCGAGATGTATAGATTTATTTTTGCCGATTCGCATTATGTGTCGTAAGTAATATGATTTGTATTTTATTTACTTAACCTCTACCTAGTTATTGTTTAAGCTAAACTATATTTTTAAATAATGTCTAACATTACACACATGGCCAGGGATAGATGGATAGATATGTTCAGTAACTAGCTTATCCCCTGAGAGAATGCCCGAAATAGTTGACTCTTACGACATGCACGGACGGAGATGCAGCTGATATTTATTATTTTTACTATACCGACATTGTCACTTAGCTATACCCGAGGAGGATAGATGTCAGGCAGGCAAACGAACCGTTTATTCCCGGTCGTCCCCACCCTGTCGTCCCCAGTGGGTGTACGAGTGGAAAAAAAGTTTCGTTTGTCCCCAGTGGTGATTATTGTAACTTTTTATTTCCCGTTCGTTCCTTTTTTTTCGTGTGTCTATTTCCTTAATGTTTTCTTAAATTAGGTTGAATATATACAGGATGTAACAAAAAGGGTATGTTAAGCGAAAAGCTATGTAAATAGCCCACTATGAAGACCCTATTTCCATAATTCGAGACTCGAAATCACATGTTTATTTTTCTAAATTGTATGAACATTCCCGAGTTGTTTAGGAATTCTCCATACTATTTGGAAAAATGAATATGTGATTTCGAGTCTGAAATTTTGTGGGTAGATTCCTTTTAGGGGACTATTTACATAGCTTTTCGCTTAACATACCCTTTTTGTTACATTCTGTGTAATAAATACACCACAATACATTATGCTTTATTGTACACAGTAAAGTTTTCACAAATAAAGTTTCTTCTTCTTCTTCTTCAGCCTATTGCAAGTCCACTGCTGGACGTAAGCCTGCCCCAGGGCACGCCACAAGGGTACTGCCAAATAAAGTTTATGACAAAGAAAATATACAAAGGCGTGCTTATCTCTTTGAGAGATTTCTTCCAGCAAACCAATAGTTATATTATAAGATGATTATTTATTCTTGTTACAGTGCCGACATGTTCGACACAATAGTGATAGGTCTCGGAGCAGCAGGTACTACCGCAGCTGCTATCCTGGCCAAAGCCGGCAGGAGGGTCCTGGCTCTGGAGGCACAGAACCGAGTGGGGGGGAGGGTCAAAACCGTGCCCTTTGGGGACGGGCTGGTGGAGGAGGGGGCGGAATGGTAAGTCGGGTTTTTTATCAGCGGAATAACATTTTTATTTATCTCATTTAGTTTTTTTTTTTCGATTTAGTTGTTAGTGGATACCACGTATCCGCAAACGCAACGTGGGAAGGCCACCCGCGAGATGGACGGACGATCTGGCCAAGATCGCGGGCGTCGGTTGCATGCAAGCTGCTTCGACCGGTCGGTATGGAGGTTGTTGGGGGAGGCCTATGTCCAGCAGTAGATTGGTGTAGTTGATAGTGGCCCTGCCTGCGACGCCATAGGTCCTGGGTTCGAATCCCGGTAGGTGCAAACATTGATATGATGAATATCGATGTTTGTTTCCGAGTCATGGATGTTTCTATACTTATCTTTGTATTTATATACCGTTGCTTAGTACCCACGACACAAGACCTTAGGGATCTTAGTGTGGGACTAGGTTAATGTGTTGTGAAGTATGCGTGTATTATTTATTTATTTATTTAGAGCAGATGATATTTTTGTTCAGGATCCACGGCACACAGGGCAGCAGGGTCTACGACCTCGCGATACAGAACAACCTCACTGTAGTACCTCAAGATCTTAACTTTGAAGTATATAGGTAAGATTTAATCCTTATATGTCCCTATCTATCTAACAATGTGATGATGATCTCCGACCGTATTTCGGTCAAGGCGACCAATCTCTACGGAGATTGGCCAGGTACGCAGGAGATATTATAGTGCACAAGTGTGTGCGCAAACACAGATGCACTCTCTACTCCGTTACTCTCATAGTCCGATGGGACGGAAAGCCGACGCGACCGGAGAGAGATCAGACGCAGGACCAACGGTTTTACGTGCTTTCCGAGGCACGAGCTAATTGATAATTTTGCAACATTAAAATCTGTACATGAAATAAATTCATTGGTACAGACCCGTGACCGGGATCGAACTTACGCCTTCCGCTTGGAAGGTGCACGTCTTACTTAACCACTGGGCGATCACCGCGTATCTAATAATGTACTTTAATGTTAAACGCATTAATTTTCTTTGCGTCGCGTAGTCGGGTAACATCTAATATCTTCTAATATATACAAGTCGCGGGGTTACCATACTCCTCCGAAACGGCTTGACCGATTTTTTATTGTGTATATTTCGGTGAGGATAGGTCGTAAACTAATTTGTATTACCCTTCCACGCAATAAGCGACATCCTTGCGAGCGTAGCCGCGGGCAACAGCTAATATTATAAAAGGAAATACCACTCACTGATTAAGTGATTAATCACTAACTCTCAGAATCTATAACCTTGAAATTTGGTAGGTAGTAGGTTCCTTGATAGGGTGTTGAATTCGCTAAGATTTTACGAAACTCCACCGCTAAGGGGGCCAGCCGCGTGGTGTCGGCAGAGTAGTTTGTCCCCATGTCTGCCCGTGGGTATCGTACGAGGAGATTAAGGGTTTCCGGGAGGTGGGCAGCAGCGCCTTCCGTGCTGACAACATAGACCGAAAATCAGACTGCGGTCACCAACCTGCCTGCCTAGCGTGGTGACTATGGGCAAAACCCCTTTGGCCATAGCCTTATGGCGTGCCCTGGGGGAGGCCTACGTCAAGCAGTGGACTGCAATAGGCTGAAGAAGAAGGGGATAAATGTTTTAATTTATTTTATTATTCCAGATCGGACGGCAGCTTAGGCGACAGCGCATTAGTTGGCGAGCTAATAGAATATGCCTTGAGTGTGAGCGACAATCCGCCGAATGTCGCCGAGCCACTTGGCGACTTCATAACTAGGAAGTGAGTCGCCAATCACATCCCTCTGATATCTCATCATTATCTTCCAGCCTTTGTCCCATTATAAATAAATATGTAGCGTAGCCATCTATCGGATGCAGGAGAGAAGCACAATCGAATGCAAAATCCTAGAACGCGATATCGAAGTTTCTCACAATGATTGTAATATATACATGGGCCAAACAACGACTAGTGGTCCGGTGGGGCCGTAAGCGCTTCCCTTTTCACTACCCCCACAAATATTATGGTCGAATTTGACCGTTACACATAAACGTTAAAATTAAACAGGTCTGTCCCTCTACATTCTTAACATAAATGGCTGCGACAGAAAGGGACAGGTGGGACTAATCTTAAGTTTAGCTTTAAGTGTGACGATCGGAATCGACCATATTAACATACTTCACAACACATTAACCTAGTCCCACACTAAGATACCTAAGGTCTTGTGTCGTGGGTACTAAGCAACGGTATATAAATACAGAGTATAGAAACATCCATGACTCGGAAACAAACATCGATATTCATCATATCAATGTTTGCACCTACCGGGATTCGAACCCAGGACCTATGGCGTCGCAGACAGGTCAACTACCAAGTCTGCCAACTACACAAATCGACCGTATCGATACTATAGATGCATAAGGGTCAAGGCATACTGTTAACACGCGACGCGATAACACGCCGAAAATATATGGTGAGTGGGGATGGATGTCGTGGGTGGAGTGTTAACAGTGTGTCATTGACCATATAAAATATATGTGATTGACCTGTAATGACCCCCCCCACACCCGCGACGCCATAGGTCCTGGGTTTGAATCCCGGTAGGTGCAAACATTGATATGATCGATGTTTGTTTCAGAGTCATGGATGTACATACATATACATATACATATAATCACGCCTTTATCCCTTACGGGGTAGGCAGAGCACCAAGGGCCGATAGAACCACATGGTGTCACTTCTGACCAATTTTGAGGGTATAGTTAAGATGTACAAGTTCGGTTAGTAGTGACAGGTGGTCAGGCCATCGCCTACAAAACACCAATACCCTCTTGTCCCTCTACTGACTTGTACAGTATGCCCGGGAAGAGAAGCAGCTGTAGTATTATACGTTTTTTTTTCACTACCAGAGCAGCATAGAAGATGTGTCTATACTTATCTATGTGTTAATATACCGTTGCTTAGTACCCACGACACAAGACCTTAGGGATCTTAATGTGGGACTAGGTTAACGTGCTGTGTGTGTGAATATTTATATTAATTTAAACGTCCCTTCCAGGGTAAAAGACTACATAAAAACCAACAAGCCAGAATTACTGCAAGACCCAGATTTTATAGCTCAGTTTCTGTCTTTAGCAAACTTGATTGTAAATAATTTGGAAGCGTCTAATGACTGGAATGACGTAAGCACTGAGACAAAATATAAAGAGCTGGGTGGTCACCAACACTATAGCTGGCATAGGCTAGGTTATAAGACCTTTTTTGAACTGTTATTGGTAAGTAAAAAAGCATATGTCCTGTGCGATATGAAGGGTCAATGACCTGAATTGTTAGTTCTTACCGACCGCACTATAATTTACTGCCTTATTTTTTTTAACTGTGCTGATGCGGGGCTTCACTAGAATACATCAGCTGCATCTCCTTCCGTGCATGTCGTAAGAGTCGACTAAGGTACTCGAGCATTCTCTCAGGCTAACAATTTGTGCATTTGTAACATTAAACGTGCCAAACGTTGATGTTGGATCTCCTTTATGATCGTGCATTTCTGGCAGTACCTATGTATCTAAAAAACATTCGAACGCGAAACATTCATTTTTAAAAGGGGTGCCTTAAAGTGAAAACGAAAACATCTAAGGATTTAGGTCAATGACTCTTCATATTGTGATGACGATGTATTGTAATACATTATTTAATGTAAATGACAAAAGTTCGGTCGCCAATAACTATGATTTTAGGTCAATGACCCCTAGCCAATGCGACAATAACATAATCGAGCTTCAAGTAATAAATAAAATAATAGTTTCTTTATAAATACGTATATAAGTATTTACTTGTATGAAGGGCTAATTAGTGACAAAATATTAAAGGATTAAAGTGCGTTCGGCGAAAACTACGATTTTCGGTCAATGACCCGATTTAAATTCAGCCTGCCCCACTTAACAAACCACATCTGTCACATTCTTTTTCATACTAACCACATACTTTAATTTTTTCAGAACACTTACAATAATGGTCCAGGGTTGCCAACGCTAACAATAAAATTAAATACGGAAGTCACTAAAATCCACTGGCCCCAAAATCCCGAGGGTAACGTAGTGGTCACTACCAAAGATGGTCAGAATTACACCGCATCCAATGTTATTGTTACGGTGTCTTTGGGAGTTTTGAAAGAAAGGTATGGTAGATTTTTGTTTTGGGTTTAGTAGATTTTTTTAGTTTTTGGTAGAATTTGTAGCTTGGTATTTTTAGCTGCTTTTTGTTGTGACGCTTATGTAATTTCTATTTAGTATGTTTATTGCCGTAAATCTTACTTCGACGTCATCAAGTTTTGGTAAATTTGTGTTAGTTCATGGTAGATTTAATCTGTTTTTTTTTAACAACGCTTATCTTATTAGTATTATTCTTTATACAGCCTTTTCTATTCGCCTAGGTTATATGCTAGGTTTAAGAAGGGCTATGTTAAAACTCTTATAGAATAGCCCACGAAATTTTAATCTCAAATGATTATTATTTTTTCAACATTGTATTAGAGTAGTTTAGGAATATAGTGGGCTATACCCCACTGTTATACTCTCTATTGAGCTTATTCTTAAATGTGCACATATTTATATAAAATACAATAGTGATAGGAGAAACATTTCATTTATTTCTTCTTAAAACCATAAACATTGCAGAGCGCACGACATTTTCACACCGTCACTGACCATAGACAAACTTTACTCTATAGACCGATTGTCTATTGGCGTAGTGGGCAAAATAATCTTTGATTTCCCCCATATTTGGTTGGGTAACGCCAGCTGGGGAGTATATTTGTGGAAGGGGAAGGATTTAAAGGAAGTTCCCAATGAAAACAATTGGCTCAAAAATATTTCGAGTTACTCCAGACCACAAGGTTGTGATAAATGTATGACGTTATGGATTACGGGAGAAACTGCAAAATTGGTCAGTAAATATGCGAGTTTATTAACATATAAGGGGTTATTAGTAGATTAGGAAATAAGTCGTGCGAGGCGAGATAGTAACATAATGTTGTAACATTGAGCGACGTTACAGTAACATACAATAGGGATGTTTACTATGGTTGAATTTTAATGACATTTTATGCTTATCAGAATAAATCATCAAAATCATATCTATCTGTAAAATTACAATTTGATTAAGTGTCCGAATGAGGTAGTAATAAGCCTTCAAACTTCAACGGCAAGCCCATTTTTCAAATGTAAAATTAATTGAAAATTACAACATCACATATCCACCTGCATCATTTACAGCAACTTTTGCTTTGTGACTATATTTATAAACGCAATATTTAAAATAGCTGCAGAACAAAAGTTCTGCCAAAATTGTGATTTTGAAATCGTTATATCCCGGAAAGTTTACACACTAGCGAAGTTTTCTTTTATTTTATGATCTTTCGATATAAATACAAATAAAGAAAAACCGTAAACATCCCTATTCAACAGTTGATGCTGTATCTATTTTGATCTAGTTTTAGATAAAGACAGTATGAACCTTCAGATGAGCTATCGGTAAAATTGGCCCTGAACCTAATAGTATTATGTAACATGTCGCTAAAATGTTACAGTAACATGTAAATGTAAAAGGCTCGCAGCAGCGCCGGCCCGAAGTAAATTTTAGCATGGAGCGAGATCCAATTATGGCGCCTCTCCTGTTTGCTCCTAATAATACGAGGCCTATATCTTTACCATTTAGGCGCCATCTAGGATTTGGCGCCTGGAGCGACTGCCCCGTTCGCCGTATGGGCGGGCCGGCCCTGGCTCGCAGTAACATTCGGTGTAACATTTGCATAGTGTAAGCTTAGCATGTTGTAACAAAAATGCTGGTAATGTGCATGCATGCTAAAATTCTAATAGTGGGTATTAGTTATATTGGCTGGCATCATCACCATCATCATTTACAGCCCTGAGAAGTCCACTGTTGGACATAGGCCTCCCCCAACAACCTCCACTCCGACCGGTCGGAAGCAGCCTGCTTGTCCAGGTCGTCCGTCCACCTCGCGGGTGTCCTTCCCCGCTGCGTTTGCTGATACGTCGTATCCATTCTAGAACTTTCCGACTGGCATATGTCCTTAGAATGAATGATAAATAAATGGAAAATTTCACTTATTATTTTTAATTTTGATGTGCTTAATGCTTTTTCTCGCTTGCATTAATTCTATTGGATGTATCATATCTATTTTTTTATTTATCTATCTATTGCATCGTGAAATTCTGCTGGGATTTAATATAATACTATTGTCTATTGTCCATAATGCATCTAAATACTGTATAATTGAACTTTAGGGGAATACCCACAGTCATATAACATATATATACACATAGTGTTTCCAAGAATGGGTTATACAGGATGTTTTTTCGTTGCCACCCTTAACGAAGGGTACGTACTCTATACATGAAATAAAGTAAGTTTATGCCAAAAAAAAATGCTGGGAAACGATGTAAATTTCTTTGATTTTTTTTTTTTTATTGATCGGGCGAAATTTATAGTGTCCAGTGTTTATGTTAGTTTTTTCATAGACAGATATTAATAATTTCTCGTGAAAAAATCTTGTTACACGCGTCAATGTGCATTTATGCAGAAAAACGCAGTCTATTTACTCAACTTTGGACCCTAATATCTTGGGAACCAGACTTCCCAGATTTTACATGCTTCCATGGAGAAAATGATCGTGATGATGAGGAGATTCCGTAGTTTTCGGGAACGTTGACGACCAAAAATCATTCTGTATATATGTCAAAGGCATATTGTAAAACACGTCCTATTACAAAACGACTAGGCATTTTGAATAGTATGGGTTTTGGAGCGAGACAATTTGGCTTCTAGCAATTGCTCTGCTTAATTAATTAGGTTAGGTTATGTTAGACCTGTTAAAATAACAACGCACGAGTCGAGTGAGCGTAGCGAGCATGTCCCTGCAGCGACCGGCGAAGTGCTAAAAGGATTTTTTTCTCTCATACTATTCAAAATGCCTAGTCGTTTTGTAATAGGGCGTGTTTTACAATATGCCTTCGACATATACACATGGTGTGTTCTCAAGAACGGGGTATATAGCCAAAACTGCAGGATCATGAAGGATATCTGACGGCCACGTTTAGCACAGCGGGGACAGATGCTTAAGATCAGTGACAAGTTGCTAGCTCGTCGCCTGAGAGAGAACGCCCCTAAATTCCCAATACTAATATAAATCTTGAAGTACTTCATTTTTTGTCCTTCTGTCTTTTTATAATAAAACAAGATGAAATTTTATGTACTTAGGGTGTAACAAAAAGCGTCTGTTAAGCGAAATGTTACACCTACGTAAATTGGCCGACTAAACATTTAGACTCAAAATAAATTGTTCACTTTTCTATTACAGATTACTTTAGTAATCTTCACACAGAACAATACCCTTGTCATTTCAGTCCCAATGATTTGCGCTATTTTTATTATATATAATTTCACTTGAAATACCCCTTCTGTTACACCCTGTATAGGAAAAACGTAACTTACTTTATTTTTTTAACAGAAAAAAAAGTATTTTCTAATAATCCACGCGCGATCCATGTAGTAACACCGAAACTACTTCCATTACAGAGGCGAAACATTATTCACACCGCGTCTTTCTGACGCAAAACGTAATGCAATCGCCAACCTGTCTATAGGCAACACAACCAAAGTGACACTCTATTTCGCGAAGCCTTGGTGGTTGAAAACACAAAACTTCTTTTTGTGGACCAAGGAGGATTTAGTTGGAGTTAGCAAAGAGGATGAATGGCTCACCAAAATAGATTGCTGTACGGGCAGTTTGTCATCAAATAATTTATTGACTTTATGGACTAATGGGAATGTGGCCAAGCTGGTTAGTATTTTCATTTTCGCTGTAAAAGTAACTTTGTTCATTGCTGTGTTTGCATGGCTGTCACTTACACCCTGTATAGAAAGTTATTCGTATTATTCATTGTACACAAACGAAATGTTCACAAAAAATTGAAAAGAAAATGTGCAAAGGTGTACAATTTGTCTTAGGGATTTATTCCAGCATACCAATCGGGAAAGATATATAGTTTGTATCAATTGTTTATGGCATGTGCTTGTTTATGTCCAATAGATGCTTCTGCTACAGTTACTAACCTAAACCAATAATCACGGATCCCACAGTCAAACGGCGCAAGCAGTTTTGTGGGACGTTGTACCTAATTTTAAGTCCTAGAATATTTAAAGAATAATAAATAAATAAATTCGCAGGCATATTGTAAATTTTACATACGAGAGCGAAGTTCACAGTTATCAAAACATTTCCACCAATAGGACGCCTTCATTTATCGCGTTCTTTAAATGATGTGATGAAGTTTAACCGCTGCGATAATTTTTCAAACAGTCGTCGCTCGTAAAATGTTACATTATTTAAGACTCCTGTCATTTATCATTGTCCAGACATTTTCAAACAATATGAGAATAATTTCTATCTGACACTTAGCTGGCCACACACTATGCACGCTCGCCTCGCTCGCTCCTATTTGACAGTCCTAACATAACCTAACCGATCACCTAAACGGGTGAAGTACTAGAAAAATACGAAAGTTTACAGGTTGACTGTACTAACAGCTTTTGTGTCTAGTAATTGACTGTGTTTTGTGTCTCCTGTGCTAATGCGGGGCGGCACTAGAATACATCAGCTGCATCTCCTTCCGTGCATGTCGTAAGAGTCGACTAAGGTACTCGGGGCCGTTCTCTCAGGGCATAAGCTAGTAACTTGTCATTCAACTTAATATATGTCACCACTCCTGCAGTTCTGACTACCCCATTTTGGAGGGGTTGATAGGGATGATGGTTACCGAGTTATATCTTTGAATATTTCTTTCTTAACTTACTTGCCACTAATAAATTTTACATCAGAAGGCCTACGAGGAGATGATTTTATTGTGGGCCTTGTAAAGTTTGGCGATTTGTTTTTTTTTTTGTTTACTTTGACTGCTTTTTGGTCGATAATTTCTTTGCCTCCTCCTTACTAAATTGAATGTGAAAGTAAATAATATCCTGGGATAAAAAGCTGTAAACGAAAAATTTAGTTTATTTTGATCCTAACACAATACATAGATCACCCTCTCTCTCTTTCGCAGACACGTCTCTCTCTTTCACCCGACTCTACCAATAGACAAAGTCACAATCATTGACAGAATTTCCATAGGCATCATGGACAAAATCATGGTCTCCTTTCCCAAGCAATGGTGGTCGCGACAGGGACAATTTTACGCTTTTCTATGGACCAGTGATGATAAAAAAAATATGCCCGTCGAAGATTATTGGGTGACGCGAATTTTTGGCGCTAGCAACCCTTTGGGGTCCGGAAACGTGTTGACTCTGTGGACTAGCGGCGACACCGCTAAATCGGTCAGTAGTAGTTGTACAGTTTGCCGTTGTGCTCGCTAGATGGCACTGTTTTGCTTTTTTCTTTTCACACCTTTTTTTAATGTAAATTTGTGAAGTTCGAATGTGGATTTTACTGATTTCACGCGTAATATATTTATTGAATAGGCTTTGTGAAACTGACGGGTAGTCTGAAATAAACGGTGTCTTTATCTTACTTCGGTAATATATAGAGAAAGCCTACATGAATAGGACGTATACGTACATACGTATGTACTTCCTTCAAAGTTATTCTATAGCCCTCCCCCTGATTACGTAAAAGCAATAGCAAAGCCGAAGCCGCGCAGGTGCCGAAGCCGAGGTGCGGGGCGCGGGAGGACGCCGAGCGCTCGTTACGCGCACGCACACACTCAATTATCGCGATCGCGCGGCTTCGGCATTGCTATTGCTTTTACGTAATCAGGGGGCCTATCTCTACAATATCGGATATTGCATGTATGTAATTTAATTCGCATGGTTTCACTTAATGTTATGCATGATTATTTAACACGCATGTAATATTCGCTTTATTTATACGGGAAGTAACAAAAAGGGTATGTTAAGCGAAAAGCTATGTAAAAAGCCCACCATTATAGAGAACCTATTTCCAAAATTTGAGACTCGGAAATCACATATTTATTTTTCAACATTGTATGAAAATTCCTGAGATGTTTAAAAATTCTTCATAGTATGGGGAAAAATAAACATGTGATTTCGAGTCTGAAATTTTGTGGGCAGGTTCCTTTCAGTGTACTATTTAGCTCTTCGCTTAACATACCTCTTTTGTTACACCCCGTATTGGACTTTAACACAACATAATATGTTAAACTTTTGTCAAAATAAAGCTTGTGGTCTAATTTACTTCTTAAACACGGCCGTGTTACCAAAGTGGGGTAGCCAGATCTGCAGGATCACGAAAGAAATCCTGTGGCCACGTTTAGCTTAGCTGGCTTTTTATAAGATCAGTGACAAGCTGCTAGCTAATCGCCGGAAAGGCTCCTGCACAAGTAGCATGACCGGTGAAACACGATATGATAAACCGATTAAACTACATTTAGTCTGTCAAAATACGATAAATATAGCCGCCATGTTGAATTTTGTATAGAGATGATATGATATCCACGATGCGTAGTCATGCTAGGGGGGCTGAGTTTCTTAGTCGACTCTTACGACATGCACGGAAGGAGATGCAGCTGATGTATTCTAGTGAAGCCCCGCATTAGTTTAATACAATAATAATGCATGTGCTATGCTGTATGTTCTTTAGATAAATAAATAAATAATATTTATTTAATATTTTAGGTAGAGACAATGCCCGAGGATGTGGTAAAAATGAAGGTAATGGAATTACTCAGGAGGTTTATGGGAGCTAACACTACCGTACCTGAGCCAGTTTCTATACTTAGGTAAGTCGACCGTGTGTTTTAGATCGAGATTCGAGATCGATATAGAGAGAATAAGGCCTTCGACTCTATTTGAAACGACTTTTTTATTATTTTACCCGACTAGGTGACGCAAAGGACATTACATGTACGCAGTGGCGGATTAAGAGTATCCGAGGCCCTAAGCACAGAGCCTGTGTAGGCCCTCTATTGCTTAAATGGAAATGGAAGGAATGGAATGGAAGGTAGAAAGTATAAAATGAAAGTTCATCAAAATAGAAAGTGTAGTAGGTATAATTTAAAACTTAAAACATTTTTTCCTTGCCTTAATCAGAGCAAACTCCGAGATTACATCGTCGAAATTTATCTGACGAAGTATGTCTAGCTTGTCTGGACGGATTTTTGTTCTTTGCGGGTTTTTTAATCTTTTTAGTTGTGAGAAGGATCGTTCAGCAGAGCAGTTAGTAATCATTAAGCTGTGAAAGATTCTAAACGCCACTTCTATATTTGGGAAAACGCACTTTACTTTATCTTTAATAATCATTTCATATAGATCGGAATGGGTGACCTTTGTTTCTGAAAATTCATATTTTATTCGAACATATTTGTGAAAATGATTAAATTCGCCGAGGAAGTTTTCATTGAAGTCTTCTGGGTAAGATTCTAAGAGCAATTGGATATCTTTTTCATATTCTGAACATGACTTATTTAGATCCGCAAGAAATGAAAACTTTTGTGAAACTTCGTGGTATACATCACCTCTTCTTTGCATTTGAGCATTAAGTGTGTCAATTATTACATTGAAAGTCTCAATGCGGAATTTGTCTCTAGGATTCAAATCAAGTTCCTCTGCATTTCTATCATTTACTTGTTTCTTCCTAATTCGTCTTCGAGTTTCCTTATATTCCCCATTAGGAAAAATTTTTCTTGCCTCGCCTGCGGTAATGCGTATGGGCGCTATCATTTGCAATGCAAAGACAACTCACTCACTCGGTCTCGCGGCGGCGCGACGCGACGTGCGGGCGGGGCGCGCAGGGGGCAGGGCCCTGCGGGGGTGTATGAAGGGTCACTCCCGGACTGCTCGCGCCTTGTGATTTCGGACATATTTATTGTGGATGAATCTCGATAAAATGTAGATATAAAATGAAACGCCAGCAGAGGATGGAGGCCCCTGGAGAACAGAGGCCCCAAGCACGTGCTTGTAGTGCTTATACGTTAATCCGCCACTGCATGTACGAGTACCTATAGTGTATGCTACGATTCTTACTTTTCTTGCCCAGAAGGAGGGTTATGTTTTTCTAGTGTGTGTAATGTAAGTTTGTATATATGTATGTATGTATTTTTGTCACGTTCTAAAGCGTAAACTGCAGCTTGTCGCATTTGAGCTTGAAAGCTGCATCATTAGGTTTGTCATAGTAGTAAGTGACACTGGCTATATGAACATTTTTGATGTAGTCAGGTTTTTTTAATAAAGAAATGGAAAAAATTCTTCACCCGAGTGGAAATCGAACCCACGACGTCTGCATTCCGTGCTAGTGCTCTTACCACTGAGCTACCGGGTCAGGTTTTTTTGTGTTTATTTCCTCTTAAACTCATCGCAAAATAAAAGGCCCGTTTTGACATTTGTCTTCGCGACCTAACTAGTGATGTAACCATACGACTTAATACTCGATACTCACGATAAATCGATTCAAGTTTGCATGAGTATTTTGTCTGCATTAATATGTATTGTAAAGTGCATTGGATTAAAATTCTGGATGGATGAATTTTTGTTACTGTTTCACGCAGTAACAGCTTGACGGATCAGGCTGAAATCTAGATCAGAGAAAGGTTATATTATAGTCTGAAATAACATTTAGGCTACTTTTTTCCATTTCTTTATTAATAATTTTATTTAGGCTACTGTTTATACTATTAGCTAGTTTTCTATATAAATATCTTGATGGATTTATTTTTTCCTTAATCGATTATTAATATTCTGTGGACAATATGAAAAAATCGTATGCACAGCACTTAGCCGAGCGGGCGGTACCCAGCAATAAAAAATGTAATTACATTCGGAACATTTCGATCAGTGGGGTAAGCACGAACCTCTCGATAGTCCGTAACGCTATCGTCAAACTGTCAAATCAGATAGATTTTGCTCGTAAAAAGGTTCATGCTTACCCCACAGTAAAAACTAGAAATCTTTATGGGCGTGAACTGTCAAAACGGGCCTTTTATTTTGCGATGAGTATGGTTGTTAAGTTTATTTTGGGCTGATATTTCTAAACGTCAGATAGCCTGTCTGAAGAATAAATTTGATGCTGTCTCTCTCTGTCATGATGAAGTTTTAGAGTAAGACAGCATTAACTTTATTCTTTTGATATGCTATCTGACGTTTAGAAAAAATCGGCACTTAATGTGTGCTTTTAATCTTATTTACAGGTCAAGCTGGTACTCCAATCCGTTCACGCGAGGTAGCTACACATTCGACAACTTATCGATCGCTAAATACCCGAATTCCCGGCTGGACTTGCAACAGCCACTACTAGATAGCGCGGGAAATCCCCGCGTGTTGTTTGCGGGTGAGGCGACTAATTTGGAGCATTTTTCCACCGTGCATGGCGCTAGCGAAACTGGATTTAGAGAGGCCAGTAGGTTGTTACGGGTTAACAGTAAAATCTAATGATTTAAGAGTTGAACCTTAACCATATTTATATATATATTTATGGGCATGGAAAGTCACATTAGGTACCTACATTCTGTATAACAGCAGCTGTTCCTAACCTATGATTCAAAAATACAGTGACGTGATTATATGTAGACGCGGGGTTTCATAATGAAGTCTTTATAAAAAGTGGCACGAGTCAATCTATATAAACGTAATAACTGCATTAGACCAGATTTTTAAACTTGAATCTTACGTAGTTAACATAAGACTCGACTTTGTTTTGTATCAATTTTAGACAATAGATGCCCAGCCGTACATTGAGCAGCTATTGTCGTGCCATTTTTTGAGCGCTTCTCACTGAATCTAGTCTAGTTATAATTCCATGTAAAAGCGGAGCGTTGTTCGCTGGTTTCTCCGTAACACCACGTACTAACTGCATGAATGCTCGCCATGTAACATGTAACGTTACAGCGCGTAACGTCGGTTAGGACCCAGCTACTAGATTTAAGGGTATTCAACGCTGGATACCACAAACGCGTTTTGTAGACGCGGCGCGGCGTCGCATATAAAATTTCGTTTCAAAATGGTTAAACCATAGACGGAGTCATCAATGACAAATGTATGCCAGATAGTGAAGCAAAAAACGAAGCGAAAATCCCGCATCTTCCGCTGTTAATAGCGGATTGTTGACAAATCAAAAAATATTATCACTTTTTAGACAAATAGGTAGGTTGTAAAAATAACCCACATGCATAAGAACAGGGCGAATATAACTCATAAAGGAGAGAAATAAAAATCAGCTAGGTTAATTTGATCCAAATTGATAAACTTAAAGTTGCTTCAAAAGTGTGCATGATCACGGGTTCTGCACCCGTATGATGAATTTGGTGAGAGCGAGATGTAGCACTTTTAAACGTCAAATCCACAGAGCTAAGTAATAACTAGACAAGGCAAGTGTTTCAACTTGGTGTGTAAAAAGGGATTGCAAACCACTTCTATCAGACCTTATTCACTCAAGCCTGGCTCAAGAACGAGTGTCTATTCTAATTCCTTAAGTCTATTTTTTACATGCAAAGTACATACACTTAGTTTATCTAGTTATTAATAGCTCTGTGAATATAACGTTTAAAAGTGAGACATCTCGCTCTCACCAAATTCATCATACCGGTGCTGGAGAACTTATTATTCTTCTAGGTTAAACCCTAGAAGTGCCTACACGTTGAGTTTGTATGGAGTATAACTAGATGGCGCTTTTGAAAATATTACTTTTATTTATCACTTTTATCATGTTTATGTCGTGGCCATATTGTTAAATTGATCATTTCATGAAATGGTCGAGCATTTCATGAAGTGGTCGCATTTCATGAAGTGGCCAATTCAATTTGACCAGATCGTTAAATCGTCTACATTTCACGATTTTGTCATCCACGTTTGGCCAAATCGTATTAACAGGGTGTCCATAAAATCCGAATGTGGTAAGAGCTTATATAAATAATATATACCGTACACCATATATAAGTATACCATAAGGTATGATGGTATGATTTTTTTTGCTATTATTTATGTGATATTTTCACAATATAATATTTAAAAACATAAAGACTTTACAAAAGCGATTCGCATCTGGCACATCGCGGACGCTGCCTGGGCACGCTCGCTCCGCTCGCTCGGCTCGTGCGTCATTTGTCATAGTTAACCTAACCTAACCTATCGTAATCTAAGGTTTTTGTTTAACAATATTATTATAAACCACCATTAAGTCTAATATACATTATACAATACTAGCAGCCGCCCACGACTTCGTCCGCGTGAGGGGGCGTTGTACCCGTCTATTTCAACCCCTTCATCCCTTTTTTCGAAATAAAAAGTAGCCTATGTTCTGTCTCAGGGTCTAAAGATTGTCTGTACCAAATTTCATCAAAATCGGTTGCGAGGTTTAAGCGGGAAAGCGTAACAGACAGACAGACAGAGTTACTTTCGCATTTATAATATTAGTTGGGATAACACACTATCCGTGAACTTCTTCTGCATAGTCACCCTACTCTCTTTAATTGTTTTATAACCTAAAAGAAAAATCCGCCATCTTCACACATAAATAAAAACGCGCGCAGCGCCTCTACCGTGATTCATGTAACTATTTTACGATATGATCAATAATCTTGACCACTTCATGAAATGATCGGGCGTTTAGTTGCCCATATCGAGAAACGATTTTTAATCATCGATCTGCCCAAACCATATCATGATGTGGCCAATAGACAGTTGAACTTTTCATGAAATGCGACCATTTCATGAAATGCTCGACCATTTCATGAAATGATCAATTCTACGATATGGCCACGACATTTACATAATGACCTTTAGATAGTGATTGGCATAGAGGAGAATAACTATAGAGGAAGTGATTGGTTCAAAATGCGATGTGTATAGTTTACTTGACGCATTATCTCGTTCACAGATTTTCTCTTGTTCATGAATAGGATATACATATTTGTCAAAAATATTTATAATATATTTTATAACATGATAAATGAATAAAATTGATTTAAATCAGTGTTAATACTTTAACAGTAGGTGTATTAAATTAATAATAGTTGGTAATAAGTTTTTATAAATGTATATTTTTATAATAATCTGCCATATTATTATAATTAATTTTACTTAAATAAACATGTTTTTATTTTTTGAATGAATTTTTGTTTATTACTTTTACATCTTATTATTGAGTATGCTGAACGAGGCTGTTGGATCTCCTTTGTGATCTTGCAGTTCTGGCAGTTCACCATTTTGAGAACACAGCCATATGTATGTAAGTATTTAAAAAAACAAGATATTTTGATGGTACGACGCTGGATTTTCAATACTAAGCTTGCTGCAGGGTCGACGTTCAGTACAAATGCAGTCTGTCTACACTCATGTAGGAATGGTGCTGTTTCACTACTCATTATTAAAAAAAATAACAACAAGGTATTTTGTTAATTAAATTATTGTGACATTCTCCTACCTCCTCTCGTATGAAATTAACAATTGACATTTACTTAAATAAAATATTTAAAAAAAACTTAAATATTGTTCAACAACAAACAAAACAACTTTAATTAAGAAAATTTCAAAAAAGAATAAAAAATAACAAGTAGACCTAATGGGAAAGTAGACCGTAAGAGAAGTAGACCGATTGGGAAAGTGGACCGATGGTTCCGGCGGGAGAAAATCATACTTAATGTTCGTATTATGTTTATTAATTATTATTACGTTCTGAAATATATAGGTAAATAGATACTTTTAAAATATTAATGTGGATTTTTCTTGAGGTGACATAATATGCGAGTACCTGAAAATAAGTTTTTTTTTTTATACTAACAGCCATTTTTAGTTTTACTAAATAGAAAATAAAGTTTACGGATAAGTACATTTATACAGGATGTTTTTTCGTTTCCACTCATAACGAAGGGTACGTACTCTATACATCAAATAAAGTAAGTTTATGCCAAAAATGCTAGGAAACGACGAAAAAAAAAATAACTTGATCGGGTCAAATTTATAGTGCTCAGTGCTAGTTTTTTCATAGACAGATATTATTTCTCGTGAAAAAATCTTGTTACGCGCGTCTATGTACATTTATGCAGAAAAACGCAGTCTATTTACTCAACTTTGGACCCTAATATCTTGGGAACTAGACGCTTCCCAGGTATGCTTCCATGGAGAAAAATGATCGTGATGATGAGGACATTTCGTAGTTTTCGGGAACGTTGACGACCAAGAATCATTCTGTATGTACATGTTTTTGGTCATGACTGTACTTACCTGTAGTTTCCTGACAGCCAACCGTAATGGGACAGTGAGGATGCTACCTCGGAAAATCTCGCGAATTGCATATACCTGTACAGAAATTATTTAGTTACATATACAGGGTGTAACAAAAAGGGTATATTAAGCGAAAAGCTACTTAAATAGCCCACTGTATAGAGTCCACAAAATTTGAGACTCGAAATCACATGTTTATTTTTACACATTAACTTAGTCCCACACTAAGATCCCTAAGGTCTTGTGTCGTGGGTACTAAGCAACGGTATATAAATACATAGATAAGTATATAAACATCCATGACTCGGAAACAAACATCAATATTCATCATATCAATGTTTGCACCTACCGGGATTCGAACCCAGGACCTATGGCGTCGTAGGTAGGGTCACTACCTACTAGACTAATCGGCCGTCTAATTATTTAAGTAAATAATTAGTTACTATCAAGAAATTGCCTTGCGAGGTGTGTCCTGTGCTGGTACGCGGCTTCACTAGAATACATCAGCTGCATCTCCTTCCGTGTACGTCGTAAGAGTCGACTAAGGAACTCAGGGGCGATCACTCAGGCGATAAGCTAGGAACTTGTCACTGATCATTAACATCTGACCCCGCCATGCAAAACGTCGCTGTAAGGATATCCTTCGTGATACTGCAGCTCTGGCTACCCCATTTCGGGAACATAGCCGTTTTGTAATGTACACAGTATAGCCAGAAAGAATCGGCCTAGAACCATAAATAGGAGAGTAAACCGCGTGAGGGGGCATTGCTACCCGTGTGAAGACCGGGGCGGGTTGCTAAATATGGGCTATCTAACACTGAAAGAATTTTTTCTAATCGGACCAGTAGTTCCCGAGATTAGCGCGTTCAAACAAACAAACTCTTCAGCTTCCTGTATGCCCGTTGTCCCTATTGGCCATGTTCTCAATTCCCATTTAATGGGGACAGAGGGAATCTATAATATTAGTATCAATTTAATTTCTTAATAGTAGGTAACTTATTATTTTTTGCCTGTCTATATATTTTACCTGTAGGAGCTACAAAATGACCAGCCCAAGAAAGAAGCGGCAATATTTTCCGCTTCGTCGTAGTCAGGTGAGCCCTTGAACTCTGGCAACCATAGGTAAATGATTAATAAGAGTAGTAAACCACATTAAGGTCTAAGCGACTTAGTTTTATTAACATGTAGTGAGGTATTTCGAACTAAGTACAAGCCCTGGATTGGAACCCCCAAGGGAAGCGCAAACGTGGCGGTCCTAAGCAGACGGCGGCGTACAATCATCGCAGAGGCGAAGAAAGTAGGGAAGACCTGGAGCGAAATAAAACGCGAAGCTCAGAACCGAACGGGATGGCGGAGATCTGTGGAGGCCCTCTGCCCCAGCTAGGGGACACAGGAATATAAGTCAAGTCACAAGTGAGATACCTATACTATGAATAATGTCTAACCGTATTTCGGTCATAGCGGTCAATCTTAACGGAGATTAGCCAACTGTGCAGAAGATATTATAGTGCACAAGTGTAGGTATGTCGAATCATCCCATGTGCACTTCATGGATAACACCACCCACGTCTGCCCTTGGGTATCGTAAGATTAAGGGTTTCCAGGTGGGCAGCAGCACCTCCCTCCCGTGTTGACAACATAGTCCGAAAATCACACTGCGGTCACCACCTGTCCAGCGTGGTGACTATGGAGAAACCCCCCTATGGCAGTAGCCTTGTGGTTTCTCCTGGAGTTGTGGCGTGCCCTGGGAGAGGCCTACGTCCAGCAGTAAACTGCAATAGGCTGATTAATTAAAGACTATATTTACCCTCAGGATGCTTGCAATAATACCGGTCACTGACACAATGGTTGACAAACGTGTAGTATTTAAAATACTTCCCCTCCCCCCGGTTGACGTTCAAACACACAGGGTGGTACACATCTGGGCAGTCCAGGGGACAGATGTGGCCGTCGTGTGCCGTTTCTGTATCGTACAGGAACTTGAAGTTGTTGCGTCCTATTGGCTTGCCTGAAATACGTTGATAAAAGTTCTTGTAACTTATTGTGCACATGACCCTACGGTAAATATAGAGAAATTAATAAAAGAAACTAGCGGCCGCGCACAACTCCGTTTGCGCGAGGGAAAATTTCACCTGTGCGAAGTCAGAGGGTCCTTGGCGGGCTCGAATTCCGATAGCAGCAAACATTGATATTATTATGACGAATGATCGAGTGACGGATGTTTCTATATTATACAAATAGAATTTTTCATATACTTATCATTGCTTAGTATCCACGACACAGGACCTTAGGGATCTTAGTGTGGTACTAGGTTAATGTGCTGTCAAGACTTAAATATTTCATTACGAATTAGGACAAAGCCTAACAAACCTTTCTGAGAGCGTCTAAAAATTAAGCTTACCATCCCGTCCTATTTCAAATCCGGACATATTTGTAGCATTATTATTTGGTCCTATATTGAAACCTTGCCTTGCATTTAGCACTGGATTTGTACTGTTAACATTTGTTGAATTTTCTGGGTCTGGATTATTTGTTGCCGCTGAATTATTTGCTGGATTATTTGTTACCGCTGAATTATTTGCTGGGTAATTTGCTACCGCTGGATTGTTTGCTGGATTATTTACTACCGCTGGATTGTTTGCTGGATTATATGCTACCGCCGAATTGGATCGTCTCAACGTTTTGAGTCTGTATGCACGATTTCTTGACAGCTTTGGATTAGTATAATGAAGAAAGGTCCTGTTTACGGCGCCCTCTGTCCACCCTTTGCGTCTAGTGAGGAAATATTGAGTACAGTTCTTGTCGGATACTATGAAATATTCTGAAATACATAGTCATTTGTAAAGATAAGATAAAGATTTTTGGTCGTCAACGTTCCCGAAACCTACGGAATCTCCTTATCATCACGATCATTTTTCTCCATGGAAGCATACCGGGGCATTGTCTGGTTCCCAAGATATTAGGGTCCAAAGTTGAGTAAATAGACTGCGTTTTTCTGCATAAATGCACATTGACGCGCATAGCAAGATATTTCACAAGAAATAATTAATATCTGTCTATGAAAAATTTGGCATAAACACTGGACACTATAAATTTCACCCGATCAATTTATAAAATTTTTTTTTAATAAAATTTATATCGCTTTCCAGCATTTTTTTTTGCATAAAATTATTTTATTTGATGTTAAGAATATGTACACTTCGTTGAGGATGGCATCGAAAAACATCCTGTATTATCTGTGTATTAACTGCATACAAAAATGTTACTGACCGTTTCATAGAATAACTCCTATCCTGATTTCGGAACTAACATTTTTTGTATGCATTAACACCGATAATGTAGCCATACACATAGTAACTAGCGCCATCGTTCAAAGGAACTAAATAAATTAGGTATTTGGCGAAACGCACTCAATTTTCTATCAGAGATATGTATAATATCCACAAATCAAGATACTACTAACCAAACTTGTACATCTATACATATAATAAAAATGTAACGGATCGCTGTCTGTACATGGAAGATAGAAAAAATATTATAGGAGACCTTTATCAACGCAATAGGACCCAAAACGATGATTTTTGGAATTTTTGTCTGTGCGTTTGTGCACGATGCAGTTTTCAGGAATATATTGTGACAGGTTCCACTTAACATATAGGCTACTTTTTATTCCGGATAATTTCGACATTTTGTTTTTTCTGTAGTCCACGCGAACGGAGTCGCGGGCGTCCACTAGTCTCAACTATACCCTCAAAATTGGTCAGAAGTGGCACCATGTGGCTCTATCGGCTCTTGATGCTCTGCCTACCCCGTAAGGGATAAAGGCGTGATTATATATATGTAAATCAAGATAGTAACGTAAGACATAACGGTCTGGGGAATATATTTGGTGGATATCAAGCACATCTTTGGAGGAAAAACAGCTGGTCTCTCATGATAACATTACTCATACCATACCTCTGCCTTGAAAATTGCAGACATTACTAAAATAAAGATGGCAGGAATTCTCAAAGTCCTGATATTCTATTCTATCCTTGACTACTCTCATCGCGCACACTGACGTAACATTTTTAATATCGCAAAACGTTGCTTTCATCGCGCAATTTCGCGCCAAATTTGGATTCCTCGGCTTAGACTTTCCGAATTTAAAACCTTGTATAAAAAACGGTAAACTTAAGTAGAAAAATACGAAAAACGCGACCTTCACAAACATTTTTCTCGTTGTGTATTTCAATTGTGTTGCTTTATTGCTAATTTCATTAATAGGGCAATTACTGAAGTTTTTAAAGTTATTGAATTAGCTAATTTTATTACCTAGGTCAAGGTGATATGTAGTTAGACGTAAAAGATGTAGCGGAGCCATCTATCGGACGCCAACAGAACAAAAGTTCAAGTAGGTTAGACTGTGTCGAAAATAAAAAAACAATTGAGGTTTTTCCACGTACCTACTCTCCTTTAATTTACGATATATGATTTGAAACTAGCATTATTTATAAGTTCTTTTATAACAATATACTACTACTGTAGAATATTCACAATTTCCCATCGGTGATATTATCAGAAATATTAAACATAAATAAGGCTGTATTTCTACCAGAGATGTGCTATGCTACGTTGCTATGGATGGATATGTATCCACCACAGAACAGGTAATATAGCCTATATTACTTGTTCTGTGGTATCCACCAATCAAATTCATCGATATTGAACCAATGATGATCACATGTTACCGTGGTATTATGGTCGATTCTTCCCCCATATTACCTAACTAGCAAAAGCAAAGCGATAGCGAAAATTGTACAAAAATCGCTGATTGCTTGTCAAATTTGTATTGCACAATTTTCGCTATCGCTTTGCTTCGGCTTTGCTATTGCTTTTACGTAATCAGGGGGCTGACCGTCACACTTAAAGCTAAACTTAAGATTAGTCCCACCTCTCCCTTTCTGTCGCAGCCATTTATGTTAAGAATGAAGAGGGACGGTCCTGTCCAATTTAAAGTTTACGTGTGAACGTCAGAATCGACCATAATGTAGCATAACACATCTGGTGGGAAAGGCAGCTTTACAATTCTTCTTCTTCAGCCTATTGCAGTCCACTGCTGGACGTAAGCCTCCCCCAGGGCACGCCACAAGGCCACTGCCACAGGGGGGTTTTGTCCATAGTCACCACTGTAGGTGACCTGATACATATTTATATATATCTATATGTGTATTTATATTTATTAATACTAAACAGATACACTATATTTCATATATATGTATGTCGTGGCCATATTGTTAAATTGATCATTTCATGAAATGGTCGAGCATTTCATGAAGTGGTCGCATTTCATGGAGTGGCCAATTCAATTTGACCAGATCGTTAAATCGTCTACATTTCACGATTTTGTCATCCACGTTTGGCCAAATCGTATTAACAGGGTGTCCATAAAATCCGAATGTGGTAAGAGCTTATATAAATAATATATACCGTACACCATATATAAGTATACCATAAGGTATGATGGTATGATTTTTTTTGCTATTATTTATGTGATATTTTCACAATATAATATTTAAAAACATAAAAGACTACAAAAGCGATTCGCATCTGGCACATCGCCGGACGCTGCCTGGGCACGCTCGCTCCGCTCGCTCGGCTCGTGCGTCATTTGTCATAGTCTAACCTAACCTAACCTATCGTAATCTAAGTTTTTGTTTAACAATATTATTAAAACCACCATTAAGTCTAATATACTTATACAATATAACACACTATCCGTGAACTTCTTCTGCATAGTCACCCTACTCTCTTTGATTTGTTTTTATAACCTAAAAAAGAAAAATCCGCCATCTTCACACATAATAAAACGCGCGCAGCGCCTCTACCGGTGATTCATGTAACTATTTACGATATGATCAATAATCTTGACCACTTCATGAAATGATCGGGCGTTAGTTGCCCATATCGAGAAACGATTTTTAATCATCGATCTGCCCAACCATATCATGATGTGGCCAATAGACAGTTGAACTTTTCATGAAATGATGCGACCATTTCATGAAATGCTCGACCATTTCAATGAAATGATCAATTCTACGATATGGCCACGACATGTACACCTACAAGAAGACAAGCATTACACACATCATAGTCATACATTCGCAACACTATATTTAACGCACAAGCAAAGCCGCGCGATATCCGTAGTTCAGCAAAACTGCTGACGGCGCCGAACGTGATCGCGCCACACCACGCTGCTCATGCGCTGGTACCTCCAGTCGTCCGAGGACTGTGACACAGAGTCCACGCCACCCTGTACCGCGACGACCCACATACGGGGTGACCCCACTACTACGGTGGCCACCACTATTTATATGTTTATGTGTTGTGTATATACCTATGTACTTTCGTGCTCGTGTATCTTCTTCTGTCTTATGTACTGTAAACTTTCACTATTCTCTCCTTCTATTCTGACTTTATGTGTTGTGTGCTGAAGCTGAAGTTTCCTTCACGCCGCCGCCACAACCTACCTAGTGACCTCAATCATCACCACTAAAACCACGCTGGGCAGGCGGGTTGGTGACCGCAGTGTGATTTTCGGACTATGTTGTCAACACGGGAGGCGCTGCTGCCCACCTCCCGGAAACCCTTAATCGTCAAGTACGATACCCACGGGCAGGCAGGGGTGGTACAAACTCTACTCTGCCGGCACCACGCGGCAAAGCTTTATAATACCTATGTTCAATCCAGTGGCGCAGCAAGGTAACTAGGGGCCCTGGGGCAAATAAAAAAATGGGGCCCCACTGCTATCTCAACTATCGATTTTGAGCAATTTTTGCTTACTATCTCCTCTTTATTGCACGTGACTAGACATTACCAAGAATTTGTGGCGAAATATGTCTCTGCCCTCCTAGTATGACCACGCATCGTGGATATCGTATCGTCTCTATACAAAATTCAACATGGCGGCTATATTTAACATATTTTGACAGGCTTAAATGTCGACAAATCGGTTTATTATATCGTGTTTCGCAGGTCATGCTACTAGAGCATATCTAACAATGTAATAATAACTTTATTGTACATACTATGTTTCGGACAAATAAATAATTATTTCAATAACCCTGCCGAGTAGTAAAATTACATAATACCATACTTCCTCAATATACTCAAATCTATACTATCGTCGACTGGCTGGCGGGGATGATGTATCAAATGCAGTAATATCTTGGACCGATTATCACTTGACCATTTACAATGCTTGCAATTAAACAATATATCTTTAGACAGAGAACGAGCTATATCAAATACCTCTCCGTGCTCGTCCATCATATGTTCTTTTAACAAGAACCTACTGCAGTAAGACAAATCACACCTGCTACACACAAACTGAGATCTCTTGTGATTGGCAAACGCAACTTTGTCAACGAAATTACTTTTACACAGATCGCACCTGTATTTGCTATCATGGGACGCTTCTAAATGTTCGTGCAATGCTTCTGCATTCTCCGCGACGAATTTGCACTGGTCGCATACATGCTTAGTGTGCATCAACGTTTTATGCTTATCCAATGAGCCTTGACGCCGAAACGTAGCTTCGCATTTATCGCAGCGAAACGGGTTGTCTTTTCTGTGTACTTTCTGGTGTTTTAACGTATTCCTCTTTGACGCACTTCGGTAGTTACATATAGTGCATTTATATGGCTTATGCCCGTTATGTATGTTCACATGTTCTTTGAATAGTATGCTGTTATATGTTGAATAGTCGCAAACGAAGCATATGTATGGATTGAGACCTCTAAGTCGTCGTATATGCCTGGTTAGTTGCTCCGCGTTGTTTGTAGTGTGAGACGGACAGATTGGACACTTTATGTTGCCGGTTTTTGTGTCGCGGTGTAGCTCCATCACTTCTGTCCTGGAAAGATGAAGATAGTTACTTAAGAAGAAGAAGAAAGTTACTTAAATATTCACACACCTCACAACACATTAACTTAGTCCCACACTATGATCCCTAAGCTCTTGTGTAGTGAGTACTAAGCAACGGTATATAAATATACAGGGTTAATTTTAAAACATCAATAACTTCGCAAGACTAGGTAGCTACCATCATAAACAACATTTAATTTTGTTCTACGAGTTTTGATAATTTGGCATCCTCAGGATTATAGTAAATTAGTAAACGACTAATTATTATGAAACTCTAAAACCCAACACATTACTTACACAGCTGTGTATGTTTGAACTTCCGAATTGTAACGCCTAATACAATTTCATTTATACATATCAATGTTTGAACCTACCGGGAATCGAGCCCAGGTGTCGCAGGCAGGATCACTACCTACTACACCAACCGGCAATTTGATGTTTAACTTAGAGTCCATCACTAATAGTGTGCATCAAATAGTTCTCTTTAACGATTGCACTAGTTACTATGGAGCTACATACTCTGATCACTGCATTAAGGAAGTAAAATTTAAAATATTAATAAGAAAATGAAAAATTCTTCACCCGAGTGAGATAATAATATCAACACAAAAGTTTGTAAGTATGGATGGATGTTTGTTATGCTTTCATGTAAAAAATGGTTGGAGCGATTTTAATAAAATTTGGTATGGAGTTAGCTGACACCCTCGACTAACACATTGGCTATGTTTTATGCGGGGAAAATATTTTTATCCCAGATAATTTCGACATTTTGTTTTTTCTGCAGTCCACGCGGACTAAGTTGCGGGCGTCCCACTAGTTCTAAATAATTGTAATGTCAATCACCATTTTTATATCTGAATTACATACACAATCATAGGCCAATATGAGGTCAATTTCATCTAAATATGTATGTCACTTGAAATACATTATACTAATTTGACAATATTTTTATAAGATTTAGCAAATCCATAAAATTATTATACCTCACAACATCAATAAATAAATATACACATAATTTAATATTTCCCAACAGCTAGCGAAAAAATATTTTTGTGGCAATGAATACAATGTCATCAATATTTTATGCCTGTGCTCTGAGGTTTCTTGTTTGTGAGGCCTAGAATTTGTTTTTGATGTGCCAACCCCCCACACAACACAAAAGAAGAATAATGAGGCTGAGAGATCCCCCTTATGATCCTGCAGATCTGGGTTCCCCATTTCAAGAAAACAGCATGCGTATGATGAATTTGGTGAGAGTGAGATGTCTCACTTTTAAACGTCAAACTTACAGAGCTATTAATAACTAGATAAACTAAGTGTATGTACTTTGCATGTAAAAATAGACTTAAGAATTGGAATAGACACCTCATTCTCAAGCCAGACTGAGTGAATTAGGGCTGATAGAAGTGGTTGCAATCCCTTTTTACACACCAAGTAGAAACACTTGCCTTGTTTAGTTATTATTTAGCTCTGTGGATTTGACCTTTAAAAGTGAGACATCTCACTCTCACCAAATTCATCATACGCATGCAGATGTGTGTACATAACCCCAAGTGCCCTAATGGATTTACCATTAAGATTACAAATGGACTTTGCTGCCAGCACATTTCCTAAGCATGACCCCAACATCAGTTAGACTCCTATTAGGTGTGACCTCTCCACATTAAATGTTACAGACAGTCCCCTGTGCAGAGCCTGCATGGAAGAAGAGGAGACAGCTGCCCATCTGCGGCTGCTGTAGATCTCGGCTTTCCAGGCTCCCTTAGTGAGACTCTGGGCAATCTGAAAAGGCTGCTAGGATTTCTGGTGACAGGCTGGCTCGTGTAGAGCATACCACCCTTACGCAAAATAGGTGCAGTCGTCGAGTTGCGGAAACAAGCCCGTTCTACCCTACCATAGCATACCATAGACTCCTATTGTCAGGATGCCAATAAACATAGTCACTGGCAGTGAAAGTGTTAAGTAGTTCAAATAAAAACTATTCTATTCTACTCACTTGGTTATTCGTATTTTGCATTTAAACTCAGAATTCTCCACAACACATGAACTACCATCTGGTTCTGTGCTATTTGGCTCTGATGTACTATTGGGCTGTGTTGTACTATTGGGATCTGGTGTACTATGGGGATCAGGTGCTGCATTTGATGCTGAAGGACTAGGAGGATTCCTTGACAATTGGAACATTGATGTTATTGGCATTTCCGGTGTTGGTATGTTGATGGTCAGGAACATCTGATCTGTGCTGCTCTCTTCGGCCATTTTCCTGTGAAAATTTAAAATCTGTTGAAATAAAGATTTGCGTGTTAATTAGAATATATCAGCTGCATCTCCTTCGTAAGAGTCGACTAATGGCGTTCTTTCAGGTGATGCAACTTGTCTGTAAGTTCTCCTTCGTAATCTTTCTTTTAGGAACACTGTTAAATAAGTGTCTTTCATGGGCGCAACTGCCAAACACTAAGGTTTTTACCGTAGTTAGTGCAGTTTAGTTCACATTTCTTTACTTATAGACTTGAAGCATTCTTGAAGCTGTGGAACAGGCGCAATCTTTGGTTGGAACAAACTACTTGTAGTATATGACTATGTGTGGTATGGTGCATAAAAAATCAATTTCCTATCTTTAGTTACTTACAATTCCACCTATATAATTTGAATGCAGAAACATCAAAATATCAGTGAGATATATACTACAAAATATCCATAAAAATCCCAAAAAAAATACTGTCAATTTGGGTAACTTTGAACATTTTTCATAGTTTTTGTGGTTGTACGTCAGATTATTATCCTGCACTATTCTTTTATCGAAGGTTCCTTTAGGTTGTTTTATTCAATACCATACATTTATGAAAAAAACAACAGAACTACCTACAATTTGCCCTATAACCCAAATTCAAAGAATAGGGTAACTTTGAATATAATTTTTGTGGGATCTAAAAAACGTTATAAATTTAATATTTTAGGGTTTGGGTAAGCTTATCTGATGTTTTTTAGTTTTAATAATATTCATCTACATAAATGTCATTGCCACATTTTTTTTTTTGTTTAGTTTATCCCGAAGGAAAGGCAAGGGGAACTAAGCCCATACAGCCATTCTTGTAAATGATTTCTGAATTTATAATGGATGATAATGATGATGATGAATGGAAACGTCGGGAAAATCCTCAAGAACAAGTTAAAGTTTAAAAATGAAAAATTATTGAAAACAACTTACATGGCTGAAGAGATCGTATGTAAAGTTTTACCGTACCTGCAATAAAACCATGCACACGCACTGATTCACATCACAAGTTCAAAATTCTTATATACCAGAAAACATACTTTACGACACATAAGCCATTACAAATATTTTGATTTTCACAAGAAAATTACACCCGTCCTTTCCAGCTTTTCCCGCCGATCCTGTCATTGAAGACATAAAAATGTGTTTTTTTTTTTTTTTTTTTTTTTTTTTTTTTTTTTAGTTTATCCCGAAGGAAAGGCATGGGGAACTAAGCCCATACAGCCTAATCATTGTTAAGTAAAATGTATTCATTTATGGTTTTGATGATATGGAAACGTCGGGAAAATCCTCAAGAACAAGTAAGTTAGTCAAAATGAAAAATTATTGCAGAAACAACTAATGCGCCCAAAGAGAACTTCCGGCTAGTTTCCGGCTTACCTGCGTATAAAACCATGACACGCACTAGATTCACAGCACAAGTAATCAAAATTCATCTACCAGAAAACATCACTTTACGGACCATGCAAGCCATTTACAAATAATTTTTGTTTTCACAAGAAAATTACCACCTGCACCCTTCCAGCTTTTCCGCCGAATCTAAACATGTGTTAGTTAGCTTGGTATTGCCATATAAATCAGAAATGGCCCAATTTTATGAAAGAAAAAGCATTTTTTTTTATTTTTATTAAATCACATTTAAATAAAAAGAAGTAGAACTAAAGACAAATTACACATTTATTTATGCTATCAAACGCTCAAAATCATAATATGTAATAATAATTTTCTTGAACAAATTATATTTTTACTGGATATTCACCCCAATTCCATGAACAAAATGTCATGGTCAATAAAAATTTGCCCACCTTTCTTGGATAGCTTCCTTTTAAAATACTTATTATATGTCCAATCGATGAGGCTAATATATCACCATTTAGAGGGTCAAGACCAACCTCCTAATAAGTTTTTTTGGAGCACTGAGACTTGTAAGAATAACCCTTCAGAAATCATTTACATACCTGGGAACAAACTTCCCTTTAAATTCACAAAATGTACATTACCCTCTTTTATTTTCTTCACGTCAACCTTGCCTGCACACGTATTACTCGGCTTCATGTAAATCTCCACTAATCTCACCTACTACTATATGTCAATGTTACCCAAATTACTTCGATTTTAAACTTCGTGAAAACTTTATCAATTGAAAGCAATAGTCCCCTAACATCAACTACAAAAAAAGCCTTTTAAAATAATAAAATTTAAACTGCATTTTAAAAATAAACTCTTCGGGAATACATTACGCGTTTAAATTAAGTTTTGTATATTTAATTACGATCTTAAAACAGGGCAACACACACACTTCCAAAAACTTCCCACTAAAAAGGCGTGCAATTTAGTTTAAATTTTGCCTTTGACGAGGTTATTTTTTTACTTCTCTATTAAAAAAAAACATTTAGGATCGTTTTACGCAGTTGCAATATTGAAAAATTAAAGAGTATCGATGTAATAAATTAAAAAATATTTTTCACCATTTGGTTCAAAGTTACACTGCGATTCAAAGTTACCCAAAACGACTGTATTTTTTTTTGTTAAGTATAACCGGAGGTTGGATTCAGCGGGAAAAGCTGGAAGGGAGCGGGTGTAATTTTCTTGTGAAAATCAAAAATTATTTGGAAATGGCTTGCATGTGTCCGTAAAGTTATTCTGGTAGATAAGTTATATTTTGATTACTTGTGATGTGAATCTAGTGCGTGTACATGGTTTTATATGCAGGTAAGCTGAGTAAAACTCGAGCCGGAAAATCGATGACTCAATAGCTGTATGGGCTTAGTTCCCCGTGCCTTTCCTTCGGGATAAACTAAAAAAAAAAAATATCCCGAAGGAAAGGCAAGGGGAACTAAGCCCATACAGCTATTGTCTTTAGTAAATGATTTCTGAATTTATGATGGATGATAATGATGATGATGAATGGAAACGTCGGGAAAATCCTCAAGAACAAGTGTAAAGTTAGTCAATATGAAAAATTATTGCAGAAACAACTTACATGCGCCCATGAAGAGATTGTAATCCGCGTTTTACTCAGCTTACCTGCGTATAAAACCATGCACACGCACTAGATTCACATCACAATTAAACAAAATATAACTTATCTACCAGAAAACATCACTTTACGGACACATGCAAGCCATTTACAAATAATTTTTGATCTTCACAAGAAAATTACTCTAACCACTAAGCCACCGAAAGGTCAAAAATTTTTTTTGTTTAGTTTATCGGATGAAAGGCGGGGAATTTTACCATTCTTTACCATCTCTTTTATTACATATTGGCAACGTTATTTTTCAAATCCCGATAGCTTTACAAAATAAAAAATTATTGCAGAAACAACTTACATGCGCCCATGAAGAGATCGTATTTTTCATCCCGATAGTTTACACTAGCCCGGCAAATCTCGGCAAAGCTGAATCCCTCAGCACAATGTTTAAAGATGAAACGATCAACCATATCCTAACGGATTATATTAATGGAGAAGTGTTTTTATAAATTTATCTTAGTCAAGAACAAGTTATATATTCGTCAAAATTAAAATTATTAATAACTTACATGGGCCCAAATGGAAAAAATTCCTCACTTACCGGGTATAAAACCATGCACACGGATTCACATCACAAGAAAAAATATAACTTATCTACCAGAAAACATCACTTTACGGACACATGCAAGCCATTTACAAATAATTTTTGATCTTCACAAGAAAATTACACCTGCTCCCTTCCAGCTTTTCCCGCCGAATCGAAGAGATCGTAATCCGGCTAAAGCGAAAGGTAAATTTTTTTTTTGTTTAGTTTATCCCGAAGGAAAGGCAAGGGGAACTAAGCCCATACAGCCATTGTCTTTAGTAAATGATTTCTGAATTTATGATGGATGATAATGATGATGATGAATGGAAACGTCGGGAAAATCCCGAAAGGTAAAGTTCGAAAGGTAAAAAGGTACATAAACAAACAATTTAAAAAAAACTATGTTGTCAAACAAAGCAAAGAAAGTGTCCAATCTATATTATACAGCCAATAAAACACCAAAAATTAAAATCTGTAAATTTAAATACAGTAATACCCCACTTTACGCGACCCCGTTATGCGCGGTTTCACTATAACGCGAATTTTAAAATTCACGTTTAAATGCTTCGCATAATGCGAAAGAAAATGTATAAATATAATTTAGTCATTAACTCCCCTTTGGTCGCGGGAATCCTCGCGTCCTCTGAACATTCTGATTGAAGAACTGAGGATTCCCCGTACTACGACTTTGTTCTATGGCAAAGATTAAATTTTGAATATGTTTAATCATAAACCTTGATATACGCGAATTTCAGTTAACGCGATTTTTTCCGGAACGTATCCCTCGCGTAAAGCGGGGTATTACTGTACTTTTATTTATTTGTTCAAAATTTCAAATTAAAATATGCATAAACTAAACTATCAACTAATAGGTACTATTATAACTAGATTCTAACTTACCTAATGCTTAACTACATTTATGTACGAATACAGCTTATTCAATTTTAATATTGACATAAGTGGACGTGACGTGTATTTCCACCCTTAAACGAATGGATACACCAAAGTAATAGTATGGACCGACCAGAATATGTTTTAAGAAGTTATATATATTGTATAAAATTATATATGAGTATAAAATTGTACATGTTTCCTCCAATGTATATCACTTTTCGTGGTCAAGCTGTAGTCCTACGTAGGTAGGTCTACTTATAAAAAGTTTTGTTAGTCCACAAATTGTTTATATGTACTCATCCGTCGTCGTGTTCGACATATCACCAATCTTTTCAAAGTATTCCGCATAGTCTGAATGTTTATTATTTGGAGCGTAATATTTTGTTCCTTCCCTATGTATTACTATTGGGAGTGGTTTGACTGTTGTTGTAGTTTGTATCGTATTAGTGCTTTTTCTCCGTCGCTTCATTTTTTTATTAGCTTTTAACGTATCAGGACTTGGTTGCGATTGAGTGTGTGATGGGTGTACTCGCGAAGCGCGTGTATGTGATGTGTGCGATGGCTGGGTGTACGATGCTTGTGTGTATGGTGCGTGAGTACGTGATGCGTGCGTAAGATTTGAATGGGTACGCGATGCATGGTTATGCGAAGCGCGTGGGTGTGGCGCATGAGTACGACTATGTGGTTGACGAGTGTGATGGTTGTGCATCTGTGATACATGCCGATGTGTTTGCGATGAAGTTTCAGTTGGTAGTGACTGAGTTTGTGACTGTAATGTTTGAGGTTGTGGTTGTAATGTTTGTGTTTGTGATTGTAGAGTGTGAGTTTGATTTTCTAAAGTTTGCGGTTGAGTTGTGTCGTCGATAAGATGTGGTTCTTCAGTTATTAAGCTGGTTTTAACTTTTGTTTCTCCACTGTCTTCATAAATGGACATTTCTGCAGAGCCATTATTGTGATTATGTAGGTCAACAACAATGGCTAGATTGCTCGGTGTGGTACTTGATTCTTTGGCTGGTTCGGTGATGCCCATTTTTGGTTCAATATCGTCGGTTGGATGCAGGGTGCTTCCGACCGGTGGGAATGGAGGTTGTTGGGGGAGGCCTATGTTCAGCAGTGGACTTCCCAGGGCAGAGAATGACGATGAATGATCGTCATTAGATTCTTCGGTATCTTCTTTAGTATCAGTATTATTGTCATCTGATTCCTCATAATGTTTAGTAACGGTATCTGATATGGGTGTAATTTTTTCAGTAACAGTTACTACCGGTTTTTTCTTTTCTTCATCGGCATTTTTTCTTATATGTAACATATTTCTAGTAGGTATGTCGCGCCAGATAATTGTTTTAATCGGCTGGTGTGTGATATGATGATATTGGAAAGTATAAGGCCTTTCACCGGAGTGCGAATGAGAGTCGAAATGTTTCATATTTATTTCCATGAATGTTACGTCATCACTGTCGTTGTTTTGGTGATCTTTATTCAGATCTTTAATGGTTTTCTTTTTTTTCGATTTTCGTTTTTTCTTATTGCTATGTGTGTCTACTGCTCGAAAGTTTGCTACTGTTTCCATCGATGGGTTGACTACTTTTGTTTCAGATGGGTTTATAAACAGGTGGACGGCTCTCTGAGCTATTTTGTCAGCTAAAACGTTAAATCCTTTGGCAGTGACCAATTTGTATATAAGTTCATCTATATTTTCAGTCTTTTTTTTCTTTGCGAACGATTCTTTCATAAGTCCAAATAAAATAAATATGCCTGAAATTTGTAAAAAGTTGTCGGGTTAGGTATCTATACATTTATAGATATGGGTATACCTACGAAAATATAAGGCCTCATAACAATATATACCTAGTCATGACAGTATTTTGGTAAGTGATATGTAAAATCCTGCTTGAACATTTACTTATGCTAAAATTCCAAAATATCAAGTTTAATCGCGATGTGTTCAGCTGTTACAATGTTACAGGTTACAGGTAGACCGACAGACTGACCGACAGTGTTACATTTGGATGCATATAATCCTTTGCAGACTCAGATAAATACCTAATGATGATGATCTCCGACCGTATTTCGGACAAGGCGACCAATCTCTACGGAGATTGGTCAGGTACGCAAGAGATATTATAGTGCACAAGTGTGTGTGCAAACACAGATGCACTCTTTATTCCGTTACTCTCATAGTCCGATGGGACGGAAAGCTGACACGATCGGAGAGAGATCAGGCGCAGGACCAACGGTTTTACGTGCTTTCCGAGGCATGAGCTAAGTGAAAATTTTGCAACATTACCTAATACTAAGCTAATGAACGGAGTAACACACAGTGGACCTCTTAACATTCGGTTTAAATATTTCTCATTCGAATAATAAAAAGTAGGTAAGTACTCACATAGATTAGGTATGTATCTCATTTCCAAAACGATATGTGTATAAGCCAGCTGGATTAAATCCGTTACTTGAACGTTTGTGGCTTTCTTGCATTTTACGACTAAACTTGGTAATAAAAAATACATTACCAAAATTTTATTATTCTCGTATTTCCGTCGTTTTTTAAATGATTACGCAAGCAAATGTAGCGTGCGTTTAACTGTAAAGTTCCTTTGGATGATGGCGCTAGTTACCATGTATACGACTACATTCTCTGTATCACTGCATACAAAAAATTTTAGTTCCGAAATCAGGCATTGCAGTTATTTTATGAAACGGACTGTGTGTGTGTATCAAGAAAACATGGAATTTATGTAATAGCCCATGTATAATCATTTTTATCTGATTTATTTATAGGAGTTTACAAGATTTGGTCACCTTTTTTATGTGCACCAAACTTTAATACGTCCGTTTCATAGAATAACTCCAATACCTGATTTCGGAACTAACATTTTTTGTATGCAATGACACAGAAAATGTAGTAACTAGCATCATCATCCATCGGAACTATACGGTGAAACGCACAATACTCGTACATATATTATAAGTAACCCCAGAGTAAAACAGGTGACGACCATCTTATTCCCAAGTGCTTGGTCCACAGAACACAATTATTCCTAGGCTTGGTCTCAGACACAGACTACTTAGAGAACTGGTCTCAGATGAATTGCTTGGTCCCATCCATAGAGTAAAACGTGTCACTTGGTTTTTCGACGAGCGGGTAAAATTAAAATTTTTATTTTCTCCCATAAAATAAGCTTGAGGATGCGCCTATGCTATAAATATATAAAGTACTTTGGAAATAAGCAGTCAGTAGATTTAATTTCTAGTGCCACAATGTCTATACCGGCGTTAAGACAACCGAAATTGCAGCCGCCCATAGAACGCAAGCAAGCCTTATTACGAGAAGAAATTGAGCATATAATTCTTACTTTGAAAGATGACCAGAAATTAGTGGTTTCTTCTGATGCCCAACATGGTATAATAACAGCCGGAGCAATGTATAAGTGTGTATTTTGTAACGCCGAGTTTGAACTAAGCATAAAGCTGAAGGAGTTTCACAAATCTTCGATGGGACATCGAAAAGCCATGAGTATTTGTCCACTGGTGGAAGAGTTACCTGAAAATCTACTTTGGAAGGTACTTATAAACTTACTATACTATATTCTTTAAGGATTTGACCAAAAAAACTTTGTATCACATGCAATACATTAACATCCTAAAGACAAATTAAAAATTGTTAATTACATATTTAGCTTAGAGAAGTCCCATAATAAGGGACTGTATCTACATATTATGATCAACAGCAGGATAAAATCAGAAAAAAGTAGCCTACTGTCACCTGAAAACTGCATCGAAATCAGCCATTTTTGAGATTAGCGTGCACAAACGCACAGACAAACCTATTAGTTTTGGGTCCTATTGCATTGATAAAGGTCATGTACAGACAGCGATTCAGATGGTATGTTACACCACTCTACCTCAGTCTCATTGAATCTAATTTTACAGATCAACAGCACAGAACACTACTGTACAACATGCAATGTGGTCACACAGTTTCTGATGAGGCATGTCCATTCAGAACCTCATCGCCAGGAGTATGCTAGAGCTGTTGCCAGGGCAGATATTTATAAACCCAAAAATTAAATATACAGGGCCTTTGTTCTTCACTATTATAACACCCTTTGTCTACCTTCTTCACCACCTTAAACAGCATGAAATATACTGTGATATGTTTGTATGTTTGTTGGAAACTTTACAACAACAAAGTATTAAATCTGCTACTATCTATTAGCTGTAAGTACAATATTAAAGCAGCATTGTTTTATATGCATTCATAGGCTGCCTTTTCACTAGACATGTGCAATGCCACTGATGCATGTGAAATTCACTGATCTTATTCATTGGTCCATGATGTAAATGAACTTGATAGGTGGATATCAATGCATGCATGCATATATGTATCTAGTAAAAAGTAGCATATTTATATTCAGACATTTGTCAACTTTTTACCTGACAGCCAGAAAGAGGGTTATTTTTTCAAGTGTATATTTGTATGTATATTTATTTGGCATGCATGGCCATGTGGCTGCAGGCAGCATCTATTATATTGAAGTCCCAGTAATTCCATAACAATGATTTTGTTGAAATACATAAATATTTTTTACACTGCAATCCCAACTAATATTATAAATGCGAAAGTAACTCTGTCTGTCTGTCTGTTACGCTTTCCCGCTTAAACCTCGCAACCGATTTTGATGAAATTTGGTACAGACAATCTTTAGACCCTGAGACAGAACATAGGCTACTTTTTATTTCGAAAAAAAGGGATGAAGGGGTTGAAATAGAGGTTGAAAGTTTGTATGGGATTTCTTAATTTTAAAAGATTAAACCATGAAACTTTATATTTAAGCACTTGATAAGAAATCATTAAACATTTGTTCTAGCATTTTTGAAATTTCGACCAGCTAAGGGGTGAAATAAGGGTTGAAAGTTAGTATGCAAGTTCGTCAAATATCACGTCATAAGAAACAAAAAATCGTTTGTTCTAGCATTTTGAAATTTTTACCAGTTTGGGGGTGAAATAGTCCTGTATAATTTGGACATTTTGTTTTTTCTGCAGTCCACGCGGACGGAGTCGCGGGCGTCCACTAGTAACCTAATAAACCTACTTATGTTCACAAACTAAGTGGAGATGCTAACGCATTATGTTACAAAAGCTTTGTAAAGAAATGACTGGTTGATTTTTAGTTTCTTTTTTTAAATAATTCCATTCTTAAGCCAAATAAGAACTTGGTTTCTTTGTTAGTAGGTACCCAACTAATGTAAGATTTTAAATATTTGTAGATGTGTTATATTTGGAAGTCAATACAATAAAAGTTCTGTATGTACTTTTTATATTGTTTTCTTTTTATTAAATACTTTTAAAGATGTAAGGAGCTGTGCGAAACCTTTGAAGATTACTTACATATTATCATACAAGTTCATGAAAATATAACTCACATCTTACAATTATTGGCATGGGATGTATTTAAACAATTTTAAGTTTTGTTTGACAAGTTGTTGCAAAACAGTACAAATGCTGGGCTAGCCAGTTCACTTAAAACCTACAATAACTAGATAAATAAGGATTTCTTAATGTCGTCTGCGTTTCTTGGCCTTCTTCTTGTTCTTCTTGCCAATTCTGTTTAATTTCGCGATTTTTCTCTTGTGCAACCATACTGGATACTGTCCGTTTTGATCTTTCAAGGTTTTGGTGCTGTAAATACGTTTGTTGCCTTCATCGTCTACCTCGATTTTTTCGTCGTCAGAACTCATATGAGCGTCTTCATCTACTTCCGGGGCTGGCTTAGGCTCATTCTTCTTGTTTTTCTTATTCTTTAACTCTCCAGCGTCGAGAAATATCACTTGGTCCGACTCCATAACCTCACTTTCGACGGGTTTACTTTCGTCTTCCTGTATACCCAGCATTTTCTTAAGTCTAGCCAATTCTTTTACAGCGTACCGCTCTCTTTTGATTGCCCTGCATTTTCGCTTCCATTTGCTCCTTAAAGACTTTGCCATTTTAGTTTATTCTACTTATTTCTGTTTATAAACGTGTAAAAGTTCTCCAACACATGTTAAAAAGAAAAAGAAAACAATAGAATAGATTGAATAGAATCCAATAATGTCAAAACAGTGTTGCACTACAACATACATTACATTATTGTAAGGTAAATAAATAATTTGTTATTTTCAGTTTTAGTTCGTAGGTTATTGGTTATTTAGTATTTATTATGCTACGTATTATCTATACTAAAGTAAATTACCAACTATAAAATATATATTAATAAGAAAATGAAAAAAAAAAAAATCACCTGAGTGAAATGTTTGAAATTATCAAGTGTTTGTTTATTGTTACTTTCTAAAAATATTTAATAATATATTTTACAGATTGCCGAATGTATATTGTGCATTCACACACTATACTAAGTTACTAAGATAATATTTACACGGGAGATGTTAATTCCCTTGTTGGAAACATTGAATTTCACTCGACAAGAATGACATCCTAACAACGTTAACGTCATTTGAAAAGCTTGACGGCTTAACTTCCGGTGTATTGCGTGTTTCCATTGGCTTATTGTTCACGCGTAGCCATCTCCTTTGACTATGGATGTCCCAGCTAGCGCTGGTAAAACCGGTAAAACCATGGCTAAAACCTTATATCTCAGACCAAATCAAGCCAGGCAAAAAAGTAAATTTTTTTGTGACGTCGATGTGTCAATGTACGGTCAATGTCAATAAAAAAAACCAAACAAATAGCATTTTTTTATGTAGGTATCGGTGGATGGATTTTTCTCTTTGCGTTTCATGCATCTTACCTACCTACAGTTTCTTATAATTTAATTTTGGACGGCGTCCAAAATCGAATTGTTTACTCGGCACCGCAATAATTCGCCCTTATTCATCAGTTTCTTTGTTTCGCGTGTTATTTCGGTGGTTCGGTGGTGTTTTCTTGCCACTACAGTGCAGTCGTGAATTCATAGCACTAGCTACCTCTTTGTTGTTCTATAAAATGGGAACTATACATGGTGATAGTGAATCTAAAAGCGAATTAGACGACAGCGGATGTGTTGAGGACGGTAAGCATCCCTTTGTTTAATGTTACACTACACTTAACTTTTATCCTGTAGGTACATACATATGTATAATATTGCGGTGACCTGAGGTAGTGACGATGACCAGCGGCAACATACCCAACCAAAGTGATATGCATTGAAAATCGTGGACAAAATAAGATGAGAATACGTAGTCGCCAAATTTATATTTTAAATTTTTGTCTCACAATTTGATAAATACACAGACTCACAGACAGATAGAAACTTGCAAGTCACAGTTATCCACGAATGCGTCTCGAACAATAGGGTATATCCATCTGACACGAAAACAGATTTTTGATATATTTTATTTGAAAGATATCACAAATACAAACCGAATTGTGCAAAAATAACGTCAATTGTATAGTAAATACCAAAGTTACAGGTGTTAAAAAAAAATAAAATAACACAAACACACTACATGTTTCTACCCATTTTTTAAATTATCTCATTGATTTAATAAATACTGCATTAATATCTGTACCCAATAATAAACTTTTTTTATTATTATACATAAAAATGTTATAAGTATTGCATTTATAAAATAAAATTGCATTTTTTCCCATTCTAATTTGAGACTGTTACTATGACGTCAAAGTCTGTACCATTTTCGTATGGAGCAAATGGAGTGTTTCAAAAACATTTTGCCGGCTCATACTTTTTTTTTATTGCTGTAAATTCAAAACAGTTAAACTTAGATATGCCATTCCAAGGGCAAACTTTTGTATTTTATATTCTACAGTATTCTGAGCATCATTGCGAATAGGATCACCTGTCAATAAATCTATATATACCACCCTTACAGTATTGTACCTAAAGTTGGCTTGTTGAACAACATATTTGACTCTAGAATCTGTGTAATGGTTATAAAATTGAAACTTGATATTCTTTAGACAAGCCTTAAAAGTTGTTTAAACATTTTGGTAAGGCCAGTTGAGATTTACATGTTGACATAATTATACCTAAATAAATGTAATAAGTTACTAATGTAATAACAATTATGTTCGGGTAACATTAACTAATATCATTTATTTATTTATTTTATTTATTTATTTACAAGGACTTGATGGCATTACAGTAAAACCAAGGTACCGTCAAGTTTATAGGAAAAATTGTAATATCATATTCGGATATTATATTTATAGGTAAAATTAATTCAGAAGCAAAAAAATGAGTATGTATCTTTTGGGTGAATCTTTGGGGAAATCTGAATTAACTAACAGACACCTGTAACTTTGTCCACCGTCCTATGTTATTATTATGATGTACAACTATATTATTGCCAAGTTTTAACAAACTCCATTTGGTAGTTTATTCAGGGTTCGAAATTATAATGATAATTTTTTTTTTTTCACTTTGAACCCTGAGTTTTATAGTGAAGTAACTTTCACATTTGTAATACTAGTAAGATAGTATAATAGAGTAGTGTTGAGCGCCCTCGGGCCAGATGGACCGATGGCTTAAAGAGGACGGCTGGTAGTGACTGGATGGTGAACACTGGAGATCGAGACATGTGGCGTACACTGGGGGAGGTCTACGTCCAGCAGTGGACTGCAATAGGCTGACGATGATGATGACGTGTTACTGATAATTTATATCTGTCCCCCCCCCTGTTATACTAAATGTGGCTGTGGAATGTCCTTAATGATCCTGCAGCTCTGGCTACCACAGTAGGGTAGTTTACTATGGTTAAATTTTAATGACATTTTATGCTTATCAGAATAAATCATCAAAATCATACCTATCTGTATAATTATAATTTCACTAAGTGTCCAAATGAGGTAGTAATAAACCTTCAAAGTTAAGTAGGCGAGTCCATTTTTCAAATGTGAACATAATTAAAAATTACAACATCACATCTCTTCCTGCATCATTTGCAGCAACTTTTGTTTTGTGACCATATTTATAAACGCAACATTTAATATAGCTGTAGGTAGAACAAAAGTTATTTTTACGCGCATACAAGTTTAAAGTTGTGATTTTGAAATTGTTATATCACGGAAAGTTTTCATGCTAGCTAAGTTTTTCTTTCGCAAATTTTTCTTTAATTTTATGATAAACAACCCTATTTGGGAACATAGCCATGTCTAGATAGATGTTTAGAGTAGGATTATCTGCTAAATTACTGTAACTTACAATTCATATTTTACATTGCACTAACCAGGGTCATCACCCGATAAGAAACAAATCAATGAGAGTCGATGTGAGGTGAATCTACTGGACATATCTGACGATGTACTCCTATACATCGCACAGCATTGCTCTCCTAATGACCTGAAAGCTTTGGGATTGTGAGTATTTCTGTATGAAGTCTGTATATTACGTATGTACATTAACCAGTCAAGGTGCATAAGGCAATGCAACATCAGCACACATATGATGAATTTTGTGAGAGCGAGATGTCTCACTTTTAAACGTCAAATTCACAGAGTTATTATATAGATAAACTAAGTGTATGTACTTTGCATGTAAAAAATATACTTAAGAATTAGAATAGACACTCGTTCTCGAGCCAGGACTGAATTAATTTGGGCTGATAGGAGTAGTTTGCAATCCCTTTTTACACACCAAGTAGAAACACTTGCCTTGTCTAGTTATTACTTAGCTCTGTGGATTTGACGTTTAAAAGTGCGACATCTCGCTCTCACTAAATTCATCATACAGGTGCAGTTTACATCAACATTTCTTGTAGCCAAATTTCCACCTACTGCAGTGAGATTTCTTGACATAGCTTAGCAAGTCCTGTGCTTCACTAGAATACATCAGCTGCATGTCAATAGAAGATGCGGGATTTTCGCCTCGTTTTTGCTTCACTGTCCAGCATACATTTGTTGTTATTATATCTTCCTAACATACCTACTATTAACAGCACATGTGCCCGTCTCGGTAACCTCATACAAGACCACACACTATGGCAGACGGTGGACGCCAGAGATGTGCCGTACGGCCTGCAACGTTTGGAGTGGCTGGTGAAGTACGGCATCGCTAAGGATACCACGGAGTTGATGATTTCAGGATTTGCGAGGGAGTACAAAAGGTATGCCTTGTTTCAATAGAAACCTGGAGAAATGTATTGGAGCAACTGTGTTTAAATTTATAATGCTAACTTATTAATTAAACACTGTTAAATTAAGTGTTAGTGTTACAAATAGTTAAGGCTTTTCAAACTATAAACATAAGTGATTATACAGGTTGTAACAAAAAGGGTATGTTAAGCGAAAAGCTACGCAAATAGCCCACTGTAGAGAACCTATCCACAAAATTTGAGACTCGAAATCACATGTTTATTTTTCAAGATTGTATGAAAATTAACATACCCTTTTTGTTACACCCTGTATAGTGTTAAATGAACTAAGGGTGAAGGCATGTTGTGTATGTGGGTAGTGTGAGAAAATAGTTACTCGAAGGATTGCAATAATTGAAGGCAGTTTGGAATTGAGTCCAACCTAAGATACAGGTATTTAGTAGGTGCCAAAATTAAATGGTGCATCACTTAAAGTATTTTTGATTATGAATTCATGATACTTACTCTGTGATGTAGGTATACCAGGGAAATATTGACTAAAAGGCTTGTTTGCTTGCATCCAAAAAGTAATAACAACAATCTATAATTCACAGCTCAAAATCAACAAATAATGTAGATATTAACAAGCAGGCATCATCATTTACCACACTGGCATCAGTTAATGATGATGCTACTAGCAACGGCCAGTCTTCACATCACGATAATGGTTCAGCAACGTCTATCGTCGAAAGTGGCACTTCTGCCGCTAACGGTGAAAATTCTGCCGTCAAAGATAAATCGGCTACAAGCGGAAATGGTTCCGCAGTAAGCGGAGAGATTGACGATAGTTCCGCTGTAAAGTCTGCCGCAAACGGTGATAATTCTGCCGTTGGTGATAATTCTGCCACGAACGGTGGATCTGTTACTACAACCTCGGCAGTGAATGGAAACGAAATGTGAATAATAATGGAGACGCTGCCGAAATTGCAGGTGGGTTTGTTTGTTTATTTATTTATTATTAAAGTATCATAAACAGCTGGACGGTGTTGGTTATCAGCAGTGGTCGGAGTAGGTATATTGAATTAAGGTCATTGACATCAAACGTATATGTTAATATGGATACGCCTCCGAGTTTCCGGATTATTATGATAAAAATAAAATAAAAATACCGAAACTTCGAAATTATTACATGAAACTAGTTTAAAATGTATCAATACTCTCAACGCTATGCTGCTAGTGGTGACCAGAATTTAATAGTAAAAAATGACTGGTGTGTAAAAACCTTGTTGTAGTTAAAGTGTTGGAGTAAAAGCCTAACCATGTATAAAATGATATAATAATAATATTCATTTCAACACACGGCATTCGGCAAACAGGGTCTTTTGTCATCTTATCTCTATGCACAACGCATCTGACCAATTAGAATCAAGTATCCTGGATGACTCATTGACTGTTTATTCGAAAACAATGTGCTCGCACCGACATTCAGACCAGGTGGCTCACTCACTTATTTCGGTTCGTGGAGTGCGCTTATTTTATGTGTTGTGAATATCTTGACTTGACCCTGGCTTGTGTACTGTCTTCTGAAATCTACCTAAAACGACGAATTTGGCTTGTCCATGTTATGATATCATGACGCAAGTATGTAAAATCAATATACCTAGTCCGACCACTGGTTATCAGTCGTCCTGGGATATTAAATAATTTGAAATTAATATATTTGTCGACAGAGCCCTATAGGCCTGCCAGTCGGGCGTCGGTGCAGGCGCCTCGTGGACACGCTACTTTACATCTGTACCCGCAAAATGCATACAAGTAAGATATATAAATATTCACACATTTGCCTAGTCCCACACTAAAATCCCTAAAATTAGCCGCGTGGTGCCGGCAGAGTAGAATTCGTGCCACCCCATGTCTGCCCGTGGGTATCGTACGAGGCGATTAAGGGTTCCCGGGAGATGGGCAGCAGCGCCTCCCGTACTGACAACATAGTCCAAAATACGAACTGCGGTCACCAACCCGTCTGCCCAGCGTGGTGACTATGGGCAAATACCCCTCATGGCAGTCTTGTGTCGTGCCCTGGGGCCTACGTCCAGCAGTGGACTGCAATAGGCTGATGATGATGATGAGATAATGACACAAGAGTAGGAACTCTTTTGGATCGGCGGTCTCACGATCCGCGATCCAAGATCGTGATGCGTGCAGCGTGGATCGTACTAGGCAGATCCAGTTTGTTGAAACTGCGATCCGAGATTGTATATTGGATATTCGAGATTGTATGGAATAGCTGTTTTTTTTCTCAATATTTCGGGGTTGGTCCCATAGTGAAAGTTGTTTCTTTTTACCTACCTAGTTTCGTGTCAAAAGATAGTCATTAATTTTGGATAGACTTTATATAGGGCTAGTCAAGGACACCCGAAACCGACGAGAATGTATGAAGAACTTAATGAATGTGGATGAGGCGAAAGAGGTATGTTTGGATCGTACTAAATGGAGATCTGTAGTCTCTGCCTACCCCTATGGGATATAGTCGTGAAGTTATGTATGTATGTATGTACTTAAATCCACAGACTGCATACATCAAGTAACGAGATGACACCCTCACCCTCCGACCTTGAGCCGGTGTTTACGATCACGAGTCCTCTACTCAGGAAGATAAGGGAGCGATGTAATCTCGAAACGCTGGCTCTTGAGTACTGTAACATTGATTTTAATCTGGTAAGTGAGCTTTACAAAAGCTTTTTACTAGTATATAATGCGACGAATACCACTTTTACAAAGATAAATAGTCTTTTTACTATTCTGCGAATATGAATACAAGGTGATTTTTGGTCGTCAACGTTCCCGAAAACTACAGAATCTCCTCATCATCACGATCATTTTTCACCATGGAAGCATACCTGGGAAGTGTCTGGTTTCCAAAATATTAGGGTCCAAAGTTGAGTAAATAGACTGCGTTTTTCAGCATAAATGCACATAGACGCGCGTAGCAAGATTTTTTCATGAGAAATAATATCTGTCTATAAAAAAAACTAACATAAACACTAGACACTATGAATTTCGCCCGATCAAGTAATTAAAAAAAAAAAAATTATAATTTTTTTCCCAGCTTTTTTTTTGGCATATACTTACTTTATTTGATGTATAGAGTACGTACCCTTCGTTAATGGTGGCCACAAAAAAACACCCTGTATTTATAAACTATGTACTTACATTAAAACGGAGAAGACAAGTTACAAGTTAGGATAAACACCAATCTCTGATTAGCGAGTTTCGATACTTGAATATCTGCATCGCTATGATGAATTTGGTGAGAGCGAGATGTTTCACTTTTAAACGTCAAATACACAGAGCTAAGTAATAACTAGACAAGGCAAGTGTTTCTACTTGATGTAAAAAGGGATTGCAAACCACTTCTATCAGCCCTAATTCACTTAGTCCTGGCTCGAGAACGAGTGTCTATTCTAATTCTTAAGTCTATTTTTTTACATGCAAAGTACATACACTTAGTTTATCTAGTTATTAATAGCTCTGTGAATTTGACGTTTAAAAGTGAGACATCTCGCTCTCACCAAATTCATCATACCGGGTGCTGAATAAAAGATGCGTCCTGTTTTGCATAATTTACTTGTACGAATATTCGTGAACATATTCAGCGAATAGGAATATTCGGTAAATAACTGATATTCGGCGTATACGAATATTCGTATTCGTTTCATCACTAATATAAACTGTCATATCAAAGAGAACAAATTGCTGGCATACCATATCCCACTCAAGTGCATTCAAGGGAAAAGTTAGAACTAACAATACGACTGCAATAATTTTAGTGAACTAAATTGTGCACATGCAATAAATTGCGCATTTTATATGAACACTAGCAGCCGCCCACGACTTCGTCCGCGTGAGGGGGCGTTGTACCCGTGCGAAGCCGGGCAGGTTGTTGTATAGACTGTAGCCTTCCTTGGTAAATGGGCTATCTAACACTGAAAGAATTTTTCAAATCAGACCAGTAGTTCCTGAGATTAGCGCGTTCAAACAAACAAACAAACAAACTCTTCAGCTTTATAATATTAGTATAGATATCTATGCAGTTGGCAAAGTATAGAAGAAAATTTATATAAAAGTTATATTATTAGATGTTTATTTATCGACTGTTAGTTTATTTATATACCCACAAAAATTGGTCAGAAGTGACACCATGTGGTTCTATCGGCCCTTGCGGTGCTCTGCCTACACCGTAAGGGATAAAGGCGTGATTATATGTATGTATGTATTTGTTTATTTATAACTAGTGTTTATTTATATATTTATCTCCTTCCGTGCATATCGTAAGAGTCGACTAAGAAACTCGGGGGCGTTCTCTCAGGCGATGAGCTATTAACTTTGTTACTGATCTTTTTATTGTAGATGATTGTAGAAACACAGTTTTTTTTTTAGTTTATCCCGAAGGAAAGGCAAGGGGAACTAAGCCCATACAGCCTAATCATTGATTAGTAAAATGTATTCTGAATTTATGATGAATGACAATGATGATGAATGGAAACGTCGGGAAAATCCTCAAGAACAAGTGTAAAGTTAGTCAAAATGAAAAATTATTGCAGAAACAACTTACATGCGCCCATGAAGAGATCGTAATCCGGCTAAAGTTTTACTCGGCTTACCTGCGTATAAAACCATGCACACGCACTAGATTCACATCACAAGTAATCAAAATATAACTTATCTACCAGAAAACATCACTTTACGGACACATGAAAGCCATTTACAAATAATTTTTGATTTTCACAAGAAAATTACACCCGCTCCCTTCCAGCTTTTCCCGCCGAATCGTAGAAACACAGAATTTGATAATATATTTTTTTTTTCCAAAGAATTTCTGAACAACTCAGGAATGTTCATGCAGTCTTGAAATATAAACATAATTATATGTATAGATTAACCTGAAAATGACCCAATTGTTTAACAATATCCTGCAAAACTGCTTACGCGGTTTGACTGCAGGTAGTTTCATTGTTTAAGGGGGGAGCCTGCTTTAGAGGCTTCACAAAAACGATTTTTTCAAGGATTTTTTTGGGAAGGAAAGAAATATCCGATTGAAACGAAACTTTCAGGTTTTATTGTCATATATTTCAGCAGTCTTCTAAAATTTTTTCATTAAGATATATGTCATATTATGCCCGGTACAAGCATTTCGCCGAGGCGTCTCGAGTGTGCATTTGTCGTGCGGCGGGAAAGGTGCAGGTCGCAATTTCCATCTGAAACAAAGAACCCAAAAAAATTTTTACTTTTCAATAGTATAGCTTCTAGTTAAACCAAGAAAATTCAACAAAAAGTGAAAAATTCAACAATTTTTCGCAAATTGAAAAAAAAAATCATTTTTTTATATTTTTTTATTCACTTTAGATTGTTTAAAAAGTGGGTTTATCTTAACTTTCTTAAGGTTTTTTAGGTTCAACTGGAAGAGAATTTAATTCCGAATATAATGCATTTTGTCTCGTTTCGATAGGACGTTTAGTTTTTTCCCTATCTTTCCCGCCAATTAGAAAAAAATCGTAAAATGAAAAACCGAGAAATCGTGCGTCAAAGTTTTCGTATATAAAAAATCGTAATTTTCTTGAACTTACCGCATTAATCTGAAACTGATTGCCGTGGAATCTGCGCTTCCGTGGCTTTCCAGTACGTTCACTTGAAGATTTGCGCACTTTTGGATAGCTCTGCATGATTTCAAAATGTTCACGTGCCGAAAGACAAATCGAAACTGAACCTAAATGCTAAATGTAGCTTTGCTCAAACCGACGCAGCCAGTTTATATATACCGTTATAATACATACTTTTATCCCTACCATAGCTCTATAATAATCTTCTACGAACAGTCAATAGTGTCTCGAAGGACCGTTAGTCCCTTTGGATTATAAATTATAATACGTACAGTGTATCGAGGGGCGGAGCGCGCGCGCTCCGAGCGATCCGGCCGCTCGTATACCTGCTCGACGCTTGCTCACTATTTGTTCTGTAACTCCGAAAATATTTCGAATTTGCGTCTGAAATTTTAGGGACACATTCTTGGGTAGTTTGGGAAGACATTTATGCAAAAAAATAAAAATCGATTTTTTGAAACCTCTAAAGCAGGCTCCCCCCTTAAATCTATAATTTACAACTGTAAGTTGCGTTAAAAATTGACAAACCGCGCGATGCGTTTCGATAGCTACTATATTTTTTTTAGATTACTATTAAAATGTAGTAACGAGTGACAAAGAAAGATACAGTTATCATGAGATAGCAATACTTTATATTTAACTTCTTCGAAACTCGAAACATAAGCACGTGTATGGTCATGAAGAGCTCGGCGCATACTAAATAAATATCGGACAAAGCTCATATATTTAAAGATCAAAGACTGTGTTCGAGTAGGCGACTGTAAAGAAAATAAAACCACATTGACTTAAGTTAAAATATGCGCTTTCGATTCTAAAATGTTGTACCTAGGTTCCCTAATGTGCTATAATTATAGATTTTCGCATAAAGTACCACTTTTGTTTCACCCTGATATATGTGTATACAGGGTGTTTTTTTGTGGCCACCTTTAACGAAGGGTACGTACTCTATACATGAAATAAAGTAAGTTTATGCAAAAAAAAAAATGCAGGGAAAAATTAAAAAAAAAAAAAAAAAAATCTTGATCGTGCGAAATTTATAGTGTATAGTGTTTATGTTAGTTTTTTTATAGACAGATATTAATTATTTTTCGTGAAAAAATCCTGCTACGCGCGTCTATGTGCATTTATGCAGAGAAACGCAGTCTATTTACTCAACTTTGGACCCTAATATTTTGGAAACCAGACACTTCCCAGGTATGCTTCCATGGAGAAAAATGATCGTGATGATGAGGAGATTCCGTAGTTTTCGGGAACGTTGACGAACAAAAATCACCCTGTATAATATTAGTTTGTTTTTTCACAGATAACGGTAGCACAGTTCCCTAAAACTTTGAAAAAGCTTTCACTTCGAGGCACCAAATGTTTCAACTTTCCTATAAACAAGTCGTTCTTATTCAAGATTCATGATCTCCTGCCCTTATTGGAGGTAAGACTAGTTTAGTGATGAAATTGAAAATTGGGTTAACTGGTAGAAAATGCTTTATAGCATTAAGTTCGCACATGTGCAAAAACAATAAAGTGTTGTATTATTATTTATGTATCTCTTCGGGAATTTACGGGACTACGGAGTCCCGGTCCTTTAAGACCCTTGCATCGGGCCGTAACCCTTTTAAGAGAGCTTTAACATATCATTAGTGGACGCCCGCGACTTCGTCCGCGTGGCTGGACTGCATAAAAAAAACAAAACGTTGAAATTACCCGGGATTAAAATATCTTCCCGGGATAAAAAGTAGCTTATATGTTATTCTGATATGTAAGCTATATTATTGTAAGGTTTCATTGAAATCTATTCAGTAGTCTTTACGTGAAAGAGTAACAAACATCCATCCATCCATCTTTCCCAGGACATAGATCTATCACAATGCGCATGGCTGGACCCAGCCGCGTTGCTTCCCCTCAGCAAAGTGCGCAACTTGCGTCGCCTCGTCATGTGCGACTGTCGGCGACTGACGGAATTCGTCGCGTACGCGTCGCTCGCGACTCGGTTCGGGTTTAACAAGCTGAAGGTAAGTTGCTTAGGTTATTGGAGATATTGGAGATTGGCGGCCGGGATTTCTTTCGTGTTTATTTTGTAGCCTATATGCAGAACGGCGAACGAAGCAGTCGCTCCAGGTGCCAAATCATAGAGGACGCCTAAAGATATAGGTATATATTATTAGGAGCAAACAGGAGAGGCGCCATAATTGGATCTCGCTCCATTCTAAAATTTACTTCGGGTCGGCACTGTCTATACAGGGTTTTTTTCCCTTAACGAAGGGTACGTACTCTAAACATCAAATAAAGTAAGTTTATGCCAAAAAATGCTGGGAAACGATGTAAATTTTTATGATTTTTTTTTTTAATTACTTGATCATACGAAATTTATAGTGTCCAGTGTTTATGCTAATTTTTTCATAGACAGATATTAATTATTTCTCGTGAAAAAATCTTGCTACACGCGTCAATGTGCATTTATGCAGAAAAACGCAGTCTATTTACTCAACTTTGGAACCTAATAATAACCAGACACTTCCCAGGTATGCTGCCATGGAGAAAAATGATCGTGATGATGAGGAGATTCCGTAGTATAGAATAGATAGATTGATTATGTATATTTATTTACAGGTAATAGATCTACGCGGTTCACCAGTAGGAGATTCAGAAGTGTCTGCATTGGGCTGGTTGCCAGTATTGGAGGAGTTATATGCAAGCGCTACTGAAAGATTCAGCAGTGAAAATACTGAACTTAACGGGAATATTGTCGAGATTGAACCGTGGGAGGAAAAGGTATCAATTTTATATTAATACTAGCTGTTGCCAGCGGCTCCGCTCGCGTGGATGTCGCTTATTGCGTAGAAGGGGTATAAAAAATAGATAGTAGCCGATTCTCAGACCTACTGAATATGCATATAAAATTTCATAAGAATCGGTCAAGCCGTTTCGGAGGAGTATGGTAACTAACACTGTGACACGAGAATTTTATATATTAGATTCTTTATTTTAGAAACACTCAGATAGATATACACAATATTATAAGATTATTAATAAAGAAATGGAAAAAATTCCTCACCCGGGTGGGAATCGAACCCACGACCTCTGCATTCCGCGTGCCAGCGCTCTCACCACTGAGCCACAGGGTCAATTAAAAAAAAAAAATTGTACAATGGCGAGCTTATCTCTATGAGAGATCTCTTCCAGCTAACATTTATAAGTATATTGTCATATACAGTATGTAACAGAAATAAAGGGTATGTTAAGGGGACTCGAAATCACATTTTCGTTTCTCTAGGTAGTATGGAGAATTTCTAAAGAACTCAAAAATGTTTATACAATCTTAAAAGATAAACTTGTGGTTTCGAGTCTCTTATTTTGTGGATGTCTTCTTTATTTATATTTCATACTAGTGGACGCCCGTGACAAAAAACAAAATATCGAAATTATCCGGGATAAAAACATTTTCCCGGGATAAAAAGTAGCCTATATGTTAAGTGGGACCTGTCACAATATATTCCTGAAAACTGCATCGAAATCGATTCAGCCGTTTCTGACATTAGCGTGCACAAACGCACAGACAAAAATTCCAAAAATCATTGTTTTGGGTCCTATTGCGTTGATAAAGGTCTCCTATAATATTTTTTCTCATATGTCTTCCATGTACAGACAGCGATCCGTTACATTTTTATTATATGTATAGATAGATATTTGACGGCCGATTGGTGTAGTTGGTAGTGACCCTGCCTGCGACGCCATAGGTCCTGGGTTCGAATCCCGGTAGGTGCAAACATTGATATGATGAATATCCATGTTTGTTTCCGAGTCATGGATGTTTATATACTTATCTATGTATTTATATACCGTTGCTTAGTACCCACGACACAAGACCTTAGGGATCTTAGTGTGGGACTAGGTCAATGTGTTGTGAAGCGTGTGAATATTGAAAAAAAAAAAAAAAAGATATAGGCAATTTCATACTTTTCGGTGGGCATCGTTATTTTTATGTTACACCATGTATAAGTACGAGTATAGCAATGTTGGATGTAACAGAATATACAGGGTTAATTTTAAAACATCAATAACCTCGCAAGACTAGGTAGCTACCATCATAAACAACAACATTTGTTCCATTTTTTCCATTTCTTTATTAATAATTTTATAATATATAATATCTTGACTAAGATAAATTTATAAAAACACTTCTCCATTAATATAATCCGTTAGGATATGGTTGATCGTTTCATCTTTAAACATTGTGCTGAGGGATTCAGCTTTGTTTGCCGAGATTTGGCTAGTGTATAGCTATCGGGATGAAAAATAACGTCGCCAATATGTAATTTAGAAAAGAGATGGTAAAATTCGTCATCCGAGTAATTGACCCGGTGGCTCAGTGGCGAGAGCGCTGGCACGCGGTGCAGAGGTCGTGGGTTCGATTCCCACCCGGGTGAGGAATTTTTTCCATTTCTTTATTAATAATTTTATAACAACATTTGTTCTAAGAGTTTTGATAAGTTTGTGTACTTTCATACAAAAATAAATATCAATTTAATATTACCTTTGAATGTTACCCTTGAAAAGTCTTTACATAACACTGAGGCGCGCGCGATCGCGGGCGTCAACCTCTCCGTATACCTACGAATGTAACATAGACTTACAAATGTCACGACAGTACAATAAAAGCTTGGAAAATAATTTTTAATTAATGTATTGACTTTAGATAAAACTCGTAGAACAAATGTTATTGTTTATGATTTCCGCTATCTAGTCCTGCGAGGTTATTGATGTTTTATAAATTAACTCTGTATATATAAATTTTCTAGGTACCCAGTTATTTCAAACCACGAGATATACCGGATCAGTACACAGAAGCGGTTATGGATTATGATAGTACAGAGTGAGTGCACTTTACTACTTCATTCGGATATTTCATACATGTCGTGGTCGTACAATTATAATGTTAATTTCATGATAGGGTAAGTTTTTCCCCTATATCAACCCCTTACAGCACTTATTTCTAAATAATTATTAAAATAACCTTATTTATTTAGAGAAAATATTGAAACAAATACTATCTCAAATAAAGCTTTCACTCATTCATTCATTCAAACAGAACACAGAGTCGTATGATATGACTAAGACGAGTTTAATGGCCCCTCTCTAGGTCTCTGTGTATTTCTTTGGCACGCTCTAAAGCTCTAAAGCTATAGGGCCCGGTGGTGGGCGATCCCTCAATAGAGATTTGAACTTCCGAATAGTGACGCCTGATACAATTCAATATCCTAAAGCTTTAGGCTTGTCACAATAAGGAATATGCGTCTTACACGAAAACAGATTTTTTTTTATTTTATTCGAAAGATATTACAAATACAAACCGAATAGTGCAAAAATAACATCAATCGGTTAGTAAATACCAAAGTTACAGGAGTTTAAAAGTTTTAACGAAAAATCTGAAATTAGTTAATTTGAGACGGTTGTCTACACTATGACGTCAAAGTCTTTGCCATTTCAGTATGGAGCGAACGGAGTGTTTCAAAAACATTTTGCCGGCTCGTATTTTTGAATTGCTGTAAATCCAAAATGGATAAAGTTAGATATGCCATTCCAAGGGCAAACTCTATTCATTTTTTACGTAGAATATGAAAATTAAATAAAAAATTAATGCCTATATTACCCTATTGTACTTGAGAGGTGTCATTAGCAGTGGTCGGAGTAGGTATATTAAATTAAGGTCATTGACATCAAACGTATATGTTAATATGGATACGCCTCCGAGTTTCCGGATTATTGTGATAAAAAACCGGCCAAGTGCGAGTCGGACTCGCGCACCGAGGGTTCCGTACAAACCTGCAAGGTTTACAAAGTTCGTTCATTACGACAATCGAGTCATAACTATGGTATTTTTATTGCAAAATGAAATTCATAACATTACAATGGGGAAAGATGGAGGAGCATAAATTTAAGACAAAGATCTCTTTATCGTTTAAGTAATCCTTTATTTTATATTAACACATATCATTTATCTATAATATAACTGAAACACTTATACTAGCCTTGCAGCAGACTTGCGAAAGTTCTTTTATTAAAGTTATTTATTTACTAAGTTTTTTAGTCACTATTTAGAAATCTGGTTCAAAAATATTAATTAAGTATTAAATTTGAACCAGACCTGTAAATGGTGACTGAAAAAAATTTTAAGCTTTTCGGAATTTTTCTGTTACCTGTGCTGTAAGCTATTGCTTCTTACCAAATTTCGAGATTCTATGTCAACGGGAAGTGGTCTTTAGGTTTTAATTCCCTTGCGTGTAGTTGCGAGTTTCAAAATATGCGGTATCAATGGTTGTACTTTTGCGTTTTTGCGTTGACTTATAATTTTTTTTTTTCACGGGTTAAAGGCAATTAGATCTAAGTATTTGATATGAATTTCAACTTGATAGCTCTACGCGTTCATGAGGAAAAAAGTAATAAGTTTATATTAATTAAAAAATATATATTTTGTAATGTAACTAAAAATTTAAGGTTTTCGGAATTTTTCCTTTATGTGTGCTATAAAACGTTGCTTCATGCCAAATTTCAAGATTCTAGGTCGACTGGAAGTACCCTTTAGGTTTTGATTCCCTTGCGAGTACTTGCGAGTTTCAAAATATGCAGCTTAAATTGCTGTTTCTTTTGATTGCGTTGACATAGAAGTTTGATTTTGCTACAGCTTAAAGGTATTATAGACCTGAGTATTTGGTATGAATTTCAATTTAATACCTCTACGCGTTTATGAGGAAATGGGTAGTAAGTTTAAAATTATTAAAAAAAAATATATTATGTGATGTAACTAAAAATTTATGGTTTTCGTAATTTTTCCTTTATCTATGCTATAAGACGTTGCTTCGTACCAAATTTCAAGATTCTGAGTTCACGGGAAGCACCCTGTAGGTTTTGATTCCCTTGCAAGTGTCGAAAATTTGCGGCATAAACGGCTGTATCTTTTGATTGCGTTGGCTTAGAAGTTTGATTTTTTCACAGCTTCAAGGGACAGTAGACCTGAGTAATTGATATAAATTTCAGCTTCATACCTCCACGCGTTCCTGAGAAAAAGGGTCTTGACAGACGGACGGACAGACGGACAACAAAGTGATCCTATAAGCGTTCCGTTTTTTCCTTTTGAGGTACGGAACCCTAAAAATAAAATAAAAATACCGAAACTTCGAAATTATTACATGAAACTAGTTAAAAATGTATTAATACTCTCAACGCTATGCTGCTATTTTTGGAAACTCCGGTACATTCCGGAAAAAATGCATGTCCATGTTATGATATCATGACGCAAGTATGTAAAATCAATATACCTACTCCGACCACTGGTGATTAGACTTGAGACATAAGATTTGTACTTGGTACATAAAAATTTGACGAAGTCTGATTTTAAAAATATAATTAGTAGATTTTACTCTAGAATATATTCGGAATAAAAATGCAATTTTCTTTCGCAGAAAACCGTCATAGAAAAATTTGCCCCATATTTGCCGCCCCCAAAATACACTCAGCCTGCTGGTAAATCCGTCACTGCTTGAGACATAAGATTTGTACTTGGTACATAAAAATTTGACGAAGTCTGATTTTAAAAATATAATTAGTAGATATTCATTTAAAAATGCAATTTTCTTTCGCAGATTTGCTACACGACCAATTCACTTTGGCTCATTTACCCATCTCGACCGATCATGCGACGATACAAACGTACCAAATAGAAGGAGACAAAGAGATGATATGAACGAGTTAGAGGGAGACAGACAACCCGGCCCGTCGAAACGTAGCAGACAAATGAATGTTGATATGTCATCTGACGGTGATACTACTATGTCTTTTAATAAATCTGATGATAGAAATGATGTTGAAAACAAGGTATGTAAATAATGGATACATACATACAGGGTGTTTGTGACAGCCAGGCAAATATTGATACTATGACTTCAGACGATGATTCTAAGGCGGAAAACAGTGAAAATTTTCGCAGGGAAATTCCAAAATTTTCTGATATTTTTTTCATGTTTTCAGGAAAAAATAGTTTAATTCGTTTATAATAGGCCTTACATAATGACTTAAAAATACAATTTTAACCAAAAGATGATTTTCAATAAAAGGTTGCCCTCAAAAAAGTTCAAATAACTCATTAATCCTAATAGATCTTTACAGTTTTTTTTATTTGTATTTATATCCAAAGATCATAAAATAAAAGAAACGTTTGCGAAAGAAAAACTTCGCTAATGTGAAAACTTTCGGGCGATTTCAAAATCTACAAAAGACCCTCCACAAACGGCTGACGTCACTATTTCGGATAACTTGTATGCGCGTAAAAGAACTTTGCTCTGCACCTATTTTAAATATTGCGTTTATAAATAATGGTGACAACAAAAGTTGCAAATGATGTAGGTGGATATGTGATGTTGTAATTTTCAATTAATTTTACATTTGAAAAATGGACTTGCCCACTAACTTTGACAATCGGACACTTAATCAAATTGTAATTTTACAGAAGGTATGATTTTGATGATTTATTCTGATAAGCATAAAATGTCATTAAAATTCAACCATAGTAAACATCCCTAATAGGGACAAGTGATCCAAAAAATAGCAATGTGTTCTACAATAACCAATAAGCCCATTTAATTAGTCACACGATCGCCCGATACAATTGGCGCGGAGAGCAAACTTACTGATAATTATCAGTAATCTTTGATTATAATCAAATCAAAAATACATTTCCTGCGAGTAATAACACTCAATCTAGCATTTCAGCATTTGTCTGGCTGTGACCCACACCCTGTATAGTAATCGCCCTAAAAAGGGTTGGGCAGAAGTGAAATGAAATGAAATATTGTTTATTTGTCTGAATTCCGGTATGTAGATAATACAATGATATTATAGGTATACAATGTCAATGTATGGTGTCTTAAATATTGATAATGTCCGCGAAAATCTGCCTATTTAGGCGTACAAATATTATTATCAGAAATAGTCACTAATTAAACTAAATAATAATTAGATGGTTTAAGAAATCTAAGATAAGCACGCCTTACATTTTCTTTCATATTTCTATAATTGTATGTGTACAATAAAGAATAAGAATAAGAATAATTAATTAAACGTGCCCTGTAGACAAATTTTACATAAGTAGCATGCAGATTTCAGTACCTATTACAAGTCAGACTCAGTGTTCAATTTACACACCCACTTTTTACCAATATGTATGTATGCATGTGTGCTGCTGATTCTACAGAAGCCCTATATTGGCATAGGGTCTATGTCTTGAGTTTTATTATGAACTAGCGACCCTCTCCATTATTACCTAACTAGCAAGAGCAAAGCGATAGCGAAAATTGTACAAAAAAAATCGCTGAGTGCTTGTCAAATTCGTATTACGTAAAATGAATTTCAAAGGAACTTTGACATTTCAAGGCGAATATTGTACAATTTTCGCTATCCTTTTGCTTCGGCTATGCTATTGCTTTTACGTAATCAGGGGGCCGCCTCGGCTTCGCACGGATGCAATGCTGATACATATAAACCTTCCTCTTGAATCACTCTACAACCGCATTAAAATCCGTTGCGTAGTTTAAAAGATCTAAGCATACATAGGGACAGACAGACAGCGGGAGTAACTTTGTTTTATAACTGTTATAATTATGAAAAAAAAACGTATAATACTACAGCCGCTTCTCTTCCCGGGCATACTGTACAAGTCAGTAGAGGGACAAGAGGGTCTTGTTTTGTAGGCGATGGGATGACCACCTGTCACTACTAACCGAACTTGTACATCTCAACTATACCCTCAAAATTGGTCAGAAGTGGCACCATGTGGTTCTATCGGCCCTTGGTGCTCTGCCTACCCCGTAAGGGATAAAGTCGTGATTATATGTATGTATATACCTAAAATCACGTCAATGTTTTGATTAAAACCAACCATTTTCACAATTTTCAGGTGTGTATCGTAAACCTAGGCGCAGGCACATCAAGAGGCGTAGGCAATGTCAGCGAAGAGGTCGATAACAACGATATCGAAGACGATCTAGGCGATCCGAATAGCGCTCACGCGATTCGAAAACGTTTCCTTCGAGTCCACGATAAAACCGAACCAAGGGACGAATCACGTAACGGCGAAACCCGTCATATGACCAGTTTTGTCAGATTTCGACATAACAAACCACCGATAATCATCACCAGCAGAGAAAATCAAGAAGAGAGATGCGACGAAGAAAGAGATAGGGCTACTCGAGATAGAATTGCCGAGTTTTGCCGAAACGATCGCAATGCCGAATCGGCAGGGCCTAGACACCACATATTATACGTCGATGTAGGCCAAAGAATCGCGATGTCGCCTAGTATAAATCCGTTGAATTTCTCCCAAGAACGAACGTGTCCGTCGAATTTGGTCTCAGATGCCGCCGTAAGGAACTTCGGACGCGCTGATAATGAGGATGTCACTTATTTTAGGATCGGTCAAGGGCCTGTGAGACCGGGCGATGCGAGGTATACTGAACGGCCTAGTAGATCAACTTTAAGAGTATTATCTTTGACAGGTTTTAGGAGAATCACCGATGATAGTTTAGTCCATTTAGCAACAGCGGCTCCCAATATGATGCTTATAGATTTTAGAAATACGAATGTAACTAGCAATGGCGTCGAGAGATTTAAAAGTATGCGGCCGGATGTGAAGGTATTGTTCACGTCGAAGGAAGAACGAACGAGTGAATGAATGGTTACGGTTTCATTCAGTTGAATGGCAACGAATATATTTTGTGCTAGTTGCATTTTTTATAGGCAATGTGTTTTAGTTTTATCGCGTACGAATGGTTGAAGCTATTTAAATTGTCTAGTAGGCTATTTATCACATCGGTCTATTGCAGTCCACTGCTGGACTGCTGCCTCCCCCAGGGCACGCCACAAGGCTACTGCCACAGGGGGGTTTTTCCATAGTCACCACGCTGGGCAGGCGGGTTGGTGACCGCAGTGTGATTTTCGGGCTATGTTATCAACACGGGAGGCGCTGCTGCATATTTCTAGATATCGTATAATAATGCATATTATTATCTTCTCTAAAGATAATATTATAATATTATCTTTTATGATAATTGCCTTATATGGTTTCCTATAAATCTTAAGTAAGCACGCCTTAATATCGAGGGGTGAAAGGCTATTTGGGATAAGCGCCATATATACAGGGTGTAACAAAAGGGGTATGTTAAGCGAAAAGCTATGTTTAACTATTTTTCCAGATAGTATGGAGAATTGCTACACAACTCAGCAATGTTCATACAATCTTGAAAAATAAACATGTGATTTCGAGTCTCAAATTTTGGTAATAGGTTCTCTATAGTGGGCTATTTACATAGCTTTTCGCTTAACATACCCTTTCTGTTACACCCTGTATAAATGGCGCTTATCCCAAATAGCCTTTCACCCCTCGAATATTTCCTTCATGAATATAATTATACCTGATTAAATTATTCTTTATTTATTTTTTAATAAAGACAACTAATGTGTCAACTAGACTATTAATAGCTTTGAACACTTTGTCCTTTTCTCTCACATTATAAAATTCATAAGAGTAAAAGAGATAGCATTCTGGTTTTACGTCGTATGTATGTACCCTATAGGGTAGACTGATCTCTATGTTATGATATCTAAAAAATAAATATATTATCAAAAAATATACTATAGGATATTACGATAACTTTATTATATAATGTTTATTTTCTTAATTAAATCTGTCTTTATAAAACTATTAATTAATAAATCTGTCTTTGTCTGTGCCATTGCAATTTGGCTGAAATAAAAGCTTTATTTAAAAAAAAAACCTTTTTCAAAAACAAGTCAGAAGTGGCACCATGTGGTTCTATCAGCCCTTGGTGCTCTCCCTTACCCCGTGTATGTACAAACTCGATAGGGTTGCGTCGTTTAATTACGGAGTTCCTATGGCCACCTTCCAGCTCCATCATCAGATCAGCTCTATGTCGTAATAATATTAAATTGTCATTCCATTTAAACATGCATGCAAAATTTCGGCTCAATCGGAAACCGGGAAATTGATCAAATTTAGCTTGCAAGATTTGGTTACAGACAACGGGACAGGTGAAACTAAATAAAAGCATATAACTATGAAGGGTCATTGACCGAAATACTTTGCGATCCACGTCCGTACTTTAAGTATCTATTGTGTATTTTTCCTTCTAAATACTGAATCTATTTTTCTTCAATGGTTATTTAAAGTGTAAAATAACAATATTACATGTGTTAGAAAATATACCTATAGTTTGTTTGTAGTATATCCACGGAGAAGATATAAAAGAGGAGTAGCGACTGAGTATATTTTCATACAAAAATAGTGTGCCGCGGAGCGGGGGTGAAGTATGGGACGAGGGGAGCATTGAACACTGTAGCCCTGTCCATTTACATAGAAACCACCTTGTAGTGACTAGTCAAACTACTTGCTCATTATCAATATGGTTCAAGATTGTTTTACTAGTGCAATTAATCATCACTAGATGGCAATATTATACTACGTTTTAGTAAAAAAAGTACCCAGATAAAAGCGCTATTGTCTTTGTAATTTTAATACGGTTACATTTCGGAGCACAAGCGTGTGGTTACAGCTACTGCGTTACACTGACGCTGAAGCTCCGCCCCTATCATGACGTCATGGCCTCACGATTGCCACACGACTCACTTCATAGTCCCACCTCCTCTTTTATACCTTCTTCATGGTCAAAACTGTCATTTTTGACACCAAGTTTTTACAAGTCAATAACGGTGCATCAATAATTGCTTGAATTGATTGATTGAATGTATAATCGACGGAGCCATACAACCAACATTGAGAAAATGGGCCCGGTATCATTTAATATGGTTCACTTGACATATTTATTATACAAATATTGAATTACAAAGACTGACATCAAAAATTGCTATATTCCTTTATACAGGTGTTTTCTCGTTGCCACCCTTAACGAAGGGTACGTACTCTATACATCAAATAAAGTAAGTTTGTGCCAAAAAAAAAATGCTGGGATACGATGTAATTTTTTTTTTTAAATTACTTGATCGGGCTAAAGTTATAGTATCGAGTGTTTATGCTAGTTTTTTCATAGACAGATATTAATTATTTCTCGTGAAAAAATCTTGCTACGCGCGACTATGTGCATTTGTGCAGAAAAACGCAGTCTATTTACTGGAGTTATGAGTTTAAAAAGAAACAATATTGCGCCGACCCCATTTATAATGGAATAAGGGCAGGAAAATGATCGCTGTCTTTCTCTAATACTTGATAAATACAGAGACAGCATCAACTATATTCTTCAAATAGACCTATGGAAAAATCGGCACTAAAACATATGTCAAGTGACTCGAGATTCTTGCCTACACACATAAAGGAGATTAAGTATTTCATTTCGATTAAGAATATTAAATTAATTTAAGATATAGGGTGTAATAATAGGGGTATATCAAGCGAAATGTTATAAAAAATAGTTCATCATAAGGCCCGATTTACATTATCTCAGTATTTAGTAGAGTGCTTTAGGATAGTACTTTAGTTGAAACATGTAAACGCTACTTGCTTTAGTACAGTTCTACTCGACTTTCAAGTTGAATCAAAATAGAATCGCTTTCTATTTTTGTTTCAAGTGACCCCTGTCCCGCGCCCGCGCAAACCCCGGCGCGTCACTCGCCTCTTCCTTCGTTGTGTGTAAATTGCGTGAATTAGTAAAATCTTTAGGAGAGTGCACAAGTGTCCGTGAAACGAGTGCGTGTTTTTTATTTTTAAAGATGGCTTAATGGTCGAAAGATACAATATTTTTTAATTATTTCGAATAAAATGTCGTCTTCTATTTGTTCCATAACTACAGTTAGTATTTCGCGTAGAATAGCACGCATTTGGCGACGTCGTTGCACGTTCATTGTGACGTCGAAATGATACTCAACTGGAAGAAATGTAAACGTTCACTCGCAGCGCGCTAAAGCACTGAAGAACTTGCCTTTCAAGTTGTACTAAAACACTCTCCTAAACACTAAGATAATGTAAATCGGGCTTAATAAAGACATCATCTATCCATAAAATTCGAGACTCGAAATCAGATGTTGAATATTCCTGAGTTGTTTAAGAATTCTCCATACTAATTCGAATTTAAAATTTTATAAGTAGATTGATTCTTTATAGTGGGCTATTTTTTAGTGTTTCGCTTAAAATAATCAATTTGTTTCACCTATATGTATATGAATGAAATAAGCTCACATATATGTTTAGATATTTATTTAAGTGATATATAAATGAAGCGAAGCTAAACAGTGAAATGTATGAATTGTCCGCCTGTTTTTTTTATTATTATTATGTTTTTTTATTAGTAATTAAAATTGTAAATAAATGCAGTGTTTCTGATGCATCAGTTATTATAAAAGGGGTAATTTTTGGTAACTGAATGATTTTATTTTATATAAAAGACGCGATTGCGAAGTCGCGTCGTTCGAATTGAAAAAGTTTTGTTTTTTGATCGACAGGGGTGCTGCTTTGTCGCGTTATTTTACTTATTTTTAACACAACGACGTTTGTATGGAACAGATTAATTATTTTTCCCGAATTCAGAGTCGATCCCATAATAAAAGTCGTTTGTTTTTACCTACCTAGTCTCGTGTTAAAAATAAGTTTTAAAACGTCAATAACGCCTTTCTTGTTACCAAAATTAAAAAGATTTCTTTAGTTCATTTTATCCATAAAGAACTTATGTATGTATATGTACATAATAATTCACCACAATGTCGCCCCTAATTATCCCAACCAGGGATAACAGCACCCGTATGATGAATTTGGTGAGAGCGAGATGTCTCACTTTTAAACGTCAAATCCGCAGAGCTAAGTAATAACTAGACAAGGCAAGTGTTTCTATTCTATCAGACCTAATTCACTTAGTCCTGCCTCGAGAACGAGTGTCTATTCTAATTCTTAAGTCTATTTTTTACATGCAAAGTACATACACTTAGTTTATCTAGTTATTTAGTTTATATAGTTAGTTAGTGAGTTTGACGTTTAAAAGTGAGACATCTCGCTCTCACCAAATTCATCATACGGGTGCAGTTACCATATAACCAGGTGAGATAGATGGAATAGGGGTAGAAAATTATTGTTTGATGTCATCTGATTCACTGTAGTAAACAAATGGAACTATCCTATTTTGCATGATGTTTTCCTATTAAATTATTGAGTAATTAATGAGAAATAAAGCATTTCTATGTATTCAAAACAGATATTTTTTTGCAATTTTTTTTATCATTCCTAGTATTCTTTATTGTACACATAAATTTTTACCACAGACAGTTGTAAACAAACAATTGTAAAAGAAATAGTACAAAGGTAGCACAAATAGCTTATCTCTAAAAGAGATTCCTTCCGGCAAACCATAAGGTACAAAGAAAATCATCTTGCAGTTCTAGCGCAAAATTGGTCAGAAGTGGCACCATGTGGTCCTATTGGCCCTTGGTGCTCTGTCTACCCCATAAGGGATAAAGGCGTGATTATACAGGGTGTTTTTCGTTGCCATTCTATACATCAAATAAAGTAAGTTTATGCCAAAAAAATGCTGGGAAACGATGTAAATTTTTTTGAAAAAAATTTGCAATTACTTGATCGGGCGAAATTTAAAGTGTCCAGTTTTTTTCATAGACAGATATTAATTATTTCTCGTGAAAAAATCTTGCTACACGCGTCAGTGTGCATTTATACAGAAAAACGCAGTCTATTTACTCAACTTTGGACCCTAATATCTTGGGAACCAGACACTTCCCAGGTATGCCTCCATGGAGAAAAATGATCGTGCTGATGAGATTCTGTAGTTTTCGGGAACATTGACGACCAAAAATCATCCTGTAGATATAGTGGGGAGTAGTCGGAATCGCAAAATCATTAAGGAGATGCCACAGCCACGCCCAATACTAAATGAACAAATATACAGAACAATATAAAAATATTTATTTACTAGTGGACGCCCGCGACTCCGTCCGCGTGGACTACAGAAAAAAAACAAAATATCCCGGGACTAAATAGCCTATATGTTAAGTGGGACCTGTCACAATATATTCCTGAAAACTGCATCGAAATCGGTTCAGCCGTTTCTGAATTAGCGTGCACAAACGCACAGACAAACCGACAAACAAACAAAAATTTTCGATGGCGTTGATAAAGGTATTCTATGCAATGTTTCTCTGGTTTTCATCTCAGAATCATGGTCCGAAGTTACCATATCAATATTTGCCTGGCTGTCACAAAGCCAAAATCTTTAGGAACACGAAATAAGTCGATACCCATTATTTACCTTTTTGTACTGCATCGGCAAACACACTGCATATAGAAAACAGATCGAACCAGTTCAAAAGAATTAGCATCTTCAGTGACTCCAAACCATCTCAAAACGGTACTTGAGACTCGCAGATGTATACTAATAGGCCTTTCAAATGTGACCTACATGTTTTATATGTATCTACCTATAGACATCCTATAGTAGGAAGAATAGGACAGAACGGAATTAGGATTTTGAATGCGCACGTAATGTCTTTGTAGAAAAATGTTTACTAGGTGCCACTGCTTCGTCGAAACTGAAATTTCTAGCTTCAAAAAGAACTAATCTCAACTAATATTAACGAAAGTAACTTTTACCTGTTCACGCCAAATCTACTATAAGCCGCGCAGAAATAATTGATCTGTAAATGGCGTCCACTCGCATGCTATCTCGCTCATATTTATCGCGCGCCTATGGTCACACAGTGCAAAAAAAATTGTCTGGTTTCGCTTTGACTAATCTCATTGCTGTTGAACGTCTGAAAGCCCATTTTTTTATGTTTATTGCAGATTTTCAATCGGTAATTACTTGAGCAACATACTTGCAACACACACCAGACAGTGACTGACCAAAGTAGGCAGCCCTGATCTGACTCGTTTGGCCAACACAGCCCCACCGCAGTTGTTTCGAGGGTTCTTTAAGGAACCCTTAGTAGGTAGAGTCGAAAGTAGGACAGCCCTACCAGCCATCCTAAAATTTTTAAACCTTTGTTTAGTCCCCAAGCGACAAAGCCCCAGCCGCATCTGGGGTGCACTGGTCGCGTAGGTTTAACCATTCGTTGTGCGCCTTCAGGGGTGAAGATGACAAAGCCCTCAGGCATCATCAGTGTATTAAAAAAAAAAAAAAAAGGTAATTACTTTGAGGTTACTCTTTCGAAGTAAATTTCCAGCGAATTTTTTGCTATGCTTAGGGGCCGTTAAATTACGTCACACGAATTTCATGATTTTTTGCCCCTCCCCCCCTCCTTGTCACAGATGGTCACATTTGTGAGACACCCCCTCCCTAGTGTGACGTCACATTTAGCTTTTTTGCAAATTTATGTTTAGAGATTATTGAATGAAAATGTGACGTCACGAAATTTAGGACCCCTCCCACCCCCTTGTCACACAATGTCACAGTTTGACGACCCCCTCCCTCCCCCTTAACCTGTGACGTAATATATGGATGGCCCCAAAGTGCTTTTTATACAGGGTGTAACAAAAGGGGTATGTTAAGCGAAAAGCTATGTAAATAGCTCACTAAAAGGATCCACAAAATTTGAGACTCGAAATCACATGTTTATTTTTCCAGATAGTATAGAGAATTCCTAAACAACTCAGAAATGTTCATACAATCTTGAAAAACAAACATGTGATTTCGTGTCTCATATTTTGGAAATAGGTTCTCTATAGTAGGCTATTTTCATAGCTTTTCGCTTTCCTTTCCCTTTCTGTTACATCCTGTATAATGTGACATTTAGTAATGGTTTTGCCAACCATACCTTTCGTCACCGCCTCCCATTTTCAGATCTATTATTTATTTGCGCGGGTTATAAACCGATTTAACAAATAATAATCCTGTGAATTCCTATGCTGATTCGGGGCTTTACTTTATCTTTCGAGCATATACGACATGTCGATTAAGGAAATCGGACATTTTGGTCGATTCCGGCAGTCACACTTAAACCTAAACGTAAAATTAGTCCTACCTGTCCTTTTCTCTCTTAGCCATTTATGTTAAGAACGGAGAGAGATAGACCTAACTAAGATTAGGTTTAGGTTTAAGTGTGACTGCCGTAATCGACCCTATTGTCTTAGGCGATAAGCTGACAAATGGCCACTGATCATTAACATCTGTACCAGCTATGTCCCTTATGTGATCCTGCAGTTCTAGTAACCCCCATTTCGAGAACACAGCAGCCGTGTCGTTGTATGTAGATAATTATTAGGTAGATACCTACGCTGCGGCGAGACTCCAAATCGTCCAGCAGATCAAACGCCGCAAGTGGAACTGGATCGGCCACACGCTTCGAAGGGAGGATAACCACGTACTGAGGCAAGCCCTAGACAGGAACCCCCAAGAGAAACGCAAATGTGGCCGCCCTAAGCAGACCTGGCGGCGGACGACCATCGCAGAGGCGAAGGACGTAGAAGACCTTGACTTACTTTGACTTATGTTCCTGTGTCCCCTAGCTGTGGCAGAGGGCCTCCACAGATCTCCGCCACGTAGAAGATCTAGAGCAGGGTCAGGGCCAGCCCGCCCATATGGCGAACGGAGCAGTCGCTCCAGGTGCCAAATCCTAGAGGGCGCTTAAATGGTAAAGATATAGGTATATATTATTAGGAGCAAACAGGAGAGGCACCATAATTGGATCTCGCTCCATTTATTTATTATTGTAAAACTTAATGATTCTAAGCATGTAATAGTTTCAGTAACTGCATGCAAGTAATCAAATTGTACGTCTGAAAAGGGCAAACTGTTGTTTCTAAAATAACTTTATATCCTATCATCAACTTATGTACACAGTTATAACAATAAATTTTATCTTATTCTAAAATTTACTTCGGGCCGGCACTGACCTGGAGCTTATTAAAGCACAAAGCTCAAGACTAAGCGGGCTGGTGGTGAACAATTTTATGTAACGGATGATAGATAACCGAGCAACTTAGTTATATCACTGATCAGTGTTACATCGGTTAAATCTGTCCCCGCTACGCCAAAGTAACTGAGGGATCTCTTTTACGATCCAGTAGTTCTCGCCAGTGCACCTTCCAAGCGGGAGGCGTAAGTTCGATCCCAGTCACGGGCCTGTACCAATGAATGTTGTAAAATTGTCACTTAGCTCGTGCTTCGGAAAGCACGTAAAACTGTTGGTCCTACGCCTGATCTCTCTCCGGTCGTGTCGGCTTTCCGTCCCATCGGACTATGAGAGTAACGGATAGAGAGTGCATCTGTGTTTGCACACACACCTTGTGCACTATAATATCTCCTGCGTACCTGGCCAATCCCCGTAGAGATTGGTCGCCTTGGCCGAAATACGGTCGGAGATCATTATCATCAGTTCTCGCTATCCAATTTCGGGAATACATAGTCGTGTGCTTTATATGGTCATGGCTGTGTGTATTATTATAAGGTCTTTTCAAAATTAGTGATTGATTATTGACACGAAACTATGTAAATGAAAATAAACAACTTTCACTATGGGACCTAGTCCGAGATAATCACTAATTTTGAAAAGACCTTATATCCTCGCGTCGTTTTCCTCATTACTGAGGTCGTAGGCCCTACCTTATCTAGACTTCTATAAAAAATAATGGTCTGTTATAAAAGTGCTTTTGTGTCATCTGATGACCTTTTAATGTTAACTTTTACTTACTGTTTTTAAATTGTACCTACAGTGTAACTACTGCTTATAGCACCATAGTAGACACCCTAGCCGCGTGGTGCCGGCAGAGTAGAGTTTGTACCACCCCATGCCTGCCCGTGGGTATCGTACGAGGCGATTAAGGGTTTCCGGGAGGCGGGCAGCAGCGCCTCCCGTGCTGACAACATAGTCCGAAAATCACACTGCGGTCACCAACCCGCCTGCTCAGCGTGGTGACTATGGACGAAACCCCTCTATGGCAGTAGCCTTGTGACGTGCCCTGGGGGAGGCCTACGTCCAGCAGTGGACTGTAACAGGCTGAAGACGAGACGAGTGGACACGTAACTTCGTCCGCGTAACATACCTAAGGAACCTACCTTACACCTGTATAGCGTAATCAGTTATACAGGTTGTTTTTTCATTGCCACCCTTAACGAAGGGTACGTACTCTACATCAAATAAAGTAAATTTATGCAAAAAAAAATGCTGGGAAACCATGTAATTTTTTTGATTTTTTTAAATTACTTGTTCGGGCGAAATTTTAGTGTGCAGTGTTTATGCTAGTTTTTTCATAGACAGATATTAATTATTTCTCGTGAAAAAATCTTGATACACGTCAATGTGCATTTATGCAGAAAAACGCAGTCTATTTACTCAACTTTGGACCCTAATATTTTGGAAACCAGACACTTGCCAGGTATGCTTCCATGGTGAAAAATGATCGCGATGATGAGGAGATTCCGTAGTTTTCGGGAACGTTGATGACCAAAAATCATCCTGTATATACGTAGGTATATATTCATACCGCTGTGTTCCAAAAAGGGGTAGCTAGAGCTGCAGCATCACGAAGGAGATCCTTACAGCCACGAATATTGGATGAATAAATTAAGCCTGAAGAAGTAATGAACTGTATATACGTAGGTACATATTCATACCGCTGTGTTCCCAAAAAGGGGTAGCTAGAGCTGCAGCATCACGAAGGAGATCCTTATAGCCACGAATATTGGATGAATAAATTAAGCCTGAAGAGGTAACGAACAAACTAACAAACTTACTTTCGAATTCATAATATTAGTTGCGATTGGGATATATGTAGGTACTAAGTTAAATAGGATCTAGGCTTACCTAGGTCCATTAGGGAACTTTCCATGGCTGAAATCACGGCCCTAGGTCCCCAGTTCTATCATGACCTAGGTATTTTTTTATTAGAAATAATTACCTATGATTCTTTCCACACTACATAATAAGTATCCTAAATCTAGGTAAGTAGGTACCTACATGCGAAAAGTGAAATTGAAAATATAGGCCAAAAGTTTCTGAATCCATGAAAAAAATTTATGTAAAATTCAAAAGTAGATACCGAGTGTTATGGCTAAGTGGAAATGGAAATACCATTTATTTACTTTACTTTCATAGAACATAATTGACTGTGACATGCTTAGATACAATACCTTTTCCGTGTGTTTAACTTTGTATGCGTTAAGTTGAGTTTATTCATGTTTAGTACGACAAAAACGTTTGAACAGCGAAGACGTGTCGCGAGTTTGGCTGTCAGTCACGAAATAATTTTGCCTTTCCGAAAAAAAAATATTCTGGCGCCAATTTCTTTCGTTTTTTTTTTCAAAATAGAACTGTGCTAGTGATGTGACACCGTCACCGTTGATTTGTCGAGTGACTTTCTTTTTTGTTTACTTTTTTGTGACCGATATTCAGGTAAGTGAGAGTTTGTTTATTTTGTTTTGGGAGATACAGTTAATTTTAGAGTTCTGTTTGTTGGCGCTACTCTTCATGTTATTAATATTATTTTATATTAAAGTAGGTATAGACGTAGAACCTAGGCCAAACTTTTGCACAGTATCCTATTGCAGTAGAAGGTAGCAACTTGCACTGCACTGCACATAATCAATCAACAACTACCTACTTAGTAAAATATTTAATAGGCAATTCAATGAATTTGAATACAAAATTAAAATAGATGGACTTTCGGAATTATTTTAGGTAGGTACTTAGAATATATTAACTTAGTTCTTGGATTAGGTTTATTTAGGTACTTAAGTATATTAAAATCTCTGTTAGGACTAAGCACGTATTTGATGGTACATTTTCAATGTAAACTGTTTTTCTGTGCACTAAGCGATTAAGTAGGTAGTCCATAATATAACTTAACTAAATAATATTTGTTATAAGTACAAGATATTAACCCAAAGCAAAAGCAGTTTTTTTTATAATCCACTTTAACGGTACGATCAGTATCTATGACTGATTAACATAGCACTTTCTCTAGCTGATGTGATGTCGCATGCAACGTTATTACAGTACTATAGACAATAATCATAAATGTTCCCCTTTTGGGGTCAGCAATACCGCTAATTTTAATCTCGGATCTTTTTATCTCCGATTAACAAAATAATAATAATACTAAGCCCGCAGGCTGTTGGGAGGTAGCGTTGCCACGGACCTGAAGTGCTCCCGGGGGAAGACCCTGTTTCTCATCTTCGCCGCCGGAGGTCTGAAGAGGAACAGTTACCCAACCCCACCCAACATTCAGCCCCATAGCCCATGACCTTTGTTTCCATCGCATGACATAGATCTGCACTCCAATAGTCTTGCGCATGGTGCCGCGTGGTGCCGGCTGAGTAGAATTCGTACCACCCCATGTCTGCCCGTGGGTATCGTACGAGGCGATTAAGGGTCTCGGGAGGTGGGCAGCAGCGCCTCCCGTGTTGACAACATAGTCCAAAATACAAACTGCGGTCACCAACCCGTCTGCCCAGCGTGGTGACTATGGGCGAATACCCCTCATGTCAGTCTTGTGGCGTGCCCTGAGGGAGGCCTACGTCCAGTAGTAGACTGCAATAGGCTGATGATGATGACAAATAAATTATAGAATATTAGTGTACGTACGTGTGTACACTGCAGAAGATTCTATTTTGCATACGTTAACTATGATACCCACACTAGGCTTAATGCCTGTCTCGTGGATATCTACATATAGACATGGCTGTGTTCTAAATATTGAGTAACTAGTACTGCAGGATCACAGAAGTTCCCACAGCCATGCTTAGAATTACCTATAGCGGGAACAGATATAATGATCAGTGATAAGTTGCTCGCTTATCGCCTGAAAGAACGCCCGGAGTTCCTTAGTCGACTCTTATGATATCCACGTAAGGAGATGTCGATGATGTAGTCTAGTGAAGCTCAGCATCAGCACAGGACATAATTATAGGTACTATATTTTAAAAATTTGTCGAAACAATGAATGACAGAGTTATGTTTCTTATTCAATTAAATAACTAGCGAGGTATTTATTTATTTATGTATCTAAGCTGTTCTAAGGCCCCATGACCATCCCCCCTGTTCCGCCCTTATTGATATGGTTGAATAGCAATGTGTGTTACCGCGTTTCCGAAATGTTTCGCCACCAGCACTAAATTTGTTTCATCTGTGTAACGCAACACGCTGACTTGCATTTTTGATATACTCCTACCATTCTTACAATACAAACTTTTGTATTTATAATTATTATACTTACTCGTGGTACGATAAGATAGGATTCCAGTAAAATAAGAATTGTAACAAATAAGTGACACTGTTTAATTTAAATACCAAATGGCGAATTAAAATGCGACCTGCCGCAAACAGTAAGCAAGTGTGTTGACTTGATTCTAAAGTGCGTTTCATCAAATAGTTGCGTTGAATGATGGCGCTAGTTACTACCTGTATGACAATACAGGGTGTAACAAAAAGGGTATGTTAAGCGAAAAACTATGTAAATAGCCCACTGTAGAGAACCTATCCACAAAATTTGAGACCCGAAATCACATGTTTATTTTTCCCGATAGTATGGAGAATTTTTAAATATCTCAAAATTTTCATACAATCGGGAAAAATAAACATGTGATTACGAGTCTCAAATTTTGGAAATAGGTTCTCTATAGTGGACTATTTATATAGCTTTTCGCTTAACATACCCTTTCTGTTACACCCTGTATAATCTGTGGTACTGCATACAAAAAATCTTAGTTCCGAAATCAAGCATAGGAGTTATTCTATAAATCGGATTCTACTAATATAGGTAAGTATAAAGGTACAAGGTGCCGCCTGCGACTTCGTCCATATGAACTAAACATCTTTTTCGGAGTATTCCAATCTGTAACCCTGTTATGTCAACAAAATGTTAAAAAATTGTATGTAACAAAATGTTTGCTCTGTCACTCTGTTATTCTAAAAGTGGGACAGATCATCCTTCAGGGCATTCCCCTAGGCTACGGTCATAGCGGGGTTTTGCCCATAGTCACTACGCTGGGCAGGCATGTTGGTGACCGCAGTGTGATTTTTGGACCCTGCTGCTGCTGCCCACCTCCCGGAAACGATACCCTTTTACGATATCGGGTAGTATGCTATTCTACTCTACCGACACCACACTGCACATATTGAAATAGGCCGAATTCCTAATATATGTAAATTTGCAATTTTACTAAATAGTTAAATGATATTATTTCTCTATTTAAAAAAGGTACAATTTTTTTTGATAAGGTGGGTGCGTTAGTTTACATAAATATACGAGCAGATACTAAGGAAATTGTAATTAGCCTCAATTGCATATTTGAAATATAATCATAAAAATAAATAAGTTAATGGTCATTGACGTAATAAGTTTTAATGCAATATTCCTAGAGGAAGGTAGTAAATAAGTAGATAGGTATTGCAATTATTTGATATTTTACTTTCATAAAAACATGCTCTACACCCATTTATTTTTTACCCGACTGCTCCAGAAGGATTGTTATGTTTTTCGAGTGTATATTTGTATGTATCTATGTATATTTCTTTGGCACGCACTAGAGCCTAAACGGCTTGTCGCATTTGAGCTTGAGGGGTGTCATTAGAAGTGACACTGGGTTAAAAATTTTACGCAGTCGGGTATTTTTCAATCCGTATACAGGGTGTTTTTTTGTGGCCACCTTTAACGAAGGGTACGTATTCTATACATGAAATAAAGTAAGTTTATGCCAAAAAAAAATGCTGGGAAAAAAAAAAAAAAAAAAAAAAAAAAAAAAAATTCCTTGATCGTGCGAAATTTATAGTGTCTAGTGTTTATGTTAGTTTTATTATAGACAGATATTAATTATTTTCGTGAAAAAATCCTGCTACGCGCGTCTACATTTATGCAGACGCAGTATTTACTCAACTTTGGCCCTATATTGGAAACCAGACACTTCCCAGGTATGCTTCCATGGAGAAAAATGATCGTGATGATGAGGAGATTCCGTAGTTTTCGGAAACGTTGACGACCAAAAATCACCCTGTATATGTCGAAGGCATATTGTCAAACACGCCCTATTACAAAACGACTAGGCACTTTGAATAGAATGAGAGAAAAAATTCCTTTTAGCACTTCGCCGGTCGCTGCAGGGACATGCTCGCTACGCTCACTCGACTCGTGCGTTGTTATTTTAACAGGTCTAACATAACCTAACCTAATTAATTAAGCAGACCAATTGCTAGAAGCCAAATTGTCTTGCTCCAAAACCCATACTATTCATATCGTAAAACATCGAAAACAATCGCACTACACTACAAAACAATTTATAAAAAGCAATGTTGTCTTAAAAACGAGGTATACTCGAAAAACAGTTCTGGCGCAGTCGGGTAATAAAACACTGTCAAATTGCAATTTCCCCTTAGGTTAGGTACTTAGCATAGAATAATTACTTTAAAACGAATTACCTAGTTGAAGAGGTGCACAAAATTCATATGTTTACTTATGGTTATGAGTTAATGAGTAGGTACCTACCTGCTTTTACTTATACTGGGAACTGTTTTTGTTTGCGTTCCTACTACATTATAGTAATACATAATGTGAATTGTGTCAATAGCGACTTTTATTCTCATGCTAAAACACGTAACTTACTTTTTTTCTTGTTTTGGAACACAGTTTGTACTAACTTAATGTAGGTACTACCATAGAGGAATAACTATATTACCTATATACTATATATTACCTAACATACTACCTACTTTTTGTTTCATATGAAGTATCCCTAAATAGATAATTTCAACCTATTCACAGAAATCTTAGGAAGCAGGATATTGAGAGATAAGGGAATTCTATTTTTAAACTTCATATCTATGTTTGATAACTAGGATAAATATCGATTGGTCAAATTATCGTCATGTTCACATCACTATATTTTTTTTAGTTTATTTCGAAAGAACGGCAATAGGTATTGTCCGTTTCATAGAATAATTCCTTGTATGCAGTGCATGAAGTGCATCAGAAAATGTGGTCATACACATAGTAACTAGCGCCATCATTCAAAGGAACTATTTGCGCGCACTCTACATCTAATTTTCAATGGCGGCCAAAAGCCGGCAAAGACAAAACTTATAATAAAAAAAAAACTGTACCTACACATACAGCCATGAGAAAAACCGTGCGAATCCCACAAACTGCCGGACATTGAACCTCTCGTATGATATCTCATCTCACGCGAAACTGGAGCGTGACGAGTCTCCATCTCGTGAAATAGGCTATGACATTGAGATGCAGTTGTCGCTGCATTTGTGCAGGAGAAAATCTTAAATAATAGTTGGTACCTACTACTTACCTAAATAAATGTATATGCAATACATACTTGACAACACATTAACTTAGTCCCACAATCCCGAAGGTCTTGTATCGTGGATACTTATCAACGGTATATAAATACATAGATAAATAAAAAACCTCCATCACTCGGAAACTCCGCGTCGTGGACGAGTACGAGCTACATCAATCGACGGCTAAAATATGCGTTCGAAATCTCGCGAGCGACTGAATGGTTAAAACGTGTTCCTTCCAAGCAGGGGGCGTAGGTTCGATCCCTTGATGTAAAATTGTCACTTGTTTGTGCTTGTGCGCAAGTGGACATTATTATACTATACGTTGTCTCGGTGGAATCTGATCACGCGATCGGAGTCTACTTTTCATTCGTTTGATTTGAGGAGAAACTGATATTAATGATCAGAGTGTAAAAGTATGATCAGTTTCCACCAGGGTGTCCAAGAACCTGGCGTCCAACTGGATTCCCACGATGCCCCAAGTTCTAACAGTACTCAGAAAAATATTTTAAAAAATCCACCCCATGTACTTACAGAATTATACTGATTTCAAAAAAAAGGGGGAAATGAGCACCCTGTGACATACTTTTGAATGCTGTGACTGCTAATGCTGATAATTTCGATATTTATTGGAGGTTTTGTAATCTAGGGTATTGCTGTGTCTAAATAGAATGTAAAAATAAAGTACTTATTGTACCATTTTAAAATAAAATATTATTTTAACTAAAGGTGATATGGAAAACTATTGAATTTCGCAACTTTGACCGACTGTAGTGTAAAAAAAATGTACCAAAATAGTATGGCAAGTGACGTCAAATTTTGACGCGTTTATTCCTCTTTTTAAAAAGGTATAATACTTACACATTAATTTGAAAAAAAAAAATTTTTGATAATATTTTTACTCAACAACCCAATTTTTACGATGTCTTACAGAATTCTTAGAAAGAAAAATTTACGACGAATTGAATCTAACCTCTAAAGAATTACTATTGTATGCTCATAAAAATAACAACAGGCCTCTCAAAAAACAGGTTAGACCGTAAGGGACGGTATGTGCATGCATCTCACCATAGTGATTCGTTATTACAACAGGAGGGAGCAAGACAGAAACTATCTTTGCGATTTGCTGGTTCTTCTTTATGGTACCCCATTATTCAGGTAAGAGTGAGGGAGAAAAAGGTTAGAGGTGCGAGTGAGATAGATAGTGACGCTATCTGGGATCGTGCTATTTAGGATGTAGTACGGTCAGTACGCGTCACTGCCTCCTGCCGTTACTACGCACCTCTCTCTTATTGTTACCATTGATCACGTACTACGATTTAAAGCTTTGTTTATTGGACTCGATTACTCTTTGTGCTCTGGACTTTGAAACGAACTCTTTACGACGACCTTTGCCTGTGTTTGGACAGTTTGTGTTTTGTGTGTGCTACCATGGCGACCTACACTCCGCAAGAATACGCAAATATGCACTACATTTATGGAGAATGTAGAGGTAATGGACGAGCTGCAGCGAGACTTTACAGAGAAAGGTATCCGAGGGCTACGCGATATCCCGACCATCGAGTTTTCATTAATGTGCACAGATCACTATGTGACGGGCGGTTCCCCAATCAAGTAGCTGGTGAAGGACGACCCGTAAATGACTTCATACGCGATGAAGTTTTAGAGGCGGTGTCGGCAAATCCAAGCATCTCTGTGCGAGGAATAGAAGCTGATACGGGGATACCGAAGAGCACAGCACACAGTATTCTCCAAAAAGAAGAATATCATCCGTACCACGTACAGCGAGTGCAAAGTCTTTTACCTAGTGACGCTGCCCCAAGTGTCCCTAACACTCGTGGGAACTGCCGGACGAATTTTGTCTGCGAAGCTCCGCGCAAAAAATTCAAATAAAATAGTAAAAGTGCAGCTACAGTGGCCGAAATAGTCTCAAAAGAAGCGCGCTGACGAGCGCTATCCAGTGCAAGTTTTAAAAAAGTGAAAAGTGAAAGTTTACTGTGATTACCACGCAAAAAACTGCTATTTGCGGTTGGTAAAACTTTCGGCGGGCTACGGCGCGCGATTAGTCGCCACGACCCCCCACTTTTTTTAGTGATTTCGGGAGCTGCAAACCGGAAGTTTGTTCCTGTAAAGTGTCACTTCTGGATCGCTGAAAACGGCTGAGCGATAAGCCTGTAAACTTTTGTTGTTTACATCGAAAATCGCCAGCTGAGCCTACCGCCGCGATCTGAGTACTGGGATCCGTAGTACTCGTCGCCGCGACCTCGGCAAACTTTTCAGCGAGAAGATCGGATGAAAAATGAAAGACTTATAGCGTACTAAAAAACAGTAAAAATTTCAGGGGCATAGAACTCCTGAAATAGATCTAGTACACATACTTTTAAAAAGTGATTAGTGTAGTGTTAGTGGAGTACTACTATATGTAAAAAAAACGGAACTTTAATGACTGTAAGTTTTCTATATATAAGCAACACAAGTTTTCAGGGAAAAATTATTTCCTAAACTATAGACTTTCAGGACACTACAGTGGTGCAGAAAAATAGTGCGGATCTAATTAAGAAACTTTGACTTTTTCCCTGAATTTTAATTTTAATTTTTCTATTTTTAAATTGTATTTTTGTGTTTGCCAATTGTGTTTTTCAATTATATTTCAGTGGGGCAGTCACTGAAAATTATTTTAGTGACGCAGTGTCAAGCGCCTTAGCAAGACCTTTCTTTTGACACCCCACACGGGTCGGTAGGAGCGGAATCCCCTGAAATATAGTCAGGGGAAATTCTGAAAACCGCCCCCTGAAGGGTTACAGCTAAGCGCGCTGTCGCATTGCGTCACACATAGATTAAGGATTAGGATAAGCCTTAGACGAGGCCGCTGCGGCTTTTGGTTTGGGAGCTATAACGTTTTCAGGACATAATTTCCGAGTCGGAAATTTTGAAAACGTTTTTTCAGGAAAGGTAAATGCGGGAATAGATAGGTCTCATCGAGACGAGCTCGGGGAGCCCAAGCTCGGAATTTTCGGAGCAATAGCGGCCGAGCTAGCGGGATATAAAAAACCCGCAATATCCTTTCAGAGGTGGCAAGGGGAGATCCCCAATCCACGGTAACTTTGCGGGGCCGTAGCTCCTAGACCAGGCGTCGCGTGAGGACGGGGTTTTCACCGTTGGCTTTGCCACTTTGAGGTCAGTGGTTTGCACCTGAAAAATCCTGAAAAAATAATTTTTCAGGAATTTTTCAGGAGGCACGTAAGCCTAGTCTGTTGGACACCCGACGGGGGGGCCGCGACTTCTCGCGCCGACTGGGAGGGGGGCTGCGGTTTTTTCCGCAATATCCCCCGTGATATCCCTTTTGGGGCTAGGGGAGATCCCATTGCCACAAGAACTTTGCGGGCCTGTGGCTCCCGAACCAGACGTCGCACAGAGACGGGGTTTTCGGCCTTCGTCTCGTCGCTGGCAGGAGAGTCTGACAAACCTGAAAAATCCCTTCAGGATTTTTCAGGAAAATTTTTCGGTTTTGACGCGGACCGGCCTGGTGGACTCACGCTAGGGAGCCACGACTGTCTGCGCCCACTGGGAAGGGAGCTGTCGATTTTTTGACACTTTGGCGGACATTTTGGCCGCCATCTTGGAAAACTTTCGGCGGCAACAACTCAGGCCTGGGTGGACGCAGAGAGTCGGGGTTTTCACGGCTGGACTCGCCGGACCGGGACCTTTTAAATTCACTTGGACCCCAGACTCTACGTAGAGTTCTGGTAGAGTCTAAAAACTATTTTGACCTTGTTCCTCCTGCTGGCGACCCCTAGAGTTAAGTGACATCCTGTGCAGTATTCTGCCAGGATATTAGTTTTAGTTGTTTATTTATACTGTTAATATTTTGTTATTTTATTTTATTTTGACTACCGTGAAAATTTTCTGTAGCGGTATTAGGCTAAGTTAATTCATAAGACCTCTCTACACCACCATGATGCCTGGAGCGAGGACCCCTGTCAATAGGGGAAAACCCCCCAAGGCACGCCAGCTCACTAGGACCTTGGAGCGAGCTCAGAGCACCCCACCAGCACCTGGAAAAACTGCAGCAACCCCAGTGAAGCAAGTGCCACCGTCAGATATGCTCCTCTTCTCGCCAGGCCCATCGGGAACTATGAATCCGGCGCATGGCATGTATTATTTCAACGAGGAGGGAAATAAAATATATACCTTCGATCGTAAAAAAGATTTTGAGTGGCACGAGCAGAAAGAGGGCGCCGGCGACTACTTCCCCGCCGAAATAGTTCCCATCGACAGGGCTCCCTCCAGATCCAAAATCCTGGAGGCAAAAAAGCTACAGAAGAGCGCGAACCTACAGCTCGACAGTGCACGGAATTTACGCACAGAAATAAAAACAGCAGTAAAAAGTGCACTGGAAGCGCTCTTCAAACTGGTAAGGGAAGCTGAGGAAGAGAGACGAACAGAAGTGAGGCAGAGTTTAGTGTCGGGAAGGATAACAAAATCCAGTGAAGAGATGGTATCATCGCTAGCGTCCAAAGTGGACAAAAATACTAAACTGCTCGAGGAGAATTCTCGGACAATGACAGAATTAAAAGAAACCCTTGAAAGACAACACAAGGAATACAAGGAGCGAGAAGTGACCTTTGCGAGCGTTACGGCCGGAACTACCCCGACTAAACTGCCGCAGCTCACCACGAATCCGCCACTCCACTCGGTGGTGATCACTTCGAGCGACGAAACTGAATCAAGCGACGAAATCCTAGCAGAGATTAGAAAGACCATTGACGCCAAGAGCGGTGGTTTCAAAATCCACAGGGTAAGAAAGGCCAAAGGGGGGAAAGTTATAGTGGGATGTGGCACAAAGGAAGATAGAGATAAAGTAGTTAACAAATTAAAATGTAAAGGAAGCCGCCTCACTGTCGAGGAGGTCAAGAACAGGAACCCGTTGGTGGTTCTTAAGGGCGTGTTGCACTGCAATAGTGATGATGACATCATGAGCGCCCTTAGGAACCAAAACGGGGGCGTTTTTGAAAACCTCGAGAGTGGGGAGGAATTGATGGAAGTGCGCTATCGCAAGAAGACACGGAATACGCAGCTGGAGCACGTCGTGGTACAGGTGTCGCCCAGGGTTTGGGGGAGGATGACGGCGGCCGGGTCCATGTTCATAGACATGCAGAGGGTCAAGGTGGAGGACCAGTCCCCCTTGGTTCAATGCTCCAAATGTCTTGGATATGGGCACGGCCGTCGTTTCTGCAACCAGCCCGAGGAGCGGTGCAGTCACTGCGGCGGGCCCCATCTGCGGACGAAGTGTGCAGACTGGATAGCGGGGGAGCCACCCTCGTGTACAAACTGTGCGCACTCGGGGCTGGCCAAGGCGGACCACAATGCCTTCAGCGATACCTGTCCAGTAAGACAGAAGTGGGACGCACTGGCCAGATGCTCGACTGCGTACAGTTGAGGGACTTCATGGATGCCGGTGCGGAAACAAACTGCCTCAGTATATAAAATCTCTAACAGGACAGTTTTCTGCTACGTAAACAGCTCTACTTAGTAAATAAGAAGAGTTTGCCGATCCGGATCATATAAGCTTATATACTGATATAAAACACAGGCCGCACCGACAACCATAGTATTAAAATAATACTCTGTAAACAAACAATATAGTCTGTAAGTAAACTGTAATATATAGCTAAGCTATATGGGACCAGTTTAGATATATTAAGCTAGAATAAAAATAACTAAGATAGTACTTGAAGTAAGATGGCAAAATGTATGAACAGCTGTTAATTTAAAATTGTTAAAAAGTTACATGCGTAGTAATCATTAAATATAACTACTTGGCACCTGTCATAAAATGCCATAGTAATAAATGAAAAATTTAACTAGAACACATAGTAACTTGTAAGACAAAAGATATATAGGTATATAACAATGTATAAAATATAGATAATAAGAGTAGAAAATTAAGATAAAAGAATATTGTGCAAACGATAAATAAATAAAAGCTGCCACAACAACCCATCCCCGAAAGACATCAAGTAAGAGTAACTAAACAGAATAAGCGACAATCCCAATCGCTCATCAACACTCACATAGGGTACACAAAATTTTGTATATTAAGTAAGCCTCATAAAGGATAGAAAGATCTAGAAAAATATGAAAATTGTATATAATCTCTCAATAGAGAGCATTAACGCCCTCAGCGAATAAATAAATAGGTCAACACACCCCTGTCAGGACTTGATCGACAGGGACGCAGCTGCAGCCACAAAAAAAAAAAAAAAAAAAAGTCTTTTACCTCGAGACTATCCGAGCCGAGTCGCGTTTTGTGAAACAATCCTGCAAAAACATCGAGAAGACGAAAACTTTATCGACAAAATTTTGTGGTCAGATGAATCAACATTTAAGAAGGATGGCTACATGAACCTACACAACTTGCACGAGTGGCATGTGGAAAATCCGCACTTGATGCGAGAAGATAGATCCCAGTACCGGTTCAAAGTGAACATGTGGACCGGTATTCTCTGTGGGAATATTATTGGTCCATTTGAGATGCCCGAGAATTTGACTGGCGAATCATATTTAAATTTTCTTCAAAATGATTTGCCAAACTTACTAGAAGAGACCCCACCAGATATGTGGTTCCAACACGACGGCTGTCCAGCACATTTTCGCGTATCCGTTAGAGAGTTTTTGGACGAGCAATACCCGAACAGGTGGATTGGGCGATCAGGAACAATCCCGTGGCCAGCCCGCTCACCTGACTTAAATCCGCTGGATTTTTTTTTCTGGGGAACTATGAAGGAGCTCGTTTATGCGAAGCCCATTAATGACATCGCTGACCTTCGTGAGAAGATAACACAAGCAGTGCAGGTGATACGTCAAAAAAGTTACTCGCGAAACATAAAGCGGTCCTTTTTAAGGAGAGTGAGAGCTTGTATTGCCGCGGGTGGTCAACATTTTGAACATTTATTGTAATAAAATATCTTTAAACTAACATTCTTTGCTTTTATTCTACTGGGAACCCATCTACCTGTGTGTATTTCCTTCTTGCTCACTCTTGGAACCGAAGTAAATAATAGTAGTAACATAACAGTTTCTAAGATAAGAAAGGGTCCGACAGTTACCGTTAGTAGGTAGGCACTTCGTAAAAATTGGGTTGTTGAGTAAAAATATTATCAAAAAATTTTTTTTCAAATTAATGTGTAAGTATTATACCTTTTTAAAAAGAGGAATAAACGCGTCAAAATTTGACGTCACTTGCCATACTATTTTGGTACATTTTTTTTACACTACAGTCGGTCAAAGTTGCGAAATTCAATAGTTTTCCATATCACCTTTAGTTAAAATAATATTTTATTTTAAAATGGTACAATAAGTACTTTATTTTTACATTCTATTTAGACACAGCAATACCCTAGATTACAAAACCTCCAATAAATATCGAAATTATCAGCATTAGCAGTCACAGCATTCAAAAGTATGTCACAGGGTGCTCATTTCCCCTTTTTTTTTGAAATCAGTATAATTCTGTAAGTACATGGGGTGGATTTTTTAAAATATTTTTCTGAGTACTGTTAGAACTTGGGGCATCGTGGGAATCCAGTTGGACGCCAGGTTCTTGGACACCCTGTATACATACATACGTGTATAATCACGCCTTTATCCCTTACGGGGTAGGCAGAGCACCAAGGGCCGACAGAACCACACGGTGCCACTTTTGACCAATTTTGAAGTTTCCACTTACAACGGATAATTTGATGAGAGTGGACTAACCCCCAAAAAACGGGGCAGCCAGAACTGCAGGATCATAAAGGAGATCACACAGTCACGTTAAGCACAGCGGCCACAGATGTTAATGATGAATGACAAGTTGCTAGCTCATCGCCTGAGAGAATGCCCCTGAGTTCCTTAGTCGACTATTATGATATGCACAGAAGGAGATGCAGCTATGTATGTATTTTAGTGATTTTTCATATTTTTTATTTTTATAGTGCTAATGGATTTTCTTCTGTTATTTTAAATTGTAAATTGTTTGCTTGTCGCGTTGTTAGGTACCTTCCTTGGCCTTATAGCGAGGTAGTTGTTCATTCATATTGTCTTCTATTTCCACGTTTTAAAGTAATTTTGTGAGAAAAAACTACAATAGCATGCGTAATTAAATGCTCATTTCATTTGTTGTAATTATCTATGTTTATTATCTGTCGATTATGTATTTTACAGGAGAAAACCATAAGTACGAGTAAATCCTCACAAAACACTTCTAAAAGTGTAATAATACCATTAAGTAAAGAATATTCTCCTCAACATTACCTTCAAAATTGGTCAGAAGTGGCACCATGTGGTTCTATCAGCCCTTGGTGCTCTGCCTACCCTGTAAGTATTTTTACTTGTTAGACGTTTTAAATTCAGAGATATTGACAAAATTTACCACCAACATGAAAAAAATATTTAAAACTCAAAAAAGCTGTCATTTCTAAAAGAGGGCAGTTAGTATTTTTATCGATAAAATGAAATGTACAAGACGCCCTTAAAATATCGCTAACTCTATCCTGGACACACTGTATAATGCACAAGTGTGTGCCCAGACACAGATGCAGTGATCACTATTCGGGAACGCCAACACGGGCGAAGAACCAACGGTTTTATATGCTCTCAGAGGCACGAGCTAAGTGACAATTTTGCAACATTAAAATCCGTACTGGTACCTAAGTATGTAATATGTATTGAAGTGTATGCGAAACTTTACCCTCAACTAAGGGTTACCTCGAGGGAAGAACTATCAGTAGAGAATCCTGTTAGTCTATTACCGGCGCTTTGAAGCTATTAACGTCTCATGGCACCATGAAATATGGCTATCTTTTTACTGTACAAGTTACAGCCGTGGGAAGCATATGCGAATAACAATGATATTAATGTGTAATTCAATGACAATAAGAGTAAAAATTGCTTGTAAAGTTTAGAGCTATTATGGCAATTTAGAAATTAGGTATATTAGGTAGGTAAGTGGAGTTTTAGTCAAATTAAGTACTCGGTAAGTATTAGAAAGAGAAATTTACTGCAAAATTGTAGTTTTTTTCGGTCTCGCTTAGTCTAAGATACCTACAGACAGTTAGGTATAGTAGGAAGGAACCTACCTACCTGTAGAATCGGAAAAGTGCCCAATACAACTACAATAGAGAGTATACGTGAATCTCCTTCACGATACTGCAGTTCTGGCTAGTGTTGCCGAACTATCGATAGTTTGACTATCGATAGTTGACCTCGAAAATCATCTATAATATCAATAGGCCTATAATATCGATTGTTATTGCAATATTCAGTAGCAATAATATCGATACTATCGATAGTATTGGCGTGTACCGATAGTATTTTACCAAACTTAGCTATCGATACTATCGTTTTTGCCCAAATATCGTTATTCGTTAGTCTATCGATAGTGGACTATCGAACGGCAACACTAGTTCAGGTTATTATCCCATTTTAAAGAACACACCAGTGTGTTTTTGTGTACCAAAGCGTGCTTATCTATGAAGCGTGTAAAAGCGTGCTAAATTAATCTAATCAATATTTCTTCCAGCAAATATGTCTTTGGCTCTGACGCTTATACTCGTACCTACCTAATACTTATTTATAAAATAAACATTTATTTTATTTATTTATTAAGACACACCAAGGTATTATAAGGTATTTTATCAAATTATGGGCATGTTCATATTTCACCATAAATATAACATTCTATTGATGACATAAACAGAAACCATACACAATAAAATAATAAAGAGGAACTAGAGAGAATCTTTAATTTTAGAACTGAATTTGTGATCTGAGTAAAAATAATTTTCCCATTTAATTCGACACCCGGTCGCTAGATTGCTGTACATGTGCCCGAAAAACGGCGGTGGGCTCATCCCTTACCTCATGGGATAGTGGTTGTGTATTTTGTACACTTCTGCCTAACCTCTTTAGGGGATAATGGCTGTGACTATTATGGTATAAATAATGTATTTTCTTCCAGAATGTTCCAGTACGAGTACGAGAAGCGGCCCCCCTCAGCGCACTCGGACACTCGTTCGAGTAGCTCCGAGTGGCGAGTGAACCACATAGCGCGCCGCCCGCTACCCCCCCGCCCCGACCTCACCCCTGCTAGGAATAATGATAATAGTGTAAGTTTTTCTGAATTCTGGAGCCCAGAAATATTTTTTGATCGAGTCGATAAAGGTACGTCAATGACACGTCTCTTTCAATAGTAAAAACTGATCGCTAAACGTCGAAAGAGGATTACAAATACATACATACATATAATCACGCCTTTATCCCTTACGGGGTAGGCAGAGCACCAAGGGCCGATAGGACCACATGGTGCCACTTCTGACCAATTTTGAGGGTATAGTTGAGATGTACAAGTTCGGTTAGTAGTGACAGGCTTGTCCCTCTACTGGCTTGTACAGTATGCCCGGGAAGAGAAGCAGCTGTAGTATTATACGTTTTTTTTTCACTCCCAGAGCAGCATGGAAGACTACGCAAAGAAGATTATGCGACGCAAAAAAACATATTTTGAAATCTATCAGCTTATATCTTAGTACTTAGTATTCTTTATTATTCTACACATAAAATTTTTATCATAGACAGTAAGTTGTAAAAGAAATAGTACAAAGGCGAGCTTATCTCTAAAAGAGATTATATCATTGTAAATTATGATACAGCCGTATGGGGGTGGTGAAAAGGGAAGCGCTTCCAGCCCCACCGGGCCACTAGTTCTTGTGTGGCCTATGTATATATTCCAATCATTGTGAGAAACTTCGATATCGCGTTCTAGGATTTTGCATTCGATTGTGGTACTCTCCTGCATCCGATAGATGGCTCCACTACAGCCGTATCTTTATGTTAATCTTGATCTGGCAGGGGCACTACCGTGGGCACTACGATGCCTTCAGAAGCTTTAGACAAACTACCTAACATGATTTCCGGATCAAATTGCGGTTCGTCACTGACACGATTGCTCCAATAGAAAAGTCTTCATTTTGAATCATTCGTCAAGTCACATAACGAATACAGTAGGAGGGTAGCAAATGTCGATGCCAAACGATGTTTAAATTGTCTCAACACCCAGTTTAAGAGTTTTAGTGATAAAATCGCCCATTTTCTTGTAGGCCGAGATTCACCCACAGCGAGCATTGCAAAGATTATGTGCGGGTGGTGAAAAGGGAAGCGCTTCCGCCGGCCCCACCCACCGGGTCACTAGTTATTGTTTGGCCCATGTATACAGGGTGTAACAAAAGGGGTATGTTAAGCGAAAAGCTATGTAAATAGCCCACTAAAAGGAACTTAACCACAAAATTTCAGACTCGAAGTCACATGTTTGTTTCTCCAGTTAGTATGGAGAATTCCTACACAACTCAGGAATGTTCATACAATCTTATAAAAATGAACATGTGATTTCTAGTCTCAAATTTTGGAAATAGGTTCTCAATAGTGGGCTATTTACATAGCTTTTCTGTTACAACCTGTATATTCCAACCGTTGTGAAAAACTTCGATATCGCGTTCTAGGATATGTGTTGGACTGTGGTTCTATGTTGCATCCGATAGGTGTCTCTGCTACAACTGCTTTACTTGCACGATCACACAACACACTCAAGCGGTTGAGTAACCATACACTATAGTCGTAACTTTGCGGAAGTCACTCAAATTGTAGGAAATTAAATACTTACTGTTGCTCTGTGACAGCGTTGTGCAATGCAGGTTTATGCTTAGTTATGACAAGAAATAAGGAATGTTGCGACAGATTATTTAATAGTTAGTTTATCTACGTAACATACCTACTCAGATATAGTACAAAAATCACAGGTCACCTAGACACCTAGTAACCTAGACATGACTTGGGTCATACTTATCATATCTGTGGTCATACATATCTTCCTTTATCCCATATTTATGGAAAATATAAAATACTAAAAGAATTGACATTTGTTTGATGGCCTGCCTGCCTGACGCCAACCCTCCTCGAGTATTGCTATGTGATACATTACATGACATGACTGAAGACCGGTGACTTATATGGCGTCAACGTGTTCTCATGAATTTTCAGGTGCCGCTAAAAGTGTGGGTGATAGCCAGCGCGTCATGCTTTGCTGTCTGCGCTGCACTGGTCCTGGCGACGGTGGTGATCACCAAGTGGGGCACCACTACGTATCCCGCTGGGGAAATGTATGCTGAGCTACCGGTAAGATGAGAAAACCGGCGCAAATGAAGATTTCTACTCATGCCATTGTTTTTATAGGCAAAAAAATTTGGAAGACCTACCTTTTATGTTTATTTCTCTTTCCTGACTGATTTTCTGGAAGAAATCTCTTTGAGAGATAAGCACGACTATGTACAGTCTCTTTTTTATCAATTTTATTATTAACTTTTATTATTTATAAACCATTCACCCACTCATCCCACTCGGGTGAAAAAAAAAAATTTCTTAAAACTTAGATAGCTATTTATTTTATTTTTAGTATTTGTTGTCATGAGCTAGAAATTTTTCACTTATCATCTCCATCTGTCCGCGCTATGCTAAACGTAGCTGTGGGATTTTATTTATGATCCTGCAATTTTGGCTACTCCATTTTTGGCACACAACCGTGTGTAGTATGGACGTAACCTCTCAAGCTTCAAGTATTTTGCGTCTCAAGAAGCTCCTACAATGGCGACGATTCCGTTTCGATTCTCCGTTTCAGGTATTGAACAGATTTTATACTAAAATTAACATTTCAGGAACCGATCTACACAAGCCCGCATTCCCAATCAAAACAAATAAAAGATACAACAACAGAAACACCAAGAAATGACGAATTAAATGAAGACATACAATTCCCATTACTAGAAAAACTGTTTATGAAAAACATCGTAGCAAGGGATAGGAGATTAGAAACCAAAAAAGCGGACAGTTTAGAATCAAAGCCACAATTGCATCCTCTCCATGACGCTACCCTACGGCATCCTGATAAGAAAATAGAGAAGAAAGATCAGGCTATATACCCTGAACATTTAGACTTAGCTTTAAGTCAAACAGATTTGGATAACATAGATGTTAAAGTACCAGAATTCAAACCAACACTTCCCGATGTGTTTAGCAACAGTGATATAAAATTAGCTGATGGTTACATTGCTGGGTTGAGGAAGCACGATGATATTTATGAGGATTACTACAACGATGACAATCTATACGATGATTATATGCAAAGTAATTCAATGACCAGCTATTTAATAGAAAAAGTGCAAGAACTTCACGATTGGATTACTACTGATCCAGATTTTGATGCGAATAAAAGTAAAAAGCCTAGCAATGACTTTGGATTGCTCTTAAAAGCGCTGAACGAAAGTTTAATTGAAGGAAACGTTACTATAGTAATGGATCAGCTCAAAGATATTTACTTCGGACAGAATTATACAGCTCAAAATCATAGTCGAAAGATTATTTTGAGTAATAGTACGGATTTACTGTCTTTTGGGATATTGACGTTGGATGTGATGTTGTTACATAATATTCAGCTCATGGCGTGGGAGAGTCAGGTAAAGTTTTTTCTAGATATTTCTATGAAATAAGAGTTATGTATACCAAATAATTTACCGCTATTTACTATAAGCTATTTTCCTTGATGACTTGTCAGTCAACACACAGTGTGGAGACTTTAAACTTGGAGGTGGTCTATGTAAGACGTAGGCATCCGAAAGGAAAGAATTTCCCGAAATTTACAGTTAGGTATACCTACACAGTGACGGAGAAAAGCGGGAATTCTAAACACGGATGAAGTCCTAGGCGTTTTCTAGCCACTCTAACTAGGTACCTACATCCTCATGTATTGAATCGAAAGCTTACGACAAATCTAAATTCCAGGAAGCAGCACGCATCAAAATGATGAAAGATCCCGATGTCTTCGCCTTCAATGCTTTATTTCTGGAGCCTGCAAAGGTGGAAGCGAAGCAGAACGAGGCTCATCATCATCATGACAGCCAGTTTGGGTAAGGCTTTAGATGTGTCATTGATCTCAGAGACTCTGAATGCAGCAAAAAATTACCCATATAACCAATATATGGCCTCAGCGGTAAATGCCCGCCCCCTGATTACCTAATTTGCAATAGCAAATACCGAAGCAAAGCGATAGCGAAAATTGTCCAATATTCGCCTTGAAATGTCTTTTACGTAATACGAATTTGTCAAGCAAGCGATTTTTGTACAATTTTCGTTATCGCTTTGCTTCTGCTAGTTAGGTAATAAAGGGGCCGCGGTCAAACTAACGAACCAGTAACGTGATCAGGTAGACGCGGTTGCCCCCGTAAATAACGTTGGGATTCTCCTTTGACCGGAGGCCCATCCCGGCTGGGGGCCCGTGACATTTTGCCAAGCCACTCTGTAGTTATACCCCTTGCTAACCATCCAGTTTAGTAAAAAATTACAATATTTGAAGTATTTCTGCAAGAGGGTTCGACCTCGGGACCCAAAGTCAACCTCACCTGTCCGTGGTGCACGAAACCATAGAGCAATAAGATGTAGACATAGAGTGCTAATGTCATACTAACAGTTTCGATGCACCATTAGACTTTTCGGTGCTTCACAATTCCAGTCCTTGACACTTAGATTGCATTACTATACGTTACAATACATTGGTAATGTAGTACATTACTATACATTACACTAATAGAATCTAAGTGTCAAGAACTGGAATTGTGAGGCACCGAAAAGTCTAATGGTGCATCGAAACAGTTAGTATGACATTAGCACTCTATGACATCTTATTCCTCTATGACGAAACTGACGATAAATTACTTTTTCAGGAAAACATTTCCTATTATATTTGTTACCGGTCGCTAGATTGTTGTATTTGTGCCCGAAAAGCGGCGGTAGGCTCATCTCTTACCACGTGGGACCTAATAGGCTAACTGGTGAAAAGCGGGTGTGTATTTTGCACACTTCTGCCCAACCTTTTGGTGGATAATAGGCGTGACGTAATGAGTATGTAAAGCATGTAGGTATTTCTTTTTGCAGAAAACGTCAGAACCGAATAGAAGATTTCGATTTTGGCAAAAACCTTTTGGAAAACGTTTTGGAAATCGGCATGAGTACCGCACGAGCTGCTATACATTTGGGAAGAGCATATAAAAATACTAAGTAAGTCATTTAATTTAATTATTCACTTAAAAGAAGAAAAACCCGACTGCGTAAAAATAAAATTGTAAGCCAGCTCAATACTAAACGATAAAGCGCCTGACCTCTCAAGCGCAAACCTCTCAAAGCTTTTGGCGCAGTCGAATGAAAATACTTGACATTTTGAATATTTTGGCCAGCGGTGATAGCCCAGTGGTTAAGACGACCTTCCAAGCGGGAGGCGTATGTTCGATCCCAGTCACGGGCCTGTACCAATCAATTTATTTCATGTACAGATTTTAATGTTGCAAAATTGTCACTTAGCTCGTGCCTCGGAAAGCACGTAAAACCGTTGGTCCTGCGCCTGATCTCTCTCCGGTCGGCTTTCCGACCCATCGGACTAAGAGAGTGACGGAATAGAGAGTGCATCTGTGTTTGCGCACACACTTGTGCACTATAATATCTCCTGATCCTGGCCAATCTCCGTAGAGATTGGTCGCCTTGGCCGAAATACGGTCGGAGATCATCATTTTGGCCGTATCTACAGAGTGTTTCACTTCCAATATATAAATATAGCATTACAATAAAATATCCCTTTTTAACGTTTAGTACAGCGTGGCCAGATTTAAAGGATCAGTGACAAGTTGCTAGTTCATCATCTGAGAAAACGCCTATGAGTTGCCTAGTTCTTACTCACGATATGCACGGAGCGAGATGCATTCTAGTGGAACCCCGCCCCCTATTACCTAACTAGCAAAAGCAAAGCGATAGCGAAAATTGTACAAAAATCGCTGATTGCTTGTCAAATTCGTATTACGTAAAATGAATTTCAAAGGAGTTTTGACATTTCAAGGCGAATATTGTACAGTTTTCGCTGTCGCTTTGCTTCGGCTTTGCTACGAGTATTGCAAATTAGGTAATCACGGGCCGCAAAGGTCATAGATAAGTCGAAAGCCGTAATAATAATAAGTAATATATAGTCTCTTTTTGTTATTACGCTGTAAAAATACTCATGAATTGGAATAGAATATAAGTTTATTTATTATGCACGCCTTTGTATGCATTATTTTTGTAAATTTCTCGATATACTACAGTGTCTTGTGTACAATGAATAATAAGAATAAATCCATCATATTTCCAGAATAATCCTGTCCCAGCTTTCATCAAGTCGGGACACAGTTACTGCCAACATACAAAACCAAATCTCTCGTAACATGGAAGACAATTCTCACGCCCTTCGCCATTTGCAATCGTCTTATAATAAAACCGACACTCATTTCACGGAGCTCGATTGTGTTTGGTTGTTGTATTGTAGAAATTTAGTTGCTACGGCGAAATTAAATCCGCCATATGGAACTATGGCTAGAATAAATGGGTAAGTAAAATCATTACATCTTATCTCATATACAGTATGTCCGGGATAGAGTTAGCGATATTTAAAGAGCATGTTGTACACTTCATTTTATTTTCACTTTAAAACACCCCCATGTGGGGGTCTAACTCATCTCAATCTCACGCCTTTATCCCTTACGGGGTAGGCAGAGCACCAATAGAAGGCCGATAGGACCACCTGAGGGGGTAATCTGTGACATGGTGCCACTTCTGACTTTATCTTACTAATATGGGAAAGAGTATGTGTGTGTGTGTTTGTGTCTGCTGTTTGTCCGTCTTTCACGGCAAAACTACTGAACCGATTTTAACTAAATTTGGTACACAAATAGTCTAGAGCCCTAGAAAGGTCATAGGTTACTTTTTATTGCGGTAGCTGGCACCACCGCGCGATAATCGAATACCAATAGCTAGGTAGTTTGTTATGAAAACATCTCATGTACTCGTATAACTACAAAGATGGCTGGATTTATATTTTAATGTCATTTCTTTCAGTATGGCTCTTCGCATGTTGACCGGTGAGCTACCAGCTGATAAGGCTCTGGAGACGATGCTGTATGAGGTTCTCACAGGATGGACTGATCTGCAATGTGGTCACTTATTCCCTAGGTAATGTTCTTTAAGGCCGATAAAGAACTTGTGATCACGGACACTTTTGAAGCAACTTTGATGGCCAATTTCAATATTAAGAGACGTTATTAGAGATTACAAGAATCATGGATTTTTCAAGAATTGACGATTCAATCTGAAATATACAAAAAATCTCTTAAGATTGGTCCCCGTTTTTACTATCTAGCAAAAGAAAAGCAATAGCGAAAATTGTACAAAATTGCTTGTCAAATTCGTATAACGTAAAATGAATTTCAAAGGAATTTTGACATTTCAACGCGAATATTGTACAATTTTCGCTATCGCGCTGCTTCGGCTTTGCTTTTGCAAATTAGGTATTCAGGGGGCGGTTATTGAAATTGACATTGTACCTACATACCTATATATTCTGAGATAATAATCATTAAAAAAATTTCAGATGCAGTCAAGTGAACGCAGCTTCAATAGTCTTAGATTCCATCCTACAGCCGCTGAGAAAGACACAAGCAACCAACAGAGTCAACTGAATATATAACCACTCAGAAAGGTTCATTAAATTAGTTTATATAAGTGAAAAAATACATAAGTACATAAAAATCGCGCCTCTTTCTCTGCGGGGTAGGCAGAGATCACCACCCCTTTACTTATTAGCTATCTAGCAAAAGCAAAGCGATAGCGAAGATTGCTTGTCAAATTGGTATTACGTAAAATGAATTTCAAAGGAATTTTGACAATTCAACGAGAATACTATACAATTTTTGCTATCGCGCTGCTTCGGCTTTGCTATTGCAAATTAGGTAATCAGGGAACGGATCTCCATTTGCTACGATACTGACGCACCTCTATCGCTTCATCTACTTTCATGATATTCTTCATGCACTCTCGTCGGTTGGTCCTATGTATCTAAGTAATTATCTCCCACTCATAGACAAAGCAATATCATAAAATTTTTTCGATCGATTCGATACAGGTTCGTCATCGATACGTTTGTTCTAATAATAACATTAACGTTCGTCAAGTCACGTGATGTATTTCAAGCGGACGGTAGTAAAAATACTTTTAGTTACAAGACTTCGCGTATAAAAAGTGAACGCAAAGTAGGCATTTTTAAAAGAGAAATGCTACTAAAACGGGTCATATAGTGACTTATGTTGGTACCGTAGGTAGGTACATTATTGTACATTTATCCCAGTTTGTATACTTATTAGCATTTAAAACGACTGTTGTATTTTAGAATAAAAATATTGCTATATTTATGTATTTGCTGAATAATATCGACTACCTGCATGTTTTTCAAGTCTTAACTCAAATAGGACTCGAAATAACATTTTTATTTTTTAAGATTTGTTGAGTCGAGTTGGGTACAGGGCCGGCCCGCCCATACGGCGAACGGAGCAGTCGCTCCAGGCGCCAAATCCTAGAGGGCGCCTAAATGGTAAAGATATTATTAGGAGCAAACAGGAGAGGCGCCATAATTGGATCTCGCTCCATTATAAAATTTACTTTGGGCCGGCGCTGTTTGGGTAGACAACAATTTGCAACCTTATTCAAACATAATTTAAACCAGAAGCAGGGTTACAAAACCGCGTTTAAAGTTAAACACTTATCTAAAATTTACATTTGACAGCAAAAGGTATAGAATATCTGTTAAAAACCAGTTTAGCTCAGTGTTTAAATTCTTTCGTTATAACACGTAAGGTTTTTTTATAGTTAGGTAGGTACTATTGGTACAAAAATGTTGTTGTTTTTTAAGTATTTCTAAGTTGACTGTTTATGTAGAAACTAAGTAAAATAAAAGTCTGACTAATTATTTACTTGTGTTTTATTACCTTTGATAATATAGTGTAAATTACATGGTACATACCATTTTCTTGGCAGATACATTCAAGATGAAATTGAATTTAAAGATACTCCATGGAAAAAATCTTGAACAATGTGTCGCTATTTAGAATGTGCCAGTGATTTATTGCTTCAATAAAATTGTAGCTAATAAAATGGTTTCATGTAAACGAGGCTTAAGGGGTTCTTCCTCTAGTAAAATAACTTTAAGGGGTCCTTCTGCTGTAGATTAGTGATAAAGATTAGTGATTGAGGTCGGTTTTGACCAATATGGCTGCACAATATGGCAGCATCATAAAGAGGAAAGCGGGGACATATGCAATAAATTACAAGTTGCTAGCTTATCGCCTGAGAGAATGCCCGAGTTTCTTAGTCGACTCTTATGACTTACGAGCACGGAAGCAGATGCAGCTGTATTTTAGTGAAGCCCCGCATCAGCTTTTTTCAGGATTTATAACGGAAAGAAATTTCTTTCACTTTTCTTCGTTTTCTTGCGCTCAATTTTAGATAGATCATGCTGCAATAGCACCAATAAGTCATATATGATTCCGCCTTCATACTTAACTTTGTCAAAAATATCCAAAGTTTTTGCACTGTCCCAGATGTCTTTATGCTTGTCCAGTTCACTCTTTATTTTATCTATATTCAGTTCCATAACATCTATGGTGGCGATCACATAGCCTATTTGAAAATTTATATTATCCTCAAACGTGTCTCTTAGATTGTGAACCACGACCAGTTTTGATTTTATTTCTTTTATATCCTCTTCGACAAACTTAAGTAGCTTCTTTTTAGTTTCGATTGAGTCGAATTTGTGGCTATTATCATTTGACTTTGATAACTTGCTATCTTTTGAAACGACTGTTCTTTTCATTTCCGTTTTGCTTCTTTTGCGTCTGTTATCCATTTTTCGCCTACTGATTTTACATGTAGCCACATTTCGCTGTCCATTATGCACTAATTCCATACTTAACTGGCGTTTCCTTCGAAGTTTCGATGTCCTATTACGTTTGGGTTCAGTAAATCTTATGAATAGTTTATTGAAATTTTCCAAAGATGCTGCGATCCGCCGCAGAACTGATAGTAGATCGTAATTAAAATAACTACTCTTATTTTCATTTGGGCGTACAAGTAAAGAGTTAATCGACCTCAAATTCTTAAGGATATTATACTTTAGCGCGTGGTTATCAGTTTCAACAGTATCGTTACTTCTCACATACTTAACTGTTGTTGTTACTGTGGCTGGGGTGGATGTAGTCATTTTAATCACATATTTGAATACATCCAGATATTTTCTGCGTGTGCTATCGAGTACCTCGGCTGTTGCGTTTTCTAGCTCGCGTATAATTTCATTGATATCAATAGGGTGACCAGTTTTAAGGGTTTCGTCTAATGTTTTATCGCCGGACACGATTTCTATGAATGCATCCTTTTGGGTCTTGTTAGTTTCGGATGATTCTTTCTCCGAAATAGGGTTGTGTTTCCTGTAGTTGGCGAAAGTCTTCGTAATCCATCTGAGGAAGTTTCTTGCGTATGTCAACCTTTGGCCCGGTGGTGCTTTCTTTATTATTATCCTTCTGATCATGTCTTTGAGTTGAGCATCGGTTATGTTCGTCTGGAAAAATAAACTTAGATAAGACCATAGAATAGCCAATAAGTACGTCAAAATATTTTACTTAAGTAGCGTATTTTAACTAAAGCAAACATCACTACTGATTAAACAACTATCCTTTACACATTTTAGCAATTACTACCACTAAATTTTTATTGAAACCCTAGAAAGTGAAAATATTTCTCGCGTTGGTAACATTTCGTGGCGGAGAAGAGTGGAAAGTCTACACGTGTGCCTTGTTTTTTGCTTTAGGTACTAAACATCAGCTTATTAAAGTTCACTGCTGGACGTAGACCACGGCACGACACAATGCTCGATCTCCCAAATACACTATCTAGTTACTACCTGCCGCCCTCGTCAAGTCATGGGTCCGACCGGAGGGCGTCAAACGCTACGCTTGCCGAGGCGTGGTTGCCATTTCAGAACCTTACTCCACCGTCCATCGGGTCTACGACAGATGTGTCACAGCCACTCAGTTTGATACACTTACAGACTATGTCTGTCACTTTGGTCTCCTGCTAGGTAATCGTGTTTCGGACTTTGTCCATTAGCGAGATCCCGAGCATTAACCTTTCATTGCAGTCATAAATTTTACTCGTTATTCTGATCTTAGGTGATCTTTTTGACGTACAACGATCAGGAAATGGGTCTCGATGGTGTGAGATAATGGTATACTTACAGGAGCAGCATCCACATGACTTTCAGTTTCATGCAATGTTTTGTATGCAGCAAATATAGGATCTTTATCCGTAACGCCATTTTGAGGATATTCAGACGTGTGAACGTAGAAAATACAAAACACTGAAATTATGAATATTAGACTTTTTTACTTAGACTGAAAGATAATCATCATCAGCCTATTGCAGTCCACTGCTGGACGTGGGCCTCCCCCAGGGCACGCCACAAGGCTACTGCCATGGGGGGTATTTGCCCATAGTCACCACGCTGGGCAGGCGGGTTGGTTCCATTCTAATTCAGTCCCCGGTGAGTTTTTAGCACAGGTTTTATAGAAGTGGATTTAAAAGTGGAATTTAATCCATTAATGGATTTGCTCAGTGGATTAGAGTCGAATAGGCCAGACTTTGGTGGATGCAGGCTGCTCCCGACCGGTCGGAGTGGACGTTCTTGGATGTCCAACAGTGGACTTCCCAGGGCTGTAAATGATGATGAATGATGACTTAGACTTAGTAGTAAATGCCATGTTTGTCTAGAGTTACATACGTAGGTATACAGAATGATTTTTGGTCGTCAACAGTCCCGAAAAGTACGGTATTACCTCATCATCACGATTATTTTTCTCCATACCTAAATATTACCTACATAAATATTAGGGTCCAAAGTTGAGTAAATAGACTGCGTTTTTCTGCATAATTGCACATTGACGCGCGTAGCAAGATTTTTTCACGAGAAATAATTAATATCTGTCTATGAAAAAACTAGCATAAACACTGGAGTGTGGACACTATAATTTTCCCCCGATCAAGTATTTTTTTTTTAATTTACATCATTTCCCAGCATTTTTTTTGGCATAAACTTACTTTATTTCATGTATAGAGTACGTACCCTTCGTTAAGAGTGGCAACGAAAAAAACATCCTGTATAGGCACGAGTGTGTTTCCGAAATGAGGCAGCCACACCTTCAAGATCATAGGAGATCCAACAGCCACGCTCAGCATAGCGGGGCCAGATGTAAATGATCAGTGACAAGTTGCTAGCTTATCGCCTGATAGAATGCCCCTGAGTTCCTTAGTCGACTCTTGTGATATGCACGGAAGGAGATACAGCTGATGTATTTTAGACTTCTAGTGAAGCCCCGCATCAACACAGGAAGTAATCAGGGGGAAGAATCGACCCCCTGATTACATAAAAGCAATAGCAAAGCCGAAGCCGCGCGATCGCGATAATTGAGAGTGTATGTGCGCGCAACGAGCGCTCGGCGTCCTCCCGCGTCCCGCACCTCGCCCCGCGTACACACACACTCTTAATTTATCGCGACGCGCGGCTTCGGCTTTGCCATTGCTTTTACGTAATCAGGGGGTCGATTCTTCCCCCTGATAACGTAAAAGCAATAACAAAGCCGAAGCAAAGCGATAGCGAAAATTGTACAATATTCGCCTTGAAACGTCAAAGATCCTTTGAAATTCATTTTACGTAATACGAATTTGACAAGCAATCAGTGATTATTGTACAATTTTCGCTATCGTTTTGCTTTTGCTGGTTAGGTAATAAGGGGGCTTATGTTTCTCTATGTATAAGGTGTTTTCAAAATTAGTGATTTGCTTTTGACACGAAACTAGGTATGGAACAGGTGATTTTTTTTCACTATTTCTGACTTGGTCCCATAGTGACAGTTGTTTCTTTTTACCTAGGTACCGAGTTTCGTGTCAAAAGCCAATCAACAATTTTGAAAACACCTTATACTCGTACCTATACAGAATGATTTTTGGTCGTCAACGTTCGCGAAAACTACGGAATCTCCTCATCATCACGATCATTTTTCTCCATGAAAGCATACCTGGGAAGTGTCTGGTTTCCAAAATATTAGGGTCCAAAGTTGAGTAAATAGACTGCGTTTTTCTGCATAAATGCACATAGACGCGCGTAGCAGGATTTTTTCACGAAAAATAATTAATATCTGTCTATAAAAAAAATAACATAAACACTAGACACTATAAATTTCGCACGATGAAGGAATTTAAAAAAAATTTTCAAAAAAAAAATTTTTTTCCCAGCATTTTTTTTGGCATAAACTTACTTTATTTCATGTATAAAACACGTACCCTTCGTTAAAGGTGGCCACAAAAAAACATCCTGTATGTTACGGTTATACTAAGATGGTGTAAGCATGTAGTACCTAGTTAAAATCACTCACCGAATGAGGAAATTATCAGCTTCATAGTTTACTGGTTATCACAAATTTTTCCACCTTTACCTAACAGTCTTGGCAAAAACCATACATGTTAGTTTACGCTTACATTATAACTATGTTTTGCTTCGGCGTTGCTTGGACGCGTGGTTATTGATATCCATTATGTTTTGGATTCGTTACCGGTAGTTATTTGTGTCCCAAAAGCGGCTGTAGGCTCACCATGTGCGACTTAATAGGCTAATTGGTGAGAAGTGGGTGTATAATTTGAACACTTCTGCCCAACTTCCTTGGATAATGGGCGTGGCTATTATGTATGTATGTTTTGTGAGTTACATAAGTACACAAAGGTTCCATTGCCCCGAACGATTCTCACTTTCCTGGATGTAATTATGTTAAACAAGCTTCAATTAAAGAAAACATTTTTGAAAAACAAGAATTTACTATTTTTTGTTAATATAACACCCGTCGTTTTTGCTTCGGTGGTTAAAAATGAACTGGTCGAATCAATCGAGCCCAAACTCAATGGCTCTTTTCTATAGCGGCGGCCCACGACTTTGTCCACGTGAAAGGGCATTACACCCGTGCAAAGCCGGGGAGGATCTCTAGTAGATTATAGAAACATCACCATCATACGTGTTCTGTGATCATCCTCAATGCTCTCTGAATGACTGAGCGTCGAAATTTGGCGGACACCCTCATAGAGCGCCATACACCACCGTGGTTAACTGTTTTTTGGCGGTCCGTTGTCCGCCCCCTGATTACGTAAAAGCAATAGCAAAGCCGAAGAAAAGCGATAGCGAAAATTGTGCAATATTCGCCTTGAAATGTCAAAGTTCCTTTGAAATTAATTTTATGTAATACGAATTCGACAAACAATCAGCGGTTTTTGTACAATTTTCGTTATCGCTTTGCTTTTGCTAGTTAGGTAATAAAGGGGCCGGTCAGGTATACAAGCGACCTAAACCGCTGATCTTTCAGAGATCTGAAACTTGGAGGGAGTGTTCTTTGTATGATATACGCAACTGCTAGGAAAGGATTTCCGAAATACCCACGGGAAACGAAAGTCGGTAATAAAATCCTTTGCCACGATTGTCCGTGGCGTGCCGTGCCAGCAGCGTCGGTCGTAACGTGTAGGTAAGTACATATAACTTACTTAAAACACTTACAAATAAACTTTTTTCAGCATTAGTAAGGAGAATTTAATCAATAATCGTACATAATCTTTGTTATCTCAAACACGTTCGACCAATGTTCTTTTAAATGAAATGGAAACTTACCTAACTACTTGTTTGTATAGGTACCTACTTTTACCTGTTGACGCCGACGACGGATTTTCGTTCAATATTAGGTTCTCTTACAGCCAACCAATTTCAATAATCGATTTCGAGAGATTTTTTGCATTATTTCAAGTTTAATCTTAAATTGTTTTCATACTTTTAAAAAAAAATCTGACATTCTATTGATCTCCAGTATTGAAATTGGTAGAACTAAGTAATCAGTTCTTTTTTTGAGTGATGGCGCATATGACTTCTATCGGTGGTAAGGTAAAGATAACATTTTTCGATCAATAGAATGGGCGATTTTCCATTAGACGACACCACCACGACACGGCTTCCCATATTAGATGACGAAATGTTGTCTAGTGGCGAAACGCCAATAACGAGTCCCCAGAAGAAGTGATCAGTGTATGCCGGGTAGTGAAGCAATAAATTTGACGAAAATCGCGCATCTCTTCTAAACCGCGGATTTTGCCAATTATCAATTTTAAAAGTGTAACAAATAGGTTGTAAAAATAACCAATATATGCCTAAGTATAGGGTGAATGTGACTCATAAAGGTGAGAAATGAAGGGAAAGTAGGTGTAAGGGAAAGAGAAAATATTGGTTTTGTTTACATTACCTATAAATTTGATTTAAATGGGAATAAAAGGCTGTTTATTGAATAAGTTTTAATCAACACAAGAAACAGTAGGGTTACAAGTCAGCATAGTTATAGAGCGAGAAAATCCTATACGAATTTGTAAGCACGAAAAACTGTTTTGTATTGTTATACAAAAGTAAACCTACCTAGTGTATTCTGACCGTCACACATAAACGTAAACTTAATCTTAGTCAGCCCCCTGATTACGTAAAAGCAATAGCAAAGCCGAAGCCGCGCGATCGCGATAATTGAGGGTGTGTGCGTGCGCGTAACGAGCGCTCGGCGTCCTTCCGCGCCACGCACCTCGTCCCGCGCACACACACACTCTCTCAATTATCGCGATCGCGCGGCTTCGGTCCCCTGATTACGTAAAATCAATAGCAAAGTCGAAGCAAAGCTGTAGCGAAAATTGTACAATATTCGATGTCAAAGTTCCTTTGAAATTCAATTTACGTAATAAAAATCAGCGATTTTTGTACAATTTTCGCTATCGCTTTGCTTTTGCTAGTTAGGTAATAGGGGGCCGGTATATCCCTCCCCGTTCTTAACATAAATGTCTGAGAGAGAAAGGGATAAGTAGGACTAATTTTACGTTTAGTTTTTGACGGTCAGACAGAATCGACCATAATGTCACTCAGGCGCAGGCGTATTGTAATGCTGAGGCTACATTAGCGGGCTACGGCGAATATTTTTGTTTAGTTTGTGACAGCCAGGTAAATATTGATACCATGACTTCAGACCATGATTCTGAGGCGGAAAACACTGAACATTTTCGCAGAAAAATTCCAAAATTTTCCGATTTTTTAAAAGTATTTTCAGGAATAAAATAGTTTAGTTCGTTTAATTAGGCCTTAATGACTTACATTTTAAGCAAAAGATGATTTTAAAAAAAATCTCTCAAAAAAATTAAAATAACTGATCAACCCTAATGGAGACTCAAAAGTGATCCAAAAAACAGCAATGTGTCACACAATAACAAATTAGCACATTTAATTAGTCACAGAATCGCCCGATACATTTTCCGCGGAGAGCAAAGATTACAAATTAAATACATTTCCTGCGAGTAATAACACTGTCGTATAAATAACTCAACAAAATGGTACTTATTCAGCATTTCACTATTTGCTTGGCTTTCACCCACACCCTGTGTAAACGTAAACTGCATAACACCAGATTTTTAAACACGAATCTTATGCAGTTATCATAAGGCTCGACTTCGCTTGTAATATTTTATCTCAATAGACGCCCATGCATACATTGAGCTTTTATTTTTCGTGCCATATTTTGAGCGCTGTCACTGAATCTAGTACAGTGAAACCTGGTTAAGTGGGACCTGGATAAATGAGAAACCTCTATTATTGAGAGTTGCAACGAAGTCCCGGTTCTTTTTCATTAAATTACTTCTGTTAATGGGACTTTTTGAACCTGGTTAAATAAGATTTGAATTCTAAGACTTTTTCGATGTTTACCTCTATAATTGAGACTCTGTAGCTCAATTACCTGTATAAGTGAGACAAATTAATCAGGTTTCAACACGTTTTGACGTGTTTGTTTACATACATTTAATGGAATAACGGCACATTTCGACCTCTGTTAGCGGGGGCCTCTGTAAATGAGACAACTATAAATTTAAACCTGCTTATTAGAAAACTGGATTATTGGAAACCCTCAATAATTGGTACATATGTCTTGGTCCCTTGAGATCCCAATTATCCAGGTTTCACTGTAATAATTTCATCTAAGGTATTATCTGACTTATTTCTTTCTACTATGCTAGTACTTGCTCTGAAGATAGATCTTATGCTGATGCTTCTGGTGTTGTTTCTGATGCCTCAGTTCCTGGAGATTCACTTCCATCATCGGAAGGGCTCTGGCTAGATGTATCGCTAGCGTCACTGTTTGGCGACACACTGGTGTCACTTCCCGACCCATCGTCTGATAATGTCGTTCCTTTTTTATCGGACAAGAAAACAAGTTGTTTATTCATTTCACAAAGGAGAGTGTAATCATTAGTCTAAATAGAAAAACAACCGCGAATTTTTTTGACCCATTGTCACGAATTTTTTTGTCACTATCACCCACGAGGCCACGCCTAAAATGGGTCTAATGATGATCGTACCTCTCGAGCTCAATGACAACCCGTTAAGGCTCTTAGAGCGTGCCAAATAAACTATAATAAGTCTGTGCAAATAATATACATACATACAAACATACACTAGCAAAACCCTCCTTCAGCACCATACGGGTGATGAATTTGGTGAGAGCGAGATGTCTCACTTTTAAACGTCAAACTCACAGAGCTATTAATAACTAGATAAACTAAGTGTATGTACTTTGCATGAAAAAATAGACCTAATTCACTCAGTCCTGGCTCGAGAACGAGTGTCTATTCTAATTCACATACACTTAGTTTATCTAGTTATTAATAGCTCTGGAATTTGACTTTTAAAAGTGAGACTACTCGTTCTCACCAAATTCATCATACGGGTGCTCCCAGATTGGTAGATATAATTTATAAAATTATTAATAAAGAAAATGGAAAAAATTCTTCACCCGAATGGGAATCGAACCCACCACTGCAAACCGTGCCAGCCGCCGGGTCAATTACTCGGATGACGAATTTTACCATCTCTTTTCTAAATTACATATTGGCAACGTTATTCTTCATCCCGATAGCTATACATTAACCATATACACTAGATATAATTTATTTGAAAATTACACCTACACGGACAGCAACAACATAGAATAAGACAATGGAGATAGGGTAGAAATAGACACAATAGGAAAGACTCCCAGGGTGACAGACCGGAAAAAAAAACAGGAAAAATGTTTGGTCCGTCCCACTATTTGTATGAAAAGTGGTAGAAATCAAACATTTTTTCGGATAAATCAGACATTTTTTGGGACAAATCTGTCTGGAATATTCCGCTATATGTTACCAACCTTCTCCTTCCAGGGGAGCTGGGGACGCTGTAGTCTCTTCTCCTCCTGGCGGATCAGTACCGCCTTCGGGCTTATCATCACCTTTCGATTCCTCACTGAAAAAATGTACCGAGTGTATTGCTACAGGCGACTGTATGATTATGCTTACTAATTCGTCATCCCCTATTTTAGCCTCACTGCAAAATTTAGTGCCGTGACCGGTGAATGGAGGTTGTTGGGGGAGGCCTATGTCCAGCAGTGGACTTCCCGAGGCTGAGATTGATGATGATGATGATTGCTAAAAAAAGATTGGTAAAAAAAAGTCAACGAATCGTGTTTCTGCAACTACAAAAAGTAAGTAAGATATTATAATGTAGAAAATTCGATGATTAAATATCGTTTTCCTATGTTCATCATTTACAGCCTGAGAAGTCCACTGTTGGACATAGGCCTCCCCCAACAACCTCCACTCCGACCGGTCGGAGGCAGCCTGCATCCAACCGACGCCCGCAACCTTGGCCAGGTCATCCGTCCACCTCGCGGGTGGCCTTCCCACGCTGCGCTTGCCGATACGTGGTATCCACTCTAGAACTTTCCTATGTTATGTTATAGTTAATAAAAATCCGAACTGATACCAATTTTACCAATTCGTCGTCTCAAAGGCGAGCGAGATCCGATACGATTTTTTCCAGGCGACGACGAGGACTGGCAAAGCACACGACATTTACCGTCGGCGCCGCCGCCACATAATCGGTTTCCGACAATTAGTGTGAATAGCTTCATATAACATGCTTTTCCCTTGAATGATTTACGCTTGAATCTCCTGTTGATATACGATCCGACCCCCGACAAGTGGTAACCAGTTCTTACCCGAATTCGAAAATAGATTTAGTGATCTGATCGGATGGTGTGCTAAATATTGCCTGATAAACTCCCTCGTAGGCCTGATTGTACTTTGTTATCCTCAAAAGTATCTTCTTTTCAGGTACAAGAACCTGCAAAGAAATCAATAAAAAATTGAGTTAACTAGCGTTTCTCCCATGGAGAAGAAATAAAAGAGGAGCAGCGGCTAAGTATATTTTCATACAAAAATAGTGTGCCGCTGAGCGGGGGTGAAGTATGGGACGAGGGGAGCATCCTAACATTGTAGCCCTGCTGCCCATTTACATAGTAACCACCTTGAAGTGACTAGTCAAACTACTTGCATAAGTGGTTACAGCTACTGCGTTACACACACTGGCCCTGAAGCTCCGCCCCTATTATGACGCCATGGCCTCACGATTGCCACACGACTCAGTTCATAGTCCCACCTCTTCTTTTATACCTTCTCCATGGTTTTTCCACTCGACCACACGACCACGACGTTTCGTATGGGGGATCTAGTATGGGGGCCGTGTCGGTCGTGGTCATGGAAAAACGAGCCACACTATCTCACAATTTTGCTTCCTAAAATTGTAATTAATGTATGTTACATTGTAATAAACACTGTAGATCAGTGGTTCCCAATTAGTTTTTTCTACGTACCACTCTAAGAAAGACCTCAAACTCGCGTACCCCTTATTGCAGGAACAATAAATAAATAAGAGATGAAATCAGATGTAAGTAGGTATTTAGAATTTATTACTATCAATATACAATACAAGATGACAGAGAAATGTGACAAATGGGCACGTTTTTCTTTGCACAACTCTATTTTTTGGTAATTTTGGTTTTTTTCGGAACGCGCCTCGTACCCCTTGATGCAACCTTGCGTACCCCTGGGGGTACGTGTACCACTAATTGGGAACCACTGCTGTAGATAAATGAAATTGTATTAGGCGTTACAATTCGAAAGTTCAAACATTTTGTGTAGGTAATATGTTGTTTGGTGTTAAAGTTTCATAATAATTAGGTAGTGGTTTACTAATTTACTAATATCTATAATCCTGAGGATGCCACGGTTGTTGGCGAAACATATGTAGATTTATTAATCTAGTTTTTGATTTTGGAAATAGTGCGATGTATTATCTTGCATGCTAGATGCTCGGGTCTGGTTTCTCGTGGCGATTGTAGGTAGTGCAAGTGCTTGTTTAGCCCTTCCTTCCTTTTCTGCTCCTTCCTCTTGTTTCGCGAACTGGGCGGCTAGTGTCCGGGTGCACCCTGGTAATGCCAGGGGTCCACAAGCCCGGCCCGCGTCCCCCCCGGCCAGCCGCATCTTCCCATCCCCAAATGGCTCCCTGACCCATGTGGCCCCCTTTAAGGGCCACGCAAGTTACCGGTGCGTTGTCGCGCGCCGAGAATTTTGCCCGGGCACGTTTTTGTTCCCAGGACAACCCACGTTCGCATGCCATCTTCCCACAGTACTTTATGTTATGTTCACACATTTACACACACAAACACACTTTCACAATCAATCAATATGTTTATTTGCTCAAATATGTGTATATATACATGTTATTATTTGTATTTACAGCAAGCGTTCTACATATTTCGTCATATCTGACATGCAAATTTTTATTCCATACAATTCAACATCAAGCAGGCATTAGTTAGTTTAATAAATTCCAATAAAAAATGTCAATTTAACAATAAATAACAACAGAAATACTCTATGTCAATAACTACTATTTCAATGTCAATATCAAAATGTAAATTTACCAATCAATTATAGAAATATACTAATTCAATACATAATGGGCATGTCCACAATTTCATATAAATTCACACCACATTAATTTAATCTCACATTAAGATCTTGACTTCAGACACAAGTGTCGTGGGCACTAAGAAACAGCATAAGTATAAAATATATAAATACATACTTAGATTAGTACGAGTATAGAAACATCCATGACTCGTCCATCTTCCTGCCCGTATACCATTATTTACGGGTTCTGCGCAATATGGTTTTTCTTTCAAAACGCATATTGCCAAAGTTTTGGCATTTGTTTTTACGCCCGTCTCATTTTTACATCCATAATTCAGAAACAAACATATTCAACATATTATCAATGTTTGCACCTACTGGGATTCGAACCCAGGACCTATGGTGTCGAAGGTAAGCTAAAGTCACTACTACTACACCAATCGGCCATCACAAATACTAGCCAAAAGGATGATCCTTTTCACCCTAAGGCGTCGTTAATGTACTTACATTTACATAGAATACAGCAGAAATTGGAGCTGCGGCCCTTCGATTGTTGTTAGGAATTGGTACTCCATTTAATGTGACCTGTCAATACACAAAGCAAACCAATAAATCGTCGGTAGATGGCATTATATCCTCATAAATGTAAGTGCTTTGCTTATTATTATTTTTTTTTGAATGACAGATGATGGTAGCCTGAAGGGCTTTGTCATCTTCACCGAGCTAGGTGGCGTGCGTTTAAGGCGCACAACTGAAAGTTAAGTGCTTTGCTTATTAAATAAGGCTCGACAGTTGTTGAATACAGTTAAGTCAAAAAGTTCGTGCTTTACCCTAAATAATAGACTCATAGTCAAGAAGTTCGTGATTGCCCTACATATAGTCAAGAAGTTCGTGCTTTACCCTACCAGATGATCAAAAAGTTCGTGTCTCGTTTTACGTACCTTTTCGAGAGTGCAGTCATCGCAGGCATACTTGATGGAATGTTCAAACTGTTCCCCTTCTGCCAGCGGTGGCTTCACTGAAAACTTGTCTATTGTGACGGCTAAAAACCAGAAGGGGATAAGTGAGTTATGCTGCCTTTAAACCGGAGATGGGCTATGCTACGTTGCAACGGATGCGTTTGATATTCACCGTTTGAAACGAAAGTTGGTACACAGCCGTAGTCTAGTAGAGTCTGAGAAAAGACGTAGGCTACGAGTACTTTTTATCCCGAATAATTTCGCTATTTTGTTTTTTCTGTAGTCCACGCGGTATGAGTCACGGGTGTCGAATTATGTTTATTTCTGTTGGTGATGTTTGGATATTTGTTAGTCCTTTCACGACGCCAAAACTATCCAACGGATTATTATGAAACTTGACAGTTATGTAGCTTCAGTACCTAGTGTAAATAGAAATCTAACTAGCCTAGAAGTTAATAAAAATATTCGTTCGAACGACTTTAAACACTCACGGCACCGTAGTCTGTTTCACTGTTTTCAGACCAATCGATCGATCGTCGATTGACAACATCGATCAATGCCTGAATGGATTAGTCGACGTCGATCGACGGTAGAATCTCGATAGTTTAGATCAGACCAAACGATCGATTATCGACCGATGCCGTCGATTAATGATCGATCGAGTAATCTGGTAAGTCCTTACATAATCCAACTTACATGGCGCTGAAATGAATGAAGAAATAAGATATAATGAATAATAAGAAATAATGAAGAAATAACATTCAGGAATTATGTCTTGTTAAATTAACAAACAATATAATACATAATCCATCTAATATAATTTTTTTTTTTCAGATTTCAGATTCAGATCATTTATTTATGATAAGATAACATATTATGTTATGAGACCTGAGAATAAGTCATACACTTTTTTTATACCCCTTTCACGCAATAAGCGAAATCTACGCGAGGTGGACAGGTTCCTTATAGGTAGGTATACCTATACATCCGCTAAGACGGATTTTATTACCTACGGGGGTAAAACGGGGTTTGGTAGTTTGTATGAAAGTACTTAGGTACTTAGTAAGTAAGAATTTGATGAAATTCCCACGGGAATGGGGAATAATAAAAATAAATAATTGTAAAGTCAAAGCCAATGAGTTCGTCTCTTGTTTCTTTGTCTGATTAAAGAGATGTCATACTACTGGTCACTTTGGTATACTTTAATGACAGTTATAGAGTCAGTTTTTCAAATTGCTTACAACATAACTACTCGTAGGGTACAGGGTGTAAAAGTCCGTCAGTAATTCTGTAGGTACGTCTCAATAATTAGAAAATAACAGGAAATATTGTAAGTAATAATGTTATAAATATTATTATGAAAAAGAAAAAAAAATTGAGTGAGAGAGAGTAATAATGCTGTAAATATGTATGCTTACATTTGTCTGGAAACAAAAGAAAAATACATTATAGTTAGTAGGTAACACGTGAAATAAGTATTCTTTTAGTGCGTTTTTTTATTGAAACATGGCATTTAATGACGCTTTCAACCATGATATTTGGCATGCATACAGGATGTTTTTTGGTCCTCAACGTTCCCGAATACCACGGAATCTCCACATCATCACGATCATTTTTCTCCACAGAAACATACATGGGAAGTGTCTGGTTCCCAAGACATTAGGGTCCAAAGTTGAGTAAATAGATTGCGTTTTTTTGCATAAATGCACAAAGCCGCGTGAAATAAGATTTTTTCACGAAAAATAATTTAAATCTGGCTATAGAAAAACTAGCACAAACACCGTAATAAATAATAAATTCCGCTCGATCAAGTAATGAAAAAAAAAAAGAATGAAAAAAAAATTTACATCCATTTCCAGCGTTTTTTTTGGCATAAACTTACTTTATTTGATGTATAGAGTACGTACCCTTCGTCAAGGTAGGCAACGAAAAAACATTCTGTATATACGGCGGTGTTCCCGAAATGAGCTAGCCAGACATGCAGGATAATAAAGAAAATCCCACAGTCACGTTTAGAATAACGGGGACAGATGTTCACGATCAATGACAAGCCTGAGAGAACGCCCCTGAGTTCCTTAGTCGACTATTACGACATGCACGGAAGGAGATGCAGCTGATGTATTCTAGTGGAGTCCCGCATCAGCACAGAACCGGTATACGCACCGATAGCATAGGATTTATTGAGTCGGTTGCGTAGTGGTCTTTTGATTAGCTTCGCAAGCTAGAAAAAGGTCTAGTCAAACAGTAGGCGGGGTGCGATGTGACGAGATCCTGAGCTGTCTAACAAAAGGGGAATGTTAAGCGAAAAGCTATGTAAATAGCCCTCTAAAAGCCTCCAATAAACCTACCTGCAAAATTTCAGACTCGAATTTACAAGTTTGTTTTTAAATAGCATATGGAGAATTCCTAAACAACACAGGAATGTTCATACAATCTTGAAAAATAAACATGTGAATTCGAGTCTCAAATATTGGAAATAGGTACTCTATAGTGGGCTATTTACATAGCTTTTCGCTTATCATACCCTTTCTGTTACACCCTGTATATAATGATTAGATATTATGGAAAACACACAAAACCGTCCCGCCCGAAGATAACGGTCTCGTCACGCTGCCGCCGGGCGTAAATACAACTCAGAAGCGACCGGGCGGGACGTAAGCGTGGCGCGGACGGGGCGCCCACGTTTTGTGTTATCTTTAGGGGTAAGCATGACCCTCTCGATAGTCCGTAACGATAGCGTCAAACTGTCAATTCCCATAGATTTTGCTAGCCGGTCACTAGCGTTACACCGCGTATAAAAGTTCGTGCTTACCCCACTGGTTGCGTTACCCCACTGGTTGCGTTACCCCACTGCTCTCTGGCGCGACGGGAATAAGGGTCAACACGCACATCTAACACGCGTGTTAGTACAGATCAATCACATACATTTTATATGGTCCATGCATGACACACTGTTAACACCCGACGCGATAACACGCACCATACATTAAAGGCGTTTTATCGCGTGTTAAATGTGTGTCTTGCTTGACCCATAATCGGCCCGCCAACGTACCGCCCCGCCCGCTCCCTGACCAGACAAAGCTGCTGGGTAAAGGGAAAATCTTACTTTCTAAAACAGCAATAACTTTCTGGAAGAAATGCTGCCCCCCAGCTTTCTTGAAGTACGCGATGTAGGTGCAAGCGTGCTCGTTTTCAAAACTGAAATAAGTATGCAGTTAATTAATTGCGGGAGCAGAATTTATAGGGAAGTTAAAGCTGCTGATGTTGGCACCCCCGTGCTTATCTAGGGAAGTTAAAGTCTATGATGTTGGCACCCCTGTGCCTACCTAGGGAAGTTAAAACTAATGATGTTGGCACCATTGACACTGCTTACTTAGGGAAGTTAACGTTGATCATGTTGGCACCCTTGACATTGCATATATGGGTTATCTAAGGAAGTTAAAATCTATGATGTTGGCACCCCTGTGCTTACCTAGGGAAGTTAAAGCTGATGATTTTGGCACCCTTGACAGCGGTAACATGGCTTTACCTAGGGAAGTTAAAGTTTACGATGTTGGCACCCCTGTGCTTACCTAGGGCGATTAAAGTTGATAATGTTGGTACCTTTGACATTGCTAACATGCTCTAATATGGCTGTGCCACGCTGATGTTGGCACCCCTGCTTACCTAGGGAAGTTAAAACTGATGATCTTGGCACCCTGAACGGCGGTGACATGACCTTCACTTATCACACTGACTCCGTTGCAGAGGATGTCCATGACATCACACCCATCGCACTCGAAGCTGGTCGTCTTATCGAAATGGGTGTGCAGATCTACCGCTTCGTTCAGCCGTTTCACTTTGAAAGCTATTAAAAAAAGAATGTACATACATACATACATATAATCACGCCTTTATCCCTTACGGGGTAGGCAGAGCACCAAGGGCCGATAGAACCACATGGTGCCACTTCTGACCAATTTTGATCAACTATACCCAGTTGAGATGTACAAGTTCGGTTAGTAGTGACAGGTGGTCAGCCCATCGCCTACAAAACACCAAGATCCTCTTGTCCCTCTACTGACTTGTACAGTATGCCCGGGAAGAGAAGCTGCTATACGTTTTTTTTCACTCCCAGAGCAGCATAGAAGAAAAAAAGAATGTGACGTCATTATATTGTCCTCTGTTTGGCTTCGCGCCAAAACCACTGAACCGATTTGAATGAAATTTGGTAGTATAGAGCCTGAGAAGGGACATAGACTACTTTTTATGACGGTTTTTTTTATTCCGGATAATTTTGACATTTTGTTTTTTCTGCAGTACACACGGACGGAGTCGCGGGCGTCCACATATACACATAATAACAACTTACTGTCATCTGCAAGAAAAAATATTTTGTTAATAAGACTTTAAAATTTACTGAATAGGTAAGTACTTACCTTTTCACAGACATTAACTTAGTCCCACAAAAAGATCCCTAAGGTCTTGTGTCGTGGGTACTCGTACCTATTAAGCAACGATATATGTATAAATACATAGATAAACAAAGAAACTTACCGGTATCTGCAATTTAAAAAAAATTTGCTCATTTCGTAATTCGAAAATTATTTTTATATTAACTTTTACACAATATAACAATATAGGAGAAATTACTCCAAAAGTTCTCCTAGATTCGACATTAAGGCGATTTAACCATTAGATTCACGTTGGCGGCCATAAAGCCCCGAAACGCCAACTTCTGCTTGACAACAAATGAAGAAAGTCAGTCACTAGCAAATTGATACAATACATGTTAATTAGTACTTATAATAATAATAATATAATACCTTTCTCTGAAATCAAAATAATATAATTAGTATATAAGTTTAAAAATAAGTTTGAAGAGTGGTGTCGGCAGAGTAGAATTCGTACCACCCCATGTCTGCCCGTGGGTATCGTACGAGGCGATTAAGGGTTTCCGGGAGGTGGGCAGCAGCGCCTTCCGTGTTGACAACATAGTCCAAAAATCACACTGCGGTCACCAACCCGCCTGCCCAGCGTGGTGACTGAAAAACCCCACTATGGCAGTAGCCTTGTGGCGTGCCCTGGGGGAGGCCTACGTCCAGCAGTGGACTGCAATAGGCTGAAGACGAAGACGATGCCCGTTGTAATAAACAGTTAGGATGTTTTTCAGACTTAAAACATTATTTATATCTCTTGTAATATTGTCAACTTTAAACTATCCACCGAATAATTAACATTAATTTAATTTTACCTGGAGCTGCAAATAGAAACATATATTTTTTAATCTTTTAAATATTTAGTAACAAAATTTAGTCTTTCCTGGAAACACAGTGATGTGTACATGTTTGGTTGTAGTTAATAAGTAAGATCTCCGACCGTATTTCGGTCAAGGCGACCAATCTCTACGGAGATTGGCCAGGTACGCAGGAGATATTATAGTGCACAAGTGTGTGCGCAAACACAGATGCTCTCTCTATTCCGTTACTCTCATAGTCCGATGGGACGGAAGCCGACACGACCGGAGAGAGATCAGACGCAGGACCAACGGTTTTACGTGCTTTCCGAGGCACGAGCTAAGTGACAATTTTGCAACATTAAAATCTGTACATTAAATAAATTCATTGGTACAGGCCCGTGACTGGGATCGAACTTACGCCTTCCGCTTGGAAGGTGCAAGTCTTAACCACTGGACTATCACCCCTCTATACTGCGGTTGTAGTCTATGTAAATAGAACCATACAAAGGTTTCTGTGCGGGACTTTCACTAGAATACATCAGCTGCATCTCCTTCCGTGCATGTCGTAAGAGTCGACTAAGGAACTCAGGGGTGCTCTCTCAGGCGAACTTGTGTTAACGTGCCTGTGGGAACTCGTTTATCACCCAGCAGTTTTAGCTAGCCTATTTTGGGAACACGGCCGTTGTACAGGGTGTAACAAAAGGGGTATGTTATGCGAAAAACTATGTAAACAGCCCACTATGGAGAATCTATTTCCAAAATTTGAGACTCGAAATCACATGTTTATTTTTCAAGATTGTATGAACATTCCTGAGTTGTTTAGGAATTCTCCATACTATCTGGAAAAATAAACATGTGATTTTGAGTCTGAAATTTTGTGGGCAGGTTCCTTTTAGTCGGCTATTTATATAGCTTTTCGCTTAACATTACCCCTTTTGTTACACCCTGTATACATGTTTTTCATAATATTTCACACGGTTTTGTTCCCGAAATGTGGTAGTCAGAGATGCAGTATCACGAACGAGATCCCGTTTTTTGTAATTCTTGGTAGATTATCAAAACTTACGAAGCATGGTAATAGCTTTGACCCGTTCTTCCAGTCCATCCTCTGTTTGGAAGATGCCGAAGTAATCTCCATAGTCCTTTGGCTTCGATGGGTCTAGATCTACTTCTAGATACTTTCTGTAAATACGCAGTAACCTTATTTACATATAACAGGTTTGACAATTCAACAAACAGCCACTTATTTATTTTATGGCATGCCAACAACCATAGATTTATTATACTAGCGTTAGATCGGCAAAGCGAGAGACAATAACATAGGATACTGGTGTGTTAGAGCGAGATAGATAGACGAGACCATTCTCATACACGCTATCGGCCTGTATTGGCCCGACTACGTCAGTTGTGAACGAAACAAATCCCACATATTTTTCACATATAAAATAAATTTTGTGTTCTATGTGGACGTAAACAATTATGGTTTCGTGTGTATTGCCTGGTTGTAATTCATCTAGGAAAGTAAATCAACAGAATTATTAATTTCACATCCAAGTACGGTGGAATGATTTATTTCTCTAAATGCTGAGAAATATTGAGAACTCTAACAAAAATATTGTGCACAAATCTATGCAAACAACATAATATTAATAAGTAGTTACATAAAAAAAATTACATGTAAAACAGGACTACTCACACTCCATTTTCCTCAGTAACCCGATACTTGGAGCTGTCGAGGTAGTAGATGTTGTGATCAGACGACCGCACCATAACGTTCTGTAGTATACAGCGTCGGCACTTGTATTGTACTCGGGTGGTGTTGGGGGGCTGGCCGGGGACCATGTGCACGTATTGTGGGTACAAGTGGATGTTGGTGGCCGCTGGAAACACGTATAATAGGGTAGATGACAGTATTTTTCTTATAATGACGACCGATTGGTCTAGTAGGTAGTGACCCTGCCTACGACGCCATAGGTCCTGGGTTCGAATCCCGGTAGGTGCAAACATTGATATGATGAATATTGATGTTTGTTTCCGAGTCATGGTTGTTTCTATACTTATCTATGTATTTATATACCGTTACTTAGTACCCACGACACAAGACCTTAGGGATCTTAGTGTGGGACTAGGTTAATGTGTTGTGTAGTGTGTGAATATTATATTATTATTATTATTATAATATACTCGTACATAACCGTGTGGTCCCTGCATTAGATCAGATTTTTAAACTTGAATCTCATGTAGTTATCATTAGACTCGACTTTGCTTGTATCAATTTATGACAATAGACGACCAGCCATACATTTGTCGTGTCATATTTGAGCGCCGTCACTGAATAATTTAGTTATGAGCGCAAATCACACGCATAGATGGCGTGAGCGAATCTTCTACCCGAAATTATGTAGTATGTATGTATACAGGATGTTGGTGACAGCCAGGCAAATACTGAAATGCTGAACAAGCACCATTGTATTGAGTTATACGACAGTGTTATTACTCGAAGGCAATGTATTTTTGCTTTATCAGTAATCTTTGCTCTCCGCGCCAGTTGTATCGGTCGATCCTGTGACTAATTATTTGGGCTTATTGGTTATTGTAAAATCTTTTTTAAAATCATTTTAGGTTAAAATTTTATTTTTAAGTCATTATCTAAAGCCTAGTTAAACGAACCAAACTATTTTTTTCCTGAAAATATAAAAAAAATACGGAAAATTTTGGATTTTTTCTGCGAAAATTTTCAGTGTTTTCCGCCTCAGAATCATGATCTGAAGTCATGGTATCAATATTTGCCTGGCTGTCACAAACACCTGTATATGTATATTATAATAATATATTATGTATGGTCATTTGTCACGTACAGGAGGAGGTGAGGGGATTAGGGTAGGAGATTCCCTTACGCCCATCTATTTTTAACTTCATATGATATACATCTAATCTACGGCGCAAATATTCCAGCCTCGACAGAGGCTACTTATTTGCGCCGTTCGGCGTGGAGACCCTGGGCCCTTGGGGACCGGCGGCGCTCAAAACATACAGGGACCTGGCCGGGCGGCTCGTAGAGTCCACACGTGACCAAAATGCTGGCTGCTACTTAGGCCAAAGAATAAGCATAGCCATTCAGCGCGGCAACGCAGCCAGCATTTTGGGCACGCTACCTGATAAGGTAGATCGGCTGACCATCCTGTAAAAATTTGGATGGTCAACCGACCTCCCACAGGTACACCATAGATCTCAGTAGTTCTAAGTTAGCTATAACACATATCAAAATTATTGTTGGAAGTAAATTCAATAAATCTAAGGTTAACACTTACACCACTCCAAGAAGTTGATCATCTTCTTACGAGTGGTTCCCTTCTTCTGGAAAACAGCAAGATATTTCCCCAGAAGGTTCTGCATAATATCCGGCTTGTAGTGGCTACCCACACCAAACATGGTAACCTTTATGGTCACATACTTTTTGTCTTTGCTCACTGTTGCTATGTAGTTCTTTTTGTCGAGCTGTTAAAAAAAAAAACAAAATTATTGAGGTCGATTCCGGCAGTCACAACTTGTTCCTAAACGTAATTAAGCCTAAGGTTTAAGCATGTCAAAAGCTATTCTGGCAGTCACTTTTCTGACAGTAGGCGACTAAATTTAATTTGACGTTTCAACTTTTTTTTTTAATCCACAAATATTAAATAAATACATCTACATACATATACAGGGTGTAACAGAAAGCGTATGTTAAGCGAAAAGCTATGTAAACAGCCCACTATGGAAAACCTATTTCCAAAATTTGAGACCCGAAATCACGTGTTTATTTTTCAAGATTGTATGAACATTCCTGAGTTGTTTAGGAATTCTCCATACTATCTGAAAAAATAAACATGCGATTTCGAGTCTGAAATTTTGTGCGCAGGTTACTTTTAGTGCGCTATTTATATAGCTTTTCGTTTAACACACCCCTTTTGTTACACCCTGTAGATACGGCTGTGTTCCCGAAATGAACAAGTACAAGTAGAAGTACAAGATCTTCAGGGAGATCCTATACAGCCATGTTTAGAGTAGAGAGGGCATTACAGACGTGTGAAATAGTAGGAAAAATTGGCGTACCGTATATCTGAATTCCTTGCCACCCGCGCGAACATGTATGATGGACTTGAATTCATATCCGTCCGGTATTTTAATACGTCTTCCACTGCTTTCATAATTCTCGATCAGATTCCAAATGTATTCTAGAACGCTGTCCTCTGTTAACAAAATCAGAGTAGAATAAATAAACAAAACAAAAATCTATAAAAGTTCATCAAATATATCAAAAAGTTTATAAACTATTTTAGTAGTAACTCAAGAAATAAAAATTAAAAAACATTCAATAAAACCCAATTAAATTAACCTAAACATTTGACCTAGCGTCACTCTCAGATGTCACTCTCAGGTGTCACTCTAAGGTGTCACACTCAGGTGCCACTCTCAGGTCTCTCTCAGGTGTCACGCTCAGTTGTCACTCGCAGGTGTCTCTCATAGGTGTCACTATCAGGTGTCACTCTAAGGTGTCACTCTCAGGTGGCACTCTCAGGTTTCACTCTCAGGTGTCACTCTCACTCTCAGGTGTCACGCTCAGGTGTCACTCTCAGTTGTCACACTCAGGTGTCACTCTCAGGTGTCACTCTCAAGTGTCACTCTTATGACGAAGATGAATCTGATTACACCTCTCAAGCTCAAATGCGACAAGCCGTTTAGGTTCTATAGCGCGGCAAAGAAATATTCGAATACTCGAAATACATACATATACTCAAAAAACACAACCCTCCTTCTGGCGCAGTCGGGTAATAAAGTCAAAATTATTGTTCTTGAGTAGGTAGAGCATATTTATTCATAGGCAGATGCTCGTAGTTCTGACTGATGAATAAATTCTGATTCTGTCTTTCTCTAACTAAAACCTGATCAGCCCCCCTAGCATGACCTCGCACCGTGGATATGACAGGATAAATCGGTTTATCATATAGTATTTCGCAGGTCATGCTACTTGAGCAGGATAGAGAAATTAGATAATGTCTCTATCCTGCTCAAGTAGCTATCTATTTCCTTTAAACAGACCTGAAATAAAATAAAATCTTACCCGGTATGGCTGTAAGCAATTAAAAATAAGTAATTCATTATCATGTGATTATGTAAAAATAGTCTATATCTATATAATAAAAATGTAACGGATCGCTGTCTGTACATGGAAGATATACGAGAAAAAATATTATAGGAGTCCTTTATTAACGCAATAGTATCCAAAATAATGATTTTTGGAATTTTTGTCTGTTTGTCGGTTTATCTGTGCGTTTGTGCACGCTAATCGTTTCTGAGATTTCCGATTGATTCGGCTGAACCGATTTCGATGCAGTTTTCAGGAATATATTGTGACAGGTCCCACTTAACATATAGGCAACTTTTTATCCCGGGAAAATGTTTTTATCCCGGATAATTTCGACATTTTGTTTTTTTTTGTAGTCCACGCGGACGGAGTCGCGGGCGTCCACTAGTAATTAATAAAAAGAAATCATTTAAAATAATGTGACAAATCGTATTATGAAAAATCACTTACGTGGTATGATTTCTGTAAAATAGATAAGTAAAATATTTTAATTAATAAATTTTAAAATAAATAAAAAATCACTACAGTTATCTAAGAGTAACTTACCATCACCTGTAAGAATTATATATATTTTTCTATTAATAATGCACATTAAAAAAATTAAAATAATGCAAAAAATAAAATAAGTAATAAAAATAAAGAAAACCACTCACGTTCATAATCTAATGGGATAAAAATAAAAAGTTGATAAAAATAGAAGTAATGTATAATAAATATAGTTAAAATGAGTTTATGCTTGAGTAAAAAGTATTATTAATCGGTAGGTATTAAAAATAAAAATATATAGATCTCACCAGTAGGCTCTAAAAAATAAAACATGTCATCAATAAATATAAAGTATATTAAGGTAAGTACCTAAATAAGTTATTTCTTTATTCTTTTTGTACAAATAACATTTATCTTACACAGTATATCGTAAAAGAATTAGCACATACAAAGTAACTAAAACTAAATTACATTAAAAGAACAATAAACTTAAATTTTTATAACTTACTTTCAACTGTAATTAAAATATAAAGAATGATTTGAAAAAATTATATAAATAAAAAAAACTAAAATATCGACACTTTAAGAAACCAAAACACTGTAAGGTAAGAACATACCGTAGTCATCTGAAACAAAACAAAAAACATTTTTACTAAATACAGGATGTGGGTGACAGTTTTCCTGAAAAAATAAAAAAATATTGAAAATTTTGGAATTTTCCTGTGAAATTTTTTAAATGGTTTTCAACACAGAATCATGGTCTGAAGTCACCATATCAATATTTGCCTGGCTGTCACAAACACCCTGTATACAACGGTATAACGGGTGTATCAAAATGTACCTATATTATATAGTCCAGTATAAAGTACGAGTATCCACAAAATTTGAGACTCAACATCATCTTTAATTGACTTCGCACCATCACTTCGTAAATTGTATACAATAGCTGTAGATACATACGCCATAGTTCGTTGGCCATCATCGCCTGGTCTGGTGAAGGCAGGCTGTAGATATATCCGATCTGACACGGGTTCCAGTGGTCACACACCTCGTGGTCAGGGTCTAACTCTGTCACGAACTTATACGTCTGGAAACACAAAATGTATTGGTAAAACACACATATTATAAAGTTTTGCACCTACCGGGATTCGAACCCAGGACCTATGGCGTCGCAGGCAGGGTCATTACAAACTGCGCTAAATTGGTCGTCATGTAAAATTAGCCTTCGATTAGTTCCGGTCCTGTCCACTAGACGGCTCTGCATCGCATACACAGAGCTGCTTACTAGTTCCGGGGCTGCCCTTAGATGGCGCTGTAACAAACCTTGTCGGGATAGTATCGGTAATGCACAACGACATCGTCCGTGTCCTCTAGAGCACATTTCCTCGTGGTGTAGTTAAGCGACGTTCTCTCTATGGGCGCACAACCTATCACCGTGCTGCCGTTTCTAGGCAGATCAGGGCCTTCCACTCTGTGCCCTGAAACATAGAGTTTAATTTTAATTTTTAAGCTGGTTAAGAATGCTATTGAAGGCGTTTAGGTCGTTTTCGTATGATATAATAAAGAATTTTATTCATCTATCTACCTCCATACAGGGTATTTTTTGGTTGTCAAAGTTTCTAATAAAAACTACGGAATCTCCTCATCATCACGATATTTTTTTTCTCCATGGATGCATACCAGGGAAGTGTCTGGTTCCCGAGATATGACAAATTTGACTAAATAGACGACGTTTTTCTGCATAAATGCGCGTTGACATTGACGCGTGTAGCAAGATTTTTTCACGAGAAATAATTAATATCTGTCTATGAAAAAACTAGCATAAACACTGGACACGTTATAAATTTCGACCGATCAAGTAATTTTTTTTATTTTTTATTTACATCGTTTCCCAGAAATTTTTTTGGCATAAACTTTATTTGATGTTTAGAGTACGTACCCTTCGTTAAGGGTGGCAACAAAAAAAAACACCCTGTATACACACGACTGTGTTCCCTGGGGTAGCTAAAACTGCAGGATCATAAAAGCCACTAGCATAACGGGGACAGATTGCAATTTGCTAGATCGGTGGTTCCCAAAGTGGTCCAGGGGTCCACAGGAGACTAGATGGGTGTCTACGTTGGCGTGAAAAAATGGGGCTTCACAATTAATTCACGAGAACCAGTTAACTTTTGGAAGGGGTCTATGAGAAAAAAAGTTTGGGAATCCCTGTGCTAGATTATCGTTTTAGAGAATGCCCGAGTTCCATAGTCGACTCTTACGACATGCGCGGAAGGAGATGCAATCTGTCCCACTTTTAGTATCAACATTGGGGCATATCAGACATTTTTTCCGATCTATCTGTTATCCCAGGAGTCAAAATAGGGTGACAAATCGGAATAACCCTGCAGCTGATATATTCTAGGGTAGCCCCGCATCAGCACAAGACTATAATAATGAATGTAACAAATAAATAAATTTAAAAAACCTCATATAATATAACTTACGATTGCAAAAGAAGAACCTATTCTCAGCGACATAGAGATCTTTGTCCTCCGCAGAGAGACACGAGTCGTACATAATCGGCGTCGGGTCAATGTCCTCTTCACACATGAGGATACCTGAACCATCAGGTTCTCTTGGAGCGCGGTTAGCAGGACAACGGTACATTAGACCTGTGACACAATAATCTCATTTATTTACATATACTATACTTAGCGGAGCCACCTTTCGGACGTAAGACAGAACCACAGTCCAATCATCATAATCAGCCTATTGCAGTCCACTGCTGGACGTAGGACTGCGGGGCACGCCACAAGACTGCCATGGGGGGTATTTGCCCATAGTCACCACGCTGGGCAGACGGGTTGGTGACCGCAGTTTGTATTTTGGACTATGTTGTCAACACGGGAGGCGCTGCTGCCCACCTCCTGGAAACCTTTAATCGCCTCGTACGATACCCACGGGCATACATGGGGTGGTACGATTTCTACTCTGCCGGCACCACGCGGCTAGAATATCGAAGTTTCTCACAATGATTGGAATAATAATATACATGGCCCCTTAGATGAAAACAAAATAGCAGAAGATAGGGCACGTCCTTAAAATCATCAACTAGAAATTAGGCATGCTACACAACTACAGGCATGAACACACACACAGCTGTAATTGTATTTAACGTTGTACACTACTGAGCGATAGAGACAAACCTATTTATTTCGACAGTAGCGCGAGCGAAACAAGCGCGTTTCAATAGAGCATCATCTGAATAATTTCGGGTTGAGTCGTGTCAGCTCGTGTCCCAGACAATAACTATGGTAAGAAGCTACTGCAAAAACGAAGCACAGCGGGCGCATTCGCACACGCACGGCACGTGTTTGCTTGTTTAACTTGTCGCACATAGATGTATCGTATATTTTTATCTCGCTCTGCAAAATGGCGATCAAAACAATAAGTGAATTTACAATTATTAATCTAAGAATTTAAAGTTTTCGTGTACTTATGCGTGAAGAGTGATTCCATGTGATTTGTTTTTTTTTTGAGTAATTAGTACAACGCACAAAAGCACATGAAGGCATTTTGATAACTTTTACCCCGCTTAAAATAAAAAAAGAATTTCTTCCGTCACACGAGCGCGCTATTGCTACTCTCAATTGCAAATGAGTAAAATCAGGCGACGTTGGCCTACTTTAAGCGGTCCACGCGCTGGAGACTATCTTCCGCTATTTTGTTTTAAGCATGGACCAAACAATGACTAGTGGTCCGGTGGGGCCGGAAGTGCTTCCCCTTTTCACCACCCCCACACCCAGCCCCCCTATTATGACCACGCATCGGGGATATCGTATAGTCTCTAACAAAATTCAACATGGCGGCTATATTTATCGTAAATTGACAGGCTAAATGTCGATAAATCGGTTTATCATATCGTGTTTCGCAGTTCATGCTACTTGAGCTGGTATTAGTCGAAACCACTTTCACTCCCTCATTTATTTATAGACAAATTCCCGACTGCGTTAAACTTTTGACCCAGTCTCACTCTCAAGACTAAGACGAACACGAGTCTAATGACACCGCTCAAGCTCAAATGTGACAAGCCGTTAGGCTCTAGAGCAGAGGTTTGCAAACTTATTTCGTCTAACGCCCACTTTGAAAATCAGTAGCGCCCCCCATTTTCATTTCACCTTAAAAATGTCAATAGCATATTATAAAAAATATTCATAAAGAAATGAAAAAAAAAAATCACCAGAGTGAGATTTTAACGGCCTCTCGCAAACGGTGCTTTTTTTAAGCAAATTAGGTACTTGCGCTATTTTTTCTGGGGCCTCAACTGCCCCTCTTTAGGCCTCCAATGCCCACTTTGGAAAAGACTGCTCTAGAGCGTGCCAAAGAAATATAAAATACATATACTCGAAAAACGTAACTCTCCTAGGTTCTCTATATTCTTCTTCTTTATAGCGTTTTGCTTCACATCCTTTTGTTACATCCTGTATGGCGCCGCTATTATACTAAACTAAAGTTGAACTAACCTTTCCTAATAATAAGCGGCGGTTTATTCCTAATCTCGGCTATAGTGACCCCTTTTTCTCCATTCTGTATGGCAGTCATTATTCTCCTATACAGGGTGGTGCGCCTTTCCTGTTCTGCTATAATATATGGCAGAAGCTCTTCGGATAATACGTCTACCTTCTTCTTCGATTCGGCGTTCATCTGCGAAATTGGGGTCGCGAAGTTGTTAATGAGAGAAACAAAGGAAGCACATAAACACCAAATATTTTTTAATAAATTAAGAAACTACCAATGATGGATGCTTTTACTCTGTAAATGAGTAGGTTTTTTAAGTTATTAAAATGTGCTTATGCATATAATTTTGCAATACCTGAAAAGGGTGACCAGGCGGAGATATTTTTTATAACAACTATTGTACCCTACCCTGGTTATACCCTGGTTGTACCCTGGTTATACCCTGGTTGTACCCTGGTTGGCAAATAAATATTTCCATAGCCACCATTAACATAACGATGACAAATGTAATTTTAAAATACCTAATCGATATATTTTATGGCCAGTTTCACAACAAGAGATTTTATCTGTGCCATTGTAGTTAAGTTACGAGTATTTGGAACATTGAAATTGGCGGCTTTTATGAGTAGTTGAGTACTTTACTACTTACCCTGTCAGCATCCTTATTGAATTTTATACCAGTGCCGTCCTAAAAAGGTAAGAATATATTTTAATAATAGGCTCGATTCTGGCAGTCACACTTAAACCTAAAACGTCAGGTCTATCTCTCTCCGATCTTAACATAAATGGCTGAGAGAGAAAAGAACAGGTAGGACTAAATTTACGTTTAGGTTTAATGTGACTGCCGGAATCGACATAATATCTCAATAAATTAAAGAAATAAATAAAGGTATCTTCTCTACTGAGAAAGCGGTGATAGCCCAACGGTTACGACGTGCGCCTTTCAGTAGGACGATGCAGGTTCGATCCCACGATCAAGTAAGTTACACTTGTCGTATAGTGTCAGCAGAGTAGAATAGGACCACATGTCTGGCCGTGGGCATCGTAAGATTAAGGATTTCCGGGAGGTGGGCAGCAGCGCATCCCGTGCTGACAACATAGTCCAAAATACAAACTGTGGTCACCAACCCGCTTGTCCAGCGTGGTGACTATGGGCTCCCGCACACGGGCCACCGGCCACAACTACAGAACGCCGCCACCGGCATATTTCCTGTACATAACTTCTTGTGGCGGCGTTTGTAGCTGTGGCCGGTGGCCCGTGTGAGAAACCCCCCTATGGCAGTAGCCTTATGGCGTGCTCTGGGGGAAGCCTACGTCCAGCAGTGGACTGCAATAGGCTGAAGAGTGGAACTACAGCCTAAGGTTCACGCGAAAGAAGTATACGTACCACAGCCTGGCGTCGGATGATGTTGGCCAGATAACGACCTCGTCTCGTAGCGGGGAGTAACACACTGCCCGATATAATCTCATCTCCAGTCTATACAGGGTGTAACAAAAGGGGTATGTTAAGCGAAAAGCTAATAGCACACTAAAAGGAACCTACTCACAAAATTTCAGACTCGAAATCGGATGTTTATTTTTCCAGATAGTATGGAGAATTCCTAAACAACTCAGGAATGTTCATCATCACGATCATTTTTCACCATGGAAGCATACCTGGGAAGTGTCTGGTTCCCAAGATATTAGGGTCCAAAGTTGAGTAAATAGACTGCGTTTTTCTGCATAAAGGCACAGACACGCGTAGCAAGATTTTCGCAAGAGGAATAATTAATATCTGTCTATAAAAAACTAGCATAAACACTGGACACTATAAATTTTGCCGGATCAAGAAATTTAAAAAAAAAATCTTTAAAAAAATTTACATCTTTTCTCAGCATTTTTTTGGCATAAACTTACTTTATTTGATGTATAGAGTACGTACCCTTCGTGAAGGGTGGCAACGAAAAAACATTCTGTATAAACATAATAGAATAGAAACATCCATGACTCGGAAACAAACATCGATTTTACATCAATGTTTGCACCTACCGGGATTCGAACACAGGTTATCAACTAGGTATGCCAATCGGAGGTTAATATTTGAAGTACATTTTTTCAAGGTATGCCAGAGCTGCAAAATCACAGAGAATATCCCACTGCCACGTTCACCCCCACGCGATGCCCAGCATAGCGGGGACAGTTAGTAAAAGATCAGTTTCAAGTTGCTAGCTCATTAGCTCATCACCCGAGAGAATGCCGGAGTTCCTTAATGACTCTTACGGAAGGAGATGCAGCTGATGTATTCTAGTGAAGCCCCTCATCAGCGCAGGACATTATCGTACTTTATTTTAAATTTTATACTTACCGGCGGGTATCCACACTGTACTACTGAAAAAGCATATAAAAAACTAACAAGAAACCCTAAGAAGGCGTGCATGTCGCTCTCATATCACCGACTAACTGCCGTTACTGTATAACTATCGAGTTATTGTTAAAACTAATTGAGGCAATCGATTTTAATTGGACTAATGACGTGGCTTTGCTAATAAAATAATTAAATAAATATTCATGGTCTATGGTCTTATGCTCTGCACCCGTATGATGAATTCGGTGAGAGCAAGATGTCTCACTTTTAAACGTCAAATCCACAGAGCTAAGTAATAACTAGACAAGGCAAGTGTTTCTACTTGGTGTGTAAAAAGGGATTGCAATCCACTTCTATCAGCCCTAATTCATTCGGTCCTGGCTTGAGAACGAGTGTTTATTCTAATTCTTAAGTCAATTTTTACATGCAAAGTACATACACTTAGTTTATCTAGTTATTAATAGCTCTGTGAGTTTGTCGTTTAAAAGTGAGACATCTCGCTCTCACCAAATTCATCATACCGGTGCTGGTCAGAGAGTAAGAATATTCTTGGGTCTTGTGTCGTAAGACTCAGCAACGGTATATAAATACATAGATAAGTATAGATCAATATTCATCATATCAATGTTTGCACCTACCGGGATTCGAACCTAGGACGCGCTCTCTATAATATTAAGAGTACCTATTACCAATCACACCGATCGGCCATCTTTGGCCTTATTTAATGTCCATTTTATGGAGACTGCTTGGTCTTTACAAGACCTTATTTCTACTACCTTATACAGGGTGTAACAAAAGGGGTATGTAATGCGAGAAGCTATGTAAATAGCCCGCTAAAAGGAACCTATGTACAAAATTTCAGACTCGAAATCACATGTTTAATTTTGCAGCTAGTATGGAGAATTTCTAATCAAATTTTGCAAAATAAACATGTGATTTCAAGTCTCAAATTATAGGTAGAAATAATAGGTTCTCTATAATGGTCTATTTATATAGCTTTTCGCTTAACATACCCTTTCTGTTACACCCTGTATACTATACATACATACATATAATCACGCCTTTATCCCTTACGGGGTAGGCAGAGCACCAAGGGCCGATAGAACCACATGGTGCCACTTCTGACCAAGTTTGAGGGTATAGTTGAGATGTACAAGTTCGGTTAGTAGTGACAGGTGGTCAGCCCATCGCCTACAAAACACCAAGACCCTCTTGTCCCTCTACTGACTTGTACAGTATGCCCGGGTAGAGAAGCAGCTGTAGTATTATACTTTTTTTTTCGCTCCCAGAGCTGCATAGAAGTACCGGTAAACAAGGTAAATAACCTCATATTCTGCTTTTTATTAGTTTTAATACTTTATAGACGCTTGTCAGGTCGGCCCAGGATTTTCTATGCTTTGATTGCTTTTTTCTGGTCGCCTCTGTGGATCCTGGCTTACAGGAGTTACTGGGGCGGGAATGAGTGGTAGGTCAACCCGGTAGGCGTTGAACTGATGTCGGCATGATTAGAAAGTGTATAAAATATGCCTGCAGCGAATGTGTTCACTAATAAATAAACACATTAAAAAACATCAAAGTAAAATAACTCTGTTATATTTACAATAGAGGTTACCTTATGCCTACATTATAAAAGCTACACCTATTTTAAAATTTCTAATAATGAAATACAAAATGTACATTTATAATATCTACTAAAATGCGAATAAAACAAAGTTCTAGACAAGTTATGATACAGGTTGTAATAGAAGCGGTATGTTAAGCGAAAAGCTATGGAAATAGCCCACCTGTATACGAGTTTATATCACATGTCTATTCTTCAAGATTGAATGAGTTTAATTTTGTCAATGGGCTTTTCGCTTAACATACACCTTCTGTTACACTCTGTATAAATAAAAGAATTAACAATCTTACAAATATGTGCAAGATATTTTTATATTTACATTGGTATCAACCTAAATCTCAGATAATTCAAGACTTGTTAACCACAATAAAGATTTTCCAGTATAGCGGCGACGTGAAGTAGCGGCGGTAAAAACGCAATTAGATAGCCGTCATTACGGTGCCGACATGTGATAAGGTCCTTTATGGCTAGGGTTGCCAACTTTTATACAGATTTGCGGGACAACGAAGTTAAATATACGAGATACAAGAAAAACGGAACACCTACAAATGGTCAATTTCAGTACATTTTTTCATAAAGAAATAATTATTTCGTGATAGTCCATAGCAATTAGAGGTCTAATTTCATTGTAAACAAGCAGTGGCGCATCCAGGTCTTTTTTTTAGCTCAGCCTATAATAGGTCATCATCATCATCATCAGCCTATTGCAGTCCACTGCTGGACGTAGGCCTCCCCCAGGGCACGCCACAAGACTGCCATGGGGGGTATTTTCCCATAGTCACCACGCTGGGCAAGCGGGTTGGTGACCGCAGTTTGTGTTTCGGACTATGTTGTCAACACGGGAGACGCTGCTGCCCACCTCCCGGAAACCCTTAATCGCCTCGTTCGTACGAAAAACCACCAAATTAATTACTACGTAATAACTATATAACGCCACCGCTATCCTAGGAACAAAAGCTTTGGTTAGAACATGACACAACATAACTTTTACTATATGATTACAATAAATTTTAACATAGTACATAGTAGGTATCTGAGAATACACAAACACACATTAAATTAAATTAATGGTGATGCGGGGCTGCACTAGAATACATCAGCTGCATCGTGCATGTCGTCGACTGAGAAACTCAGGGGCGTTCTCTCAGACGATGAGCTACTTGTCGGGGAAAAAAGATGAATAAGACATTTGAAAAAAGTAATCAAGTATCAAAAGTAAACTCATCATCTGATATACTATCTAGCTCCATAGAGTTCAAATTATCAACTTTCTTTTGAACTAAATCGTCTAAAGTAATTTTTTCAGCATCTTTCTCATCGTTGTCACCGATTTGCGCGTCGATTGCATCCATTAGTGTCTTATCATCCATTTCTGTGTCGCTTACTTCATCCAAATCTAAATTATCACTGGATTTCTCTTTACCATTAATATTATCGTGAAAAGCTATATTTTCATTATCTTCTTTACTTATATCTATCGTTTTACTGAGATTTGTGCATGCATCATTAGCTGTTTCTTTAGCATCGTCATAATCAAAATTATTTCCTAAGGTTTTTAGTTTAAAATTACTATCTTCACTGTCGATTGTGGAATATATTTCATTTTTACTTAAATCTTCTGAATTGTCAGTAACTTCATTTACTGTAATATTACTCTTAGCTTCTAATTGTCGTGTATTTTCTTCTCTATTTAGATCTAAAATTTTATTTACAACCTCTTCCGCCGCTTTGTTATTTAAAATGTCTTCTTTACTAATATCTTCTTCGCTATTCACACAATTTTCTATATTTTCATCATCTTTTTCAACATTATTTGCAAATTGGTTATCTTTACTGGAATTATCACTATCTATTCTATAGTCTATGCTATTTTCTACAGTTTCCATATGTACTAAATCAGGTGTATTGTGTTCAGTATTACTAGCTATATTTAATTCCTCATCATCATTATTTTGTGTTAATCTATTGGTTTCTCTGCTTGAATCAAGGTCATTTACTTCAGTATTTAGAGTTAAATCTGTGCTATCTTTAATATTTTCTCCATTTTCATTGTCATCGTGGTCTTTTGAATCTGAGTCGTAATTATTTTTTATTTCATGATTCGGTAAATCTTTATCTACAGGTTTATGTTCCGTTGTACCAGTAACTCGAAGCCCGTTATTAGCCTTATCATCTGCTATCTCTTCTATTTTCTTACTACTGCTATTTTCAATGTCATCTTCCGAATTTTCACTATTGGCATTCGCGGTTTTTACTGAATTTTCAAAGTTACTGCTAGCATTATTTGTTTCCGCAGATTCTGCATAATTTTGTACATTACCTAAAATTATATTATTATTACTATTTTCAGAACATTTAATTTCATCTTTTAAATCTGAATCCGACTCTTCTCTTGCTTTATTTTCTTGATTTCGACTACTAAAATCATCTCCACCTTCGTTCATTTTGGAATTAAAGTCTTTAATTGAATCTTTATTAGAAGCACCAAAAACATCGTCTTCAAATTTTTCAATGACCTGATTATCACTATTACTGCCGGATTCTTCCAGATCTTTATTTGTTTCATTAGCCTTGCTACTGAAATAACTTTCATCTTTCATTTCGATATCCAAATGTTTATTTGAATCGTCAACAGTCTTACCACCAAGATCACCGTCATCATCTTTAGAATCCAAATCTTCATTAACATCAGTATCATTCTTATTACCTGTTTCATCTTCACCTTCCTTACTACAGGTAAATGATCTTTATCTTTCATTTCGGAATTAAAATCTTCATTTAAATCATTAATATTTTTACACCTGAGAACACTGTCACTATCTATTTTAAAATTATCATCTTCAGTATCATCGTTATCACTCCTATTACCTGGATCTTCTATTTTATCATCTACATCTTCATTCGCTTCATCTTTGCTACCATTATTTTCATTTTTAATTTCTGATTCAAAATCTTCATTTGAATCGTTAATATTATCACAATCCATAACACTATCATCTATCCTTCTACCACCATCTTCATGATCTACTATAGCCTCCATATTCTCATCGATATCATCCTTTCTACTAGAATTATTATCAATTTTAGAATCCAAGTCATCATCATCATCATCATTATTTTTGCTCCCCATATCATCAGTCATATCAAAATCGCAAACATCATTATCATTACCAACCCTATTATGCAAAATGGAATCAGAATCATAACCATTATCATCAATTATACTATCTATTAACTGACCAATATTAAAATATACATTATTAGACATTGATTTTCTGCGTTTTTTAGGTACTTTAACCGGCGCTTGAGGAAACATAGTGTTAAGCGTCAATTTTGTTAGACTAGGTACAGTTTTATCGACAGAACATATAGAATCGGTATCGTTATCGCTTTCGCTATCAGTTTCCCACTGGCGATTGATGTCGGCGATATCTTTGGGAGATTTATCCGGTATTTTGACCATACCAATAAAATCGCTGGGCTCTGGCTTCACAGTCGTTGGGGTAAGGTAGGGGTATACTCGACGTGGGTCTAACGCGAAATCCTGCAAATAAATATTAATAAACATCACAAGACATTAATATAAATATGTGATCTGTATTCCCGAAATGGGGCCAAACCTGCAAGATCATAGAGGGATCCAAAATCTACATTTAGCAGACGTGGCGAGATGTTAATAATCTGTGGCGAATTCGCCGCGACTTCATTCGCGTGAACTTTGCTGCCCGAATTTTTATGAAACTTGATTGAATGTATAAACTTCTTAAGTAACCAGGTTAGCTGGTAGAGAATGCCTTGGAAGGCATTAAGCTCGCCCTTGTACATAATGATTTCGTAGAACAATAAAGAATTTTATCTATCTATCTATAAACCATAAATCTGGTGAGAAACAAACATACACGTGTGTGAGTGTGTGTGTGTTTATAACTCTTTCACGTAAAAACTACTGAACAGATTTTGATGAAACTCGCCAGGCTTATAGCCTATATACATCCAAATGACACATACATCCATCCTCACAAACTTTCGCTATAATTTTAGAATTACACGAGACTAGGTAGATAAAAACAAACGATTTTTACTACGGGACCAACATTAAGATCATGAAAAACAAATCAGCTGTTCCAATGTTCCAATAATACAATAAAATTTTAAAAAGTGCATACAGTTAGTGGCCACAAGACACTGGCAAAAAAATCCAATGGCCACCATTAAAATTTTGCATATACTTACAGGTCTTAATATGTTAATTTGCATATACTCACAGGCTTTAATCTAGTGACGTCATAAAGTCCGTCAGACGAGCGTAGCAATGTATCGCATTTGATCAATCTCACTTCCATGGGTAAAAGACTCGCTTTTACTTCAGGATCTATTGCGGCTGGATGATCTAGAACAGAAACATCATCAGCATAATGCACTCCACTACTGGACATATACCCCGCCCCCTTATTACCTAACTAGCAAAAGCAAAGCGATAGCGAAAATTGTACAAAAATCGCTGATTCCTTGTCAAATTCGTATTACGTAAAATGATTTTCAAAGGAACTTTGACAGTTCAAGGCGAATATTGTACAATTTTCGCTATCGCATCGCTTCGGCTTTGCTATTGCCAATTAGGTAATCAGGGGGCCGTTTTTTTAAAGACAGACATTTCAGTTTCGACGAAGCATTGTTAGTAAACATTAGCACAATCCTACTCTTAAGATATGAGTGACGTTTGACGTTTTGCCCCGTCAATATGACGTATCCTACTAAATGTTCAGTTTTAGTTAGATTTAGCCAAGCATTTTTAGGAGCTATTTAATTTAATCATTTATGATAGTAATGGCACGGAAACATTTCCTATCGGATTCGTTACCGGACGCTAGATGGTTGTATTTGTGCCCGGAAAGCGGCGGTAGACTCACTCCCTACCACGTGGGCCTTAATAGGCTAACCGGTGAACAGTGGGTGTGCAATTTGCACACTTATCTTATGCCGAACCTCTTTGGGGGATAATGGGCATGATTATATGTATGTAATATAATTATGTATGTACCTGTAACCCGTTGCGTGCAACTTTTCTCGTGCTTTTTAAGAGTTCTCGCTGATTTCATCACTTTATCGCAATACTGGCATGGACCTGTTAAATAATAAATAAATAAATATTCACACACTACACAACACATTAACCTAGTCCCACACTAAGATCCCTAAGGTCTTGTGTCGTGGGTACTAAGCGACGGCATACAGTAGTTGACAAAAGGTGTAGGTAGGTATGTTAAGCAAAATGCTATGAAAAACTAAGTAATAATCAAGTTCAAAAATTTTATGAACTTTCCTGTGTGGTTTAGGAATTCTCCAAACTACCTATACAATAAATATGTACTTTCGAGCCTTAAATAATTTTGTACTAGATAGGTCGTCTATGATAATCTGATTCATCGTGATGTAATGTGATTTATCATGATGTTAAGTTATGTATCATGCTGTACTGTGATTTAAAGTTATGCGTCGTGCTGTATTGTGATTTATCGTGATGTTAAGTCATATATCGTGCTGTATTATGATTTATTGTGATGTTAAGTCATATATCGTGCTGTATTATGATTTATTGTGATGTTAAGTCATATATCGTGCTGTATTGTGATTTATCGTGATGTTAAGTCATATATCGTGCTGTATTATGATTTATTGTGATGTTAAGTCATATATCGTGCTGTATTGTGATTTATAGTCATGCATCGTGCTGTATTGTGATTTATCGTGATGTTAAAGATATGTATCGTGCTGTATTGTGATTAATCGTGACGTAATGTCATTTATCGTTATGAAAAGTAATTTATCAAAGTGCATCACATGAAATAACATAAATGAATGTGCTAACTTACCGCCGGGCCTGCCCCACAACCCCGCACATTTGTGCATGTCTAGCAAGGTGGTGGTGGGGAATTCTGCCCAACATTTTGCACACTTCACGTCTGGTACCTCTGCCAACTCTATACACGTGTGTCTGGATGAAAAAAAAACGGCCAAATTAAACACATCTCATCATCAAGCTGAAAAAAGGATCATATAAAAAAGGAATCCAGTTAAAGCATGGTAAATGTACGAGATGTCATGTACTGATGCGGGGCCCCACTTTGCCTTTTAGGTCCATTATGTTTTTATAAGTAGTGCTTTTTTATGTTTTTTTATAGTGCAAACTTTTTATGAGTAAGTTTAAAGTAGGAGGAGTATGACTATTGAATTGAATAGCCGACTCTTCAACAACTATTGATAATAGTAAAACACAAAAATGTGCCTAGATAATAGTAAAGCACAAAAAACTTAATTTTGTTCTTTCGGATTCTTACAGCTTCCAAATAAAATGAGTTATAGAGCGTGCCAAAGAAACATACACACCTACAAACTTCAATATATTTATTTCCACTTGTATTTTTACCAATTTCTGTAAAAATACAAATTTATTGTAGACTTACATACACTTGAGAAACATAACGCTCCCTCTGGCGCCGTCGGGTAAAAGCAACACTTACGTTTGGTACGAGGCGAGTAGTTTATACTGGCCGTGACAGCGCCGACAGCTGTACATTCTGGTGTAGTGTTGGCGATGGTGCGCCGCCGCCTCCTCGGCTGACGCAAACCATTCCTGGCACGCGTTGCACGCAAGGCTGGGAATGTGATAAAAAATATTTAAATCTAGAGAACAACCTTTAAAATGCCCGTTCAAAATTTCAAAGTAAAATTCTCTATTAGTACAAGACTATAGTAAGCAACATAAATTTCTTTCTCTGCTCTTACAAATCCTTTTTATCTGTAAATAAAATATAAATTAAATAATATTACAACGGCGAAAGCGAGCATAAAGAATATCATGAAAGTAGATGAAGCGAAAGAGGTGTGTCAGGATCGTAGCAAGCGGAGAGCTGTGATCTCTGCTTACCCCACAGGGACAGAAGCGTGATTTTTATGTATACACGTATGTAAAATAAGATTTTATGGTAAGTATAGTAAATAATAATAGTAGAAATAATACTCACTTTTCAGGCGTAAATCCCACTCTATGTGACTTGTAATGAGCGTATAAGCCCTTCCCTTTTATAATACCTCCGCAAAAACAGGTCAATATTTTAAGTCTCGATTTTGACGAATCAGGTTCTGATTTTGACGAAGCGGGTCCAGCTTTTGATGAAGCGGGTCCAACTTTGGATGAATCGGGTCCAACTTTTGACGAAGCGGGTCCTACTTTTGACGAAGCGGGACCAACTTTTGACGAAGCGGGACCAACTTTTGATGAAGCGGGACCCACTTTGGATGAAACGGCGTCAATTTTGGACGATGCGGGTCTAGTTTTGGATGAAGCGGGTCCAACCTTAGCGGAAGACCCAGTTTTCGAAGCGGTTTCAGACTTTGAGGAAGCCGGTCCAGTTTTAGACGATGCAGGTCCTATTTTTGCAGCAGGGCTTATTTTGGTTGAAGTGGGTCCATCTTTCACAGATTTAGCACTGGATTTTGGAGTCGTGTTTTGCTCTTGCGTTGACCTAGTATAAAAAAATATATAATTTAACATATTAATATCTTCCTGGCTGTCACTTTGTATAAGATATATTGAACTCACCTGGCTTTCTTCGAGGGAGGCACACGTTTAAAATATAAATAAACTTAACCTAAATTTACTAAATAATAACAATACTTAATTATCTACTTAGATGATCTTTACTCGTCCGTTTTAATGGCTCCTTGTTGAATGACTGTAAAAATCATACAAATGATTAAATACATACATATATATATATAAGGGTCTTTTCAAAATTAGTGATTATTTTTTTTGACACGAAACTAGGTAGGTAAAAAGAAACTACTTTCACTATGGGACCAACTCCGAAATATTGAAAAAGATTCAGCTGTTCCATACAATCTCGAATAATTACTGCACTGAAATGTATGGAACAGCTGATTTTTTTTTTCAATATTTCGGAGTTGGTCTCATAGTGAAAGTTTATTTTTTTACCTACCTAGTTTCATGTCAAAAGATTATCACTAATGTTGAAAAGACATTATGCAGGGTGTTTTTTCGTTGCCACCCTTAACGAAGGGTACGTACTCTATACATCAAATAAAGTAAGTTTATGCCAAAAAGTGCGATGAACTGGGAAATGAGGGTTCCGTAAATTTTACCTTTGGATTTTTTTATTTTTATTATTGACAAAAAGTCCGTACGCTAAATTTATAGTGTCCAGTGTTTATGCTAGTTTTTAGGTTTTCCTACCTCTAAAAGGAAAAAACGGAACCCTTATAGGATCTACTTTGTTGTCCGTCTGTCCGTCCGTCTGTCACAGAAGCTGAGAGTTGAAGCTGAAATTTATATCAATTACTCAGGTTTGTTTGAAGCTGTTCAAACTTCTAAGCCAACGCAATCAAAAGATACAGCCGTAATCGACACTCAAGGGAATCAAAACCTACAGGGTGCTTCCCGTGAACTCAGAATCTTGAAAAATTTGGTACGAAGCAACGTGTTAGCATAGCCCATTTACCAAGGAAAAATTACGGCCATACAATTTCTTAGTTACAACATACCTGCCCGGCTTTCCTCACGCGTAGAGGTACATACCCCTCACGCGGACGAAGTGTAGGGCGGCTGCTATGTAATCATAAGGAGAAAACTAATTTCTGCATATTTTTTCAAAATTTTAGTTCAGGGAATCAAAACCTAAAGGGTTTCCAGTCGAGAATCTTGAAATTTGGGGGGGTTTTATAGCACACATAAAGGAAAAATGGTCAATTTTCGTTACTATTTTCTTGAACGCGTAGAGCTATCAAGTTGAAATTCATATCAAATACTTAGATCTTATTGCCTTAACCCGTGAAAAAAAAAAAAATTATAAGTCAACGCAAAAACGCAAAACGCAAAAGTACAACCATTTACCGATCTTCTCGCAACTACACGCAGAATTAAAACCTAAAGACCACTTCATAGAATCTGATATTTGGTAAGAAGCAATAGCTTACACACAGCAGTTTTCAGATTTTTTTTTTTAATTTTCCCCTTAAAATTTTAGTAGTTATACCCCCCCACCAAAAAAATGTGATTGTAAACATAATTGTAGTTACCCCCAGCAATGACCGCGAGTTATTATACTATGTATGGGGAGAGCAACATTTTTCAAACGGCAAAGACGACCTCTGCTCACGTCATTCAATCCTCGATGTGTTTGGGTGAATGTAGCACATCTAAATGCGTCCTAACTGATATGTGTTATACCAAATTATAATTAAATTCAACTTATTATATTTCGGTCTAATTGATTGGTTATTATCGGAAAATTGACTGGCGACGGACGCTGGTGGCACGGGAGGCACGCGGGGCGCGGGGCGGGGCATGAACGCGCACGCATGGCCCGCGGGCGCGGGGGCAGGCGACTCCGGCCAAGAGAAGGGGTATCGTCACACAGAGCGGCAGCCGTGCGCCATTCGCACGAGCGCCCGCATGCTGTTCGCACGCGTTCCGAAAAATGCGGGAAATTTCTCGTCGATGTAATGTTATGAATTTCATTTTTTTTTTATTAGTTATGATCGATTGGCTAATGAACGAACTTTATAAACCTTGCAGGTGTACGGAACCCTCGGTGCGCGAGTCCGACTCGCACTTATGCTATTTTCATAGACAGATATTATTTCTCGTGAAAAAATCTTGCCACACGCGTCAATGTGCATTTATACAGAAAAACGCAGTCTATTTACTCAACTTTGGACCCTAATATTTTGGAAACCAGACATACCTTCCCAGGTATGCTTCCATGGAGAAAAATGATCGTGATGATGAGGAGATTCCGTAGTTTTCGGGAACGTTGACGATCAAAAATCACCCTGTATTACATACATACCGCTGTGTTCCAAAAATGGGACACCCAGAACTGCAGGGTCGTAAAGTAAATACCTGAGCCACGTTTTGTATTGTGGGAATAGTTGTAAATGACACGAGTGATAAGTTGTAAAATGTTACAAAATCTATACATATCTACACTAATCTACACTAATATTATAAAGAGTGGCTCAAAAACTACTGGACCGATTTCAAAAATTCTTTCACCGAATCGCCTACAATAAGTTTCCCGTATTCCCACGAAGGCGACCAACGGGAATTCTATATTTTTACGAAAACCGCTATACATATGTCTATGATACGAGGTAGTTGTAAAAACACGTGAACGGGAAGGAGACCAACGGGAATTATTTATTTTTTACGAGTGAATCTGAAGTTGCATATATGTTTATTTGGGACCCGCTGGGAAAAAATGTACAAAATGGAACACGGAGTCGCGGGCGTCCACTAGTATATATAAAAATGTAACGGATCGCTGTCTGTACATGGAAGATATATAAGAAAAAATATTATAGAATACCTTTATCAACGCAATAGTACCCAAAACAATGATTTTTGGAATTTTTGTCGGTTTGTCTGTTTGTGCGTTTGTGCACGCTAATCTCAGAAACGGCTGAACCGATTTCAATGCAGTTTTCGGGAATATATTGTGACAGGTCCCACTTAACATATAGGCTACTTTTTATCCCGGGAAAATGTTTTTATCCCGGATAATTTTGTTTTTTTTCCGTAGTCCACGCGGACGGAGTCGCGGGCGTCCACTGGTTATGTAATAAATCTGAATCGATAATTTTTTTTTCTAATATAGGTCGGTACTTCCAAGCCATGAAGAATGTATAAAAGAAGTGGGACTATGAACTGAGTCGTGTGGCAATCGTGAGGCCATGACGTCATGATAGGGGCTGAGCTTCAGCGTCAGTGTAACGCAGTATCTGTAACCACACGCTTGTGGTCCGAAATGTTACCGTATTAAAATTACAAAGACACTAGCGCTTTTATCAGGGTACTTTATTACTAAAACGTAGTATAATATTGCCATCTAGTGATGAGTAATTGCACTAGTAAAACAATCTTGAACCATATTGATAATGAGCAAGTAGTTTGACTAGTCACTACAAGGTGGTTTCTATGTAAAATGGGCAGGGCTACAGTGTTCAATGCTCCCCTCGTCCCATACTTCACCCCCGCTCAGCGGCACACTATTTTTGTATGAAAATATAATTAGCCGCTACTCCTCTTTTATTTCTTCTCCATGGTCAAAGCTAACAACTTGTCACTGTTAATTTGTATGTCCCCAATATTCCAAACATGGCTATACCACAGCCAAGGTTTTTTTTGCAAATATTATATTCGATGTTTGTAATAACCAGTGGTCGGAGTAGGTATATTGATTTTACATACTTGCGTCATGATATCATAACATGGACATGCATTTTTTCCGGAATGTACCGGAGTTTCCAAAAACTATATAGCAGCATAGCGTTGAGAGTATTGATACATTTTTAACTAGTTTCATGTAACAATTTCGAAGTTTCGGTATTTTTATTTTATTTTTATCATAATAATCCGGAAACTCGGAGGCGTATCCATATTAACATATACGTTTGATGTCAATGACCTTAATTCAATATACCTACTCCGACCACTGGTAATAACCTTGAACACCTGTACTATAAGCTGTACCTTTGAATCGTCCAGTAATCTTTGTAGTTCCTTTGTGAGTCTTTTCTCATGGCTGGACCCTGTTTTTGGTTTAACATTCTGCAAGAAATAAATAAATATTCACACACTTCATAACACATTAACCTAGCCTCACACTAAGATAAATCCCCCCACACCTCCTTTTGGCAGTAACCTTGTGGCGTGCCCTGGGGGAGGCCTACGTCCAGCAATAGACTGACATGTGAAGAAATAAGGGGCCATCCATATATTACGTCACAGGTTAAGGGGGAGAGAGGGGGTCGTCAAACTGTGATATTGTGTGACAAGGGGGTGGGAGGGGTCCTAAATTTCGTGACGTCACATTTTCATTCAATAATCTCTAAATATAAATTTGCAAAAAAAGCTAAATGTGACGTCACACTAGGGAGGGGGGGTCTCACAAATGGAAATTCGTGTGACGTAATTTATTGATGACCCCTAATAATATATCAGGAAAACCGCAAATATAGCCGAATTTCGACTACCTGCCTACCAATAGTATATTTGATACATTACTAGTGGACGCCCGCGACTCCGTCCGCGTGGACTGCAGAAAAAACAAAATGTCCAAATTATCCAAAGTAGCCTATATGTGTTATTCTGATATGTAAGCTATATTATTGTGAAGTTTCATCAAAATCCATTCAGTAGTTTTTGGGTGAAAGAGCAACAATCATCCTTCCATACATCCTCACAAACTTTCGCGTTTATAATATTACTAGTGGACGCCCGCGACTTCGCGCGCGTGGACTGCAGAAAAAAACAAAATGTCCGAAAGTAGCCTATGTTATTAAGCCTTAATCCAGGGTGTAGGCTAACTCCACACCAAATTTTATTAATATCGCTCCAGCCGTTTTTACGTGAAAGAGTAATAAACATCCATCCATCCATCCATACTTACAAACTTTCGCGTTTATAAGGATAAATGTACTTACAGTGTCATTTATCTTAAAACGGCTACCTCTTATAGGTGTCACACTCCCCGTCATTCGAAGCTTCCGCGATGTGTTTTTAACATCCTCTTTCCTTTCATTGTCTCTCTTATTATTTTTACTATCTGTTTCATGCTGAAAAACAAACAAATGTTTTTTTTTATATATTAAATAGGCTTACGCTTAACCACAACGCGCCTGATGGTAAGCACCGTTGCAGTCTAAAGGTGGGTTCCCACGGTGCGTGATATTACGGACGGACGCGCACCAGCCCGCACCACGGATCGTGGGAAACGGAGCGTCCGTGGTAATACAGACGCGTCCGTGGTGCGAGTCCGTCCGTAGCCGTCGGCGCGTCCGCGTCCGTCCGCGAAATCATGCACCGTGGGAACCCACCTTAAGATGGAGCGCGCTTGCCTAAAAGAAACCAATCTGTACATATTTACAATCAATAAAGTACCTATATATTGACATACATTATAGGGTCATTTCCGGCAGTCACACTTAAACCTAAACCTAATCTTAGTCAGGTCTTTTCTCTCCGTTCTTAACATAAATGGCTGAGAGAGAAAAGGGCAGGTACGACTAATTTTACGTTTAGATTTATTTTTAATAGATTTATTAGTTTTAGATATGGGTGTGATCGCGAAATGAAGTAGTTACAACTGCAGGATCATTACGAAGATCGCACAAGAATAGCTAAGAATGCTAACAAACATTTTTTTTTCTTCAGCCTATTGCAGTCCACTGCTGGACGTAGGCCACCCCCAGGACACGCCACAAGGTTACTGCCACAGTGGGGTTTTTCAGTCACCACGCTGGGCAGGCGGGTTGGTGACCGCAGTGTGATTTTCGGACTATGTTGTTAACACGGGAGGCGCTGCTGCCCACCTCCCGGAAATCCTTAATTGCCTCGTACGATACCCACGGGCAGACATGGGGTGGTACAAACTCTACTCTGCCGGCACCACGCGGCTAACATACAAATGTATAGGTATACATAGCTGTGCTCTAGTGGTAGCTAATATAACGTATAGCTTTTAAAAATAACATGCTATTTGTCCATAGCGCAATAACCAATGATTTAATTGACTCGTTCCAAGCTAAACGCTATAACGATATGCGCGCTTCACGTGTCGCGTACGCATGACTCATCGCGCCTTCGACACGCACGCATGCATAGTGTGTGACGGCCAGCGCCGGACTACCAACAGCAATGTTACCAACCCTACTGTTTTAACAGTAGATTTGCTGTTTTCACATTAATGTCCATGTTTTCTGTTACATTCCTATTTTCTACTGTTTTTCAACTACCGCTCAGCGCCACCTATTACACTACTTTGCAAACGCACGCAATGACAAACCACTACGTAATAAAACACAATGACACTAGATGGCAGTATCTTCTTTAGTCGGGATTCGAGGGAATTCCCGACCACATTATATGTGTTTGACAATCATATTTTTATACACGGGGAAATCACAATTTATGAATGACAGCTACACGCCTATTGTATTGCGTATCGTATTGTTTTATAGTCACAACACCTTGTGCTTGAGCAAATCTCTGAAATCTGCCTTTTTTTCTTTACCTACTGTTTTCTACTGTTTTTTTTTAGGCGAGTTGCTGTTTTTTAGTTTTTTGAGGTTGGCAACACTGACCAACAGCTATATGAAATCGCGTCAAATACAAAATAGCGTATTCGTGACTTGTCATTGGTTACCAACAGCTAGGTATATGAAATCGCGTCAAATAGAATATAGCGTTTTCACGACTTGTCAATGGCGGGATAAGAATATAGGGTATTCGTTCAGTCATTCATTCGTGACTTGTGATTTGCGCGCAACTCGTAACGTTATAACGTCACGGAAAAAATAGCGCGCTATTTGCATGTGGCATATCACTTTCACGCGTTCCAAGAATATAGCTTTTTTGAACACCACTACTGTGTTCACCAAATGTGGTATCCAGAACTGTAGAATCATAAAGGAGAATCCTCAGCCACGTTTAGAATAGCTGGGATTTATGTAAAAGATCAGGGGTGTACTCTCAGGTCATTTTCCGAGCGAACACCCCTGAGTTCCTTTAAGTATGATTCCGAGCTAAGCAGCACGCTGCACTGCTAGCCTTTTTAGTGCTGCCACTGCAGTGATGTGCCGCGACAATGCTGTGTAGCTCGGAATAATATTTTATTTATTTACAAAATTATTAAATTGTTAATAAAGAAATGGAAAAAATTCTTCACCCGAGTGGGAATCGAACCCACGGCCACCGCAAACCGTGGCAGCCGCTCTAACCACTGAGCTACCGGGTCAATTAATTTTATTTATTTATTTTAGCCCTTCCTCTGTCATGAATTTACTTATAGTATATTTTACAGTTAATGATTTATTCTTCTTTGTCAGCTTGCCCTTCTGGGGGAGCTCGGAATAATATACTCTCATATAAACCTGTAGACAATGTATGCGGACTAGTATTGCTGCGGCTGTAGTGCAGCGTGCTGCTTAGCTCAGAGTCATATCTTTAGTCCACTCTTATGACATGCACGGAAGGAGATGCAGCTGATGTATTCTAGTGCCTCCCCGCGTCAGCACAGGACATAGACTTACCATGCTTTTACTGGATTCCTTATTTATATGATCCTTTTTTGAGCTTTCCTTTTTAACTTTTAATTTTTGCAGTGAGAGGGGCTCATTCTCTGCAGAATCATCACTTAATGGGGTAGTCTGAAATTTTAAATAAGGCCCCCTGATTACGTAAAAACAATAGCAAAGCCGAAGCAAAGAGATAGCGAAAATTGTACAATATTCGCTTTGAAATGTCAAAGTTCCTTTAAAATTTATTTTACATAAATAGTTGACAAGCAATCAGCGATTTTTGTATAATTTTCGCTATCGCTTTGCTTTTGCTAGTTTGGTAATAAGGGGGAGGGTCTAATGAAGGATAAAGTTGATGATGTCTCTATTTTGAATAAGTGTTAGAGAAAGACAGCATTATACATCAGTTAAGGCTTATCTGCCTGAGAATAAATTTTTATTCTAAGCATTCTATTTTATCCATAAACTAGCGGCCGCCCACGGCTTCGCCCGCGTGAGAGTGCATTACTTCCGTGAGAAGCCGGAGTGGGTCCCGGCTGTTCCCGGGCATACTGTACAAGTCAGTAGAGGGACAAGAGGGTCTTGGTGTTTTGTAGGTGATGGGCTGACCACCTGTCACTACTAACCGAACTTGTACATTCAACTATACCCTCAAAATTGGTCAGAAGTGGCACCATGTGGTTCTATCGGCCCTTGGTGCTCTGCCTACCCCGTAAGGGATAAAGGCGTGATTATATGTATGTATGTATAACGAATTCATTTTACTTTAAATATACTATCAATGCAAAGACAAAGAAAGTAGGGAAGACCTAGAGTGAATTTTATTATAATACAAAGCTCAGAACTGAATGGGATGCCAGAGATTTGTGAAGGCCCTCTGCTCCAGCTAGGGGACACAGGAATATAAGTCAAGTAAGTCAATGTATTTTAGCATGGGCATTTCAAACAAAGTAACAAAATAGACATACAGCCTTCTGTGCGGGAAGTCCCAGCCGTTTTCTAGTCTTGGCGTTGGTCTTCTGACACCGCTGCATAAACTGGTGGAAGTCATTGACCTTGTCCACACACAGCTCACAGATCAGGGGAGGCATACTGTCATTGGGATGGACCTGGAATGACAATTCGGAACTCTGCTGAGCGGCAGAAATGCAAATAGGCATCAATGGCACCTCTAAAACATCAAGGAAATGGAAATATATAGTGTTGTTGACTGTGTACATACTTATGCAAGATGCTATTCTATTCTAAAGATGCAGTTATTGAACTATGCTGAGCTAGAGCCATGTTGTGGGCATTTTACAACATTAGAAGTGGCACCATGTGGTTCTATAGGCCCTTGGTGCTCTGCCTACCCCGTAAGGGATAAAGGCGTGATTATATGTATGTATATTATGTATTGTGTAGGTAGGTAGCCTACATTAGCAGTTTGATCAACTTTTTCACATTCTATAGGTGCTTACCTACTTTATATAACTTGCATATACCTAGATCAGTACGAATTGACCTTAAAACCAATGTTTGTTAGGAATCCTAGGAGTGAGAGGTAGACTTATGAATTTCTTATAATAATAATAATAAGCCCTTTATTTCCAGTAGAAGAGTACAACATATTTCACATTAACAATTTTACTTCCATTGGTTATAGAATGTCTCTTAAACTGGTGTGCCTCGTGGCATAGGCCTCCTCCAACAACTTCCACTGTTGCCTATCTTGGGCAACCCTTCTCCAGAGGGTTCCCGTCGTTAGCTTCAATAAATTTCTTATAAGAAGTTGTAAAATATGTATTTTTTAAGTAATACAAGCTTCTTGCACAAGTATATTAAGCCTGCAATATATGTTGGCCCAGAAGGGTACATATTCTAGAAATAAAGTAAGTTTATGCCAAAAAAAATTCTGTGAACACGTGCAGAGTGTTTATGTTAGTTTTTTATAGACTAACATGAAAAATCCTGCTACGTCTATGTACATTTATGAGAAAAACAGTATATCAACTTGGACCCTAATATTTTGGAAACCAGATATTCCCAGGTATGCTTCCATGGAGAAAAATGATAGATGAGATTCCGTAGTTTTCAATGTGGTCATAAGCCTACCGAGTGAACACCAGAGCTCCAGTAGCGTATAGGGTGAGGTGGTTAAGACCTTCCAAGTGGGAGGCGTATGTTCGATCCCAGTCACGGGCCTGTACCAATGAATTTATTTCAATGTTTAATAATTTTAATGTTGCAAAATTGTCACTTAGCTCCTTAGAGATTGGTCGCCTTGAACGAAATACGGTCGGAGATCATCATATTTGCATTGTCTGGCCGACGCTCGGTATCGCTTGCCTAGCTGGCAGAGTCAAATCAAGCGCCAACGTGTATATAGGCCTCATTAGATAGCTATGCATTAAGTACCTATTGAGTATTAGTTAGACCAATAGAAATTTAGACCTTTAGAAAACTATTCGACGTCGTAGTGGTAGTTCAATTTACACGCGTTTCACTAAGAAACTGATCTGTGAGTGAATAGATTGGAATCTAATAAGACTGAACAAATATTGATATGTATGGAGTTTATTAGCTAAACTTTACCTCAATTTGAACACAATCCTTAATTTTACATCGTAATTCAATTTCGTTTACATCGGGCTGTACAATGTTCTGTATTATCGGCATTCTATAACCCCCACCGGCACCACACAAACGACATGATCTGTATATTTTCAGTATAGTTTCTTTTATCTTAGCTACATTCGAATTTTCCATTTTGAGGAGGAAATACAATTTTTACAAAAGAAAATAACATTGACGATGACGGCGACGACAAATCGGCTGATGGCGCGGCACTGACAGGGTTTCCAGCTAAGTTTTATTTCCCCCATTTTCATTTTTATTATAAACTCTCCAAAAACCTACTTGAAATTATGCCTTTTTGACAACTCATCTCAATAAAACATGAATAAACCTAGAAAAATAGCTTGATAGATGACGTTGTTAAAATAACGTTTAGGTACAACCATAGATCACAAAAGAATTGATATCCGCCACGTGACAGAACTAACTGAAAGATTGTGCGCCATCAGTAGGTACACTAAATAGTCTGTCTTGTGCGCTCAGCGAACTGTGCTTTTCTTAGGTTTGTTTGTGTGTGTATAGTTAAGCTAAAACAACCGAAGACATTTGCATGGTGGCTTCTTAGCACTGGCTATGTCATCGCTTTGAAACCTGGAAAGGGCTGTGATATTATTAGGAAGGTACACACGCTAGAATGCCTAAAGGCCATTACATATAATCATTTATTACTAAAGGAATAAAACAAAATTCAAATTATACATTTATAACATATTCTTTCTCTCAGTAAAATTTAATTTTTGCACCTCTTCTCTCAGTCACTTCCAAATATTGTCCACCTACGCTTTTTTTTACACATTTACATCACTAAATGTTTATTTACTTTCTCTACCTTATGTATAGGCCAAGGCCTCACTATTTTAACTACTATGAACATGTCGTGGTCCACATATGAAATCTAATTTTTCCTTTATCTTCTTTAGTTTGTCTTTAGATAGTTTATTTATACCTTTTTGTATAAAGTTATCAACAAGCCTCTGCACAACACCTTGGATGCTCCTCTTTTTTCCAGCTGACCATTTTTCCAAATCAGATTTTGCTTTCGACCATACCCGAAGATTTTCTTCGTCATTTTCTATGGTTTCATCAAAAATATTTATAATCTCGTTGTATGCTACAGTCTTCTCAACAATGTCGGCGTTAGTTACATTTGTAACAGTTATCGGTAAGTTTTTGAATCGCAAAAAATTGACGATTAGTGCGAACATTGGCCGCACAGGTTTCTTATGTTTCTCAGCTCTAATAATTGTTTTTTTGAATACTTTCTTTGCTTTTGAAGTAAATACCTTATTAAAGTCAGCTTTTTTGAGCGTCTCGGTCACCGCATCTAGAGCATGTTTGAGCTTTTTATCATCATTTATAAATAATTCATAAAGAAACTCTGTAACAAATTCACTATAAGGTTTTGTTTGGATACATATATGGTATCTCTTACATAAGTGTTTATTTTCAATTTCTTTATATTTGTTTAGTTCATCTCTGTATATTTTAACCGTTCCTTTTGTACGAGCTGCAGTATCGTCAGGTAAATGGCTTGTTAATCTTATTAGCAATCTATTAGCCATATCCATAATATGTAAAATAACTCTTCGCTTCCCAGATGTAGTTTTCATCCTAAGATTTTCTGTTTCCGATAAAAATTTATCAAATTTTTTCCGGAACTCCGTAGTCATTTTATGAACTATCTCAGGATTATCAATTTCATTTTTTAAGCTATCTAAAACTTTAAAAGAATTTCTCTGTATATAGCCGATGAAGTTATTAACTTGTTCGTTATCTTTGACTTTTGTTGAGTCATATCCCTCTTCTTCTGAGTGATTATCTGTATGATCTCGAGAATCTTCGTTGACTATGGTAATCTTAGGAACAGCTCGGGTCATTAATACGTCTTTATCATTAACTTTATTATCAACATCAGAGTCTAGAATTCTGTTGTTTTCTGATGAACTTGATAACAAAAGATTGTGATCACCAAATTCTAGCGAACTTGAAGCTTTAAGTGCCCTATTAATGGCTTCTATAGAATTTGTTAAATTGTTTAAAATACCGTCGGTGGTACTAGGGTCACTTTCTAGTAATGACTCTTCTTGCGTCTCTCTTAGGGCAAGTTTGACTTTAGGACTATTTATTAAACTTTCAACGTTTGATTCCAAATCAATCGTTCCTTCGATTTTCATACTTAGCCCATGAGCCCAGATTTGTATTCTTAAGCCTGTAAAATAATAATATTAAAGCTAAAAACTTGCATACGGGAAAAAGGTCGAAAGGCGAGGCGATACTTAAATAGGTGCTCAATTATATAAGGTCTATCGAAAATTAGTGATTATCTTTTGACACGAAACTAGATAGGTAAAGAGAAACAACTTTCACTATGGGACCAATTTTTTTCAATATTTCGGAGTTTGTCCCTTAGTAAAAGTTGTTTCTTTTTACCTACCTAGTTTCGTGTCAAAAGATAATCACTAATTTTGGATACACCTATATACTGCCACAATATAACAATTTTACCGTAATTATAGTACTTCGATAGCAGTTGGCAATACAGGCACCTTTGCGTTTTGTTTTCTGTGAGTTTTTCAACTTTTACATTAACTTTTAGCGTTATTTACAGCCTGGCAAAAAAGAGTGTTGAAAACATGAGGGCGCCACACACATTTCATATGCTCATTTTTTTCATAGTTACTCAGCTAAATATATGGAATTATTAATAAAGAAATGGAAAAAAATCTTAACCTGAGTGGGAATCGAACCCACGACCACTGCATACCGTGCTAGTTGCTCTATATATGGAGTAAACTGGAGTAAACGTATGAAATAGTTACAATATTGTGGCTTTAGTACCAGCTGTCACCACGACAAACTCATTTTGCCAAGCTGTTTTGGAGCATTGGCGTCAGGCAACCGCCCGGCCATATAGGTATCAAATATTATTATACTGATAAAGTAGTTTATATTAAAATTATTTAAAAATTTACTCACTGAGTATAAGCAGTAAAATAATGCAGTTCATGTCCAAATACTCCACATTTCTTTGTAGATATAAATTCTACAATATCGATATTGATATTGACGCTTTTTAATGCTTATTTTATGTGTGTGACCATGTTTTTATGGGCTGTAGGCAGTGACGGTAGGCACAAGAAATAACTTTAAAGTTACACCGTTAGTTATAGCTAGGTATAGGTACCAAGTCCCTGGTTATGACGTGCACCTTCCATGTGTGTACCGTTGACGTGACGTGACGTGACCGTTCAAAAGAATTTTGATCCCAGATACAAGCCGGTACATACCACTGAATTTATTTCATGTACGGCCTCCTTATTACCTAACTAGCAAAAGCGGTCGCGTAGTCATAAAAACTTTCGGTTGTGCGCCTTAAGCGCACGCCACCTAGCTCGGTAAAGATGGCAAAGCCCTTCAGGCTACCATCATTTGTCAAAAAAAAAAAAAAGCGATAGCGAAAATTGTACAAAAATCGCTGATTGCTTGTCATATACGTAAAATGAATTTCAAAGGAACTTTGACATTTCAAGACGAATATTGTACAATTTTCGCTATCGCGTCGCTTCGGCTTTGCACTTAGCTAAGTACTCTATACTATACGCGTAGAGGGTTGGCGTCAGGCAGGCAGCCGGCCGTGAAACAAAACGTTAAATCTATGGCAATATGAGTTTCGGAAGAAACCACCTCATAAATAATGGAATAAGGGCAGCAAGATAATGATAAACTTTAAAATCACATTTTCGCTATACGTTTACTTAGGTACCCACTTAGCTGCCTGCCCCCATAAGAGGTAGGTACTTAGGCTTGAGTAAGGACGTTTCTTGATCGTGCAAGTCAATGCGTTGCGTTATAAGAGTTCCGCGGGGTAGCCAGAACTGCAGGATCCTAAGGGAGATCCCACAGTCACGTTTAGCATAGCTGGGACAGATGTTAGTGATCAGTGACAAGTAGCTTGCTTATCGCCTGAGATAGGGCTTGTACACAAAACTGCGAATCGACGCGATGCGAATTCGCAACTCAGAAAGTTGCGACACGCATTGCTGCGATTTCGTGCGGCAAGGGCGTCTCCCTATCACGATTAAGGCGACCAATCGAAAATGCGATGCGAATCAATTCGCAAGGTCTTGCGACGCGACGTGCGAGCTCGCAGGTTTTTGCGATGCGACGTCGCATCGCAGTTTTGTGTACAGGCCCATAATGCTTCGAGTTCCCGACATGCACGAAAAGTGACGCAGCTGATGTATTCTAGTGAAGCCTTGCATCAGCACGGCAAAAATCAAAAGACAGAATTATAAAATCGGAAATTATCTTTATTTCTTTATGCTAGCTACTACTAGGTATGTAATATTAAATAGTAGAATTATACATACATATATAAAAATCACGCCTCTTCCCCGGAGGGGTAGGCAGAGATCACAGCCCCCTTATTACCTAACTAGCAAAAGTAAAGCGATAGCGTATATACAAAATCGCCGATTGCTTGTCAAATTCGCATTACATAAAATGAATTTCAAAGGAACTTTGACATTTCAAGGCGAATATTGTACAATTTTCGCTATCGCTTTGCTTCGGCTTTGCTATTGCTTTTACGTAATCGGGGGCGGATCTCCATGTGCTACGATCCTGACACACCTCTTTCGCTTCATCTACTTTCATGATGTTCTTCAGGCACGTTCTTCGGTTTAGGATACCTTGACCTGATCTTTCTCTAGAATTTCACAAATTTGATCGGTGAAAGTCCGGCGAGGTCTTCCCCTTCCATCCACTCTTCCGCTGTACCTACACTTTCTTTGTCAACCTACTTTTATTTATCCTCTCCACATGCCCAAACCATCTCAACATACCTTTCTCAATCTTCGTCACAACGAACGTCCTCATTTATACTACCTACCTACACTTCTTTTTGATCACCTCATTTCTTATTCTATCTTTCAAAAAGACACACATACTAGATAATAAATAATGTAAACATTTACAGAATCTACGTAATCTAAACTACTGATATTTAGGTACATTAAGTCTGCTGACACCAGCTACATGACAATGCTCTAATCTCATAAAATTAAATCAAAAACTCTAGAATAATCATCATCTATGAAGCTCCCTTGACTATGATCAGCGTACAGTTTCCGATCATCAACGGAACTGTGCTCAATATCTTTACTATAATCATTGAATATATTAATCTTTTCAACATCATGTCGAGAGTTTTCATTATCATCATACTCGTAATTCATTTTTAAAAATAATTTCTCTGGTGAACTCTGAAAAACAATTTCATATTTTCAAATGTTATCTATTTACTTATAGGTATGTATAGGGCTTATAAAAGGGGTCATCATCATCAGCCTATTGCACGCCATGGGGGTACTCGTATCTGCCCATAGTCATCCATCACGCTGGGCAAGCAAGTTGATGACCGCACTTTGTATTTTGGAATATGTTGTCAACACGGGAGGCGCTGCTGCTCACCTCCCGGAAATCCTTAATCGCCTCGAACGGTACTCACGGGCAGACATGGGGTGGTACGAATTCTACTCTGCCGGCACCACGCGGCTTTGCTAAGGGATATCCATAACATCTGAGACTGGATAATATAGAGAAATTCCTAAACAACTCAGAGAAATGTTCATACAGTCATGATTTACAATCTTAAATTTTGTGGATAGGTTTTTTAATTTAGGACATATTCATAGCTTTTCGCTTAAAATACCCCTTTGTTACATCCTGTATATGCCAGATTTGTTGCCATTGCAAATACTTCTGCAAGTAAAATCATAACATTTCCATCGTTTTTTTTATATTTAGGTAAGTCGAAAAAGCGGCAATAGGCTCTCCCCTTACCACCTAAGACTTAATATGCTGGTAGGTGTGTAAATTGCACACTTCCGTCTACTTTCTTTGAGGAAAGTATATTGTCACTTATTACCATTATTTCCTCACTTGTCCTTAGTTTATTTAAAAAATGTTGTCTAGTTTTGAAATAATTTTCTAAATTATTGCTATGTTCGATATTAACATTATTAATGTTGCCCACAACTTTCAGGTTAATCGGACGGCTCCAGATCTGTATTGGTAAACCTGTGGAAATAAAACAATAGAAAAATGTCATCAAAAGGGGCTAGTAAATAAATAATTCAATCTAAATGATTAAATAATAATATAATCCACTAGGATATGGTTGATTGTTTCATCATTAAAACATTGTGCTGAGGGATTCAGCTTTGTTTACCGAGATTTGGCTAGTGTATAGCTATCGGGATGGAAAAAAATAACGTTGCCAAAAACGTAATTTAAAAGAGATGGTAAAATTCATCATCCGAGTTAAATGACCCGATAGTTCAGTTGGTAGAGCGATGCGAATGCGAATGGTCGTGAGTTCAAATGACACTCAGGCGAAAAAAAAAATTCTTATTAATATTTTATAATATTAAATAATTAATACAAGTGTAACGGTGATAGCCCAATGGTTAAGACGTGCGCCTTTCAGTCGGGACGCGTGAGTTCGATCCCAGTCACGGGCGTGTACCTACCACTGATTTTATTTAATGTACGGGGATTTTAATATCAAAAAATTGACACACACAGCTGGCCGTCAAAACAAACGCCAAATCCTTGGCAATACGAGTTTCGAAAGAAGCCTCGTTTTGCATTGACGTTCGTTGTCGCAACTCTCCCACCAAAAACGGTTTCAATTTATCACGTGACTTGACGAGCGCGCGCAAATGAAGGATTCCTATTGGACCAAACGTGTCGACGTCAAACCCCTTTCGATTCTAATTGAATCTAAAGAGGTTACTAAGTGTTAAGGCCCCAGTTATGTTAAGCAAAATATTGAAGGAAGGTTTTCCATAGTGGGCTATGTTAATTTTGCTTTTGCTTAACCCACCCCTTCTGTTACATCCTGTATAAAACTTACTTATAACGAAGTAAACTAAAGTACCCATGACTTATTTTCCACATTTCCTTTCACGTTTTATCGATATAAAATATATATATATACATCTTGTTAAACTTTATTTATACTTATTTATAGGTTTTTTATATACTTACGTTTTTATGATATCTTAACATATTAATAAAATAAAATTCCATTCTTAACCTGTAGTTGTAGATATTTTTATACTGGCAGTTCTTGGGATTTGCTCTGATATTTTCTATGCTGCTCTGGGAGTGCAAAAAAAACGTATAATACTACAGCTGCTTCTCTTCCCGGGCATACTGTACAAGTCAGTAGATGGACAAGAGGGTCTTGGTGTTTTGTAGGCGATGGGCTGACCACCTGTCACTACTAACCGAACTTGTACATCTCAACTATACCCTCAAAATTGGTCAGAAGTGGCACCATGTGGTTATATCGGCCCTTGGTGCTCTGCCTACCCCGTAAAGGATAAAGGCGTGGTTATATGTATGTATGTATTATTATCACATTCAGGGAATACTAGTAAGATAAAATTTACATATCCACCAATACGATTCACTGGTCCATGATGTCAATGAATTTGATTAGTGGATATCAAACGTAGCTGCGTAGCATAATGGAGAAACCGCCAAAGGCTGTTTTTGCTGGAATTATAACAAAAATGACATTAGAATATAAAACCTTCTTTTTCAAAAATAATATTTATTACAATTCAAACTTATTCCTAAAATTACAGCTTCATTCTTAGAACAATATTAACAAAAAGCGTTACCTATTTAATAAAACTTAACGTTGTTGGTGAAAGTAGATTCAATTTACAATATTCATATTTTTTCACAAATTTTTACGTAATATTTAATCAAAATTTCATGTAAAAGATACAACATTAATAACATGATCCTTAAAACAGCAATGTAACGCAAAGTAACGGCGATACAATGGCGCGAAATACTTTATACATTGCGGAGTGATCGAATTAAAAAATACGGGATGTTTTGAAGTAAAACTATAAATATTTTACTTACAATAAAATAATAGTACTGGTTTACTTACAATCACTTTATCTGTATAGTCTACAGGAGTGACAGTTATTGGCTTTTAATTAGTATTTAGAGTGTAAACTCCACTTTAATTACAAGTTCATGGGAATAACGGTTTTTATGTTTTTTTTTATTATCCCATATTGTTTACAATGTCGAAACATCATTGAAAAGGAAAGTATTGAATTATAATTTTCATATTTAACAAAATATTATAATTATGTACGTTTTGAATAAAAAAATGTTTAGACTCTCGAGTTTTAACTATCGCCTCGAGTTTTAACGACCGCCTCGAGTCTTTAACGGTTGACTCGAATTTCCATTATTTCCATTAACGGTACGCCTAAGTTATTAACAATGCTTTCCCTTTCAAAACATAATTTTGGAAATATTACTTTGAAATTTCCTACTTACAATTTAATTTTGATTTAAATACAAACTTACTGATACTTAACACCACAATGTTTATAACTCTAGAGTTAATGCGTAAATTTAAAGTTAAATTGACAATTAGCAACATGCTGTCTTGCTTTTATTCACACAACAGAAAGACACGTCGTCTGTGATAATAATAGTGTTTCAATCCTTTCTAATATTGTAATGAAATAAGTATGAAATACAAACTGCGGTCACCAACCCGCCTGCCCAGCGTGGTGACTACGGGCAAATACCCCCCATGGCAGTCTTGTGGCGTGCCCTGGGGGAGGCAGCAGCCAGCAGTGGACTGCAATTATAGGCTGATGATGAAATATGAAATTTCGTACACAGATAGTGTAGAGCAGGGGTTGCCAAACTTATTTTGTCTACTGTCCACTTTGAGAATAAATTATTTTTTAACGCCCCCATTTTTTCACCTTAAAAACTACAATAACTCCCAAGCCTCTACACAACGCCCCTATTTTTTTCTGGGTCTCTTACCGCCCCCCTTTAGGCCTGCAGCGCCCATAAGGGGGCTTTATCGCCCACTTTGGGAAGGCTGGTGTAGAGCCTGAGAAAGGACCAAGGCAGCTTTTTATCCCGGATAATTTAGACATTTGGTTTTTCTGCAATCCACGCGGTCAGAGTCGCGGGCGTCCATTAGTAAAATGTAAATTTCGGGATTCGAGCTTAGGACCAATGGCGTCGCAGGCTGGGTAGTGACCCTACGTTAGTTGTTAGTGAACAACTACGCCAATCTGTCGTCATTAAATTTAGATTTACGTATTTGCTTCAAGCTAGAGTAATATAAACCAATTAGATACAAACAATACATTTAAAGTATTTTTGTTATTTAAAACAAAAGTACAACTTAAAAATCAGCAAATCTATAAAATTATAAATTTTTAAACTAATATCAACGTTTTATAGGGCGGAGTATATCTACTATATATTCATTCAAATAAAAAAAATGTGCATAGTCAATGTAACATCGTATAGTTCGTGACGTTCGTTTTTTTAGTTCATCCCGATAGGAAAGGCAAAGGAAACTATGTCCACACAGCCATCGTTTTTATTAGAATTATTCCTGAATTTGTGATGGATGATAATGATGAATGAAAAAATCGAGAAAATCATCGAAAACTACTCTAATTGAAATTATTATATACAAGGTGTAAAAAGACAACAATGTTTTTTAATACCTCGTATACTTTGTAAGGTTACGATCATTTTCTTCTATGGAACCAACCCTGGGAACGACAAAAAAAAATTGAAAAAATACTGTCATTTTTTGCAAGCAATGTATTCGTTTGATGCGCAAAGTACAAATGTACCTACAAAACTAGCATTATAACATTTTGACATGGTATCTTTGAAAAAAATGTTTGTTAACCAATTTCAGATGGATTTATGTAAAAAAATGATAATATTAATGTAACTTTGGACCTCAATATCTTGGAAACCCGTGGTTTCCCAGGGGTGCTTCCATAGAAATAAATGATCGTGGTGGTACAAAGAATACGAGGTATTAAAAGAACAAAGTTGTCTTTTTACACCCAGTATGTAGTTGCTAAAGCGATGCGATTGGTGAAAAAAAAACTTGTTTTATATTGACTCCGCCCCATTGGAATTTGTATTCTTGGCAAATCGATTCAAGCAACAAAAAATATAATCAACTTTTTGGCGTTTTTTCTTTATAAAAAAAAAACTAAACTATAACACATGCATATTTACTAACGCAAATTTTACTTTTGTCACTCTCTCAATATTTTTTTTTGTTCTTCAAATCGTGCTTCACAAAAGTTTAATTAATTTAATACAAAAATAAGAAATATACTCATTATGGTCGATTCTGACCGCCTTAAACCTAAACTTAAATTTAGTCCTACCTGTCCCTTTCTGCCTCAGCCATTTATGTTAACAATGAAAGGTTAGAATCGACCATATTTATGGCGTATTTTATACAAAAAATTTATTTATAAAAAATATACGCAAACCGCCCCACTCAGAAAACTTAAATGATAACTAAAGTCACTGCTTCGTGATGACATATGACGTTAATAAAAAAGTGTAATAATTATAAATTAAATACTCAATTGGATTTATTTAATGAATTATTTAACTTTCAGAGTGCGCCAAATAAATACCTACTTAAATTTATCTCAACCATTCAAAAATATCCTTTATGACAAGGACAATAATTTGGGTAACTCCAGTAAGTGGACACACTTCAAGGGAGATATGCGACTATAAATACGAGCGTATAGCTTGTCTAAAAATATGGTAATTGAACGAAATATTTTGGAAATTGAACTAAATATTCAAACTCATAATACTCTAAGGCATTTCTCTAAAACTGAATCATAATAGAGACAGTATTACCTTTATTCCTCTTATAGGCTATCTGACGTTTGGAAAAATCGGCCCTAAATATGAAATTTTAAACGATGTTTTAAGAGGGTTTAATTTTAGACGCAATTTCATGTTTATTGTGCTATTGGTACAAAAAAAATACAACTTTACAAGAATAATATACAGTGTAATTAATGTATGTAATACCAATATTTTAATACAGTGTATGAATATTACAATTTTTATATTTGTTTCGCAATAGAAAAATTATATACATTACTACATAATATTATAAAACAAAGTTGCTTTCTGCTATCTGTCCCTATACAGGGTGTAACAGAAAGGGTATGTTAAGCGAAAAGCTATGTAAATAGCCCACAATAGAGATCCTATTTCCAAAATTTGAGACTCGAAATCATATTTTTATTTTTCAAGATTGTATGGACATTCCTGAGTTGTTTCGGAATTCTTCATACTACCTGGAAAAATATAAATGTGAATTTGAGTCTCAAATTTTGGAAATAGGTTCTCTATAGTGGGCTATTTACATAGCTTTTCGCTTAACATACCCTTTCTGTTACACCCTGTATATACGTAGATCTTTCAAACTAGGGAACGGATTTTGATGCGTTTTTTTTTAAATACATATTCACGAGGAAGGTTTATATGTATAACTAGGGACCCGCCCCGGCTTCGCGCGGGTGTAATGCACTCCCACGCGGGCGAAGCCGTGGGCGGTCGCTAGTTGTGTATAATTGAGATACAAAAAATTTAAGAACATTCAATAAGTTGCCAGAAGCAATCACATAAATGACAGGAATTTAAGATTTTCTTCAAATATAACATCATTACATAGGATTTTTTTTTATAATAAGCCTTTTGACAATATTATACAATAACAAAAGGCGTATACATGTTAAGTCAACCACTATCAAAATGGACTTTTACGGAGAACCTATCAACAAAATTTAAACTTGAAATCGCAAGTTAACTTTTTCAGATACTATTCAGAAATTCCTAAACAACTCAGGAATGTTCATACAATCTTGAAAAATACACATGTCATATTGAATCTCAAATTTTGCTGATAGCTTCTGAATCTCTTTATTGGACTATTTATTTATTTATTTATGTATTCAATCTATTTTCATAATATTTCACATTTCGTTTAACACACCTCTTCTGTTATATCCTGTTTATTAAGCCAAAGGTGACTAAATGGTATGTTATAAAAGTAAGCTTGCGTAATCTTAACAAATGTGTTTTCATGTTATATACCTGTCTCTTTCTAGCTTATGACGGTTGCGCGTTGGTGCGAAGAGTGCGGCGAGCTATTCGGAGACTCTATACAGAGTTCTGAGGCTTGATCTGCCAGCTCTGAAGTTATCTGTGAAAAAGAATATTAACTTAAATAAAGGGAATAAGGTACATGTACTGCGAAACACATAATTTCATAATGGCACGGAATGCAGAGGTCGTGGGTTCAATTCCCACCCGGGTGAGGAATTTTTTCCATTTCTTTATTAATAAATTTATAATATATAATATCTTGACTAAGATAAAAACACTTCTCCATAATATAATCCGTTAGGATATGGTTGATCGTTTCATCATTAAAACATTGTGCTGAGGGATTCAGCTTTGTTTGCCGAGATTTGGCTTATGTATAGCTATCGGGGTGAAAAATAACGTTTCCAATAATGTAATTTCAAAAAGAGATGGTAAAATTCGTCATCCGAGTAATTGACTCGGTGGCTCAGTGAGAGCGCTGGCACGGAATGCAGAGGTCGTGGGTTCGATTCCTACCCGGGTGAGGAATTTTTTCCATTTCTTTATTAATAAATTTATAATACATAATTTAAACCAGGGATTCTCAAACTTTTTTTCTCATAGACCACTTTCCAAAGTTAACTGGTTCTCGTCCATTTTTTCACGCCAACGTAGACCCCATCGAGTCTCCTATAGACCCCTGGGGGTCCACCTGAACCACTTTGGGAACCACTGATTTAAACAATAAATTCTATTGGTCCATTGAGCCAGATTCTACGTTTTTAATTTAATATACTCCCACGAGCCGCGTGGTGCCGACAGAGTAGAATTCGTACCACCCCATGTTTACCAGTGGGTATCGTACGAGGCGATTAAGGGTTTCCGGGGGGTGGGCAGCAGCGCCTCCCGTGGTCCAAAATACAAACTGCGGTCACCAACCCGCCTGCCCAGCGTAGTGACTATGGGCAAATGCCCCGAATGGCAGTCTTGTGGCGTGCCCTGGGGGAGGCACCAATCCAGCAGTGAACTGCAATAGGCTGACGATGACTCCTACGAGTGAGGGTTCTTCCTTTATTCATCATTGCGGCATTTATATGAAACCTATGTATCATCCTAATGGTCCTTCGAACCGGATCAAGAGACCGTTTTAGCTTCTTCTATAATTGAGGGTCCTCCGACCCTAATCTTTTTAATTTTTTTCTTCCTGCCTGCATCGATCGAATGGTCCGAGCCAGATGAAAAGATCATTGTAGCTTGTCTTATAGGGTCCATTGGTCCTTCGAGCCGGATCGAGGGCAGGTCGATCATTTGAGCTTTTCCTATAGGGTCTTTATGGTCCATTGATTCTTTGAGCCGGATCGAGGGGAGGTCGATCATTTGAGCTTCTCCTATAGGGTCTTTATGGTCCATTGGTCCTTCGAGCCGGATCGAGGGGGGGTCGATCATTTTAGCTTCTCCTATAGGGTCTTTATGGCCCATTGATCCTTCGAGACGGATCGATGGGAGCTCGATAATTTTAGCTTCTCCTATAGGGTCTTTATGGTCCATTGGTCCTTCCGAGCCGGATCGAGGGGGGGGTCTATAATTTTAGCTTCTCCTATAGGGTCTTTATGGTCCATTGGTCCTTCGAGCCGGATCGAGGGGAGGTCGATCATTTTAGCTTCTCCTATAGGGTCTTTATGGTCCATTGATCCTTCGAGCCGGTTCCTATACATGTCGTTTCTTTTAGCTTCTTCTACAGACGAGGATTTTCCCTACCTTCATCAGCGCATCATCGTAGGTGTCTGGCGGCAGCTACATGGTCCTTCGAGCCGGATCACAAACTTTTTAATATTATTTCTACATCTAACTCCACAAATAAGGGTCTCTCCGACGACCTACCTTCATGAGCGCAGCATCCGCGGTCCCCGGTGGCAGGCGCATGCCCCTCAGCGCAGCGGCGAGGGCGTGCGGGGCGTGCGGGGTGTGCGGGGAGGGCGGGGAGGGCGGACACGTCAGCCACACTTGCAGTAAACGCGAACCCATCTCTGCGCGGGCGGCTAGCTGACGCACCGTGCTAGAAATTTTACATGCATCTTTATATATATAAACCTTCTGTCGGCTGGACTGATTTTGATGAAATTTTTTGCGTGTGTTCAAGTGGGTTCGAGAATGGATTAGATTCACAATTCGATCAACTAGAACAAGTTTTTCTGCAGTCCACGCGGACGGAATCGCGTGCGTTCACTAGTACTTTCTAAGAAACAATATATGGTATTTTCGAAATTAGTAATTTGCAGTTGACACGAGACTAGGTTAGTAAAAAGAAACAGCTCTTACAATAGGAAAAACTTTTTGGGGAACAGCAGATTTTTAAAAAGTACGGTCTCTAATCTTTGCATTGGTTTTTGATAGGGAAGTTTAAATTTTCTGCAAAAAATACAATCTGATAACTCAACTTTGAACCTTAATATCCTAAAAATTATATAAATTATAAAAAATTATAAAAATTAAATAATCTCCATGATGATTATTATGATAAGGAGAATGCGTAGTATTCAGTAATGTTGACGAAAAATATACACTTTATATACAGCATTTCGCTTGACACACCCCTTTTACTACATCCTGTAATATAGATATACTCACGTGGCCTTCAAGTCGGGCAGCGCGCGGCACGCGGCGACTACACACGGACGTAACGACTCCAATCTGTGAGACACTACGGCACGGTCTGATTCCGACACCAACCCGCGAATCTGTGCACAAGTCATAGAAATTACCCGTCTGTACAACGGCCACCAACCCGCCTGCCCAGCGTGGTAACTATGGCCAGAATCCCATATGATGGGGTATATACGGCAGTAGCCTTGTGTCGTGCCCTGGGGGAGGTCTACGTCCAGCAGTGGACTATATGCTGACTATAGGCTGACGACGACCAATTTACTTATGTATTCCACTAAAGGGCACAAGCGGTTTTATGGGACGTTGAATTAGCCCGCGAATCTGCCGAAATATCACATATTACACGTTTGTAAGGCTGTAAGAGCGCTTGTAGACGTGAACGGACAACGGACCGTGTTTTCTGACGGATTCACGGTGGTGTATGGCGTACTATGACAACAGACCGTCGAATTTTCACGGTCCTTTATACGTTCACGTCTACAAGTGCTCAAAGACCGCCAAACATCACCGTGAATGCGTCAAAAAACACGATCCGTTGTCCGTTCAAGCGCTCTTGACGACAGCCGCTTGTTCACTGAACGGATGACGGGCCGTGTGCGCTCTTTGAGCACTTGTAGACGTGAACGGACCGCCAAAGTTCGTACGTTACAAAAATGGGTCCCTATTCTTTATTGCACACACAAAATATATAAATATATAACAGGATAATAGAAGCGATTATGTTGATGTGATTTGTAACCGAAGATTACTCGATGGCGCAGCGGTATATTCAGGATGCAGAGTCAAACAGTGCAGCTGCTATGTAGAACTATTTATTTATCACTCATACAGTTAAAGCTGCTTCAGGCGATATAACATTCGGGAAGAAGCAGCAAGAAACCCGACTCGCCATAAACAGATTATACCGTTACAATGTTATTATATAGAACAGAGATCGAGCAAAGTAACGTCTTACAACTTCAAGTGTCTACAACGGAGTGTCCAACATAATAGTTCTACCTTCATATCTATAGGTATATTAACAATCTAAATGAAATTGTATTAGGCGTTACAATTCGGAAGTTCAAACATTCACTATGGGTGCGTCCACCACCGGGCCCTACACCCTCCACTCACCGTCGGATCTGATAACTCATAGCTGCGAAAACAGGCACTTGCACTAACTACAATCGCCACGAGAAACCAGACCCGAGCACCTAGCATGCAAGACGATACATTGCACTATTCCGAAATCAAAAACTAGATAAATAATCTACATATGTTTCGCCAACAACCGTGGCATCCTTAGGATTATAGAAATTAGTAAATTAGTAAACCACTAATTATTATGAAACTCGTGTTGGGTTTTAGAGTTTCATAATAATTTCTATAAAAATATCTAGTTTTTGATTTCGGAATAGTGCAATGTGCTCGGGTCTGGTTTCTCGTGGCGATTGTAGTTAGTGCAAGTGCCTGTTTTGGCAGTTATGAGTTATCAGATCCGAGGGTCAGTGGAGGGTGTAGGGCCCGGTGGTGGGCGCACCCATAGTGAATTAACAATCTAGTCAATCCAACAACTTTTATAAATGCAAACCGGAACTTATCAAAGTTAATAATTAGTTAACGTCTTTATTATTATTATTATTCATATGCGTGACGTGGTGCGGGTAGTAGTTTGTAACAGATTATTATTTATTTATTTATTACTAAGACACACCAACAGTATACACATATAAATTAAATTATTATAGGCAATAAGGTATTTTGTCTTATGCGCATACCAATTATAATTATAATTTCAAATCGAAAAATAATGTTTAAATAGTTTTACTTCATCTATTGTAAAAGTTGTGCTAGCCTGTAATTGTGATACATAATATTATCGTGTGCTCCTGTCCAACTTGTATCTTAACGGAACTGTTATATATCAGGTTGGCTTTCTAATTTAATAGATAAATAAACAATTTCTATCGGTCATTCAAATTGGCTGATGATGATCTCTGAGCGTATTTCAGCTAATCTCTACGGAGATTGGCCAGGTACGCAGGAGATATTATAGTGCACAAGTGTGTGCGCAAACACAGGTACACTCTCTATTCCGTTACTCTAATAGTCCGATGAGACGTAAAGCCGACACGACCGGAGAGAGATCAGGCGCAGGACCAACGGTTTTACGTGCTTTTCGAGGCACGAGCTAAGTGACAATATTACAACATTAAAATCTGTGCATGAAATAAATTCATCGGTACAGGCCCGTGACCGGGATCGAACTTACGCCTCCCGCTTGGAAGGTGCACGTCTTAACCACTGGGCTATTACCGTTCTATCTGATAACATGGTTTTTACGTTATCGCATACCGCGATCAGCTGTAATGACGTACTCTAAGGGTGGATCTCAGAACAATGACTAAAGCATAGAAGTAACTGAATTTTGACTAATATCGTCGTCGCTGTTTTTTTATACGCTCATAACTGCATTAGAAAGAGACAGATGTAGGTTGCTCAAAATGCAAAACGTACCACAAAGCAAACGTCAATTTGGTTACCTTTCCTTTGTTCCTTGGCTACCTTTCGTACATGATACTAAGTTAAAAAGCTATATAACGTGTCAAGTTTTTGTCTATATCTTTGTTCATCATATTTTACCGTATAATGTCTAAGACAAGATACGCTTTTAAAGTCATAAAGCTCTTTCTATGCTTTAGTCATTGTTCTGAGGGGTGGATAGATAAATAAATAGCACATAACACTTGCCTCATCGCACACTGTGACGTAATGGCTAAGCGCCAAGCCACCGTGAGTCCAGCCGGTGATGTAGCCTTGTGACGCGGCTGACGACAACGCTTGCAGTAACGGCGATATGCTCTGCACGTTGTCTGGGAAACAATAGGGTATTTAAATATATTTTATATATGTTATAGCTAACTTAGAACTACTTTGATCTATGGTGTACCTGTGGGAGGTCGGTTGACCATCCAAATTTTTACAGGATGGTCAGCCGATCTACCTTATCAGGTAGCGTGCCCAAAATGCTGGCTGCGTTGCCGCGCTGAATGGCTATGCTTATTATTTTATATGAAAACGTTGTCTGGGAAATAATAGGGTAGTTATTAAAATTTATTTCACTTAGGCCCTTACTAATAAAATGCTTTAAACTAAGTATAAGCTATACTCAGTTTAATTTGACAGATATTCCATATATGTTGCTGTATAACGAGGTATATAACTTTGCGCGCGGTTTATTAGTAGCACCGTTATGTAGTCTGATTCATTTAATTATATCTATGATGAGCTATCATAGTTATGGCCGCGTGGTGCCGGCAGAGTAGAATTCGTACCATCCCATGTCTGCCCGTGGGTATCGTACGAGGCGATTAAGGGTTTCCGGGAGGTGGGCAGCAGCGCCTCTCGTGTTGACAACATAGTCCGAAATACAAACTGCGGTCACCAACCCGTCTGCCCAGCGTGGTGACTATGGGCAAATACCCCCCATGGCAGTCTTGTGGCGTGCCCTGGGGGAGGTCTACGTCCAGCAGTGGACTGCAATAGGCTGATGATGATAATGATCATAGTTATAATTCAATGGGGGAAAGATGTAGCTACCGCCATCAACCTCTCTTCAGGAATGCAAGGGGTGAAGGTGTATTTTTTTGTTATAAAGGCGACATACACAATGCACATAGCTATTTTTATCTGCATATCTCGTGGCCATACAGTGATAATTATCCGGATATGGCCAAAATGTTATTATGTGCTTAAAAAATAACAATACAACGAATAATGATACAGTCACTTACCTGCCAACACAACTTGCGGCAACAACTCCTCAATAAGCACAGTATGCGCCGCGTTCCATTCCTCTGCGTTCACCAAATGCTCTGCTTCCAAAGCCGGCAGGTGCTGAAAAATTATACAACCTTTACTAATATCTTAGTCTAACTTTAAATTAAACATATTTAAATTAAATTTGGTACACAGGTAGTCTAGATCCTGAGAAGAGACATAGGCTAGTTTTTATCCCGGATAATTTAGAAATTAGTTTTTTCTGCTAGTCATTTATGCATAGACGTCCACGATTGTGTCAGCATAAACTTTGTTGCCCCTTTACCACCTTAAAAAATAAATATATACATAGATATAGTCACGCCTGTATCCCTTACGGGGTAGGCAGAGCACCAAGGGCCGATAGAACCACATGGTGCCACTTCTGACCAATTTTTAAGGGTATAGTTGAGATATACAAGTTCGATTAAGCCCTTAAAAATAATTGTATAAAACACTGAAACGCCGATGTAATAAATTTAATTCTTATTCTTTATTGCACATACACAAAAGAATATACCTATAATTTTCTTATACACTTTTTTCATACAAACTTACAACCCCGTATTTTACCCTTATAAGGTTAAAAATTAAAATCCCTTCTCGGTGGAGCTATACGTAGATTTCGCAAACACAAAACGAAATTTTTTAGAAGGTACATCGTCATAATGAAAAAAAAAAGTAAATAAATTAAGTAAACCCGGCAGCTCAGTTGGTGAGAGCACTGCACAGAATGCGTGAGGTCGTGGGTTCGAATCCCACTCGGGTGAATTTTTTTTTCATTTCTTATGCTTCTCAGGGAGTGAAAAAATAACGTATTACAGCTATACTGTAAAAAGTAAACATAGGCGATGGGCTGAACCTTCACTCTAACCGATATGTCTATATCACTGCTTCTTAGTGCTCTGCCTAAAAGGGATAAGGGCTGAAGTTTATAATTTCTACCTGCTTCTTAAAAAAAAAACTCTTGTTATAGTAAAACGTAGGTAACATACCTCGTATTTAGCGCGGTGTGCTCTCGCGAGATGTATCCACCGCTCCGGCACTTTCGATCTCGCGAGACTCTCGAGCCTCGACTGAGATTCGAGATTAGTTCTCGCGGGCGCGTGTCGGGATAGCACGCCGCGTATTAGATGCGCTCGACTGAAATAACAAAAAATATATATAACAGGCTGTAACAGTATAACGGATAATCTTTATGGTATTTCACTTAATACAGGGTGTGGGTGACAGCCGGGCAAATACTGAAATGCTCAACAAGTACTATTGTGTTAAATTATACGACAGTGTTATTACTCGCAGTAATCTTTGCTCACTGCGCCAATTGTATCGGGCAATCCTGTGACTAATTAAATTAGGCTTATTGGTTATTGTGCGACACATTGCTGTTTTTTGGATCACTTGTGCATCTCCATGAGGGTCAATCAGTTTAGACGTGTGCACCGCGCCGGCTTTTTTTTCATGCAACTGCCGCCGATTTGCTTTTCGGCGTGAAATCGGCGCGACTTTTAATCGTTTAAAAACCAATTTTTAGGCAATTACAAATTTATAAGACACTTCTCCATAATATAATCCGCTACGATGTGGTTGATTGTTTCATCACTGAACATTGTGCTGAGGGATTCACCTTTGTTTTCCGAGACTTGGCTAGTTTTTAGCTATCGGGATGAAAAAATAACGTTGCCAAAAACGTAATGTAAAAGAGATGGTAAAATTCGTCATCCGAGATAAGTGACCCGATAGCTCAGATGGTTAGAGAGAAAGCACGGTTTGCGAGAGGTCGTGACTTCAAATCTTACTCGGGTGAAAAAAAAATCATTTCTTAATAATATTTATAATATACAGGATGTTTTTTTGTGACCACCTTTAACGAAGGGTACATACTCTATACATGAAATAAAATAAGTTTATGCCAAAAAAAATGCTGGGATTTTTTTTTTTTGGAAAAAAAATTTTAAATTCCTTGATCGTGCGAAATTTATAGTGTCTAGTGTTTATGTTAGTTTTTTTATAGACAGATATTAATTATTTTTCGTGAAAAAATCCTGCTACACGCGTCTATGTGCATTTATGCAGAAAAACGCAGTCTATTTACTCAACTTTGGACCCTAATATTTTGGAAACCAGACACTTCCCAGGTATGCTTCCATGGAGAAAAATGATCGTGATGATGAGGAGATTCCGTAGTTTTCGGGAACGTTGACGACCAAAAATCATCCTGTATATATTTTTTACTTTTTATAGTTTTTAAAAAGTCCTTCATAAATCAAGTAAATAAATAAATAAATATATAAGTAACGTCAGTGATACTCACGTGACACTATCGGGATGGTATTGCAGCGCTCTGACGGCGAGGTGCCACAGTCCGCAGTTCTCCAGCTGTGTCGCCGCGCCGCTTACCGCGTCGTCTGACGTCAGACCCAGCCACACCGACAACACGAAACTGCGGGGCGGGGGCCTTGTTACTACTGTGTTCATACAGGGTGTAACAAAAGGGGTATGTTAAGCGAAAAGCTATGTAATGTAGGGATGCGGAGTCTAGGAGTGAAATGATACTCGTTGATGCTGCTTAAAGACTGCCTTTAATTAGATTATACAATAGGTTTTATAACAGATAGTTTAATAAGAAATATAAAGGTCTTACTACACTACAACTCCTTCCCTTAAAAATATAAAAAAATAGTAAGTATAGCCCACTCAAAGGAACCTACCCACAAAATTTCAGACTCTGAATCACTTGTTTATATATGGAGAATTCCTAAACAACTCACGAATGTTCATACAATCTTGAAAAATAAACATGTAATTTCAAGTCTAAAATTTTGAAAGTAGGTTCTCTACAGTAGGCTATTTCGCTCAACATACCCATTCTGTTACACCCTGTATATTCTGTATTGTACACAGAAAACACAAAAGATAATACAGTAACAAAGCTTGTTTCTGACAGATTCTTCAAGCCAACTAGTTACAATTACGTGATGTAGTTGTAGAAACTGTGTAAACTGTAATACTATGTACAAACTGTAATATAGACGGCCGATTGGTGTAGTTGGTAGTGACCCTGCCTGCGACGCCATAGGTCCTGGGTTCGAATCCCGGTAGGTGCAAACATTTATGTGATGAATATCGATGTTTGTTTCCGAATCATGGATGTTTATATACTTATCTATGTATTTATATACCGTTGCTTAGTACCCACGACACAAGACCTTAGGGATCATAGTGTGGGACTAGGTCAATGTGTTGTGAAGTGTGTGAATATTTATTTATTTATTTATTATTTACTATGTGGGTGACAGCCAGGCAAATACTGAAATCAGCTGAATAAGTACAATTATTTTGAGTTGTACTACAATGTTGTTACATGCAGAAATTGATATTTAATTTGATTAACCGCAATGTTTGCTTTCCGCGCAAATTGTATCGGGCGATCCTGTACCTAGTTAAATGGGTTTATTGGTTTTTGTGTATACATTGCTGTTTTTTTGGATCACTTGTGACTCTCCATTAGGGATTTTTCCTAAAAATTAAAATGATGGAAAATGGATTGAAATAAAGTTTTGCCTCAGAACCATGGTCCGAAGTCGTCATATCAATATTAGGCTGGCTGTCACCCACACCCTGTATAACTCACCACAGACTATAGTCGAGCGGGTCCGGTGTGTAGGAAGCGGGTTGCAGTTTGGGTCGCGTGTTGTAGGCGCGGGCCCGGACCAACTCGTAACGGAGATCCAAAACACGACGACGCTTGCCCGACTGTGAGAGAATATATATTATTTTATATACGATGGCGCCAGTTACTATGTGAATGACTACATTTTCTGTGTCACTGCATACAAAAAATGTTAGCTCCGAAATCGGGCAAAAGAACTATTCTTTGAAAAGAAGTTCTACATTGATACTGTTATTATGCATTTAAACTTTTTTTTTTTTAATCCTGCTTCTTGGCAATCTGTTCATTAAAACAATAATCCAATCTGCTGTTTGATTAGATCCGGTTTTGGTGTTGCATTCAGAAAGGTGTGTCCAGTGAGGCACCTCTCAATCTCTCTCTGCGAATATCTCCGCTAAACCTTGCACACTGTGTCTTTTCAGTCTGGAAAATTTAAGGCTGCCAATTCCGTGCAGCTGAGTGGCTAGTTCATTTTTATGTCTATCTAGTCTTTCTTGGTAGTTTTTGCTGTAGGACTCTATTTCCTGTTTCACTGTTCTCAGTCTGATATCCATTCCTAACATGCTTCGGATGGTTTTGTTTTGGAATCTTTCCAGTATCTCAATGTTACTATAGCTTGCAGTACCCCATAGCTGAATGCCGTAAGTCCAAATTGGTTTAATGATAGATTTGTAAACAACCATTTTGCTGTTGTCTGTGAGTTGAGATTTGCGTCCGATTAGCCAGTCCATATTACGGATTTATGCATTTAAACTAAAAAGAATTTTTATGATTTTAGTTTATGCATTTAAACTAAAATCATAAAAATTCTTTTGTCAATGGTGTATATGGGTTTCTTCCAAAACTCATGTTGCCAAGGATTTGGCGTTTATTTTTACGTACAGTTTTTATGAACCCCTGACTCAAAAAGAGGATTGTTATAAGTGTGTATGGGTGTGTGTGTGTGTGTTCTATACCTAACAACGATTTTTATATTCATATTTCTCAAACACTAAACATATTTAAAAAAATATTGTATAAAGGCGAGCTTATCTCAAATACACGAGATCTCTTACAGCTAACTAAAATAAATAAAAAAAGACACGTCACATAAAATTTTCATTGTTGTAATTTTTTTTTGGGTTAGGGGTTTAATTTTTTTTTTTTATTAATTTTTTTATTAGTTTTAATAACAAAACACATACCACATTAAACTTAACATCATAGTCGTCCCAATAAGGCGGCACCGGGAACTCCATAGCTACATCATCAGGTAGCTCCGTGAGGTCTACCTCAGGGTCTGCAGGGTCTGACCCTTCAGAGGTCTCATTGGATCCGGTGGTGAAGAAACTCTCGTACTTGCGCAGGATTTGTTCTAGGGTTGGCACTTGCGGGCAGAGATATCTGTTGGGAAATCACATATGTATATGTAACAAAATTACTATCACATACATACTGGGCGTCAAAGGACAACGTTGTTCTGTTAATACCTCGTATTCTTTGTAACATCATGATAATTTTTTTATATGGAAGCAACCCTGAGAAACCACGGGTTTGCAAGATATTGAGGTTCAAAGTTACATGAATATTATCTTTTTTTTTACATAAATCCATCTGGAATCGGTTATTAAACATTTTTTTCAAAGATACATTTGTACTTTGCGCATCAAACGAATACATTGCTTGCAATAAAATGTCATTTTTCTTTCATAATTTTTTTGTCATTTCCCCGGGGTGGGTTCCATAGAAAAAAATGATCGTTACCTTACAAAGAATGCGAGGTATTATAAAAAAAACTTTGTCTACTTACACCCTGTATATTAAATAATATAATTTTACATAGACATGTTTATGCGGTAACAAAAACCGGTTAGGTTTATATTCATACCGAAATCATTACAAGAATTTACACACACAGTAATTAATGATTATGATGAATTAATAATTAATAATTAACGTATTAATGATTAAATATTGTTTTTTTTTTTTAACACACATGGCTATAGGTAGTGTTCTAGATGTACTTAGGTAGGTACGGAGGGCAAGGACGTCCAATAAACACGATAGCTAATTGCACACTGATTTAATAGACTAAAAGAGCGGGTGAGGACGCAGCCCGCACACAGACACAGGAATACAACACATGTATGTCTACATACATAACAGGTAGTTAGAACTGCAAGTTCAAAACGGAGATAGTTTGCTGGAAGAAATCTCTCTAAGAGATAAACACGCTTTTGTACATCTTCCTTGTTATAAAATTTATTTTTGTGAAAATTTTACTGTGTACAATAAAAAATAAGAATAAGATATCCATATAGCCACGTTTCCTAAAATTTCCACAAGAATGAAAAAGAAAGAAAAATTTTCGAGCAAAAAGTCGCTGTACGCTAGTTCACCACAGAACTTAGTCCCACACTAAGATTACATTTGGTCAAATACCACCTACCTGGCAGTGGCATGCAAGGCCATCGTCCAGTGCGCATCCCGCAGCGTTTTGGCGTCAGCCAGGCGGGCCAGCAGCGACAACACGCGCAAACGGTTACGAGAGATCAGGTCACAGGCCCCACACTCGCGCCATAGGGTCAGTTGACGGGATATTAGGTAGGCGAAGGTAGGGTCTCCTGTGGGGAAATGATACAGCTTAATTTATTTATATACAGGATGTTTTTTTGTGGCCACCATTAACGAAGGGTACGTACTCTATACATCAAATAAAGTAAGTTTATGCCAAAAAAAAATGCTGGGATTTTTTTTTTTTTTCATTTTTTTTAATTACTTGGTCTGGCGAAATTTATAGTGTCTAGACACAGTGTTTATGTTAGTTTTTTTATAGACAGATATTAATTATTTCTCGTGAAAAAACCTTGCTACGCGCGTCTTTGTGCATTTATGCAGAAAAACGCAGTCTATTTACTCAACTTTGGACCCTAATATTTTGGAAACCAGCCACTTCCCAGGTATGCTTCTATGGAGAAAAATGATCGTGATGATGAGGAGATTCCGTAGTTTTCGGGAACGTTGACGACCAAAAATCACCCTGTATGTATGTACCCTGCTAAAAAGCGGTGATAGCACAGTGGTTAATACGTGAGCCTTTTAGACAGGAGGCGGGTGTACCACTGAATTTATTTCATGAACAGATTTTCTAAAAATTTACACTTAGCTATACCCGAAAAGGGTTGGCAGGCAGGCAGCCGGCCGTAAAACAAATGCCAAATCTTGGGCAATGTGAGTTTCGAAAGAAACCATATTGCGCCGACTCCAAGGGCAGGAAGATGATGGTGATTCTTATACTCTGCTATACTTTACAACAACACACAGTTTTCCGAAAACCCCGAAAAAATGGACATCTCTAGCTGATCCCGTATATCGACGTAGTTCGACGAGAGAATCAATTCGCTAGAACAAACCACCTATCAATTGTTGATAGTTTTCAGAGAAAAAAAATTTAAAGTTGCCAGTTTTTTTTTGGGGGGGGGGGTCGAAAAATGAAAAATTTGGAATTGTACTTTTATTAATGAAGTTTGTCACAAAATTTATTTATCCCATAATATTTAATCGTATTGCGCGTATTTCAAGCTAAATAACAAATATATGCGGATGATTAAAAAAAAAAATTTTTAGTTACTTAATATTTTTTTTAAAGAAAAGTGCACAATCACAGCACGTAATTTTTTATACTAATAATTACTCACTATTATGTCTATCTACAGAAAAAAAATCTGCATCATATCTCGTGGATAACTGGAGATATTTGCAATTTCATGTATCAGTACATAAGTGCCTGTTAAAAACGGGTAATAAATAAATAGCTAAATAAGACGTTACCTTGCGCCTGAGCTATAAGAGCGGCCATGTTGAGATCTCCCTTCTCCCTCGCACGTCTGCACGCGTCTAACACACGTCCGCCCAGAAGGAGGGTCCAGATTGTAGAACTGTGGCTGTCTGTCTCTGAAACAACACATTGAAATTCTTTTTCAGGCTATTGCAGTCCACTGCTGGACTGCTGCCTCCCCCAGGGCACGCCACAAGGCTACTGCCACAGGGGAGTTTGTCTATAGTCACCACGCTTCACCACTTCATACTTAAACGTAAACTCAATCTTGCTTAGTCAGGTCTGTCCCTCTCCGTTCTTAACATAAATGGCTGAGAGAGAAAGGGACAGGTACCTTGACCTTATTGGCGTATCGATAATTGCTCTTGAATGTGAAATAAAAAGGTATCACGTAAATGTGCTTTTATATTTACAAAATAGAATACTAAATACCATCTTCTTCCTCGCACTGCACCGGCTTCGCTAACTCTTCGTCAGTTATCGAAGCGACATGTTCCGTGAGCCATTCTAGCAGCTTCCGGTGTCGATTCACTATCGACAGGTCATCGGTACCAGCCACGCCTGAGAAATAAATAGATGACTTATAAGTAAATGGTTTAGGGGTCATCAATAAATTACGTCACACGAATTTCATTGATTTTTTGCCCCTCCCCCCCCCTCCTTGTCACAGATGATCACATTTGTGAGACCCCCCCTCCCTAGTGTGACGTCACATTTAGCTTTTTTTTTTTCAAATTAATATTTAGAGATTATTGAATGAAAATGTGACGTCACGAAATTTAGGACCCCTCCCACCCCCTTGTCACACAATGTCACAGTTTGACGACCCCCTCTCTCCCCCTTAACCTGTGACGTAATATATGGATGGCACCTTATGTGAGAGAGTCTCTTGTATACAGGGTGTAAGTGACAGCCAGGCGAATTGAAATACAAATCCATACTAATATTATAAATGCAAAAGTAACTCAAAACTACTGAACCGATGATCTGTTTTTTTCTGCAGTTCGGACTCAAGTTGCGTCCACTAGTTTACGATAAATTTCCTTTAATATCGGTATATTCTAGCAGTAAAATTTACATAAGCTGTTTATGAAACTAATATCTACCCTACACTAGTAATGTACCCTATTATACAATGGCAAATAAAGATATTCTATTCTATTCTATCATACCATCATTTTCCAAATCGGCTCCCCAAAGCGCCTCGCACAGTTTCCATATTTCATAGCAGTACGCGTTGCTCACTCCAAACTGTGGAAAAAACATAAATTTTAGCACTAGAGTCTTATTCATATAAAGTTATTGGAGGCTTATAAGTTCTAGTAATAGGAAGATCCTTCAAAAACATTATGATGATGATGATCTACGGATATTGGCCAGGTACGCAGGAGATATTATAGTGCACAAGTGTGTGCGCAAACATCTTATCCATACCATAGAGGAATAAAATGTCATAGAGTGCTAATGTCATACTAACTCTTTTGATGCACTCTTAGACTTTTCGGTGCCTCACAATTCCAGTCCTTAACATTTTGATTATATTAGTGTAATGTATAGTAATGTAATACTAAAATCTAACAGTCAAGGACTGGAATTGTGAGGCACCGAATACTCTAAAGGTAATGAAACTGTTAGTATGACATTAGCACTCTATGTCTACATCTTATTCCTCTATGTCCATACTTTAGGTAGAAACGAATAGGTATCTCGAATAGTATCTTGAAACGAATAGTTACAAAATATACACTAACCGGCCGGCCACGACTTCGTCCACGTAAACATTATAATTCCCGTTACTAGTTATTATTATATAGAAGGGGTATAAAAATAGATAGTAGCCGATTCTCAGACCTACTGAATATGCATATAAAATTTTATAAAAATCGGTCAAGCCGTTTCGGAGAAGTATGGTAACTAACATTGTGCCACGAGAATTTTATATACTGGGTGTAAAAAGATAACTTTGTTCTTTTAATATCTCGAATTCTTTGTAACATCACGATAATTTTTTTCTATGAAAGCACTCCTGGGAAACTACGGGTTTCCAAAATATTGAGGTCCAAAGTTACATTAATATTATCATTTTTTTACCATAAATCCATGTAAAATCGATTAACAGATATTTTTTTCAAAGATACCATGTCAAAATGTTAGTTTTGTAGGTACATTTGTACTTAGAGCATCAAATGAATACATTGCTTGCAATAAAATGGCAGTATTTTTTTGTCGTTTCCCAGGGTTGGTTCCATAGAAGAAAATGATCGTAACCTTACAAAGAATACGACGTATTAAAAAAACATCGTCGTCTTTTTACACCCTGTATAACATTTGACATATTCCATACCTTAGTCTCTCCCCTTTCCTTAGCTTTCTTGGCAGCCTCCACAAACTTAGCGAGCGCCTTTCTCCTAGCGCTTGGAGACGGAAGCAGACAAAGCCGCGGGCATTCGCCACTGCTCTCGTCAACTGTACTGTACTCTAGGAGGGTTTCCATGTGAACTCGCAGGGTTTCCTGTTGACAAATAGGTTTTTAAAATAAGTATTTTTTACCCGACTGCGCCAGTCAGACAATAAAGAGTATGTACAATTATGTATAAAAATTTGTGAAAAAAAAAAACCTTCAAATTATTATATGTCGGAAAGGTATAACAATTTTAAAATCACCATGATGACAGTATCTTCATTTGTTTTTATCTTCGAAAGAGCACACAATAAAATTAATAACATAATTAATAAGAAAATAATAAGAAAAACTAAGCGCGAATTTTTTTCTAGATACATATGACAATTCTAAAATAACAACTTTTATTACAAACTGCAACTTCTTCCAAGAGTCGAATAAGGAGCTTCCACCCATACGACATATTTCAACGCAGCTGCACCTACGTATACGACATATTTCAACGCACCTGCACCTACGTATACGACATATTTCAACGCACCTGCACATACGTATACGACACATTTCAACGCACCTGCACCTACGTATACGACATATTTCAACGCACCTGCACCTACGTATACGACATATTTCAACGCACCTGCACCTACGTATACGACATATTTCAACGCACCTGCACCTACGTATACGACATATTTCAACGCACCTGCACCTACGTATACGACATATTTCAACATTTCACCACACACTACAACTCACCACAACATTCTGGTCGGGCGCCTGTCCGAAGCGTAGCGTGGCGACCGTCTGCTCGCTCCAGTCCGCTTCGCTTCGTCCGGACATGTAGCGACCGAGCTCCGATAGAGACGCCGCTGCAAATGTTACGTAAAAATATACATTAAATAATTAATTTCAATTTATTTATTTGCCAGTTTGTTACATCACATAACCTTGGTAAGTCATACAATCATCTGTTAAAACTATAATTTGGTTTCTCCCTCTTTTAATAGTCCCATCTCTTTTCCTCGCCGCGGAGCGCCGTCGTTGTTTATCTGACAGTTGTCCAAACATCGCGGTACCGAGATCGCATCTCGACAAGTGAATTTTCGTGTGTGACAAACCGACCTATCCAAAGGAGTACCCTTAAACCTAAAAGTGGACTATAGTGAAGTGAATGAACTCTATCCAACCAAAAAAAATTTTTTGAAATCCGTTTATAATTGACGGAAATATCGGTGAACATACATAAAAAAAAAAAATAATACAGACGAATTGAGAACCTCCTCCTTTTTTTGAAGTCGGTTAAAAACCCCAGAGCCCTACGAGAGATTTCGCGCGGAAGAAGAAAGAAGAGAAAACATATAGGACATACCTAAACTAAATTAAATTTTAATCTCCCGTCAGCCCAGCACCTAAATTCCCTAAACAGGTACAATCTAATTAAATTAATATGTCAAGCGTTTACTTCTACCCATCTTTGACTATCTTATTTAAATATCTAATTGAAATAAGACACGGGTAGGAACAGACTATCGAGCCTGATGTAGCGGAGCCACTTGTCGGACGCAAGACATAAAACCACAGTCCAATACAAATGCTAGAACGCCATATTGAAGTTTCTCGCAACGATTGAAATATATACATACTAGGGCCAAACAACAACTAGTGGCCCGGTGGGGTCAGAAGCGCTTCCGTTTTTAACGACCCCGATACTGATGACCCTTGTGAACTGGACATACGCAATCATCTTCATCATCATCATCATCGTACGAATTTCATCATGGTGAAAATTGGGATCTGGCGCCACAAAACGTCTTGCTTATTATTAATTGTTTTTATTTACGTATACTGTAATGCATGTCTATATTGTATGGCAAAAAATATATATATTTTTTTCATCATCATAGCAGCTTTCCACAGCAGTACTACACTAACTGACATTACTTACATTTAGGCAGATCCGTGATGGCGTTGTAGCTCGTAGTAAACGCCATCTGGTTTCCGACGCCGAAACCCACTCGAGTGTGTCTCGCGCGGGCGATCGATAGATCCGCTATACACGCCGCTTGTAAACGACCTGCATAAAGAATTAATGAAAGTGACAGCCAGGCAAATATTGATATGCCAACTTCAGATCGTGATTCTGAGGCGAAAATCACTCAAATTTTTTCCGGGAAAATATCAAAATTTTTCGACCTTTTTTTAATTTTTTGGGTGTAACAGAAAGGGTATGTTAAGCGAAAAGCTATGTAAATAGCCCACTATAGAGAACCTATTTCCAAAATTTGAGACTCGAAATCACATTTTTATTTTTCAAGATTGTATTAAAATTCCTGAGATATTTAAAAATTCTCCATACTATCGGGAAAAATAAACATGTGATTTCGGGTCTCAAATTTTGTAGATAGGTTCTCTATAGTGGGCTATTTACATAGCTTTTCGCTTAACATACCCTTTTTGTTACACCCTGTATATTGCGTTAAGTCGTATACGAAGTTTAGGAGGCATAATATTGTCAGATTTATATGCCAGCAAATGATTAAATAGGCCACACGACAAAAAAAAGGACTAGGCTTCGAAACTTTACGTCTGACAATATGATGATGATGATGATAATGATGACCTCCGACCGATTTCGGTCATGGCGACCACTTCTACTCCTAGATATTACTAAGTTGGTGTTCATGCTGGATCGGAGGCACTTGAGGTGGAATCGATCCAGAGTGCGTATGTGGCGACATGCACCACGCCTCGGAGGAATATAAGAGATTTGGCAGCACAACAGCCATGTACACTCTTATTTAAGCAACATATAATTACACTCCTTCTTCCTGCCCTGTTCCCAATAATTTGAGGTCGGTGCAATATGTAGGTACTTCTTTCATTCATCCCTATTATCCGTCATCTCGTTATTCTCATGTCTACCTCTTCCTCTATCTCCATCTTACTTCGGACACGGCTTAACGCAACATACAATTTCACGACTTAACACAATTATCTTCATCTTCATTATTGCAGTCCACTACTGGACGTAGGCCTCCCCCTGCCATAGGGGGATTTTGTTACTAAAAATTTCCACTATCTGTTTTTCGGCGACTCCATCATCAGACCCTCGTTTCCTTTATATTATGTGTAGCTGACCAAAATTCTCTATAAGAATCTAAAAACGGACTACTCGTGCCTTTTATATTTGAGGTTATCCCTAGATTCCTTAGAGATTCCATCATCAGATATTATGTTTTATATGTAGGTGATCAAAACGCTCAGTAAAAGTATAAAAACAGACTACATGTGCCTACAATATTTGAGGATTGCCCTCGATTTCTCCAAGATCCCATCATCAGATCCTGATATGGTGAATATGGGACCAACCTGGAAGTATACCATGACCAACTATAAAAAAAAAATTGAAATCGGTTCATAAACGACGGAGTTCTGAGGTAACACACATAAAAATAAAAATAAAAATAAACATACAGACTAATTGATAACCTCTCTTTTTGAAGTCGGTTAAAAACTACAGTGGTTCGTATTAGATAATGACTTTAAAAAATTAACCTATGGATGATTGAAAAAAAAGGTTGCACTTAAAAGGTTCAGAATATTGAAATTATTTCCTTCATGTTCTATAATATAAAAATGAATCGCTGAAAGTGCTGCTAAGCGCAAATCTAGAGAACAGCTGAATCGATTTCACAAAATATTTTTTTTATATTACTTGAAGTACGAGGATGGTTCTTATGGAGAAAAAAAAATTGTCTGAAAAAGTCTAAGAACAACACTTTTCTATAGCGGCTGCCCACGACTTTGTCGACGTAAAAGGGCATCACACCCGCGCAAAGCCTGGACCAGGCGGATGCCTAGTTGGTAATAAATTAATATTAAAATTCTTGACATATTTACCAGCGATAGTATATTTGAAAGGCGGTATCTTCCTATGGTAGCGTAAGACCATTGTCTGCGGCGCGACCACTAAAGGCTTCATTTGTACTTCTGGAACGAAAACATATGTCAATCTTTATTTTGAGGATAGAATGGAGAATTCTTAAACAAATCAAGAATAGTCATACAAATCTTAATAGTTAAAACTAACTAACTAATTATAAAGGTGACACGATGATTGTACATCACTGATTATAATAAAAATAATAATATATCTGACCGCATTTCGGTCAAAGCGGATCTCCATTGCCATTGAGATTGGCTCAATGAGGATCTCCATTGCCATTGAGATTGGATCTCCATTGCCATTGAGATTGGCTCAATGGAGGTTAGTCAACCTGCGCAGAGATAATATTTTAGCGCACAAGTGTATACGCATCACGTACACACTTGTGCGTTGGGGCCATGGAGAAGAAAAGAGGAGTAGCGGCTAAGTATATTTTCATACAAAAAAAAGTGTGCCACGGAGCGGGGGTGAAGTATGGGACGAGGGGAGCATTGAACACTGTAGCCCTGCCCATTTACATAGAAACCAAGACTAGTCAAACTACTTGCTCATTATCAATATGGTTCAAGATTGTCTTACTAGTGCAATTACTCATCGCTAGATGGCAATATTATACTACGTTTTAGTAATAAAGTACACTGATAAAACCGCTAGTGTCTTTGTAATTTTAATACGGTTACATTTCTGAGCACAATCGTGTAGTTACAGCTACTGCGTTACACTGTCGCTGAAGCTCCGCCCCTATCATGACGTCATGGCTTCACGTTTGACACACGACTCCGTTCATAGTCCCACCTCCTCTTTTATACCTTCTTCATGGTTGGGGCGGAAACTAATTATAATCTATGTGTATGCAGATATGTGTGAACTAAACGTTAAGAGAGTGCGTTCCATCAAATAGTTCCCTTGGATGATGGCGCCAGTTATTATGTGTGTAAATACAATATCTTACTAATATTATAAACGCGAAAGTTTGCGAGTATAGATGGATGGATGTTTGTTACTCTGTCACGTAAAAACGGCTGGAGCGATTTTAATAAAATTTGTATAAAAGTTAGCGGACACCCTGGATGAACACATAGGCTACTTTTTATCCCGTTTAATTTCGACATTTTGTTTTTTCTGCAGTCCACGCGGACGAAGTTGCGGGCGTCCTCTGGTCGACTATAAAATTACCTGGGTATGCTGGAAGAAATCTCTTGCAGGGATAAGCACGCATTTGTATGCATTTCTTTTGTAAATTTACCTGTATTTACTGTAGTGTTCTGTGTACTCGTACAATCACTGCATATAATAAAAAAGTCGCTTTCCGCTGTCTGGCCCTATGTATGCTTCGATCTTATAAACTACTCAACGGATTTTGATGCGTTTTTTTTAAACAGCTAGAGTGATTCAAGAGGAAGGTTTATATGTATAGTATCAGCATGAGAGGCGGTCGTTAATGGATGAAAATGATACCTTCGCTAGCGATAGCATCCATAGTGGTGTCGTCATGTCCCCGGGGCCCCGGGTCCGGCTCGCAGGGCCCCCCGGGCGCGGGCCCCGGCAGCGACAGGGCCCCGCGCGGCACGAGCTGGTCCCCCGTCGATACTGACGTGTCGTCGTCCATGTCTGTGACGATTCAGGTGTTTTTATGCAGGTAACAAAACGGGTTGTAAAGGGCGATTTTTGGTCTTCAACGTTCGCGAAAACTACGGAATCTCCTCATCATCGCAATCATTTTTCTCCATGGAAGCATACCTGGGAAGTGTCTGGTTTCCAAAATATTAGGGACCAAAGTTGAGTAAATAGACTGCGTTTTTCTGCATTAATTCACATTGTCGCGCGTAGCAAGATTTTTTCACGAGAAATAATTAATTTTCTGTCAATGAAAAAAACTAGCATAAATACTGGACACTATAAATTTCGCCCGAACAAGTATATATTTTTTTAATTCACATCGTTTCCCAGCATTTTTTTGGCATTAACTTACTTTATTTTACTTCCTTTTATTGAATACTTCCTCTAATGTAAATGTTTTATTTTATTCTTTGTTATGTTTCTGTCTCAAATAAAGCTTTCATTCATTCATTATTTTATGTATAGAGTACGTACCCTTCGTTAAGGGTGGCAACGAAAAAACATCCTGTATAGTCCTCTGATGGAGAACCTATTCGCAAAATTGAGACTCAAAATCACATGTTTATTTTTCAATATTGAATTGTATCAGGCGTCACTATTCGGAAGTTCAAATCTCTATTGAAGGATCGCCCGCCACCGGGCCCTATACCCTCCGCTGACCCTCGGATCTGCCTACTCATGATCACGAACACAAGACACTACAGTCGCAACGAGAAGCCAGATCCAAGCACCTAGCATGCAACCATAAATACATAGCTGCTAATCCGAAAACCAATTAAAATTTTAATCGACATATGTTTCGCCAACACCCGTGGCATCATCAGGATTAGTTTTCCATGTTAGTTCTATCTACCGAACCAACTCATTATTTATTTTTCAAGATTGAATAAAAATGAAATTGTATTAGCCGTTACAATTCGGAAGTTCAAACATTCACTATGGGTGCGTCCACCACCGGTCCCTACACCCTCCACCACTTTTCGCGATTATGAGTTATCAGATCCGAGGGCCAGTGGAGGGTGTAGGGCCCGGTGGTGGGCGCACCCATAGTAAATTCCTAAGTTATTTTGGAATTCCCCATTCTATCTAAATAAATATAAAAATGTGATTTAGATTCTCAATTTTTGTGAACATATTCTTTACGGTCGTCTATTTTCATATTCATAGCTTTTCGCTTAACACAACCCTTTTGTTACAGTCTGTATAACTTTACAAGTGCAAATAAACGATATATAAATACACACAAAAAATAACCCACAAAATTTAATTATTTCCAATAGTTTTAAATATATTTTTTGTTACAGGTGCCTGATTGCTACTTAGCTAAGATATTTACATACATACATACATACAGGGTGTTTTTTGGTGGCCAACCTTAACGAAGGGTACGTACTCTATACATCAAATAAAGTAAGTTTATGACAAAAAAAATACTGGGAAACGATGTAAATTTTTTTGAAAAAAAAAAATGAATTACTTGTTCGGGTGGAATTTATAGTGTCCAGTGTTTATGCTAGTTTTTTCATAGACAGATAATAATTATTTCTCGTGAAAAAATCTTGCTACGCGCGTCAATGTGCATTTATGCAGAAAAACGCAGTCTATTTACTCAACTTTGGAACCTAATATCTTGGAAACCAGACACTTCCCAGGTATGCTTCCATGGAGAAAAATTATCGTGATGATGAGGAGATGCCATAGTTTTCGGGAACGTTGACGACAAAAAATCACTCTGTATAATCACGCCTTTATCCCTTACGGGGTAGGCAGAGCACCAAGGGCCGATAGAACCACATGGTGCCACTTCTGACCAATTTTGAGGGTATAGTTGAGATGTACAAGTTCGGTTAGTAGTGACAGGTGGTCAGCCCATCGCCTACAAAACACCAAGACCCTCTTATCCCTCTACTGACTTGTACAGGATGGAAGATATTTTTTTTATTTATTTACAGATTTTTTTGTAATGATATAGTATGTATTTAATTTGATTTTAATTTAAACTAATATAACAATATTAATTACCTGTATCGGCATACAAAGAAGCCTTCATAAGTTGAACATTATGACTTTGTCGATGTTCCAATCTTGCTAGCTCACTTGTCGGACTCTTCACTCCGTATGCTGGGGAAAGAGATAGACATATAGATTACATACACGGATATCTTACCGAAATGGGGTAGTTAGAATTGCAGGATCACGAAAGAAATTCCACAGCCACGTTTTTCAAACCAGGGTCAGATGTTTAAATAAACATTCACACGCTTCACAACACATTAACCTAGTCCCACACTAAGATCCCCAAGGTCTAAGATTTGTAAGATCAGTGATGTCGATCGAGCCAGCAAAGCAGTTTTCATGATCCGGCTCGAAGGACCAAATGAAATGAACAGATATTGATTTGTAGAAAATTTTTATTGGCTTATTACGACCACACGAAAGACTATTTACATGCTTAGAAATCAAAATAGCAACATCAAATAGTGACAAAAAACAATAATTTTAAATAAATATATGAGCGTTACCTCGACCGGAATCAGAGTACATGCTGGGTGGTTCATTGTTGTCTTCCGTCGTATCCATGTCGAAGCCTAAACAAAAAAAAGATCACATAAATTTTTATTACAGGTATGAGTAATATGGAGATTTCCTAAAGAACTCTGCGATGTTCATAAAATTGTGAAAAATGTACATGTGAATTCGAGTGTCCAATTTTGCCGATAGATTCTCTATAGTGAACAATTTTCATTGCATTACGCTTAACACACCCCTTCTATAACACCCTGTATAGGTAAAATAAGAATAAAATCATACCTTTCGTGCCACTAACAAGCTCCCGCGCCACCGGCATTATACTATCCAACATGGTGGTACTTCCCAAGCCACCTAGACCACCCATATTATCGCCACTCATATTAGCCAGGCCGCTCAGGCCCATTGGGAGTCCCAAACTCATAGATTGGCCTCCTAGACCCCCGAGACCAGAGGTTGGGCCTCCGAGACCCCCAAGGCCTGTGTTCGGGCCCCCAAGACCGCCGAGACCTGTGTTTGGGCCCCCGAGTCCCATTGTAGATGGTAGGCCCACCGCTTGAGATACAGGGGGCATTTGAGCTGAAATTTTTTAAAAGAAATAGTATAGAGTAAACATAAAATAAATATAAAAATTATACCGAATTTGTTGATATTATTATCATCTTTATGTTTTCTGTGTACAATGAAGAAAAGGAATATGAACTGTGCCAGGACTATGGCAAATGAAGTTCCGTTACCTCTGCCTACCCCGCAGGCAAATGATTTTATGTATGTACTGAACCACAGGGGAATCAACTGCCGATTTAAAGGAAATTTGGTACACAGGTAATCTAGATTTTAGGAAAGGACATCGGTTACTTTTTATCATACGAAGAGAAAAATCCCGGAAAATTTAAGGCCGTCAAGTTATTAGTTGAGATGATATCAAAAGAAATCATTTTTTTTCTGATTATAGGGTTGCCTGTTTCAATTTGAAAGCAAGTAAGGGTTGCCAGCCGATAAAATACCTGCAGCCATATTTTGATAGGCAACCCAGTAGATATACAGGATGTAGCAAAAAGGGTATGTTAAGCAAAAAACTATGAATACAGCCCATTATAAAGAGTCTATTCCCAAAATATAAGACTCGAAATCACATGTTTATTTTTCAAGATTGTATGATCATTCCTGAGTTGTTTATGAAATCTCCATACTAACTAGAAAAATAGACATTTGATTTTGAGTCTCAAATTTTGGAGAATATGTTTTTTATAGTGGTCTATTTTTTTTTTATAGCTTTTCGCTTAACATACCCCTTTTGTTATATCCTGTATATATTCTCCTAATCGTGTTTTTATCGCATGATAGAATATATGGACAAGGTATGAAATCCTACCCCCCCGCTCACGAGTAAGAAGTTAGAATTTACGCCGAATCAAAGAGACTCGGTAGATTTGACAAAAATATCGTAGAATTTGAACGAATGCGATACCTAATTTTATGGCATGACACTCAAAATTATCGTGGATCTACGATAATTATCGTGCATCTGGCAACGCTGATCAATACTAAACAGATACACTATACTTCATATATATATATGTACACCTACAAGAAGACAAGCATTACACACATCATAGTCATACATCCGCAACACTGTATCTAATGCACAAGCAACGCCGCGCGATATCCGTAGTTCAGCAAAACTGCTGACGACATGCCGTACGTGCTCGCGTCACACCACGCTGCTCTTGCGCTGGTACCTCCAGTCGTCCCAGGACTAACCTGTCGCGGCGTTCCTCTGCAGCGCCTGGTTGGCCAGTTGTCTCTTCATCACCTCAGGCGTGAAGTCGTCCTCTTCATCAGAGTCCGTCAGACCGTACTTACTGAAGTGCTCCACCTGGGGATCATACTTGTTAATTATCGTCACCTATACTCTATACAATACCTATACTCTATTCAGTGGTTCCCAAAGTGGTCCAGGTGGACCCCCAGGGGTCTATAGGAGACTCGATGGGGGTCTACGTTAGCGTGAAAAATGGGGGTTCACAATTAATTTGTATGTGATGTGGGCCTGTAGGGGGTCCACCAGAACCAGTTAACTTTTGAAAGGGGACTATGAGGAATAAAAGTTTGGGAACCCCTGCTCTATATACTCTGTACATTTTTCTTCTTTCGCTTATTGCAGTCCACTGCTAGACGTAAGCCTCCCCCAGGGCAGGCCACAAGTCTACTATCACAGGGGGGTTTGTCCATAGTCACCACGCTGGGCAGGCGGGTTGGTGACCGCAGTGTGATGCACGGACTATGTTGTCAGTACGGGAGGCGCTGCTGCACACCTCCCGGAAACACTTAATCGTCTCGTACGATACCCACGGGCAGACATGGGATGGTACAAACTCTACTCTACATTACAGTAATGCAATCTAAAGGTCAAGGACTAGAACTGCGAGGTACCGGAAAGTCTAAAGATGCATCTATGATATCTTATTCCTCTATGGTTATAGGCACTTACCCTAAACACCCAGCTGCCCGTAAGCGGACGGTATTCAATAAACTTAGTGTCATGTTTGTCGCACACACGACGTAGTTTGCCTTCATAGTCCATTTTCAGTAACCTGAAAGAAATAATTTATTTAAAGCAAAAAAGCGTGTATGCTTCTTTCATGTGGAATACATACAAACATACACAAAATCACGCCTCTTTCCCGGAGGAGTAGGCAGAGATGGAATATTATGAAAGTAGATGAAGCGAAAGAGGTCAGGACCGTAGCATGTGAAGATCCGTTCTCTCATTACCTGATTAGCAATAGCAAAGTCTAAACAGCGCGACAGCGAAAATTGTACAATATTCGAGTTGAAATGTCGAAATTCCTTTGAAATTCAACTTACGTAATCGGAATTTAACAAGCAATCAGCGAATTTTGAACATTTTTCGCTATCGCTTTGCTTTTGCTATACCCCGTTTTTTTTTTGAAGATAGAAATCTTATTTTCGAAGAAGCATTGTTTGTAAACATTAGAACACTCATACTTGTAAGATATGAGTGAAGTTTGTCATTTTTCCATATTGATCGATATTGATGTATCCTACTAAAAAGTTCAGTTTTGTGTTTGCGAAATCAGCTTCTTTAGGTTTTTTATAGTGCAAACTTTATATTAGTAGGTACTATTGAATTGAGTAGAAAACTCTTTAGGAACTATTGATGATAATAATACACAAAACTGTGCCTAATAAAAAAACCCGATCATGTTCTTTCGGATTCTTTCTATTTCTAAATAAAATAAGGATAGGTAGTAAGGAGACCGTGATCATGTCGAAGAAATGATTTCAATAATCTCACCTATCCGGGTCCGTAATGGGTCGTTTCTCCGTCTTGTCCCGCGGCCAGATGCGGTCGAGTGTAACGATAGCGCGTCGGTTCAGACCCTCGCCTACTGCCGGCTTGTTATGCTCGTCCGGGTACACTATCACCTCCTTGTTCAGGAAGTGCACTGGTGGGCAAAAGGGGGCAAAATGGTGGTGTTAAAGATTTTACAATAATTCATAATTGGCTTTTCCATTTCTGATAAAAAGAAAACATTTACCGAAAATCCCTCGGGAAAACTAGATATTCTAAAGAGAATTCTTAGGTGTTTTCATAATAATAGATCAGGGAATCCCAAACTTTTTTTTCTCATAGACCCCTTTCAAAAGTTAACTGGTTCCCGTGGACCCCCTACAGGCCTACACCACATACAAATTAATGGTGAAGCCCCATTTTTTCACACCAACGTAGACCCCCATCGAGTCTCCTGTGGACCCCTGGGGGTCCACCTGGACCACTTTGGGAACCACTGTAATAGATGAACATTTACACACCAACCTAGTCCCACATTAAGATCCCTAAGCTCTTGCGTCGTTAACAATAAACTAAGCAATTATATTATATAACCTAACTCACCCAATTCGTCCAAGTCAAGTCCGGCGACGTCCATTTCGCAGTCATAGTGAACGTTGCCGTAGTTACGGCGACCGATTGTTAGGTACGGAACTACGCATGATCCGTCCGGACGTAGGTATGCTGGGGAAATATATTAATTATATATATATATATATCATAGAGGTAGATGCAAGTAAAAGAAGCCCTAGTATGTAAATGAAAGTAGATGAAGCGAAAGAGATTTGTCGCAAGTGAAGATCCGCCCCCTGATCACGTAAAAGCAATAGCAAAGCCGAAGCAAAGCGATAGCGAAAAATTGTACAATATTCGCCTTGAAACATCAAAGTCCCTTTGAAATTCATTTTTACGTAATACGAATTTGACAAGCAATCAGCGATTTTTGTACAATTTTCGCTATCGCTTTGCTTTTACTAGTTAGGTAATAAGGGGGCCGCCCCCTGATTACGTAAAAGCAATAGCAAAGCCGAAGCCACGCGATCGCGATAATCTCGAGTGTATATGTGCTTGGGCGAGGTGCGGGGCGCGGGAGGACGTCGAGCGCTCGTTGCGCGCACGCACACACTCAATATTATCGCGATCGCGCGGCTTCGGGTTTGCTATTGCTTTTACATAATCAGGGGGCTGTTATCTCTGCCTCCCCCGCAGAGAAAGAGGCGTGATTTTATCTATGCACGTATGTAATGTGTGCATTTGCATACCTCTTCATACAAATAGGCTATTTGACTGATATTCAAAATCTATTTTATATTATTCTCTGGAGGTTTAAAAACCTAGTTTAATATTTAACTAGCGCGCCGAAACGCTTCTTTGAAAACATGGCGTCGGTGACATCACTTGCCTGTAACCGTCACTTTGACACATGTCATCCACATACATTTTATTGTAAACAAAAAACAATGTTTACTAGCAGGTCACCAACCCGCCTGCCCAGCGTGGTGACTATGGGCAAATACCCCCCATGGCAGTCTTGTGGCGTGCCCCGGGGGAGGCCTACGTCCAGCAGTGGACTGTAATAGGCTGATGATGATGACTAGCAGGTGACGTCATAATAAGCCCGACCAATCATGAGCGTTTTGTGTCACGTGACAAAAGTAAGAAAAAAAATGCATTTTTATTTACGGATTTTTAAGTAAATCAATTATTATTTTCAAATTCAGTAAGTAAATAACCATATTTAAACTCATAATACATACTGATTACAGTAATAAATAAAAATAAAATAAAATAAAATAAAAATTGACGATTTATTATTCACATTGTCAAATAGCCTGTTAAGCCGACAAAATTATCGGCCGATAAAGTCTGTAATTTGCGGCCCCCCGGTTATTGCTTTGCTGTTAAAGTGTGCGTCGTCGCACACACTTAATTTTTGCTATCGTATTGCTTCGGCTCTGCTATTGCAAGTTCTTAATAATGTATAATACACAAAACACTACAGTAAATACAGGTAAATTTACATGAGATGTATACAAAGGCGTGCTTATGTCTGCAAAATATTTCTTCCAGCAAACTAGATAATAAAGTGAGACAAATAAGTTGTACAGGTATGCGTACAAACGTAACTAAAGCTAGGTAACTTTATAATTACTCAAAGTTACGTAATCAGGGGCCGAACACTTGGGGAGGCATATGCTGAAAAGCAAGACAATTTAGAAAACCGGTGTCTAATATGCAGCGCTGGCCCGAAGTAAATTTTAGAATGGAGCGAGATCCAATTATGACGCCTCTCCTGTTTGCTCCTAATAATATATATTTTTACCATTTAGGCGCCCTCTAGGATTTGGCGCCTGGAGCGACTGCTCCGTTCGCCGTATGGGCGGGCCGGCCCTGCTAATATGAACATTGTGTACATTCATAATTAATAATTTATTGATAATGGCTAACTTAATCTTTAATCAGGGGGTATGTAACCTCGTAGATAACTAACCAAGCATCTCATCCAGACTGGGTATAGTGTAGTACCCGGGCCGCGTGAGCCGCACGCCGCTGCGGTGCGGGGGCAGCGCGCGGGGGGAAACCACCTCCTCTTCCGACACTGTACACGACATACGATATATTAGGCACGTGTAAATATTAAGCTCATGTAGATAATATTAGGCTTGTGTAAATATTAGGCTCATGTAGATAATATTAGGCTTGTGTAGATATCAGGCTTGTGTTGATATTAGGCCTGACGTATCTTTTATTAAAAAATTCAAGTATCGAGACACACGCTAATCAGAGATTGGTGTGTATTTGATGTTTGTTTAGCTATCATAGCCAACACTATCTAGTTTCTGATAATCAATATCTACAATTAAATCTTCCTCTTTCTATCTCTAACCATAAACAACGCCTGTATCTACCATAGACGCCACCATCTTCTATCACTCTATCTGTTAAACATAAACAAAATTATCTGAATAAATAAATAAATTAATTAATTTAAAAAAACTACATTTACCATAGACAGTATTACAAGTCTATCTTACTCTATTATCTATACATCTATACATAATGTATAGTAGATATAGACGTCAGGTTTAATTTGCGCTTTTCTACCATAGACAACATCTACATCTATCATAGACAGTATAGCGAGTCCACCTATCTCTGTATCTAATCATAGACACCAGCTCTGATGTGTTTTTCTACCATAGACAACATCTACCTCAATCATTATATTCATAGTTCATCTTCTATCTCTAACCATAAAAACACCTACATTTACAATAGACACCGCCGCTATGTTCTATCTCTTCAACCACAGACAACATCTACACTACATCTACCACAGAGTTTACCATCTTCTATATCTATCTCTAACCATAAACAACACCTAATCTACTATAGACCCCGATGCATTCTTCTACAACATTTTTTTTTTCCAATTTATTAAGGACTTGTACATTTCAACTATACCCTCAAAATTGGTCAGAAGTGGCACCATGTGGTTCTATCGGCCCTTGGTGCTCTGGCGTGATTATATGTATGTATGAATGTTATTAAGGACATTGGTATAAAATACTGCCATAGACAACATCTACAGCTGCCATAGACACCGCTATGTTATATTTCTTATTATAGACGGCTATTTGATGCACTCCTCTACCATAGACAACATCTACATCTACCATAGACACCGTTATGTTCTATATCTAACCATAGACGCCAGCTATCTGGTGCGCGATCTTCTCACACTTGCAGCACGATCCTTGTCGCCCGGAACGATGACGGCAGAAGTTTAGACGATCTTCTATTATCAGGGCTTTGGCTTTAGTATAATGGTGATGATGATCTCCGACCGTATTTCGGTCAAGAAATCTCTACAGAGATTGGCCAGGTACGCAGGAGATATTATAGTGCACAAGTGTGTGCGCAAACACAGATGCACTCTTTATTCCGTTACTCTCATAGTCCGATGGGACGGAAAGCCGACACGACCGGTGAAAAATTTTACGTGCTTTCCGAGGCACGAGCTAAGTGACAATTTTGCAACATTAAAATCTTTAGTATAATGTTTTGTAATAATAAATTTTGCGTGCGACATAAGCGTGACTATATGAATGTATGTAAATTTTGTAAGGTTGTTGAATAAATATTCTATTCTAAAAACCGCTATTCTAAAAGCATGACTCACCGGATAGATTGTCAACATTCTCCTTATCAGCAACACTGTTGGACAGTCTGTCTGTGCGAACTCCCAGCTCCCGCACCGAATTCTCCGCTGAATCAGGGTTGGAGACAAGCGGTTTGCGTAGCGGTTTTGTTGTCAACCTGTAGAGAATACGTGGAATAAATACCAATATATAGATACAACACGGTTTTATTATAACACTAATTGGACGGCCGCGACTGAGTCGCGTGGTTTGCTGAAAAAACAAAATGACAAAATTATAAAAATAATAGTCAAAATCGTCAAAATTCACTGGTACTTACCAACTAGCGCGTCTCTCTGAAATCTGAGCCTGCATTTCTTTATCTGTAATAGAGAAACAGTAATGATTAAAAATATACATAATTGTTTTCTTTGTATTAAATTTTGGCTACTAGAACTTTGCGAAATTAATTAGGTTAGGTTATAAACTAACACTAGATTATTGTTATTCAAAATGTCCAGGCAATTAGTAATATCGTCATCGTCGTCAGTCTATTGCAGTCCACTGCTGGACGTAGACCTCCCCCAGTGTACACCACATGACTCGATCTCACGTTTTCACCATCCAGTCACTACCAGCCGTCCTCTTTAAGTCATCGGTACATCTGTCCGGAGGACGCCCAACGCTACGCTTGTCGAGGCGCGGTCTCTATTCGAGAACCCGTTTACTCCACCGTCCATCGGTTCTACGACAGATGTGGCCGGCCCAATTGCTACCAATAAATAATATAACTGCAACATATTATTAAGAAGCTCCACGCTTACTAACATTTAAAAATACAATAGTTTCTAAGATAACTGGGTCGTAATTACCACAATAAATGACTGTATTATATTATAACATATATGTAATTAAATTGATTAATTCAATATAATGTGTAGGGTGTCCATAATTACCTATGTTGGGATACAACTTCGGAGTAGGTTCACCATCAAGCGGCTTCTCTTTGTCCCACGGCAGCTTCGAAGAACTCAACCTGATCAACATAATGTTATTTATAATAGAAAATGCAGCGTTTTACTAGTGCTAGTACATATATATGACGTAGTAGGGTCCTTCTCCACGGTAAGATTATCATCGCGAGGATCCATTACGAGTAGTTCGTAAACGTAGGCGTCGTAAATAATATCACGCGGTGATAGCCGATAGATTGAATTTAATTATTACAAACGATTAACTTTATAATAACACGCGATTGCCTTAATTTAAATGGATACAAATCAATACCAGGAAAACGCGGTGATCCCAGAGATGACGTTTGCTAACCAACGCTCAATTCGAATGTCTTCACCGTAATGGCGTTCCACCAAGTGTCACTGTCAGTCGAACAACTTTACCGACTTACCCTCGAACAACGCCATCTCTGATTCCACCCAGGTACTATTACCTGACGTTTCCTTTAATCACAAATCTATAAGGTAAACATTTCATAGCAAGCAAACTAGATGGCGCCACAAGGTGCTTTGCTAACACCCGGCAGATGTCACCACTCCGACACGGCCGTCCTGCGCCTCACACGTCCTCGTGGGACTTATCTGCAAGAGAAAATAATCAAAGAGCCTCTGGCACATACTAGCGCTCGGCCCATTCTGACCCCTATCAAGGGATGAGAATAAACAAAGCCAACATTTACAACAACTTTTTAATTTAACAATTACAGTCAATACTCAATACATCATCATAAGTACACGATCATCTATAGGCACACATATGACACATATCATCTATAGGCAAACATCTCATCTATAGGCACACATATCATCTATAGGCACACATATCATCTACGATCCGCACACGGTTCATAGGAACACCATCTACAGTCGACAGTCTGACTGTAGGCACTCAACACATTGTTTTACAATTCATCATTACCCACCAGGTAATGGAATACCACAAGTTCGTAACCATCGATACTTTTGGATTGGTAAAGGAACACTCATTACATAATGCCCAATGCAGTAGTAACCAGCGCGCTGGCGCTCTTCTTTACATCCAACAAGTATCGGAACACTCAAGTACACATTTAACAGGACACATTTGATTATTACTCTGGATCGGATACATCAATCGCTTCCTCAACCTCCGACGGAACATAACCTTCTGGCATACTTCTTAAACGGTCATGGGCATACTTATAGCTTCGCTTCGAATTCAGTGCCTGCAATCTATAACGGTCCCCATCCAAAAGCTCTACAATCTTAAAAGGACCTTTAAACTTTGGATCGAGCTTAGTTTGGTTGCGTTCCTCGTTTTTCATTAAAACATATTCACCTAACTTAAATTTATGGACCTGAGATTTTGTTTTGTCGAACCTAGCCTTATCGTATGTAGCATTCTTTTCAATATTAGAGACCGCTTGCTCTCTAGCCTCAGCAAGATCAAACTGTGGATCAATATCGTCTACAAACATAAGATCAAGTGGCCTAGCCACTTTCCCTACCATCAACTGTAAAGGACTGTACTTTGTGACTCTACTGACCGTACAATTTAAGGCCAACTGTATGTCAGGTAGTGCATCTTGCCATGAACGTTCGCCCTCAGTCTCTACCGCGGTTAACATATTTTTAAGGGTGCTCATGACACGCTCAACTTGACCATTTGCACGCGAGCTACCTGTCGCTATTAAATGTAAGCCAATGTTATTCGAGTTGCAATACTCCCTAAACTCAGTACTGGCAAAACATCGGCCTTGATCTGCGATAACACGAGTGGGAGCTCCGAATATCGATACGCTCATTTTTAAAGCCCTTATACTACTGGCCGTATCGATGTTTGCAGTATGATGCAGCAGTACAAACTTAGTGAACGCATCAATTATAACGAACACATATTGCTTTTTATCGTTTTTCCCACTAAGTTTGCCGGTAGCATCAATATGCACCGTATGCCACGGAACTGCAACTTTTGGAATAGGATGAAGTTCTGCCTGTACTTTTCCCGAGTTGGACTTCGCTACCTTACATGTTGCACAATTTTCTACAAATTTTCGGACATACCGAGTCATATGTTCGAACCAAAACTGGTCAAAAACCTTATCAAGTGTCTTTTCCCATCCCAGGTGAAGCAGTGCACTATGGGTTGAGTTAATAACAGACCAACGTAACGCTCTGGGGAGTATAGGTAAACACCTTGTCCTACCATTTCTTTGCACCTTACGGTATAGCACACCTGATCGGAGTTCATAAGTTTTAGCTAAGTCCTTACAAAGGTTATTTTCATTAATATCCTCTATTAACTTTACTAACTCCGAGTCACTCTGCTGCTCCGCGAGTAGCCATGACTGTGATAAGTGTGTTACGTTAACTTCTCTATGCTCCACTTTATCCGTAGGTATCTTTACATTGCTATCAGGCAGAGGGTTACGCGAGAAATAATCTGCATGTGACATTCGAGTCCCTTGCACATGCACAATATCAAAATTAAACGCCTGGAGAAATGCCCACCACCTATGCACTCTAGGGCTCAAGTCAAGTTTCTTTCGCGATGCCTGAAGAGAGCTACAATCGGTCACGACGGTGAACTTACGTCCATGCAAATAATGTCTAAAATGTTTAACCGCATTAACTACCGCGAGGGTCTCTAACTCGTACGAGTGATATTTAGACTCTGCGATAGTTGTGCGTTTACTAAAATAGGCTACTGCATGACGATTATTTCCATGGATTTGCATTAATACAGCGCCGTAACCAATTGAGCTTGCATCCGTATGCAACTCTGTTGGCTTTTCAGGGTCATAAAGCATAAGTACTGGCTTGCTCGTTAGCATGGAAATTATTTGTTGCCTTATTAACTCGTGTTCGTTAGTCCAGTTGATACGTCCCTTTCCTGAACTTGTTAGCGCATAAAGAGGGGCCATGACTTGCGAAAATTTTGATATAAACTTACGAAAGTAAGACGCTAAACCGATGAACTGACGAAGCTGCGTTACCGTATCAGGAGGAGGCAAGTGAACCAAAGCTTCGATCTTCTTAGGGTTTGGCCGAATTTCGCCGCGACTTACTTCAAAACCGAGATACTCGACCTTCTCCTTCATGAAGGAACACTTTTTCAGATTAAAAGTGAACCCCGCGTTGGTCAGAGTATTCAGGACGGTCTGAACTCTATGCAAAGCTTCATCTACATCAGATCCCCCAAGTACAAGAATATCGTCCATGTATACTGCTACATAAGTATTGGCTAACTCTCCTAAAGCATCTATTACGGCGCGTTGAAAAACAGCCGGTGCATTTCGGAGACCAAAGGGCATTGTCAGATATTCGAAATGTCCCTCTGGCGTCACGAAAGCAGTCTTTTCTATCGAGTCTGGATGCACCCGTATTTGATGGTAACCGCTGGCCATGTCTAAGGACGTAAAATAATGACAACCCTGCAATCGATCAATTTGATCAGATATTAAAGGCAACGGATACCTATCAGGCACGGTATTATCATTCAGCTCCCGATAGTCAACGCACATGCGGTCTGTACCATCCTTTTTCTTTACTAGTAATATAGGGCTAGAATACGGTGAAGTACTTGGTCGTATTACGTTGGCAGCAAGCAACTCATCAATCTTATCCCTAACAACCTTTCGCTCTTCCTGACTCAGCCTATACGGGCGGCGGAAAACCGTTTTGTTAGGGTCACTTAAGCGAATTTGCATGGGTTCTACATTAGCAGGTTTATTAGGGGTACCAATTACAAAATTATCTCTAAACTCGCTTAAAACAGATACTAACTTGTGCTTGTCTTTGTCTGAGAGATCTGTGTCAATGTTATCAAATGAGTGAGGGAATTGAGACTGAATACATGACTGTACTACCTTCACTTTATTTAATATCAAAGAATTCGCTGTCATACTAACACCTAATCCTTGTTCAAGAATTTCTCTGCCTATCATAACATCAGAACGCAAGTAATGATCCGGTAAAACATGAAACAATACTTCTAATGTAATAAAATCAATTTCTACTGTAGCTAAAATCTGTACACAACTATTTACACTCGATTGCCCAATGCCAGTTAACGATACAACGTTGTTAAACCGTTTACCGTGTAATTTAACACTAACCGACTCTTTAATAAGCGAACATTCTGATCCAGAATCATAATAAAATGAAATTCGCTCACCATAGTGACTGATAGTACCAGCAGGCGCGTTGACAACGCATAGGTCCACGCGTCTTTCCGCTGTAGTGCTCACAGCAGCCCCGCCGTTCTTGCTACCCGACGAAGTGCAACGCGTAGCAATGTGTCCTAACTGTCCACATTTGAAGCAGGTTAGATTAGATGTCGGCTTAGGATGTCCCGATGAGGTGGTGAAATTGCCAGAAGACGAAGCGACGACGGCACGATTATCCTGTCTTCCATCCTTTCTCATTCGACACGCTACTGCTCGATGACCCGTCTTTCCACAATTAAAACACTTCAACGGGGTGGTAGGTTTGAATCTCTTGCCTTCAGGTTCAAACTTCTCGTCACGATTTACATTATTGCGTCTTTTCAAATAAGTAATAGCCTTCAACTCTCGTTGCATCTCATTTCTTGAAGTAATATTAGACGTAAAAGCTAGTCGTTGTGCTCGTGGCTCAAATTGTGCCACGTGTGACAAAATTGTTGCTATAGCTAATTGTTCAGTAGACAGCCCAGACCATCTAGACATGAGGGATGTCATCGTTCTTGCTGCATACGCCGAGAGGCATTCATTTTCCTTAGGTCTACTCGCACTGAGGTTTATCAAAAATGCAGCAACCGTATCGGAGCAATCATACCTCGACACAAAAACTTCTTTAAAATCAGTCCAAGTGATTCCCTCAAACGAAATTTGAGAAAGCCATGAAGATGCTTGTCCCTTCAAAGCGCGGCTGAGTGCTACCATAAGTGGAACCCCAGAAAGTTGTTTGTTAGTCACGCACATGTCAGCGGTAGCTATCCACGAACGTGGATCCACATTTGTTTTATCGGGGTCAAATTCTGGTAGGATAATATTGGTATTGGTACTCACAGGGGTTGGTTTGATTGCTTCCAATAACGCCATGAAATTTTTATTTTGCTGTTCCATAACGACTTTCCACATCTCGATGTCCTTATTTACATCCTGTGGGCGCTGATTACATCCCACTTCTGATGACGTAGTAGGGTCCTTCTCCACGGTAAGATTATCATCGCGAGGATCCATTACGAGTAGTTCGTAAACGTAGGCGTCGTAAATAATATCACGCGGTGATAGCCGATAGATTGAATTTAATTATTACAAACGATTAACTTTATAATAACACGCGATTGCCTTAATTTAAATGGATACAAATCAATACCAGGAAAACGCGGTGATCCCAGAGATGACGTTTGCTAACCAACGCTCAATTCGAATGTCTTCACCGTAATGGCGTTCCACCAAGTGTCACTGTCAGTCGAACAACTTTACCGACTTACCCTCGAACAACGCCATCTCTGATTCCACCCAGGTACTATTACCTGACGTTTCCTTTAATCACAAATCTATAAGGTAAACATTTCATAGCAAGCAAACTAGATGGCGCCACAAGGTGCTTTGCTAACACCCGGCAGATGTCACCACTCCGACATATAAGATAAAGCATCAGGTGATAACATCCCCAAGCCACATGGTATGTTATTCGGTAGGTATTTTTTTGTTACTAAAAATAAAGTAAAAATAAATCATCGATAATTAGGGGTCATCCATAAATTACGTCACACGAATTTCATGATATTTTGTCCCTCCCTATCTCCTAGTCACAGCTGGTCACATTTGTGAGACCCCCCCTCTCTAAATATAAATTAGCTTTTTTTGCTAAATTTATATTTAGAGATTATTGAGTGAAAATGTGACGTCACGAAATTTAGGACCCCTCCCACCCCCTTGTCACACAATGTCACAGTTTGACGACCCCCTCCCTCCCCCTCAACCTGAGACGTAATATATGGATGGCCCCTTAAGGTGCTTCAAATAAAATAAAACTTTTACTTACCAACTGACGTGTCTATCAGAGCTGTCCACATCTGAAATACAGACATATTGCTGAAAATCCAGAAATCTAAAGGCATCTTCAAACAGAAAGCGTATTCAACAGGCGGTTAACGTTTTCATAACTGCAGAATTGTCCGTTTGTAAGAGATCAGTGACGAGTTGCTAGCTCATCGCCTGAGTTAACACCTCTGAGTTCCTTAATCAACTTATACGACATGCAAGGAGATGCAGCTGATGTATTCTAGTGAAGACCTGGATCAGCAAAGGATACCACATTGTTAACCTCCATCATCAAGATCTGTGGGGCGCGGGTAGGGTTACCATATGACAGGCGTTTGCCGCATTTGACAGGCATTTTAAGGTTTAGACAGGCGTGCGACCGGCATTGGTCTGAGACAGGCATTTTCAAATTACGCGACATCCTTCTTTATTGTTATCTGTTGTTTTTTACTTATTACCTACAGCGTTTTGCTTTAGACAGGCATTTTTCTGAAAAATTAGGCATTTTAGGTACTATCATGTATGGGTACAGGCACCCCTCTATTTACATATGGTAACCCTAGGCGCGGGGGACGGAGTGCAACCGGACCCTCGCGGTACACTACCGACCACTCACCGCTCGTCAGACACAGTTAGCGGATAGCCATTTTTTACTATTGTAAATCCTAGTTCAAAATATATACAACCTCAATCTATCAGCGGCCTTCTCCATTCCACATTCCACGTCCACAATCAACTCAACACACACAATGAGGGATTTTCTGCCAGTCAAAAACACACCTTCTACCTAGCCCCCCCCCCTCCCCGCCCTTCACCTCCCCCTGTACGTGTACAATGACAAAACAGAATTTCGGTATCAAGATTCGCTCACGGCATCTATCCGTGTGATTGGTACTATTTCTTTTTTTTACTTTTAGTAGTTGTCAGAAAATTCCTCATTGTTAAATTAATAAGACAAATATGGCATTAAATAAATAAATAAATGGCGGTAGGCTCACCCCTTACCACGTGGGACTTAAAAAACAGGTGAAAAGTGTTGTGTGTGTTTTTTGCACACTTCTGCCCAACCTCTTTGAGGGATTATGGGCGTGACTATATGTATGTATGTGTGACTGTTTATGTTAATGAAAGAGAGAGGTATATCTCACTATCTTTGTCGCCGAAGTTGTCGCTGGATCTTTGCGCAGGCTCGATATTTTCATCAGCGTTGGTATCGTTCCCCTTGTCACCCGTAGGCGCGTTCATATCGCGTTGCTCTTCTAACGATCTGGAGGTAAAAATAAACATTTAAACTTGTGTAAAGCGGTTTTAAAATTATATATATATATATATATATATATATATATATATATATATATATATATATATGATACAACTAGTGTTGCCGCTCGATAGACCACTATCGATAGTCTATCGATAGTTGAGCAAAAACAATAGTATCGTAGTGCTATCGATAGTACCGATAGCCCCGTGAAGGGGCAATACTATTGACACACAGCAATACTATTGATAGTATCGATACTATTGCTCCTGAATATTGCAATAACAATCGATACTATCGATAGTTTTATCCCATCGATACTGACCTTTTCCTCAATAGTATTGCTAATACCATAATTGTCTAGCTAGTGGCTGAGTGTTTTTTAAACATTTGCATATAATAATTTTTATTGTCATTTAAGGTGACAACAGTAAATTACAAGTAAACTATGCACTATTTTACATTAAGTATACCGTTTTATTTTTTACATTTAACATTTTTTTTACATTTAGTACTTATACAGGTCACTTCACATTACAGCCTCAAAATATTTACTAGCTACATCAACAAATTAGCATACACAATACTATTGAACTATCGACCGCGCTAACATATCGATAGTATCGATTATTATTACAATATTCATGACCGATACTATCGATAGTAACGTCAATATTGAGCTTCAATACAATCGATAGTATTGCTGTGTGTCAATAGTATTGCCCCTCACGGGGCTTTCGATATTATAGATGATTTTCGAGGTCAACTATCGATAGTCAAACTATCGATAGATCGGCAACACTAGATACAACCGGAGATGATCCCGCTATGTGCAAAGAAAGACCATTGAAGTGCAGAACACAAATTAAAAATATGCTTAAAATGTATTTTTTCATATAAACTTGAATACCTACTGCACTAAAATGATGAGCTATGATATAGCAATTTTTCTTAACGATTTCCGAGTTGGTACCATGGTAAAAGTAGTTTCTTCTTGCCTACCTAGTCTCGTGTTACAAAAACAAGTTACAAATTTAGTAAACGCCTTATTAGGGTCTAATACATTGAGTGTGGGAATAGAGAGTGCACCTGCATTTGCGCACACACTTATGCACTATATCTTCTGCGCACTAATCTCCGTTAAGATTGGCCACCAGGACTGAAATTCGGTCGGACACGTTATTATAGGTTTAATATTGAATGTAGTTTATTCAATTTTTTATGTAATTTTAACTAGTGTTGTAGTTAGTAATGTTAGTGTATGTGGATAAAGGTCTATTACAATTTAATACCTGTTATTAACATGTTCCACGGAGTCTTGCGTCTCATTCGCTCTCATATTCGGTCGCAACACCAGTCTCTTTCTACTCGGCTTCAGAGACAGTTTGTCTTCTAAACTAGCGTCTGATTCCTCTAATCCGTCGAATAGAGACTTCTGTAAATTAATATTATCTATTATAATAAACATATTCTGGGAGATATAAGTAACTAACATAGTTTAATAACTATATATATATTTAATAAATAACAATTAATGGAATAAATAATGTATATTTGATTTTTATCTGAAACTAGCCCACGCCTTTGAACTAACGCCACTCAATTGTTTTGCCTTCCCGGACTTTCAAATTTCGAACAAATAGTTTGTATGGGAATGTAGAAAAGGAATGTTTTTAGACATTTTCAGGCATTTAGAAAAAAAATCTTATCATCGTTAGAACCATCCCTGCACTTCAAGGAATACGCTAAAAAAAGAATTAGCGAAATCGGTTCAGCCGTTCTCGAGATTCGCGCGTAGCAACACACTTAGCGATTAATTTTTATATTATAGATAAATGAATTAATTATAAATGAATCAGTTTTTTTTTTTAGAGAAACTATAACTATTTTTTTAGCAGAATTACTCTTTAGCGGAAATGCGTTTTCTGGAAGTTAATTATCATTTTCCATCGTCACTCATCCGTACTAATATCCGTACACACTCAGTCGGTCTGTCTGTCTCGCTTTCACGCCAAAAGTACTGGACGGATTAAATATACAGGGTGTAACAAAAAGGGTATGTTAAGCGAAAGGCTACGTAAATAGCCCACTGTAGAGAACCTATCCTCAAAATTTGAGACTCGAAATGACATGTTTATTTTTCAAGATTGTATGAAAATTCCTGAGATATTTAAAAATTCTCCATACTATCGGAAAAAATAAACATGTGATTTCGAGTCTCAAATTTTGAGGATAGGTTCTCTACAGTGGGCTATTTACGTAGCCTTTCGCTTAACATACCCTTTTTGTTACACCCTGTAGATAAAAAGTTCTAAGCGAGCGAAACTGGAATGACCAATCTTCTCAGTGCGTCTTCACAATTTGGATCCTTTTTTTGCGAGTGTGCATGCGAACTATTGTGTTTGTGGTATGATGTCTGTTGCGTGTAAATGTATTTGATATTTATTTTGTATGCTTTTTTCCCTATATTTGTATGCCACAATGGCGGAGCACAGAGAAGCTAAATCTATTTTTGTAATACCATTTTATACCTGTGTAGGTATCACAAATAAATCAATTTGAATTTAAATGAAATTTTTTATTATTATTATTATTATATGTAAACAGGCAGGCAGTTGAGGCAACTGATTTTGCCTGTATCTGAATGTTCTCTTCTTAGGTTTTTCTATGTTCTTTAATGTGTTTGTCAACTTTGTTTTTGAAATTATTGACACTTGGTGCCAAAACCACTTCTTTGTTTTTTTACAAAGATTATCTTTTTAAGAAAGAATAAAGTTTTATTATCCCAGATAATTTTGACACTTTGTTTCCTGAGTCTCGGGGGTTAACTAGCTATTTTTATTTGCCTCACTATTTGGACTATGTGACGTCTATGGATACTGCCCGTGACGTCATCCTGTGTCAGGGTATCGTTTGCAATGATGATGATGATGATGATATACCTTGTCTCGATGTAGCGTGGGCAGACGTGGCATGGCACGGGGTGACGTCACGCGATGTGCACAGAGTATCGCCTGCATTGCCGCCGGATTGGTCGGTTTTAAGACGTCTTCTGCCGTTGTTGCTATTAGAACACGTTGTAAAAGATTACATAAAGAATTTTCGTATTCTCAAATATTTTTTCTTAGATATTATTACAGCTGTACAAGTCACTAGAGGGACAAGAGGGTCTTGGTGTTTTGTAGGCGATGGGCTGACCGTCTGTCACTACTAACAGAACTTGTACATCTCAACTATACCCTCAAAATTGGTCAGAAGTGGCACCATGTGGTCCTATCGGCCCTTGGTGCTCTGCCTACCCCGTAAGGGATAAAGGCGTGATTATATGTATGTCAATGTCATCTGTCAAAGCTACAGGATCACAAATAAGATCCTTACAGCCACGTTAAATATAGCGGGTTATATCAGCTAATCGCCTGAAGCTACGCCCCCGAGTTCCTTAGTCAACTCTTACGACATGCACGGAAGGAGATGCAGCCGATGTATTCTGGGCACGGAATTTTTGCATGTCAGCAAAATAATAAACTAAAACAGATTAAATACAAACGTAACACCTTATTCTGTGTCCCCCAGGGTGACAAAACAGAAAAAAGTCGGAAAAAAAATGATTTTGGCCCACTTTTCAAACTAATAGCGGGACGAATCAAGCATTTATTAGAGATTTTTTCCTATCTGTCACCATTTTTGTCACCCTTAATGAGAATCTAAAACTATACCATATACTTACAGGAATCGGGAAGTAAGTCTTTAAACAGCGGCGAATCGCCGTACGGCCGCGCGGCAAGCGTCAATATCTGCTCGTGCACGTTTCCCACAGCCGACGAGCCGGTTAGGTTGTTGCTAAATGAAAAGCAACAAACCAACCATATTAGACATTCATCATTATCATCATCAGCCTATTGTAGTCCAATGCTGGACGTAAGCCTCCCCCAGGGCACGCCACAAGACAGCCATGCGGGGCATTTGTCCATAGTCACCACGCTGGGCAGGCGGGTTGGTGACCGCAGTTTGTATTTTGGAGGCGCTGCTGCCCACCTCCCGGAAACCCTTAGGAGCAACAATAATTACACTTACAACAAAAAATCTGATGTATGTGCCAATTATAGGTGTGCTACATCATTCACAGATAATATTATAGTGGAGTGTGTTTCATCAAACAGCTCCCCTGGGCGAGGGCGCCAGCTACTATACAGGATGTTTTTTTGTGGCCACCTTTAACGAAGGGTACGTATTCTATACATTAAATAAAGTAAGTTTATGCCAAAAAAAATGCTGGGAATTTTTTTTTTTTTTTGAAAAAATTTTTTAAATTCCTTGATCGTGCGAAATTTATAGTGTCTAGTGTTTATGTTAGTTTTTTTTATAGACAGATATTAATTATTTTTCGTGAAAAAATCCTGCTACGCGCGTCTATGTGCATTTATGCAGAAAAACGTAGTCTATTTACTCAACTTTGGACCCTAATATTTTGGAAACCAGACACTTCCCAGGTATGCTTCCATGGAGAAAAACGATCGTGATGATGAGGAGATTCCGTAGTTTTCGGGAACGTTGACGACCAAAAATCATCCTGTATATATGTACATTATCTCATCTAAGCACAATTTTCGTGCCTTCAAAGAATTTTGTCACAATTATTATTGGAATAATAACTTATAGATACGTTAGTATGTTTTTGTAATAACTTTGTCTGTCAGCGCTTAATTTAATATTAAGTGTCATCTTCATACTTTACATTCCGTTTTGTCTATTAGTTTTATAAATGAAATTGTATTAGGCGTTACAATTCGAAAGTTCAAACATTCACTATGGGTGCGTCCACCACCGGGTCCTACACCCTCCACTGACCCTCGGATCTGATAACTTAGTGCAAGTGACTGTTGTCGCAGTTATGAGTTATCAGATCCGAGGGTCAGTGGAGGGTGTAGGGCCCGGTGGTGGGCGCACCCATAGTGAATGTTAGTTTTAATACTTTTTGGTCGCTTGTTAGGTCCCCCCCCGGGATTTTCTATGCTTTGATTGCATTTTTTTGGTCGCCTCTGCTGATCCTGGCTTACAGGAGTTGCAGAGGCGGGAATGAGTGGTGAGCCAATAAAAGTAAATACATACATCCTACTAACATTATAAACGCGAAAGTTTGTAAGTATGGATGGATGGATGTTTGTTACTCTTTCACGTAAAAACGGCTGGAGCGATTTTAACAAAATTTGGTATGGAGTTAGCTGACACCCTGGATCAGCACATAGGCTACTTTTTATCCCGGGAAAATATTTTTATATATTTTATCCTGGATAATATCGACATTTTCTTTTTTCTGCAGTCCACGCGGACCGCAGTCGCGGGTGACAGTTAGTAAGGAATAAGTTACGGATGCAGAGGTCGTGGGTTCGATTCCCACCCGGGTGAGGAATTTTTTCCATTTCTTTATTAATAATTTTATAATAATTTACTTATCACTTACTGCATAAGTCCACTAGTGTTGGACCCGAGAGTACCGAGACCCAGTCCGCCGCCCAGAGACGGGTTTGTGTTGAACATGCCTCCGCCCAGGCCGGAGTCTAAACCTGGAAATAAATACATTATTAAATAAATAAATATTCACACACACTACACAACACATTAACCTAGACCCACATTAAGATCCCTAAGGTCTTGTGTCGTGGGTACTAAGCAACGGTGTATAAATACATAGATAAGTATATAAACATCCATGACTCGGAAACAAACATCGATATTCATCATATCAATGTTTGCACCTACCGGGATTCGAACCCAGGACCTATGGCGTCGCAGGCAGGGTCACTACCTACTAAACCAGTCGGCCGCCTAATGTGTCAGAGAACATTGTTTGTGATGGCTCCCCTATTATATGAATACTTGCATGCAACAAATGTATACTCCATTCGATTAATTTAATTTAAAAAAAATATAATTTTAGTTTAATTTTATTATTAAGAAAGCAAAATGATGATTATATCTTGTAACACAGATAATATACTCATACATACATACATATAATCACGCCTTTATCCCTTACGGGGTAGGCAGAGCACCAAGGGCCGATAGAACCACATGGTGCCACTTCTGACCAATTTTGAGGGTATAGTTGAGATGTACAAGTTCGGTTAGTAGTGACAGGTGGTCAGCCCATCGCCTACAAAACACCAAGACCCTCTTGTCTCTCTACTGACTTGTACAGTATGCCCGGAAAGAGAAGCAGCTGTAGTATTATACGTTTTTTTTTTCACTCCCAGAGCAGCATAGAATAAAATAGTCATACACATAATGATCAATGCGTTTCACCGTATAGTTCCGACGGATGATGGCGCTAGCTACTACGTGTATGATCACATTTTCTGTGTTACTGCATACAAAAAATGTTAGTTCCGAAATCAGACATAGGAATTATTCTGTAAAACGGACTCTGGGCTTTTTAAATACACATAGTAAATAGATAACATACCAGTTTTAAACATATTATTCTGCTGCGGCTGCTGAAACAGTCCGCCACCGGCCGGGGTGGTTCCGAACGTGGGGGCTGCAGCTGGCTTCTGACCGAAAGCACTTCCACCGAGACCTGGTCATATATGTCATTAGGGGTCATCCATTAATTACGTCACACGAATTTTATGATATTTTGCCCCCCCCCCTCCTTGTCACAGCTGGTCACATTCGTGAGACCCCCCCCCCTCCTTAGTGTCACATGTAACTTTTTTCGGCAAATTTATATTTAGAGATAATTGAATGAAAATGTGACGTCACGAAATTTAGGACCCCCTCTAGGGGGCCCTTAACCTGTGACGTAATATATGGATGTCGGCAGAGTGGAATTCGTGTCACCCCATATCTGCCCGTGGGTATCGTACGAGGCGATTAAGGGTTTCCGGGAGGTGGGCAGCAGCGCCTCCCGTGTTGACAACATAGTCCAAAATACAAACTGCGGTCACCAACCCGCCTGCCCAGCGTGGTGACTATGGACAAATACCCCCATGGCAGTCTTGTGTCGTGCCCTGGGGGAGGCAGCAGTCCAGCAGTGGACTGCAATAGGCTGATGATGATTATGATAAATTAATCGAAAAGTTCAATCGATAATTTTCGAGTAGTTATGAAACAACACTATTTTTTTATTATGCTCCAAATATCATTTTTGTCTACATAATAAAAATTCGGAGTATGTATATATACCTATAAATAAATATATTTATTCTATGTGATGTTTGGCTATTCATGTGAATAATAACTTTTAAATAATGTTTAGTGTACTGACCGGGCGCAGGGAAACCGAAGGCCGGCGCAGGCGCAGCGGCCGGCTTGTTGAATGCACCGGAGAATAACGCGCCGCTTGTGTTTGATCCGAAACTGCTGCCTAGCGAGCCGAAAGCTAAAGGAAACAAACAGAACATGTTACTAATGCAGAACAACTGCAATAATGACCAAAGCAATGCTGGTATATAATACAAAAAATATACAGGGTGTAGGTGACAGGCAGGCAAATATTAACAGGCTGACTTCAGATCATGATTCTGAGGCAAAAACCACAGAAAAATTCGCAGGAGAGTGAAGTCACAAGCGATCCAATTGGCGCGGAAAGAAAACATTGCGGATACATAATACTTAAAATTTAAAATGCATTTCCTGCAAGTAATAAATCTGTCATATAACTCAAAACAATAGTACTTGTTCAGTATTTTAGTATTTGCGTGGCTGTCACACACAGCCTGTATCCTATTATATAACGGAACTTACCCGGGGCTGTACTAGCGGCGGGCGCGGCAGGCTGGGCAGGCTTGGCTCCGAATAGGCCTCCGCTGGCGCCACCGAAGCCCCCAAACCCGGTCGCGCTACCAAAACCGGTTGTAGCCGGTTTGGCGCCGAATAAACCGGTTGTCTGTTGCTAGAAATTGAGGGAATAGATGTTAAGCCTCATATTTACTGTAGTGTTTTGTGTACAATACAAAATAAGTTCTGTAGAACCTGTGACCATACACACTTTTGAAGCAACTTTAAGTCGGTCAAATTGACTTAGTTGATTTTTATTTCTTTCCTTTATGAGTCATATTCAGCCTATACTTCGGGGCGGGTCGCTAGTATTATTAGAATAGAATAGAATACGTTTTTATTTGGTGATTACACACACACAGATACAATAGCAACAATAAGACTAAACAAACAGGGTAGAAATAGAGACAGTGCAAAAGTAATTAAAAACATGTATACAGGATGTTTTTTCGTGGCTACCTTTAACGAAGGGTACATACTCTATACATAAAATAAAGTAAGTTTATGCCAAAAAAATGCTGGGATTTTTTTTTTTTTTTAATTACTTGATCTGGCGAAATTTATAGTGTCTAGTGTTTATGCTAGTTTATTTATAGACAGATATTAATTATTTCTCGTGAAAAAGTCTTGCTACACGCGTCAATGTGCATTTATGCAGAAAAACGCAGTCTATTTACTCAACTTTGGACCCTAATATCTTGGGAACCAGACACTTTCCAGGTATGCTTCCATGGAGAAATATGATCGTGATGATGAGGAGATTCCATAGTTTTCGGGAACATTGACGATCAAAAATCACCTGTATGAGTTTACTTCACAACCTATTTTTTTTCTCTTTATTTATACACAAGCTATTCGTTACATTAAACTGTAAAAAGTGATAATATTTCTCGATTTGGCATCAAAATAAATATAGCCTTCCTCGATAAATGGGCAATCTAACACTGAAAGAATTTTTCAAATCGGAATAGTAGTTCCGATTAGTGCGTTCAAACAAACAAACTCTTTAGCTTTAGTATAGCTACATACCTGTGGTTGAGACGTAGATCCGAAGCCGAAAGTGGAAGTGTTTGTGCCGAAAGCGGGCGCTTGTGTCGTCGTGGCACCGAACAGGCCTGTACCTGATCACAACAAGCTTATAATGTTACAACTAGCACTTATATTTACACATACACATTTGAAATACGCTATCACGTATTTTTAGGCTATCACATTTTTGAAATACTCTAGCATATGTTTGAAAAGGCTATAAGAAAGGCTATTGTTTTCATTTTTATTAAGGCATGTTTGAAAAACTCTGTCACATGTTTGAAAAACGCTATCACATGTTTGAAATAAGCTATCACTTGTTTAAAAAACCTATCTTATGGTGATTTGATATTATTTTACTTATTGAACTGCATGAAATATGTGTTAAATAGGAGGACAATGGAAATTAATCATCGATCTATCTGTCAAAAACTTTTATCTATACATAATAGTGTGTCTATTATACAAGAATTCGTTAATTTAAAAGAGAGAGACATAGAGAAAGAAAGAGACATCTATACCTGGCGTGGTGGTAGTACCAAAGGCAGGTTTATTAGCTCCGAACAAACCCGTAGTCGTAGTGTTGTTCTGTGTGTTACTGCCGAATGAGAACGCACCTGCAATATCATACATACGTTTATACAGGTCTGCAAGATATATGATGTTCATCGCAAAACATTGAAAACAATCGTACAAGATTACCAGAACATATTTCAAAAAGCAATTTTATCTTAAATATCTCTCTAATTTAAAACTTTATCACAAAGAAATAAATATCAATGGCATTTCTACTTTTGGCCAGTCTTTTTTGGAAACAAGAAGTTAGTCGATGTCCATTATTGTCCTTGTTGTATTGTAATTTAAGAGGTGAGTCTATCAGTCGACAGGCGTACGTTCGATCTTTGTCACGGGCTTTTATACTAAAATTGTCACTTAGCTATACTCAAGGAGGGTTGGCGTCAGACAGGCAGCCGGCCGTAAAACAAAGGCACACGTCTTAAAAGCTGTCAGCACAAATAAATGATAGAGTATTAAGTACAAATACATACATACATATAATCACGCCTTTATCCCTTACGGGGTAGGCAGAGCACCAAGGGCCGATAGAACCACATGGTGCCACTTCTGACCAATTTTTTTTTACCAAGTACAAATAATAGTTCACTTACTAGTCTGTCCGAAGCCCGTAGTCGTAGCGCCCATAGTGTTTGCACCAAACACATTCGGAGCACTCGTAGTGGCCGGCTGACCGAACGCTGAGGGAATATATATAATATTACATACATAAGAGTAATAAGAGGATAAGAGTTTTCCGCGTGGTGCCGGCAGAGTAGAATTCGTACCACCCCATGTCTGCCCGTGGGTATCGTACGAGGCGATTAAGGGTTTCCGGGAGGTGGGCAGCAGCGCCTCCCGTGTTGACAACATAGTCCAAAATACAAACTGCGGTCACCAACCCGTCTGCCCAGCGTGGTGACTATGGGCAAGTACCCCCCATGGCAGTCTTGTGGCGTGCCCTGGGGGAGGCCTACGTCCAGCAGTGGACTACAATAGGCTGATGATGATGGATAAGTGTTTTTTTTTTTTAGAAATAACTAGCGGCCGCACGCGACTCTTGATTCACTCTATCTATTAAAAAAAACCGCATCAAAATCCGTTGCGTAGTAAAGATCTAAGCATACATAGGGACAGACAGCATGAAGCGACATTATTAAACAGTGTGTTTGGTAATGGACTAGCGATAATTTAGGGGCGTAAAATATACCTAATATTATCGGAAAAAACACCCATAAGGGTGGTCAACCCCTCCTCTTTTTGGAATAGCGGCCATTTTAATTTTTAATTTTTTTTTGGTTACGTCTTTTAAAAAAATATCGATTTCTCTGGACATAAGGGTACTACAGACAAAAAAAAATGTGTTAGTAAGCTAATGATATCGCCTTTTAATTAAAAGAGATCTACGTGTAAACTTTTAACTTTAAAATGTGTATAAAAAATGTTTTTGTAGGTCATTTTGAACAATATTTTAATTAAATTTTTTAAAAATAAAAATTATGACAATCCACATAATTGTGTTTGATTAATATCAAATCGTTTGATGTTGAGCACTTACGTAGGGTCATATTCAATAGACCATAATTTTCAAGTTATGCAACTTAGAGAAATGATTTTGATGTCATTTTGTAGATAATATCCTTGTTTATTCGAATTTTACAAAAAAAACCTACGTTAATGTGCTAGTTTTTGTGGTATGTAAGAATAACTGTAAAAAGGAGTTTTTTTGCTTAAAAACAGCATTAAACATTTTTATTTACACATTTTAAAGTTAAAAGTTTACACGTAGATCTCTTTTAATTAAAAGGCGATATCATTAGCTTACTAACACATTTTTTTTATGTCTGTAGTACCCTTATGTCCAGAGAGATCGATATTTTTTAAAAAGACGTAACTAAAAAAAAAATTAAAAATTAAAATGGCCGCTATTCCAAAAAGAGGAGGGGTTGACCACCCTTATGGGTGTTTTTGCCGATAATATTAGGTATATTTTACGCCCCTAAATTATCGCTAGTCCATTACCAAACACACTGTATAATATATAGTGTTATAAAATAATTAATAAAGAAAATGAAAAAATTCTTCACTCTAGTGAGATTTGAACTCACGACCTCTCGCAAACCGTGCTTTCGCTCTAACCAACTGAGCTATCGGGTCAATTAACTCAAATGACGAATTTTACCATCTCTTTTTAGATTATCTTTTGGTAACGTTATTTTTTCAATATTTAGTGATAGTGATAACACAGATATTGTTTAAAACTTCAATAAAATTTAACAGGTCTCAGCTTATTTATATAAACATACAGGATGATATTTGGTCGTCAACGTTCCCGAAAACTACGGAATCTCCTCATCATCACGATCATTTTTCTCCACGGAAGCATACCTGGGAAGTGTCTGGTTTCCAAGATATTAGAATCCAAAGTTGAGTAAATAGACTGCGTTTTTCTGCATAAATGCACATTGACGCGTGTAGCAAGACTTTTTTCACGAGAAATAATTAATATCCCTCTAAGATAAAACTAGCATAAACACTGGACACTATAAATTTCGCCTGATGAAGAAATAAAAAAAAATAAAAAAATTACATCGCTTCCCAGCATTTTTTTTGGCATAAACTTACTTCATTTGATGTATAGAGTACGTACCCTTCGTTAAGGGTGGCAACGAAAAAACATCCTGTATAGTTGGTGTACAATTTCCTAAGAAGGTATCACTGTTTGTTTTCCGTATAAAATAAATATACATAAGGGATTATTATGTATAGTTACATACATAAGGGAGAAAAGGTATATTTTTTTTTTGTGATCCACGAATGTGGATGTATAGTTACACAAGACACACATAAAATCATCATAAACTAAGATAACTAGATTACACCAGTGACAAATATGCAGTGGCTAGTCACGCGTTTTATACGACATTTTTCAACATACTTGCACACCAAAAATACTGGGTGTAAAAAGACAACATTGTTCATGTGATACCTCGTATTTTTTGTAACATCACGATCATTTTTTTCCATGGAAGCACTCCTGGGAAACCACGGGTTTCCAAGATATTGAGGTCCAAAGTTACATTAATATTAATCTTTTTTTTTTTACATAAATCCACCTGAAATCGGTTAACAAACATTTTTTCAAAGATACCATGTCAAAATGTTATAATGTTAGTTTTGTAGGTACATTTGTACTTTGCACATCAAACGAATACATTGCTTGCAATAAACTTTTACATCCTGTATATACGTATAGTAAAATATACTCACTAGAAGCTCCAAAAAGGGGCTTGTTATCAATCGGCTGCTGCTGGAAGCCCCCGAAAACCCCCCCTGAACTCCCCTTACGCCCCGCCGTGTAGTCTTCAAGACGTAGTTCCTCTAGACATTTGTTTTCGTATTCCTGGAGACAGAAAAAACATGTTTTTAAATGTGTAGGAAATTGTCAAGGCATCTGTATACTAATGTGCTAGATATATCAACCTATTGCAGTACACTGCTGGACGTAGACCTTCCCCAGGGCACGTCACAAGGCTACTGCCATCACTACCATTTCTATGTTCAAAAATAAAAAAGTTAAAAAACCCACGACTCAATAAAAATCACAAAAATCAAAATCGTTGTCTTGTCGGGGGTCCGCTAAGTACCTTAGAGTGCCCTTCTTAGGTATAGAGCACACACACACACACACACACTTCATAAGACCCCTCTTTTTGTGTCGGAGGTTAAAAAATATGTGGTATACCTTCATATAAGTGATGCAGTGGTGCTTGATGTTGATATTCTGCCAGGTCCCGTTTGACGACCACGTCTGTGACCGGCCTACCTTCACACAAGCCTACCTCTATACAAGTCTACCTCCACACAAGCCTACCTCCACACAAGCCTTCACACAAGCCTGCCTTCACACAAGCCAGCACACAAGCCAGCATTCACATAAGCCTACCTCCACAAAATCCTACCTTCATACACGTGATGCAGTGGTGCTTGATGTTGATATTCTGCGAGGTTCCCTGTTTGACGACCACGTCTGTGCCCACCACGGGACTGTATTTCACGTGTGCCGTGCCTGTAGCTGCCGGCTGCTGACCGAATGCTCCTAGAAAATATATTCGGATGAGCCAGATCTGTTGCACATGTCAAAATGCAAATGTCAAAATTCTTTGAAATTACATACATACATATAATTACGCCTTTATTCCTTACGGGGTAGGCAGAGCACCAAGGGGTAAGAGCTTATATAAATAATATATACGATAGAACCATAAGGTATGATGGTATGATTTTTTTTGCATGGTATTTTCACAATATAATATTTAAAAACATAAAAGTCACTTCCGACCACGCTGCCTGGGCATTTTGAGGTCTAACCTAACCTAACCTATCGTATAATTGAACAATATTATATAAACCACCATTAAGATATACATTATACAATATAACACACTATCCGTACAAGTTCTCTCTTTAATTTGTTTTTATAACCTAAAAAGTTACACATAAATAAAACGCGCGCAGCGCCTAGTAACAGGTGGTCAGCCCATCAAACACCAAAACCATATCATGACCCTCTTGTCCCTCTACTGACTTGTACAGTATGCCCGACACATACATATAATTACGCCTTTATCCCTTACGAAGAGAAGCAGCTGTAGTATTTCTTTGAAATTAATTTGACGTAATACGACTTTGACAAGCAATCGGCGAATTTTGTACAATTTTCGCTATCGCCTTGCTTTTGCTAGATAATAAGGGGGCCGGTCTATCCAATATAACTTACCGCCAGTGTTAGAGAACAGGCCGCCAGTCCCCATAGTGTTGGTAGCGGACTGTCCGAACAGACCCCCGCTGGCTGCAGGCGCGGTTCCGAAGAGACCGCTTGTCGATGGAGCAGCTGCCGGGCTACCGAAGCCGAATCCTGTGGCGAAAACGTCATAATCGCAGTCATTTGTTAATTGTGATGCACAGGTAATATAATAAAGATGACATACTGCATATTACATAGATACATAGTACAACTACACTCCCTACGGGGTAGGCAAAGATCACGGCCCCCTAATTACGTAAAAGCAATAGCAAAGCCGAAGCAAAGCGATAGCGAAAATTGTACAATATTCGCCTTGAAATGTCAAAGTTTCTTTGAAATTAATTTTACGTAATACGAATTTGACAAGCAATCGGCGATTTTTGTACAATGTTCGCTATCGCTTTGCTTTTGCTAGTTAGGTAATAAGGGGGCGGATCTCCACTTGCTGGTTCAGCCAGACACACCTCTTTCGCTTCATCTACTTTCATGCACGCTCAACGGTTAAGGGTATTCTTGACCTGACCTTTCTCTAGAATTTCACCAATTTGACCAGTGAAAGTCCGATAAGATCTTCTCCTTCCATCCACTCTTCTGTTGTACACTTTCTTTGCCAGTCTAATTTCATCCATCCTCTCCACATGCCCAAACCACCTCAACATACCCTTCTCAATCTTCGTCACGTTCTCAAACATAACGTATATTAATTGACTTTAAATCCAAATGTATGTAGTACTAACACACTAACACGCTAGGTACCATCGTTGCCTTATACTATTTTTGTTTTTTGCTAACTGCTAACGATTTAAAAATGTTATGTGTCAAATACACTTCAAACACTCTGATCATAACGTGTACATAATCTAAGGAACCCAATCTGGTTCAGAGCGTTTGATTGTGAAGATTGTGTTTTTTTTTTTCCTAAAAAAACACATACAGGGTGGGTTTGGTTGCCAATGTTTACGACAGCCATGTACTGTTTACGCCATAAAAATGGCTTTTTTATTTCGTCGCGCTATTTAATACATACATACCTACATATAATCACGCCTTTATCCCTTGCGGGGTAGGCAGAGCACCAAGGGCCGATAGAACCACATGGTGCCACTTCTGACCAATTTTGAGGGTATAGTTGAGATGTACAAGTTCGGTTAGTAGTGACAGGTGGTCAGCCCATCGCCTACAAAACACCAAGACCCTCTTGTCCCTCTACTGACTTGTACAGTATGCCCGGGAAGAGAAGCAGCTGTAGTATTATACGTTTTTTTTTTCACTCCCAGAGCAGCATAGAAGTAATCGTTCAATAGTCTCTAGTTATAACTTTAGTTTAAAAAAAAATGTGTTCATGAAAAATTATCATTTCACAAGCGTGTAAATTCAATATCTACAGCATAAATAATCACTTACCAGCAGGTTTAGCAGCAAAAGCATTGTTACTATTCTGCGTAGCACCAAACAGGCCGCCACTAGTGTTGTTCTGTCCGAACAAACCGCCCGTTGTCGCGGTCGCGCCGAATCCGAAGCCCGTGTTCGCGCCGAACGCCGGCGCAGCACTAGTTGAAGGCGTTGCGCCGAATAGACCGCCTGAGGTGTTTGACGCGCCGAAAAGTCCTGCCAACGGAATTACGTACATACATACCTACCGTTTGACAATGGAATTGAGAATGCGGGATGCAACGGTAATTGTAGAGTGTACGCGGACTACACTCTGATTTTTAATTCCGTAGAATTTTTACGTTTATAGGAAGTTTCTAGGTGTCCTTTACTGACTTGTCCGTTTCTAGGGATTTCAAGTCAATACGGTCTAGACTAGAAGCTGCGGAAGGATATATACCTACAAATACCTATGCTAAGTTTTAATGCGAAAAAAGGGCTGTAAAGGGTTGAAACTTTTGATTAGATATAAAAATCACATTCAGATTGTAAAAATTTTATCCTAGTTTGAGTGAAAATAGCAGTCTACGAGGATGGAGTCTCGGAAGCCCTACTATTCTTTAAATAAAGTTTCAGTTCATTACTCCAATTTAAACTAAACATGCATAAAGATGGGCATTGAGGGTCACTAATCGGTCGAATGATGCAGTGAAGCAACAGTTTTCGTGTCAGTAGATACATATCTGACGGGAAATCCGTCGCAAATTTTCGGTCGCGTAACGTCAAACAAAACAGACAAATATATGAGAAATCATTCATCCTTTAACACTCAACCAATTTTGCGTGCGTTTGCTGGTACCTGGAGATACGTTCGACGCATCTTCCGTTAGATATGTACCCTTACGTCCGCAGTGACCGTGAATGGCCACCTGGAGCTCCTGGAGGATATCTACATACCGCCACTCGTGGAGGGCTGTGCGGTGCCCGCCGCCCCGAAAGCCGGCGCCGCGCTGAACGCCCCGGTGGTCGGCTTGAAGCCACCGAACGGGGACGGTGTAGTCGAACCCGCTGAGAAGGTACCTAGCGAGTCCATACACCATAGAATAAAAAACCTTCAGGAGTCATCAATGACAAATGTACATTCCGGGTAGTGAATGCAAAACGAGGCAAGAATCCCACATGTAACGGATCACTGTCTGTACATGGAAGATATATGTGAAAAAATATTCTAGGAGACCTTTATCAACGCAATAGTACCCAAAAGAATGATTTTTGGAATTTTTGTCAGTCTGTGTGTTTGTGCACGCTAATCTCAGTAATGGCTGAACCGATTTCGATGCAGTTTTCAGGAATATATTGTGACAGGTCCCACATAACATATAGGCTACTTTTTATCCCGGATAATTTAGACATTTTGTTTTTTCTGTAGTCCACACATTATCCCTCAAAGAGATTGCCCAGAAGTGTGAGCATTACACACCCACTTTATCCCATGTGGTAAGGGGTGAGCATACCCCGACTTTTCGGGCACGATAGTTTTTGAACAACCATAACATACTTAGTCTAAATGGAAAGAATTAAAAGTAGATTATACAAAACTGCATACCAAATCCAGAGGTGTTAGCCCCAAAAGCTGGTTTTTGGAACATTTTCGGTGAATATCCTGATTATGTGGAGTGCAGTGTGTTAAGGGCTCAGCTGGTTGTGTCAGCTATATCAAAGCACCAGCATGGTGGGTATCTGATACAATAGAATAACATTAAAATCAGTAAACAATCTTACATTCAATCAATGTTGTTACAAAACTGTGTCTCAATAAAGTTACAAAATATAGGCCCTTGGTGCTCTGCCTACCCCGTAAGGGATAAAGGCGTGATTATATGTATGTATAAATTACTATAAATAAATATAGATAAGATAAGATTGTATGTTGATGTGTGTAGGTATATAACACAATGACTCAACAACTTTCACAATATATATTTCACAATGTTTTCATACTGTTGCAGTGCTGTAGGTATTTTATATACCTAGACTTTGTTAGTAAACATAACCATGTGACTCATTAACTGTTACACAACCTACCTTTGTATTTACAACCAAATCAGTATCTGGGTCAATATCCAGATGGATTTTTATAGCTATTATGATTTAAAATTTAATTTAAAACCTATTTAGACTCCCAAATAGAAAGATATTTTGCAAAAATATGTGGTAATTTACTAATTATTTAAAGTAGAACAAGCAAAACTTGCAGTTGGGTCATTCCATGACAAACATTACTCAGGATAAAAAAAAATTGTTCTTTTTGCGATATCTTAATATATATAAATCTCGTGTCACAATGTTTGTCCTCAATGGACTCCTAAACCACTTAACCGATTATAATAAAATTCGCACACCATGTGCAGTTCGATCCAACTTGAGAGATAGGATAGTTTAAATCTCAAATTATAGTCGCAATTTTAATTTATTGCTAATTATTTGTCTGTTATACCTTTCGACTTGGTTGAGTAAGTAATCAATAGATGGCGCTGCTTTGGTAAACCGACAAACGTGTCATATAAGCTACAATTCAATTTCCACGCGGACGAAGTCGCGGGCGTCCACTAGTATATAATGAATTTTGAAAGAAAACATTCCAAATTTTAATATGTGACAGACAAAACATAAAAAATTACACAATTTTTAGGTTAAAATTGGTCTTCAATATTGGTAACTGAGTAAACTGGCTTAGTGGCCATTGTGCATTGCCTATTTGGAAATACGATAAAAAATAAACTGTCAATCTGTGAACAGTTTTGCCATGTTGTGCCTTGAGGGTAGTTATCATAGTTTTTGTGGAATGACCAAATAACTACATTGACAACCATCACACTGAATACCCAATTGAAATATCCTACTATAATAGAATTGTATTGTCTCTATTTTATAGATTAAAGGAAGCGAGTCAGTGGAATTTATAGAAAAATATGCAGCTATATCACATTTACAGCCAAACAATAGAGCATGGTTATGAACTTTTACCAATTTTCGTAAAATGGCCTGTTGTTTTTGGGCAGACCTTAACACATTTAAAATATATGTGGGTACTTAGAATCAAAATTAAGACAAGTTTGTACCTACAGGATAGTTGTGTATATTTGAACTAGACTACGTTGACGTCGAAAACCTAGAATTTTGTAAGTTACATGTTTAAATGATGGTACTTTTTAATTACCAATTTTGCTTACCTTTGAAAAGGGATGACAATAAAATTTTACATCAACAAGATTAAATTTTACACGATTTTAAGTAGTAGATGGTTGAAGCTACCAGAAATATTTAGGTAATAAGTGTACACAGTGATATACAATGTTTGGAACTAGAATACATAAAATTTTGTATAAAAACATAAAAATGCCATGGCGCTGATTAACAAAAACATGGGCGAAGGCGAGCATTTGAAGTAAATAGCATTCTACACTTGTTTGTATGCCTGTTTTCATGAAACACATGCTTAGTTTTGTTTTGTAAAGGAGACGCAACGCAAAAGGTTAGGTTCGGTTGCAAATGTATTTTACAGGCTATTAAATAATATATTTTAAAAACTTACCATACGTGAATTTGTTACAATCGTTGTGTATTAGCGCACATAAAGATTCACCACAAAACTGCAAGATGCGTAAGTAAATCACCTTTTATCCCTGAAAATCGGCAAACGGGCAAAACCAAAACTTTAAAAAAAAATCAAACCAACCGTAAACAATATAGACAGGAGACGAAATCGGCAAGTGACGGCCGAACGACCAAGATTTTTTAGTATTATTCCGTGACACATTTTAATGTGAGTATGACAATATGACGTAATGACAAAACTTTTTTTTAGATAATAAAACTTGCTGTTCATTATCTTTCTGGCTCTTTTGTCACATAGTATTTGTTACTGTCTAATTTGTTTCTAGCCTTTAGTTACAAATATTAGTTACTCTACTCAACAACAGATGGCGTTATATTTTAAAGGAAACAAATGAGCATAAATTAACTTCCTGTAAAATTAGTTCGTTCTTATTAAATTACTAGTGGACGCCCGCGACTCCGTTCGCGTGGACTACAGAAAAAAAAACAAAATATCGAGAAAAACATTTTCCCGGGATAAAAAGTAGCCTATATGTTAAGTGGGACCTGTCACAATATATTCCTGAAAACTGCATCAAAATCGGTTCAGCCGTTTCTGAGATTAGCGTGAACAAACGCACAGACAAACCGACAAAAATTCAAAAAATCATTGTTTTGGGTACTATTGCGTTGATAAAGGTATTATATAATATTTTTTCTTATATATCTTCCATTTACAGACAGCGATCCGTTACATTTTTATTATATGTATAGATCATGCTTTTTACATTTTCTGAATGAAGTACCTACCTAATTCAAACTTAACTACTATCATAGAACAATAAGCACTCGTAATTCTATAACTCCTATCTTATCTATGTACCTTGTATGTAAATAATATTGTGCTGACTGAGGGTAGTTTGTATCGTATATAGTGCATTTCATCATAGTAAGAGTGAACAAATGGCTATAGTTGCTCTAATATTGTAAATTAGCCATGAAACTGCATACAACAAAAATTTGTTCCGAAATCAGGCACGGGAGCTATTCTCTGAAATCGGCGCATAAGCTAGCTAGTATCTATTTGGGGAATTTTCTTTGTCCAAATTTCATCATGCCTATCATTTAAGAACTGGTGAATAGTGGATGTGTCTATTCTATCATTTAGATTGGTTATGGTACTTACATCTCGCCCGCGAAAAATCTGGTCTGCGGGCCAAATGTCTACTTTTAAAAATGTAGATCAAACCAGGTGTCTCCTATATAAAACTAAAGGGACGTTTCAGTAAAATCGTTTATTTTTACATTAAATATCTAACACCTGATCTTAATATTCATACTAAGAAAATGTTAAAACTATTGAATAGAAGCGTTTTACCTACCAATAAAACGCATATTAATTTACTTACCTTATTCGAAGCTCACTTCATATGAGATAGATGTCACTGTTCCCACCGCTATATTGCTGTCTCTTTCTACCCTATACTGCCATCCCTCTCTACCACCATCTCCATTTCCGATGGGACGTTGTTACCGACTTGAACATTGGAAAATGGCGGGCGTTTATTCCTCATTGAGTCGAATATAACCAGGCAGAAATTATTTTGTGAGCTTCGAATAAGGTAAGTAAATTAATATGCGTTTTATTGGTAGGTAAAACGCTTCTATTAATTTGACTTGACCGTTATTCGAAGCTCACTTCATATGAGACCTGTTTGTTATCGCCTGGGGGTAGAGTAGGTACAATATGGACGCCAATGTGATAGTACCCCACACTTTTCATGAAAAGAAAAGTGTCCACCTACATGTAAATTATTGACTGAAATGGATTGATGATAAATAAAAGTTTTCTTTATTCAGTTAGAATATAATATTCTTAAATAAGACAAGGTAGGTATAAAACTATTATTATTATCCAGATCTTATGTTAAATATAAATAATATGTAAATCAGTACATTTCTCAAATAAATTTAGACACAATTACAAAAATAAATCAACTATTTATACAGGAGTAAACAACTTTGTTACACTCTTGCTAGTGGAAGGGTTAGATTGTAGTACCTCGCGCCTATAAAACTTTTGGAAAGTATTTCCAGAAAGCCAATTACCCCTGGATAGGATTTCCTCGATTGGGTAGTTATCTAGCCAATTTTTTGAAGCCACAGCCGAGCGTATGCTGCCTGGTGTTGCTGAAATATTGGCTTCCACTAGCAAGGTTTTTACCCATCCCGCAATTATAGCCCGGGATGCTGCTTTTATTTCACCACGTATAGTAACAAATAGATTATTACATTTAACAGAATTGCGGCTATTATGAATCAATTTGATTAAATTATTTATCCAATAAACAGGGTCTAAGTTTCTATTATCTAAATTACAATATAATTTCCATCCTGACTGTCTATAATCTGACTTGTCAGTTTTCGAACCAAAAACTGGCCAAAATGTTATAGAATAATCTGATTTGACACAATGATCTACATCGATATTTAACAATGTCAAATCATGTATTCTTCGACCAGAACACAATAACAACAGAGTAGCTGTATGACGAGAAACCTGAAATATATTAGTTAAATCAACTGTGCTATTATTTAAGTGAATCACCAAGTCATCAATATTCCAAACTGGTGGTTTAGGTAGAATTGGGTTTTTAAGTGCTATCGATTTCAAAACATGCTTGACCAAGACTTTGAGCTTAACTGGCCCGACATTTTAGCATTACACAATGTAGAAATAGCAGATTTATAAGAAAGAATCGTGTTGTAGGATAATTTATGTATCAAATGTAAATCAGCAATAAATTTGGCCAGTAGTGAGCCTGACGGACAAGTAGGGTCTAGATTTTTGTCTGTACACCACTGAATCCATTTTTTCCAAGCTACACTATACACTTTTCGAGTAGAAGGCCGCCAGGATGATTCTAGTAGGTTAATTTGATCTTTACTCCAACCAGTTAGGTCCCCAGACCACCCCCACATTTCCATACCTCGAGTTCCATTTCTTGAATGTTCGGTGGTGGTAGGCCCGTTGATATGTCGATCAATACTTTGTCTAGATTCCAAATTGTAAAGGGGGCTGCTAGAGCTCGGTTCTTGAGGTCTGCGCGCCAATAAACTCTCTCCCAGCGTGGGACCACCAACAAGTAGATTCCTATAGCCCGATTTAAGTGGGCTAATATCCTGGGCACTACTAGGAATGGTGTGGGAATATCCACGCTAGTTGATAGTTCCATATTTGGGAAAAGGCGTCGTGAAATATCGCCTGGTGATCTGTTAGGTCCAGGGATACATAATTTGACACGACGTGTGCTCTCATTGAGGCAAACAAATCTATTATTGGAGTGCCCCACTTCGCAAATACTTTGTTTGTGCACTTTGACAGTAGGTGCCACTCCGGTGGAAGTCGTAACCGTGAGAGATGGTCTGCGTGAGTATTGTATTTGCCCGGTAAATGAAAGACATTTAGGTGTATTTGGTGGTGATCCAATATTTGATAAACTTGGTAGGTAAGGTCCAGGAGGCGAATCGACTTGGTGCCCCCTTCGTTCCTCAAATAGGCAATGACAGATTTGTTGTCGCATTGAATTAGAACTGTGGACCGGCGCAGGAGTAGGCAATGACCTTCTAATACTTTTAGTATGGCTAACATTTCTTTCTGATTGCAATGGAGTAATTTCTCCTTCTTGGACCACGTCCCTGACATAGGTTGGTTGTTCAGCAGGGCTCCCCATGCTAGATCCGATGCATCGGTCGTTAGAAAATGACTCGGCGGGGGAAAATGAATCAACGAATGAGTTTGACAATTGGTTAGCCACCACCTCAAGTTGATTTTGGCACTGGACGGTATTAGGTGTCTTTTTATTGGATTCGACTTCAGCATGGTGTTCAAAATCCTAGAAGAGCTCTGTAGTTCAAACGACCTTTTGGAACTACAAAACTTGCAAAATTTAGGAGTCCCACTAGACTCTGCAGGTCTTTCAAACAAGTCTTTTCCGCTTGCAGCATTTGTTTCAGTTTGCAAATTAAGACTGCTACTTTCTCGTCGGGAAGACTCTTCTGATTCAACCAGGGATTCCAATAAATCCCGAGATACACGAGTCCCTGTTGTGGAACCAGAAGTGATTTCTCGTAATTGATTACCCAGCCTAACCAGGTTAGAGTTTCCTGAACTAAGGAGACCTGACTTTGAAGAATCTCTTTGTTCTGGTGAGCAATTAAAAAATCGTCCAGGTAAACGATTATCCTTACGCCCTTTTGACGAAGGGTTTGAGATACCCAATTCGTGAGGGCAGCGAAGGTTTTTGGTGCCGTGCTCAATCCGAAAGGTAGACAGGTCATTTGAAGAAGTTCTGTCTTGTAAATGAGTCTTAAAAACCTCCTGTGGCTCGGGCATATTTTCAGGTGAAAATATGCCTGAGACAGGTCTATTTTGCATAACCAATCCATTGGTTGGATAAAATCTGGTACCCGAAAAGCATTTAAGAGACTGAACTTCTCCGTAATAACATATTGGTTGAGCGCTTTGAGGTTGAATAGATATGGGTCTTGCAGAGCGTCCATCTTTGGCACAAGAAAAATGAGGAAAGGAAGCTTGGAGATAGAGGAGCTACCTCTAGTACTTGTTGGCCTTTCATTTGTTGTACTATGCAACTCATTTCTTTTGACTCTGGAATCCGGAATGCACTTGTCAGGATGTCTGGTATAATAAGAGGTGGCTTCTGAGAAAAGGGTATGCGATACCCTTGTATTATTCGCAGAAGAAAGTCTGGTGCATCCATCTGTTTCCAGTTGTCGTGAAATTGGACAAGGCGTCCAGCTCTGAAGGTGCTCGAGTCAATACTTACGTTTCTTGTTATTTCCTCTAGGTCCGGAGGAGTATGAGGGTCTCTTGTTTGCACTCTTGTAGTGCTCCTGGGGCACATACTTTTGACTAGATGATCGACCACGAAAGGAGCTTCGGTGATCTGAGCCTGTATAGTGGCGATTAGCGTTACGTCCTTGCGGAGGAACATAGTTAGAACCACTCTGAACAGGTGGATGATGGTGGGAGCACGATGTATCCGATACACTTGTGCATGGTCCACAATTACCCTGCGAGGGCAACGTATGCTGTTTCTTCCCCTGCGAGGGGCAGCTGTTCGCCTTGGGTCTAGCCTGCGAGGCATGACCAGTGGCATTGTTTTTGTGCAATGGCCAAAAACACTTTCTAACACCACCTGCTTTATCGATAGCTGCAGTGAATTCTTCAGCTTTAAACAAATTTAGGCACGAAGGGGGTATTTTCCGAAGTGTGGCTTTCATAAGTGGGTCGCGCACATGATTAGTAATGCCATCCCTGCGCATCTGTATAACTTCTGTACGATGGCCACAGATTAATTGCAGCAGGTCTGACGAAGACTTATGAAAATCACCTTCAGAAAATAAGCCACAAATTTTGTCATTCAGCGAATCAAAACTAACACACTGTGTGTTTTTGGCCCATTCAAGAAGCTCTGTTAGTGTATTTTGTAACGATTCTCTTTGTTTGAGTAAGCACAATGTTAACGCAGCATAGGACTTATCCGCATAGACTAAATGACGTAAAGTATCATACGCTTTAATTTCCTCATTTGCCTCTAGGTCGACGAACCCAGGGCTATGATTATACAGTTTTTGAGTGTCTGCATACCGCAACTCGCACCAATCCTTATTATCAAACAGTTGTATGTCATGTAATTGTTTTAAATGCAATTCTGCAGTCTTTGGAACAGATGGCTCCTTTAATTTTGTTGAAATATCAAATTGAAATAGTTTCTTATCATTCGAATTATCATTTGGTGCCAGCTGCGGCGAATGTACCTCATTATCGATATAAAGATTTCTACTCGCGTCTGAAAAGTATTCACTATTTTTATCACCTTCCGTAATTTTTTCTCTAAGCTCGTACACTTCTTTAGATAGTTCATGTAACTTACGTGAGCGGCTATTCTTGCCCCCCTTTCTCTTTTTCTGACGACGACGATATCGTCGATAATGTTCATAAGAACTTGAGTTCGACGATGAACTCGAAGTACTTGTACTGGTACTTGAAGATCGAGCGCGACGCCCGCGTGGCAGGGCTGCCGTAGGTTGCTCCGGTTCATCCACATGAATTTGAGGGCTCTGGTCCTCTTGGTTGATATCCGCCATGCTAAGGAAAAACTAAAATTATATTAACAGATTTTATTTTTAAATCACGATACCGAACGGAAAACCGTTATACTTACAAGTACTGAAAGGCTTCTATTTATCGTGAAATTATTTCCAAGAAAAGAAAAATTATTTTAGCTATGAAAATAATTTAAGATACTGTTACCAAAGGGTTTAGCGTGGTCGTGCAGCTACGGACTACCAGGCACGACCGTTCTCGGTGGGAATCAAGACGCCAATGAGGAATAAACGCCCGCCATTTTCCAATGTTCAAGTCGGTAACAACGTCCCATCGGAAATGGAGATGGTGGGTAGAGAGGATGGCAGTATAGGGTAGAAAGAGACAGCAATATAGCGGTGGGAACAGTGACATCTATCTCATATGAAGTGAGCTTCGAATAACGGTCAAGTCAAATTGAATCACGTATTTAATAAGTTAGGTAGTTATGATGGTTGGTTAAGTTAGTATGTTTTATTAATAGTTATCATTGAATGCTGATATTTACCTACAGGCATCAGATATTCAATGTTAATATAAAATTTTGCCGAAATAGTTATCCCTTTCGTTTTTAATGGGAGACATCTGGTGCGATTTTTCATACTACCTAATTCGGGCGAATTTACCTATACAGGGTGTTTGTGACAGCCAGGCAAATATTGATACCATGACTTCAGATCATGATTCTGAGGCGGAAACCACTGAAAATATTCTCAGGAAAATTCCAAATTTTTAAGTCATTTTTTTTTTCAGAAAAAAATATAGATTAGTTCGTTTATTTAGTTAGGCCTTAGATAATGGCTTAAAAATAAAATTTTAACCAAAAGATGATTCACACAAAAAAATGCCGTCAAAAAGTTGAAATAATCAAATCTAACAAGTGATCCAAAAAACAGCAATGTTCACACATCAACCAATAAGCCCATTTAATTAGTCACAGGATCCCTCGATACAATTAGCGCGCAGAGCAAAGATTATGTACTGATAATCAAATCAAAAATACATTTCCTGCGAGTAATAACAATAACACTGTGGTGTAACTCAACACAATGGTACTTGTTCAGCATTTCAGTATTTGCCTGGCTGTATATATTTTTAAAAGTTTGATTTAAAAGATTGACATTTGATTGGCCCGCAGACCAGTTTTTTCGCGGACTAGATATGTAGGTAGGTACCATAACCCTTTAGATTACCACTTTGAACACATTATTATTATTTATGGGTATTGGAGGAGTTGATATAGTTTCATAAAGTTTTATTATAGATCTCGTGCACGATTTCCAAATTTTTTTGTCATGTGCTGTCACTGTCATACATAGCGCCATCAAAGAATATACTTACTCCCCATCTGAGACTCCGCCATTATTTAAACTATGTAAAACGATAGAGTAAAACGCACTTCACTCACACAACTCGCCTTCATTACCTATACATATACTTATACGGCTGTAAGGAGATCCACGTTGTGGACAGTTGGATGGGATATAAAAGACTGACAACTTGGTAGCTCATCTCCTGAGAGAACGCCCCTAAATTCCTTAATCGACTCTTACGACATGCACGCAAGGAGATGCAGCTGTTGTATTGAGGCTCCGTGGGCATTATTAAAACAAGATTATAAAAAATTATTTCATTTATTAAAATTTCATTGTAAAACGATTTCATTCATTGTACTGTGCAACCGACATGATGTTTTTTACAAGTATGTAGTACAAACTTAATACGACAACAATAATAATAGGTCGTCACCCGGAGAGGTGGGAAACTTAACACACATACATATCTGTAAAAGAAATAATAATAATAATATTAGGTATCGTTTGCAAAAGCTAAGGCACCCTAACCATGAACTATTCTTTATTGTTTTTTTTTTTTTTCATGTTATTCTTTATCATGACTATTCATTCATTCATTCATGAACTGCTAATGGATGGGACGTTTCAAAAATTTCATATGTAAATACCCATTCAAACATAACCTAGTCCCACACTAGATCCCTAAGGTTTTGTATCGTAAGAGCTAAGCATAGATTATACACACGCCTGTGTTTACAAAATGGGGTAGCCATAACTGCAGGAACATAAAGGAGATCTCACAGCCCTAGTTTTTTTGTCGACTGCACGGAAGGATATGTAGCTAATGTATTCTAATGTAGTGGGTATAAGCAACGGTTTATAAATACACAGAAACATTAACTGTCGGGAACAATGAACAATGTTCATAATGTTTTACAGGTACCTAGATTCGAACCCTAGACTAGGACATAGAGGTATTTAAGCTACAGCTAAAGTTTCATCAAAATCCGTTGAGTATTTTTTTGTGAAGTAACGATAAAAAAACAAGTAAACATCTTTCACATTCTCACATACTTCATTTTAAAAACTAACGTCAACTCACCTCATTCTATAGCATCCAAATTCACATTAACATAACTGGCCCCCATGCTTTCCCTGTGACGCGCGGACACGACATGCCTCTTAGCATTCTCCCCTTCCTCTACATCTGCGTCACAGACTCCGCATTTTAACTTCCCAAAATCATAATAAACGTATTTATTTCTGCCCAACATATTAATATTATGCTTCAACTCTAAATAGAAGCGGAAAACGTTCTCCGTGGTAGGCTTGACGGCGAAATGCTCGGCATAAACTAAATGCATAAGAAGCGAGCGAATAGAATTGAAGACGCCCTTGCATGTCACGCAGTTAAATGACGAGCCCTCGCTGTGAAGGATATAGTCTCCGTGCATATACACGCTGATTATATCCCCTTTCTTCGCCTGCACTTTAGACTCGGCCACCGCGTTCTGATGATTGATGCTAGTAATAATATGTTTGATCGCTTCGTTCAAGCTTTTGAATGTTTCATCACAGTATTCGCAATTGATTACATCGCTTGTCGATATCTTATTGAACTTCAGAATCTCTTGGTCCACGTTGGGGCTGTCGTTGTAAAGCGCGGTGCGAATTATCTTAGCGATCGTTTCCATGTGCTGGCTGCTATCGAAGTGTTCCACTATAGCGGCGAAGGACGGCAATGCCACGAAGGTAGGACAAATCGTGCAGACGTAGTAGTTCCCGAAGCTAGCGTAGTACTCAGCCGGACGACAGAAGTTCTTATAAAGCAACGCCAGCTTGTGCGGAGCGGCGTTTCTTAAATGCTTCTTCTGGCGAATGTGGTTGAATAACACTTGTCTCGGTCCCTTCAGCGTCATGTCACAGCAGGTGCAGTAGTTCAGGATCTTGCCCGAAGGCTTGATGAAGTTCTCGATGACTACATGGTCGCGGCTGTTCAGCGGCTTGCCCACACTCGCAAGGAATTTCGCCCAGTCCAAACTTTTAGGTCCCCATTCTTCGGGTACCTGTCCGTCAGGGTTGTTCGCCTTCATTTTCCGGTACAGCTTGTCGGACAGTTTGCCGAGATGGTTTTCGTCAAGGATGTGTATAATGGAAGACTCGTAGCAGTCGATTTGGGATTTGCACAAGCCGCAGCTCATTCCGTTCGCGTCTCCGGTGACGCCGTGGTTGAAGAGGAATTTCTTGTTTAACTCTTTGATTTTCGCTGTTGTGGTGTTGTCCATGACGAAAGGAACATTCCTGTCGGCTTGCAAGATGGCCGATAGGTTGTGCACGTGCGTTTCACTGAACACGTGATTCAAGACACTGTCATATCGGAACCTCAGCGTGTAAAATTCGCACGCCATGCAGAAGAAGGCTAGCTTGCCCGTCCGGTCATCTATCAGCGATAAAAGCTTGTGGTTCACGAGGAATTTCACGATATAATTTTCGATGGGTCCGTAGTAGCGATACTTCTTAACTTGGTTCTTCAACTGTTTATCCGCAGATTGATCGTTTTCGTCATTTTCAAAGTTCTTATTGGCATCTGTTGCGAAGTTTTGGTTGACGTTGTCCTTAATACTCATAATGATCGGCGCCACCGAGCTTGTTAGTGCTGAAAAATCGACCGAGCTTAGCCCTTGACATAGCTTATCATAGGCACCTTGGTAAAATTTAACGGCGGCGTCAATACTAGCCTCGGAGTTATCAGGTAAATGTCTAATCAGACAGGTATCAAGCTTGGCAGAGAACATGCGGTCCAACTTCTCAACCGGCTTTACCATCTGCGCGGGAGGCAAATTCTGTGCGGGTGTTTCACCTGACGCAATAGCAGACATTCGTCTTGAAGTATTGGGCAAGATAATAGGCTCGGCCACGTCAATACTCTCCCGCTTCAACTTAGGCAGATGCACGCTCAAATTGAAGTGCTTTTGAAGAGACTCCATGAGAGGTTCTTCGGGGTTCAGCTCGATTTCGACATTGCAGTCAGTGCAGATGTGGACCTGCGTTGCATTTTCGTCGGTAAACAGTTCTCGTTTGAGCAAGTCGGGCACCTCGCTGACGGGAAGGCTGTTGAAGCGCTGTCTCTGCAGACTGCTCTTCTTTTCAGTCGTAAAAATGTACTCAACCTCCACACCCTCCCTTTTCTGAAGAAAGATTTTCTTGTGCATCTCGTCGAGGCTTTTAAGGTATCTATGAATAACGCTCTTCTCGCTAGACAACGGATGGTTTATCACGTTGCGAAAATGCTTATCGAGTCTTTTCATATCGTCCAGCGTGCGGAATGACAATAGGGTCAAGTCCGCCATGCTCGCGGCTATCTCAGAGATAGAATCTGTCTCCGCCATTCTGGCCGTCAAAAAAGAATATGTTTTTTTTTAAATAAAATATTTGTATATAGATTTTTATTTACAGCAGACCGTCTTGGTGTACAAGATATTGGAGTCTTTGTCTTGCCCTAGCCCGTCAGAGCTAATATAGCAAATTTTGGTGAGGATTAGATGTTCAAAATGATGCCCGTACAAAGTTGAAATACCGAATGAATATGGGAGCTGTGCGTGAAGAATCCAGGACTCGAGAAGAGGTTTGTCAATTTTTAATAAAAAAAAACTGAATTTGTGGGTAGACTATCACCGCATTTCAAGATCTGAAAAAGAAGAAATAGGGTATTTTTAAGAACGTAAATAACAACATAAAATCATGAGAAGAAGACATTTCGCATTCTCAACATTTAATATAACATATACTTTATTTGAGAACATATATAAAGTTTTACTCATTTGGTATTAAAATTACATGTCTGGGGATAACATCTAGCCAATTATTCAATTTTTTTATGGAATAATGATACCTTTCACGTGTAAATGTTTACGACTACTATACCTACCAGCAAAATAGTAAAAAAATTAAATAGTAAAATAGTAACTATCTAAAAAATGTATTATGATAAAAATGTATGGGAATGGGATCAACAATGAAATACCTAGACCTACCATGAACTATGAAAAAAGGAATGATCAAAAGCTAGTACTTAACATAATACCGTTGAATTAAACAATTGCTGTGTGATTACAAAATAATTTAAACATTGTTTAAGCTAAACATTACCTAAAAAATATTCCTAAATTTTGTTGTTTAATGTGATTTTTTGTGTCTCAACTTTAGGCGAGGTTTTGTAATAAAACTGATGCCGTCGGTATCTTATGAAGTCGGTAAATGTTTCTTGAAAGATAACAGGGGGTTGCTAAAACGCGTTTATTTCTGGGACGATTTAGTTGGATTTCGAAAAATATTTTTGTTTTAGTTATATTACCCAAGAGTGCTTTACTTTACTAATATAATTAATAGCAGTAAATTTTCTTTTTACGTAATTCATTAGCACCAAAGGGACTATCATTTTTGAACATGAAGAAGAAAAGAGATGCAGCGGCTAAGTATATTTTCATACAAAAATAGTGTGCCGCTGAGCAGGGTTGAAGTATGGGACGAGGGGAGCATCCTAACACTGTAGGCCTGCCCATTTACATAGAAACCACCTTGTAGTGACTAGCCAAACTACTTGCATAAGCGTGTGGTTAAAGCTACTGCGTTACACACACTGGCCCTGAAGCTCCGCCCCTATCATGACGTCATGGCCTCAAGATTGCCACACGACTCAGTTCATAGGCCCACCTCCTCTTTTACACAGTTTCCATGTTTTTGAACATGTATTTGCCCTTGTTTCGTTGTTCTACCTTCGCAGGTATACCTACCTACCAGGGGCGGCTCGTGGTATTTTTAGTAGATATCACAGATACCGTATGGTAATCTATACGTCCTTGTCTACATAAGCAATATCGATTTGTCTTTCAAATTAGGTGTTTATCATAAACAATTCAATTTCCATTACCCGAGGGGTCGGTCCGAAACTTATTATTGTCCACGTTTTCGGCCACGGGCCCCAATAAGGAAGGACCATGAGTGAAAAACCTCACTTATTTAAAAAAAACCGATACATTTTGACCCAGTGTCACTCTCACGACGACGAATGTAATACCTTTCAAGCTCAAATACGACAAACCGTTTAGGCTCTAGCTAGAGCATGCCAAACAATATACATACAAACATAGGTTCATACACTCGAAAAACATAACCCTCCTTAGGGTGCAGTCAAAAAACGTGCGCGTCGGTCCGCAATATCACGGACCGTAGGAACCCACCTTTAGACTGCAACGGTGCTTACCATCAGGAGCGTTGTGGTCACGCGTAAGCCTATTTAATATAAAAGAAAAAAGGCTACTTTTTGTTGCATAAACGTGGCGTGGTATCTCTTTTATGATCCCGGGCTACCCCTTTTCGGGAACACGGCCATGTATATAAATATATATAATTAACTAATTAAATAGCATTAATGACCGCCAAGTAATATTCAAAAGTGAATCATCGCCCCGACGATTAAATATAGGAATTTTACAAAAAACAAAATGGCGTAGAAAGAGCGAAACGAATTCAGAATAATGCCATCAAACATAAGTACCTACCACATTATGTAGAACAAACATAATATTCACAAGTTTTACAGATGGTCCCTGTCGAGGATAGGTTAAAAAGAATAAACATTTGTGTTTAAATTTATCTTCGACGCGTTATCATGGCCCGTTCGAAGGACCATTATGTACGATACTATAATATGATGTCATTTTAAAAAAGGTTTAAATACTTAAATTAATATAATCGATGGTATACTTGTACAACTAAAAAGCAGTTATAATAATTCTCTGATAATATAGGATCGGATAAGGTAATCGCCGATATTAATTACGTACATTACATTAGGGTGGGTCACTCTAGTACGGAAAAAAATAATTTTGATGAATAAATTTATATTATACAAACTAGTGGACGCCCGCGACTCCGTCCGCGTGAACTACAGAAAAAACAAAATGTCGAAATTATCCGGGATAAAAAGTAGCCTATATGTTAAGTGGGACCTGTCACAATATATTCCTTAAAACTGCATCGAAATCGGTTCAGCCGTTTCTGAGATTAGCATGCACAAACGCACAGACAAAAATTTCAAAAATCATTGTTTTGGGTACTATTGCGTTGATAAAGGTCTCCTATAATATTTTTTGTCATATATCTTCTATGTACAGACTGCGACCCGTTACATTTTTATTATATGTATAGATTATAACATCCTACCTTACTAATATCATAAATGCGAAAGTAACTGTCTGTTGCACTTTTACGCTAAAACTACTGACTCTGAGCCGATTTTAATTAAATTTGGTACACAAATAGTCTAAGGCCTGGGAAAGGATATACCTTAGTTTTTTATCCAGGGAAAATATTTCGGATAATCTCCACATTTTGTTTTTTTCTGCACTCCACGTGGACGAAGCCGAGGGCGTTCATTAGATATATAAATAAATACACACGGCTGCGTTCCCGAAATGGGGTTGCCAGATCCCTGCAATATCATAAAGGAGATCACTTTGGAGAGGAGTTTTAAAATTGTCCCCCTAGTAAATTGTCGCAGTTATGCGAGCGCCAATTAAGTTCACGGTCACCAACCCGCCTGCCCAGCGTGGTGACTGGGCAAAAACCGCCTATTGCAGCAGCATTGTGGCGTGCATCCAGCAGTGTACTGCAATAGGCTGAAGACGACGAGATCAGTAGGTATTAACTAATCAATCCCCCCCGCCATAATCTGTCCTTACGTCTGTCACCTTTTTTACGCAGGCAATAGAAAGAGATAGCGCCTTAACAACACAGATAAAATTAAGTATTTCATATATTTATATAGCCGCAGTAATTATTGTAAAACAAACACAATGCTGTCCAAACATTGTGACAAAATAATTATTTTTAACAAACAAGTATGCAATATAAATTGTATCTGAATACATATTGTTATGCTTTCCCCTGAAACCTACAAGCACGAAGAATTTAATAGTGTAGACAAGGCGATAGAGGTTTTTTTTTGGGACATACCTAATGGAGATATGGCGGTGTTATTACTAAAGAGCGCCTAAAGTTAGACTTAATTTAAATATGACATTGGCATATCTGCCTAATTTAGGGCATGTATAGCATGAAAATGTTTAAATTCTTTTGTAATAACACAGATGTTGTCTCTGCATTATATTCGTACAGATGGAGTATACATGTGTATTGTACACCCAAGTCAAGTCCTATGAATGCAGTGACATGATTATAGGTAGGCACTGGGTTTCATAGTGCATTATTTATAAAAGAAATGGCACGAGTATCTATATAAACGTGATATGTAATCGCATTAGATCACATTTTTACCCGACTGCGCGACGCAAAGGAGTGTTATTGTGTTTCACAGCCTATGTATGTTTGTATGTTCCTTTGATTTTTATGATTCATACCTCAATCGATTCCTCTTAGTCCGGCGATGATCGTAACATAACAACTGAACAGTCGGGGTCCATTATCCGACAGCCAAGCTAATAATATCTCAATGGATTTCAATGGATCCTGGCTGTTCAGTTGTTATGTTACGATCATTAGAAAATATTTTATGTTCTTCAATAGTATTAATTCCATAATAATAATATAGAATTCTAGACCACCGGACATCTAAGTGCTTGTTTTTTTTTCTTTTCAGTTTTTATTTTTGTACATTATATTGGTTCTTTTTTAAGCAGTCGGGTTCTTGGATTTTTAAAATTTATTAACCTTAAATCTTATGTAGTTACCATAAGGCTCAACTTCGCTTGTAATAATTTATGACAATAGACAGCCATCAATACATTTGAGCTTCTATAATTTCATGATAACTTATAATTACAAATGACAGTTAATTATCATTTTTTTAGTAGTCTGAAGTGTGATCATTTAAAAACTAAATCCCAACTATATATATATATAATATTATAAATGCGAAAGTAACTCTGTCTGTCTGTCTGTCTGTCTGTTACGCTTTCCCGCTTAAACCTCGCAACCGATTTTGATGAAATTTGGTACAGACAATCTTTAGACCCTGAGACAGAACATAGGCTACTTTTTATTTCGAAAAAAAGGGATGAAGGGGTTGAAATAGAGGTTGAAAGTTTGTATGGGATTTCTTAATTTTAAAAGATAAAACCATGAAACTTTATATTTAAGCACTTGATAAGAAATCATTAAACATTTGTTCTAGCATTTTTGAAATTTCGACCAGCTAAGGGGTGAAATAAGGGTTGAAAGTTAGTATGCAAGTTCGTCAAATATCACGTCATAAGAAACAAAAAATCGTTTGTTCTAGCATTTTGAAATTTTTACCAGTTTGGGGGTGAAATAAATTTTGTTTTTTCTGTAGTCCACGCGGACGGAGTCGCGGGCGTCCACTAGTAATATATAATAATCTAGAATAGAAACCACAGATTTTATACCAGCAGTATACAAAAGATAATGAGAAAAACATGTCAAACATATTTATATTTCCTGCTCAGTCAATAAGCAATAAAAAAATTGTTTTTATTTAGATTGTTTTTTATCTGTTATCTATCATAGTGTTTATATCTTATCTGATATATGTATGACTACCCAATAATATTAAGATTATATAATAGCTTTAAAAAATAATCAACTTTTAGGTAGTAAACTAACATTAGTTTAATACATAACTATATATATTTTTTGACAGTTCATAGTCATGATCACTTATTGAACTGGAAGTGACATGTATGTGCGTGTTGCCAAAATTTTCTTCAGATAAGGCATCATGCCACTTCCAGTTGTTGAGTTTCAATTGAGTGATGATCACTATGAACTGTCAAAAAAGATAGCCAATAGGCCTGCTGATTATTTTTTTTAAATAAAAAAATAGGAAATACAGAAATCAATGTTAAAATGAAATTACCAAACAATAAAATTCTGATTGGATTGTAGCTATAGCTACAACTAGTATTAGTAGAACTACGCGTTGTGCCGGCAGAGTAGAGTTTGTACCACCCAGTCTACCCGTGGGTATCGTATGAGGCGATTAAGGGTTTTCGGGAGGTGGGCAGCATCGCCTCCCGTACTGACAACATAGTCTTAAAAATCACACTGCAGTCACCAACCCGCCTGCCCTGCGTGGTGACTATGGACAAAACCACCTTGTGGCGTGCCCTAGGGAGGCCTACTTCCAGCGAAGAAGAAGATAAATGTCATCTGCATCAAATTAAAAGTTTTCCTTCTTTCTATTATTTATATTATGTATGATTTATGTAGGTAGGTAAATAATCATCTGAGTAATTAATATTGTATATTGAGGGTACTTATTTAATAAATCAGTTTTGTTTTGCACTGCAATGTTGTTGTATCTTTTATTGGCGACGAGTATAAATTATTAGTAATTGTGTATAAAAAGCGTTTAATATGGCTAATATTGTGTTCCCGGGAGAGTTTAACCCTAAAACTGATAAGTGGTGTGAATACAAGGAACGGTTACTTTGTGCTTTGGATGTCGCGGGTGTATCCGACAATGACCTAACAAGGGCGCGTTCATTGTTCTTATCGCAATGTGGCAAAGACACTTATTCACTGATTGTTTCACTTCTCGTACCTTCTCGACCTACTGATGTACAATTCAAGGACATCCTCTCAGTATTGGACACATTCTTTGAACCAGAAGTTAATGAAATTCTACAAGCGGGGAAATTCCATAAACGTTTACAATTACCTGACGAAAGTGTGCAAGATTTCGTGGCGGCCATCAGTCTGTTAGCTGCCAAGTGCAAGTTTACGGATTTGAAAAGACAACTGCGGGACCGGCTAGTTTTGGGAGTGCGGGACGAGCGCTTGCGGCGTGAACTGTTGAAGACTAAGGATCTCTCTTATGAGATAGCTTTGCAGACGTGTCTCAACTACCAAGCGGCGTTCCCTGACTTGTACTCTGAGACTGGTGTGGCAAAACAAACTCCGTCCAATGTCATAGAACCAATGGATATTGGTAGAATTAAGTCGATTGAATGTCGACATTGTGCACAGAGCCACAAAGACGGCGAGCGATGTCCGTTTATCAAAGCAAGGTGTTTTTATTGCAAAAGGTTTGGACATATCGCCTCTGCTTGCTTGAAGAAAAATGGCAAAATGCATCATGTGGCAGGGGATGCTGAAAACGGCGTTGCGGACACTGAAACGATGATGAGTGTGTACGTCTGTTCTGAAAAGCACCGGTTACCAATAACGGCGCATGTGGAAATCGATGGAGTTAGACTTACAATGGAAGTCGATTCAGGCGCATCGAGGACAATCATCTCTGAAGACACGTACCGCAGCTCCTGGAAGGTGCCTCCGCCGCTACAGTCTACCAATGTTAAATTAGTGACATGGACACGTGATCAATTAAAAGTGGTTGGTGTTACGCAAGTGCATGTAGTTCTCGGTAACAAAGAAGCTCGATGTGAATTGTTAGTGGTTTCAGGAAGGGGACCAAGTTTATTGGGTAGAAATTGGTTTCAACCATTAGGTATCGAGGTTTCTGGGATATGTTGGTCCGAGGATAAAATTGCCGCATTAATGAGTGAATTTCCAGACTTATTTAAAGAAACCCTAGGTGAATATAAGGGTCCAGAAGTCTCCTTATATGTTCGTCCGGGTGCTATCCCTCGCTATCTGAAGGCACGACCTGTTCCGTTCCCTATGAAAAAACAAGTGGAAATAGAGCTGAACCGAATGGTCGAAACTGGAGTGTTAACCCCTATTAAGTACTCTAAATGGGCTACTCCACTCCGGCTAGTAAAGAAAGAGGATGGTTCTCTCCGAGTCTGTGGTGACTATAGGTCTACTGTCAATCCTGCAATTGAGGTAGATACGTATCCCCTCCCTGCAGCAGCCGAGGCTTTTGTTAAACTAACTGGGGGAAGGATTTTCAGTAAAGTGGATTTAAAACTTGCTTATTTACAAATGAAAGTCGATGAGGCGACTGCACAACTATTGACACTCAATACACCGCTCGGACTCATAAAAATGAATCGCTTAGCTTACGGCGTAAATGCAGCACCTGGAATTTTTCAGCGAGTAATGTCTTCAGCTTTCGTGGGTATGGAAGGGGTAGCGTGTTTTGTTGGACGATATCGCTATAACTGGTAAGACAATGGATGAGCATAATCAGAGACTACGGGCAGTACTGGAGAAACTTAGTGATATGGGTTTTCGTTTAAAACCTGAAAAAATGTGTATTTGCTTCGAACAGCATCAATTTCCTAGGACATATGATTGACACTGAAGGACTTCACCCGTCACCCTTAAAAGTTCAAGAGATTAGAGAGAAAGAACCACCAACTAACAAGGAAACTCTCCGTGCCTTCCTAGGCTTATACAATTTCTATGAGAAGTTTTTGCCGGATAAAGCTACGTTGTTAGAGCCGTTGTATAGATTACTGGAATCTAAAAGACCTTGGACTTGGGGTAAGATAGAGCAGAGTGCTTTTGATGAAGCTAAGAACTTGTTGTCATCAGATATGACATTGGTCGGATACGATTTAAACAGGGATTTGCGTTTAATTTGTGATTCTTCTGACTATGGTTTGGGTGCTATATTAGCCCATGTTATGGATAACGGCATTGAAAGACCTGTTATGATGGCATCGAGGACGTTGCAGCCTCATGAAAGAAGATATGGGCAAATTGATAAAGAGGCTCTAGCCATTATGTTTGGATTGACGAAATTCCATGAGTATTTGGCAGGTCGAAAATTTTGTATTGTTACGGACCACAAGCCATTAGTTGGCTTATTTAACACAGCTAAACCGATTCCAGATTTAATTTCCCCAAGAATGCTCCGATGGTCTCTTAAACTTGGTTGTTATGATTATGACATCATATATAGACCGGGGAAATCAATCGGTAACGCTGATGCTCTAAGCAGGTGGACCTCTGTTAGTACTTCTGAAACTAAAGATGGTATAGAGTCACTGGGAGAAGTGCTATTGTTAGAAGCACAGCCTGATGGTTGGAATATTGACGCTAATAAGATTGCGATAGAGACAAAAAAGATCCTATATTGCAGAAAGTATTATTTAATGTACTGCATGGCTGGCCTCGAGTAAACAATGACCCATCACTACAGCCGTTTTGGACACGCAGAGAGGCTCTTTCACACGATAAAGATTGTTTATTGTGGTGCAACAGAGTCATAATACCGGTATCTCTTCAAGAAGAGGTACTCAAATTGTTGCATGCACCGCATGCTGGTATTGTCCAAACAAAAGCATACGCAAGGGGATATGTGTGGTGGGCTGGTATGGACCAACAAATTGAGCGAATTGTCGCAGAATGCGAGTCTTGCCAGGCAGTCAGAAACAATCCACCCAGTGACCCACAAGCTTGGATTATTCCGGAGAAACCTTGGAGCCGGGTGCATATTGACTTTGCAGGCCCATTTCAAGGTAAGACGTTTATAGTCTTGATAGATAGCTATAGTAAATGGTTTGAAGCTGAAATAGTACCATCTATGAGTAGTGGCACCATTATAACGTCTTTGAGGAAAATTTTTGCGTCTCAAGGCCTTCCAGATGTGTTAGTGTCAGATAACGGAAGAACTTTTAGCTCGACGGAATTTAATACTTTTTTGAAAAGTAATGGAATCGAACATTTGTACTCTCCGCCTTACCATCCGGCGTCTAATGGACAAATTGAAAGAGCAATACAGACATTCAAAAATAAATTGAAAAAGATGTCCGATTCTGAAAGGCCTTGGAGTGAAAAACTTTCAAAAACTTTATACGCGCTGAGGACTGTACCGAACAGCAGTACTAATAAAACCCCAGCTGAATTGTTAAACGGACGTAAATACAGAACGGCGGTGTCGGCGTTGCATCCGGCCGCAGCGCCTTCTCGCGGCAGGCAGCAGATGCAGGAGGCAGCGCGGCGCGCGCCGGCGCGGAGCTTCGTGCTCGACCAACCCGTGCTCGTACGCATGTACGGTTCCGGGGAAAAGTGGCAAAGAGCTACAGTCGAGATGGTTGAAGGCCCAAGCTCTTACAGGGTGAGGACGGAAGATGGACAGTTGCATCGGCGACACGCTGACCAGATGCTGGCTCGGACGGCACAACGTACTAGTAATGATACTCCAGCACCTCAGATAGAAATTCCACCTGGATTTACTCGATCTCCTTCCTGTTCCCCGGAACCACCTATTATGATACCACCCCCAGAACAGTGGCCAGATATAATTGGCATACCTAACTCATAACTTGTCATTATTGATTTTTATGTATCTAGTTAGCGTTATTAACTCTTTGTGATTTCATGTTGATTGAACTATAAAAGTAATGTATCAACCAAAGCCTTTCAATTATGAGAGAAAGGTATATTATGTATGATTTATGTAGGTAGGTAAATAATCATCTGAGTAATTAATATTGTATATTGAGGGTACTTATTTAATAAATCAGTTTTGTTTTGCACTGCAATGTTGTTGTATCTTTTAATTTACATACATGAACAGGCAGATCAACTGTTTTTTGCCTGTATCTAACTGATCTCTTATTATGATTTGTTTTATGACCTTTAAAATGTTTTAATAGTTTGTTCTTGAATTTATTGATACATGGTGACAAAACCACACTTTCTGGTTGATGGTTTTGAACATGAATGAACTCTAGCACTTCTGTAAAGTACATAGGTACAAGTTTCCACTTTTTTAGAACATTTAGGTATTAATAACTCCTTTCTTTAATAATCTAAGCTATTCTATTGTACTTCATCTATACAAAAATGTAACGGATCGTATCGCTGTCTGTACATGGAAGATATATGAGAAAAAAAATATTATAAGAGACATTTGTGTATGCTAATCTCAGAAATGGCTAAACCGATTTCGATGCATTTTTCAGGAATATATTGTGGCAGGTCCCACTTAACATATAGGCTACTTTTTATCTTGGATAATTTTGACATTTTGTTTTTTCTGTAGTCTACGCGGACCGAGTTGTGGGCGTCCACTAGTTATAAATAAGGAAGGAAAATGTTAGTTCTTGTTCTTCGTAACAATTTTTTAAATATAGGTAATTCAGTATTGTTTATTTACCTATAAGTATATCTTTCATGGTTTTAGTTATTTTACATCCCACTTATTTTTGTGGGTTAACTATAAATATATACTGTAAATTGTTAATGAAAACAAATCTATGCATACACATTTTTTTTAAATAGTAAAGAGCCTATCACCCACCCCTTAAATAATACAAAAAAATGCTAATAGTAGCAATGTTAAGTACCCAATGTAATTTTTTTAGAGAGTGGTAAATATTTGACCTAAATTCTAGATGAAACAATGCAGTTACATAAGGATTAGAGTCCTTAAATTGTTATTTTTATTAGATGTACTACTTACATACTACTATAAAACAAAACTTTTTTTTTTTAGAATATTTTAACTAATAAAAGCTATAATAAGTAATACTAAGAGCAGAATAGGCTATGTCTGTTACATTACAGTCTAGCACATGATTATTAAGAAATAGTAGGTAGGTAGCAAAAGTTATGAAAAGGTTTTGTAAATCGCAAAATACAGATGTTGGATTAGTTAACATGTTAGTATTTATGTACTTACTCATCCAGGTTCCCCCACACAAGTGATAAATAACTATTTTAATCATTATAATTCCTTAAGATCTAAGTTATATGTAAACTATCACCATATAATTTCTTGTTACCCACATGATTAGAATACACAACAAAAAACTTCACACACCACACAATATGTTTCTTAACTATAAGCACATACGATTTTGAACAAAAAACATTAAGTTTATTAGCAGCGACATAATTTAATAGGTTAGAATGATTGGACATTGTGAAACACCATTATTGATCAAACATTTTCGAAAAGTAGTACTTAAGAATGTTAATATATCATTCAAATGTTACCTTTAAATCTTGAATTTGTGCATGGCAGCATGTACCGCCTTGAATTTTAATTTTGTACGGGCATTAGGTGGTGACAGCCCTTTGATGACATGATAGAACAATGCGATGCGATGCGAAATATGCGAAGATGACATTTGCGCAGTCGACACACGACGACACACGAATTTTTTTTGTTCAATTTTGACTCAAAATCTTTCTTTTCGCCCTAAATAAGGATTTCTATTCACTATACCACTTGCTGCGTACTGACTAACATAATGAGTTCTTAGATTATAAATTGTCTAAGGGGTCGATTTTTTTAATTTTTCTCACATACTGAGTGATTGAATGAATGTTCCTTGATTTAGCAGAAAAAGAGAAAAAGCAATTATTTGTCTATAGTAAAAAAAAAAAAGAGATTCGGCGGGAAAAGATGGAAAGGTGCAGGTGTAATTTTCTTGAGAAAATCAAAAATTGTTTGTAAATGGCTTGCATGTGTCCGTAAAGTAATGTTTTCTGGTAGATAAGTTATGTTTTTATTACTTGTGATGTGAATCTAGTGCGTGTGCATGGTTTTATACGCAGGTAAGCCGAGTAAAACTTTAGCCGGATTACGATCTCTTCATGGGCGCATGTAAGTTGTTTCTGCAATAATTTTTCATTTTGACTAATTTTACATTTGTTTTTGAGGATTTTCCCGACGTTTCCATTCATCATCATTATTATCATCCATCATAAATTCAGAAATCATTTACTAAAGACAATGGCTGTATGGGCTTAGTTCCCCTTGCCTTTCCTTCGGGATAAACAAAAAAAAAAAAAAACAATGAGAAAAAAATTGTAAAAAAGTCGGATTCGGCGGGAAAAGCTGGAAGGGTGCAGGTGTAATTTTCTTGTGAAAATCAAAAATTATTTGTAAATGGCTTGCATGTGTCCGTAAGGTGATGTTTTCTGGTAGATAAGTTATATTTTGATTACTTGTGGTGTGAATCTAGTGCGTGTGCATGGTTTTATATGCAGGTAAGCCGAGTAAAACTTTAGCCGGATTACGATCTCTTCATGGGCGCATGTAAGTTGTTTCTGCAATAATTTTTCATTTTGACTAATTTTACATTTGTTTTTGAGGATTTTCCCGACGTTTCCATTCATCATCATTATTATCATCCATCATAAATTCAGAAATCATTTACTAAAGACAATGGCTGTATGGGCTTAGTTCCCCTTGCCTTTCCTTCGGGATAAACAAAAAAAAAAAAAAACAATGAGAAAAAAATTGTAAAAAAGTCGGATTCGGCGGGAAAAGCTGGAAGGGTGCAGGTGTAATTTTCTTGTGAAAATCAAAAATTATTTGTAAATGGCTTGCATGTGTCCGTAAGGTGATGTTTTCTGGTAGATAAGTTATATTTTGATTACTTGTGGTGTGAATCTAGTGCGTGTGCATGGTTTTATATGCAGGTAAGCCGAGTAAAACTTTAGCCGGATTACGATCTCTTCATGGGCGCATGTAAGTTGTTTCTGCAATAATTTTTCATTTTGACTTACTTTACACTTGTTCTTGAGGATTTTCCCGACGTTTCCATTCATCATCATTGTCATTCATCATAAATTCAGAATACATTTTACTAAACAATGATTAGGCTGTATGGGCTTAGTTCCCCTTGCCTTTCCTTCGGGATAAACTAAAAAAAAAAAACGAGTCGGTCGTAATTTTATTTTTGAGCCGGGTTTTTATTGTTGTAATACTCATACATGTTAAAGCTAGTTTAAGATAAAGCTGGTAAACATGGAGCATCGTAAAACACCGAAGAGACGTAAACGAAAAAATGCTCCTAATTTGTTTGTTTCTTCTGACGACGATACTATCTGCACGATATGTCTGGCGGAATTCCTAGACCCTGACGATTTGAGTATACACAAGGATCAATTTCACAGCATAAAAAGCAGTTTTGTAAAATGCAAGTTTTGTGAAGACACTTTTTCAGATATTGAGACGACGGCAAGGCATATTAGAGATGCCCATATTTGTGATATGTTGTGCTGCAGTTACTGCTCTCGCGCTTTTATTGATGCTGACACGATGAAGAAGCACAAAAACAAACATTATCTATATGTGGAGAGATCGAAATACGCCTGTTCTGTTTGTAAAACTTTATTCGGTAATGTCTCGGATTTGGAAATGCACGAAGTTCTGAATCATAAGGATGTAGGAGATGGTGTCTTCCTCCACGACTATTACAGCATTCTGTCATCAATACTGAACATCAAAGCGCAGACATTGCTCGGTAACCTTGGTGTGGGTACAGTATATGTCTGTGTACAATGTGAGGACTCATTTCCCGACATATCAACATATATCACACATTTGAAAACAAAAAATTGTTATTCACTCGCATGCCACTGTTGTTCAAATGTTTATAATGGGAAGAGAACCCTGAATCAGCACTTAAGAAATCACAAAGAATGCCACATCCATGACAAAAGTGATAATGACACAAAATTGTGTACACTTTGCAAGAAAATAGTGCCATTATCAATATACCATTTGCATTATTCTAATTGCAAAGTGGTCATTTGTGGTACTTGTGACATGATTTTTAGTAATATAGATCTGCTGTCTACACACAAAGCTGAGGCACACCCGATGGCTTTAAAGCTGCTTAAATGTGATTTATGCCAGAGGGAATTTGCTAATGTTGTTACTCTTAACAAACATATGGATAGTGTTCATAAACCAAACTTTCATTTATATAAGTATAAATGTATACTATGCAAAAAGTTATTTATGCATCCAAAGAACCTCTTTGCTCATTATTTCGGTACTCACAAAGAGATACAACCCTATACATGTAAGATTTGTGATATAAAATTTAGGAAACGTAAAACCTTTACATTTCACATTAAAATGAAACACAACAGTGCTGGGTTTGTGGAATTTGATGAAAACTATTATGTATTCTTCACTGAAAATAAATCAGAGAAACCTTTCAAGCCATACAGTTTGTTAGGAACTGCAGATAAAAATAAAGATAGTAATACATCACTAAATAGTGAAACAGAAAGAAACATACCTAGGAAAAGAAAGTTAAATACAGTTAGAAAATCCAAAAAAATGGATCCAGTGGATTCTGATGATGAGCCTCTTCTTGCTTTGAAGAAGAAAGGAACACATTTCAAAAACATGAGAATTGTTTCAAGGAATAAGTTGAAGCCTAATGTAACTGACTGTAAGAAACGATTTACATGTCATAAATGCAAGAAATACTGTTATACATTTCAAAACTATCATAACCATATAAGTTTACACTTCAAAGATCACACAAAAAAGTGTATTAAATGTCATAGAACATTTCAAACAAGTGCTGCTCTGGAAAAGCATGTTGCTACAGAGCACAAAACCTCAAAATTGACTGAAACATTGAAATCATTACTATATAAACGAAAAAGCATACCAGCGGCTGATTTAACAACTACACAAAAGTTTATGAGGACTATTAAAAAAGTCAAAGATACTAAAGATGTTGAAACTGCTAAAATATCTATTTCCAATGAGTCTTCAGTTAAAACTTATCTGGAAACATTTCTTCCAGATAAAAATGATACAAACAGGAAGGCTATTGAGCTAAGTTGTGATATCACAGTCAAACAGGTGCCATCACAATATAAAAAAGAACCAATAATCAAAATGACTAAGTTTAATCCTGGCCCTATTGTGAAAAAAACTGAAGGCAAAGTGAAACTGTGCATGCCTGTTAAATTCAAAGTACCAGCAAATGATGAAAAGCATATAGTAACAGTTAAATTAGTACCAAACAGGATTGGTAGCCCTTATAGCGGTCATGATTATACAGATAATGTAGACACAAATGATTATGATGACAACAATGCTGAAACTATCATCCCAGACATAGCACAAGAAGTTATGCTGGATACAACAGAACCATCTGCATCTCTACGAGAACTGCTGAATAAAAAAGTGTTCCTTCCAAAGAACACCGAAGGTATATCAATTGCTCATCTGATACCGGAGGCTCCATATTTTAAAATAGTTAAATATGACAAACTGTTAAGTGGAGAAGAGAGTCTAATGAAAAAGGTTGCTGTTCCTAAAGTTCCAAAACCTCCAAAAGTTTCGAAGCCTACATCAATTAAACTGCCTGATGGAACAAAACTCGTCAGTGTGAATCCTTTAGCCCATCTTCTAGGAAACAAACCTTTAGAGCCAGAACTGCCCAAAAGGGCATATCATCCGAAGAAGATACTTGACATTGAAGAAGCAATGACAAAAGCTATGATGAATGTGGGTAAGGCAGTTCGTAAGACAAAAAAATCTGAGATGGAACAATAGTCTTTCACAAGAACAAATCATTCAAGAACTTTATACAACTCTGAATCTATTATTTCATGTTATCAATTCATAGGTAGTACTTATCTATTGTAAGCAGTTATTGTGTATTCAAATTATAAAATAAGATATTATGATTGGAACAGCTATAGTCAATTGCTATACTAGAAATGGATCTACAGAACATTGATAGATAGCAAAGATAATTTTTATTATAGCTATTGGTCATTATTAGTTACAGCTCTAGTAGCATGACCTGCAAAACACGATATGATAAACCGATTTATCGTCGTTTAGCCTGTCAAAATACGATAAATATAGCCACCATGGTGAATTTTATACATCGCCAATTTCTATAACTGATTTGAGAGATTTTTTGCATATCTCAGATTTAATCCTCAATTGTTTTCATAGAAAATTTTAAATTAGGAATAAAAGATTCCGAGATTCTTTTTGATCTCGTATAGAAATTGGCCATTAGAGACAATACGATAAATCGTATTTTGATTAATTGATCCACAATGCGTGGTCACGCTAGGAGGGCAAGCAGGGTCTGTAGTTAAAATCACCAATTTATCTTACTGTATGAATTTTATTGAATAAAAACTTTGTCTTAATATTTGTGTTTTTGTAATATTTAATATTTGAGTTTCAGTTTTCAAATGAAAAATTCCAACTCCGGCTTTGAATATTTGCGCGCTATAGACTAGGCAATACGCTTTTTTCTATGTGTCTGTCGCTTGTTACTCTCACACATTACATATAGGTACTTCTGTCATAAATTATGGTCCACATTTTAACCAAGAGTAGCTGCTTTGCTTAGGTTAATTAAAAATGCATTCTTGTGCCGATTTATTCCTATTGGAGAACATAGTCTTCAGATTTTTAATTGAATAAAAATTAGTTTTCTCTGCCTGCAGTCTCCAGAACAGACCTTGTAAACCTTAGATTAATGATGGTCTTCGCTCCCAGAGCTCAGTGTAGACTCATTAATCTAAGTTGTTAACATTTCTTTTTAACGGATCATTAAGACTTGAGGATTAGTTTTCCTTTGTATGTTTATTACGAACTTATTCCTCTATGATTACGAATCAATCACAAGATTACTCATTCGGAGGCTTACGGTCCATTGAAATAAAATATTTACAATGCATACCTACCTAGTGAAATTGGGACATCACTATATTGGTACTTCTATCTAGGAACCTAATTTAATATTAATACCTTCGGGAATTTTACTAGGGGTAAATAATTTTTCAATAGATCAGCAGTGACATATTTATTATCTTGCACACTATGTATTTTAAATCAGAGCTTATGAAATTTCCATTCACATTTAAGTTTGTTAAAATAATAAAAGTGCTATGTACTGTATGAACTTCTTTGTTTTATAATCGTGTATCTTATTCCCTTTTCTTACTTTTATTGACCGCTTGTTGCGTTTCTCCTTGTTTCTTATTGCATTCGTGCTCTTACTCCACATTGGATTTATTACCTTTATGGTTATTATTTATTTCCGGTTCTTTGCACCCGTGTTCTTGTTTTCCATTTTGTTTTTGCCTACCTCCGTCATGTATACTATCTCCTTTATTTACTCTGTGTTCTTTATCGCAACCTTGTTCGATATTGATTTCGTGTTCTTGTCTATTATGGTTTTTGTCTCGCTTATCTTTATTACAGCCGTGATCGAGACCTAAATTAAGGTTTAAATCAACCAAATTCCCCCCGAGTTCGCTGTTAGTTCTTTGTACTGTATTTGCATGGTTATCACTCAGACCTTGCTGGTTGTGATCTTTATTATTTCCTAGCCATCTACCTTTGTTACAACCGGGTTCTAGTTTTTCAATCTGATTTTCTTCGCTTTTTAGTTTGTGTCCTTTTTCATTATTGCACCCATGACCTAATAAACCAAGTATTGGTCCAACAGATAATTCTGGTTTACTTGACTTGTCTGGAATGCTATGGTGTCCAGATTGTTCCGTAAAAGAGTGTCCTGGCTTGACTAGACTAGATTCTCCTGGCTTGTCTGGACTAGACTGTACTGGTCTCTCTGGAATGCCAATATGTATTGGTATGTTTAGAATACCAGCGTGTCCTGATTTATCTAGAGTAGCATCGAGTCCTGGTTTGTCCGAACTACATTTGCCTGGCTTGTCTGATTTAGATTTTCCTGGCCTCTCAGGACTATATTGTCCTGGCTTGCCTGGAGTAGATTTTCGTGGCTTGTCTGGATTAGATTGTCCTGGCTTTTCTAGGCAAGACTTTCCTGGCTTTTCTGGAATGCCAATATGTCCTGGTTTATCTGGACTAAATTGCCCTGGCTTGTCTTGAGTAGATTTTCCCGGCTTTTTTTTGAATGCCACTAAGCCCTGGTTTATCTGTAGTACCTGTTGTATGTCTTGGCTGGTCTGTACGAGATTGTTCCGGCTTCTCTGTAGTTGCTGCATGTCCTGGCTTAACTGGACAAGATAGTCCCGGCTTCTCTGGAGTACATGCATGGCCTGGCTTGTCTGGAGAACCTGCATGGCCTGGCTTGTCTGGACAAGATTGTCCTGGCTTCTCTGGAGAACCTGCATGGCCTGTCTTATCTGGACTAGATTGTCCTGGCTTCTCTGGAATAGCTGCATGGCCTGGCTTGTCTGGAGTAGATTGTCCTGGCTTGTCTGGATTAAATTGTCCTGGCTTCTCTGGAGTAGCTGCATGGCCTGGCTTGTATGGACTAGATTGTCCCGGCTTCTCAAGACTAGATTGTCCCAGCTTGTTTGGACTAGATTGTCCTGGCTTCTCTGTAGATGCTGCATGTCCTGGTTTGTCTGGACTAGATAGCACCGGCTTCTCTGGAGTACCTGCATGGCCTGGCTTGTCTGGAGAACCTGCATGGCCTGGCTCGTCTGGACTAGATTGTCCTGGCTTTTCTGGAGTAGCTGCATGGCCTGGCTTGTCTGGAGTAGATTGTCCTGGCCTGTCTGGAGTAGATAGTCCTGGCTTGTCTGGATTAAATTGTCCTGGCTTCTCTGGAGTAGCTGCATGGTCTGGCTTGTCTGGACTAGATAGTCCCGGCTTCTCAAGACTAGATTGTCCCAGCTTGTCTGGACTAGATTGTCCTGGCTTCTTTGTAGATTCTGCATGTCCTGGTTTGTCTGGACTAGATAGTACCGGCTTCTCTGGAGTACCTGCATGGCCTGCCTTGTCTGGAGAACCTGCATGGCCTGGCTTGTCTGGAGAAACTGCATGGCCTGGCTTGTCTGGACTAGATTGTCCTGGCTTCTCTGGAGTAGCTATATGGCCTGGCTTGTCTGGAGAAGTTTGTCCTAGCCTGTCTGAAGTAGATAGTCCTGGCTTGTCTGGATTAAATTGTCCTGGCTTCTCTGGAGTAGCATGGCCTGAATTCTCTGGAGTAGATTGTCCTAGCTTGTCTGGACTAGCTGCATGGCCTGGCTTGTCTGAAGTAGATTGTCCTGGCTTGTCTGGACTAAATTGTCCTAGCTTCTCTGGAGTAGCTGCATGTCCTGGCTTATCTGGAGAACCTGCATGGCCTGGCTTATCTGGACTAGATTGTCCTGGCTTGTCTGGACTAGTTTGTCCTGGCTTCCCTGGAGTAGCTGCATGTCCTGGCTTGTCTGGAGAACCTGCATGGCCTGGCTTGTCTGGATTAGATTCTCCCGGCTTCTCTAGAGTAGATTGTCCTGGCTTGTCTGGACTAAATTGTCCTGGCTTCTCTGGGGTAGCTGCATGGTCTGGCTTGTCTGGATTACATTGTTCCGGCTTCTCTGGAGTAGCTGCATGTCCTGGTTTGTGTGGACTAGATTGTCCTGGCTTGTCTGGAGAAGATTGTCCTGGCTTGTCTGGACTAGTTTGTCCTGGCTTCTCTGAAGTAGCTGTATGTCCAGGCTTGTCTGGAGAACCTGCATGGCCTGGCTTGTCTGGATTAGATTGTCCCGGCTTCTCTGGAGTAGCTGCATGGCCTGGCTTGTCTGGATTAGATTCTCCCGGCTTCTCTGGAGTAGATTGTCCTGGCTTGTCTTGACTAGATTGTCCTGGGTTCTCTGGAGTAGCCGCATGTCCTGGCTTGTCTGGAGAACCTGCATGGCCTGGCTTGTTTGGATTAGATTGTCCCGGCTTCTCTGGAGTAGATTGTCCTGGCTTGTCTGGAGTAGATTGTCCTGGCTTGTCTGGACTAATTTGTCCTGGCTTCTCTAGAGTAGCTGAATGTCCTGGCTTGTCTGGAGAACCTGCATGGCCTGGCTTGTCTGGATTAGATTCTGTATTCTCTGGAGTAGATTGTCCTGGCTTGTCTGGAGTAGATTGTCCTGGCTTGTCTGGACTAGTTTGTCCTGGCTTCTCTGGAGTAGCCGCATGTCCTGGCTTGTCTGGAGAACCTACATGGCCTGGCTTGTCTGGATTAGATTCTCCCGTCTCCTCTGGAGTAGATTGTCCTGGCTTGTCTGGAGTAGATTGTCCTGGCTTGTCTGGATTAGATTGTCCCGGCTTCTCTGGAGTAGATTGTCCTGGCTTGTCTTGACTAGATTGTCCTGGCTTCTCTGGAGTAGCCGCATGTCCTGGCTTGTCTGGAGAACCTGCATGGCCTGGCTTGTTTGGATAAGATTGTCCCGGCTTCTCTGGAGTAGATTGTCCTGGCTTGTCTGGAGTAGATTGTCCTGGCTTGTCTGGACTAGTTTGTCCTGGCTTCTCTGGAGTAGCTGCATGTCCTGGCTTGTCTGGAGAACCTACATGGCCTGGCTTGTCTGGATTAGATTCTCCCGTCTTCTCTGGAGTAGATTGTCCTGGCTTGTCTGGAGTAGATTGTCCTGGCTTGTCTGAATTAGATTGTCCTGGCTTGTCTTGACTAGATTGTCCTGGCTTCTCCGGAGTAAATTGTCCTGGCTTATCTGGATTAGATTGTCCCGGCTTCTCTGGAGTAGATTGTCCTGGCTTGTCTGGAGAATATTGTCCTGGCTTGTCTGGACTAGTTTGTCCTGGCTTCTCTGGAGTAGCTGCATGTCCTGGCTTGTCTGGAGAACCTGCATGGACTGGCTTGTCTGGATAAGATTCTCCCGGCTTCTCTGGAGTAGATTGTCCTGGCTTGTCTGGAGTAGATTGTCCTGGCTTGTCTGGACTAGATAGTACCGGCTTCTCTAGAGTACCTGCATGGCCTGGCTCTTGAGAACCTGCATGGCTTGGCTTGTCTGGATAGGATTGTCCTGGCTTGTTTGGACTAGATTGTCCTGGTTTATCTGGACTAGATTGTCCTGGCTTCTCTGGAGTAGCTGCATATCCTGGCTTGTCTGGAGAACCTGCTTGGCCTGGCTTGTCTGGAGTAGATTCTCCTGGCTTCTCTGGAGTAGATTGTCCTAGCTTGTCTTGATAAGTTTGTCCTGGCTTCTCTGGAGTAGATTGTCCTGGCTTGTCTGGAGTAGATTGTCCTGGCTTGTCTGGAGTAGATTGTCCTGGCTTGTCTGGACTAGTTTCTCCTGGCTTCTCTGGAGTAGCTGGATGTCCAGGCTTGTCTGAAGAACCTGCATGGCCTGGCTTGTCTGGATTAGATTGTCCCGGCTTCTCTGGAGTAGATTGTCCTGGCTTGTCTTGACTAGTTTGTCCTGGCTTCTCTGGAGTAGCCGCATGTCCTTGCTTGTCTGGAGAACCTGCATGGCCTGGCTTGTTTGGATAAGATTGTCCCGGCTTCTCTGGAGTAGATTGTCCTGGCTTGTCTGGAGTAGATTGTCCTGGCTTGTCTGGACTAGTTTGTCCTGGCTTCTCTGGAGAAGCTGCATGTCCTGGCTTGTCTGGAGAACCTACATGGCCTGGCTTGTCTGGATTAGATTCTCCCGTCTTCTCTGGAGTAGATTGTCCTGGCTTGTCTGGAGTAGATTGTCCTGGCTTGTCTGGATTAGATTGTCCCGGCTTCTCTAGAGTAGATTGTCCTAGCTTGTCTGAATTAGATTGTCCTGGCTTGTCTTGACTAGATTGTCCTGGCTTCTCCGGAGTAGATTGTCCTGGCTTATCTAGATTAGATTGTCCCGGCTTCTCTGGAGTAGATTGTCCTGGCTTGTCTGGAGTATATTGTCCTGGCTTGTCTGGACTAGTTTGTCCTGGCTTCTCTGGAGTAGCTGCATGTCCTGGCTTGTCTGGAGAACCTGCATGGCCTGGCTTGTCTGGACTAGATTGTCCTGGCTTCTCTGGAGTAGCTGCATGGCCTTGCTTGTCTGGATTAGATTGTCCCGGCTTCTCTGGAGTACCTTTATGGCCTGGCTTGTCTGGAGAACCTGCATGGCCTGGCTTGTCTGGACTAGATTGTCCTGGCTTCTCTAGAGTAGCTGCATGGCCTGGCTTGTCTGGACTAGATTGTCCTGGCTTCTCTGGAGTACCTGCATGGCCTAGCTTGTCTGGACTAGATTGTCCTGGCTTCTCAGAAGTAGCTGCATGGCCTGGCTTATTTGGACTAGATTGTCCTGGCTTCTCTGTAGATGCTGAATGTCCTGATTTGTCTGGACTAGATAGTACCGGCTTCTCTAGAGTACCTGCATGGCCTGGCTCTTGAGAACCTGCATGGCTTGGCTTGTCTGGATAGGATTGTCCTGGCTTGTTTGGACTAGATTGTCCTGGTTTATCTGGACTAGATTGTCCTGGCTTCTCTGGAGTAGCTGCATATCCTGGCTTGTCTGGAGAACCTGCTTGGCCTGGCTTGTCTGGATTAGATTCTCCCGGCTTCTCTGGAGTAGATTGTCCTAGCTTGTCTGAATTAGATTGTCCTGGCTTGTCTTGATAAGTTTGTCCTGGCTTCTCTGGAGTAGCTGCATGGCCTGGCTTATCAGGATTAGATTGTCCCGGTTTCTCCGGAGTGGATTGTCCTGGCTTGTCTGGAGTAGATTGTCCTGGCTTCTCTGGAGTAGCTGCATGGCCTGGCTTGTCTGGACTAGATTGTCCTGGCTTGTCTGGAGTAGATTGTCCTGGCTTGTCTGGACTAGTTTGTCCTGGCTTCTCTGGAGTAGCTGTATGTCCAGGCTTGTCTGGAGAACCTGCATGGCCTGGCTTGTCTGGATTAGATTGTCCCGGCTTCTCTGGAGTAGATTGTTCTGGCTTGTCTGGAGTAGATTGTCCTTGCTTGTCTGGACTAGATTGTCCCGGCTTCTCTGGAGTAGCCGCATGTTCTGGCTTGTCTGGAGAACCTGCATGGCCTGGCTTGTTTAGATTAGATTGTCCAGGCTTCTCTGGAGTAGATTGTCCTGGCTTGTCTGGAGTAGATTGTCCTGGCTTGTCTGGACTAGATTGTCCTGGCTTCTCTGGAGTGGCTGCGTATCCTGGCTTGTCTGGATTAGATTGTCCCGGCTTCTCCGGAGTAGCATGGCCTGAATTCTCTGGAGTAGATTGTCCTAGCTTGTCTGGACTAGCTGCATGGCCTGGCTTGTCTGGACTAGATAGTACCGGACTCTCTGGAGTACCTTTATGGCCTGGCTTGTCTGGACTAGATTGTCCTGGCTTCTCTAGAGTAGCTGCATGGCCTGGCTTGTCTGGACTAGATTGTCCTGGCTTCTCTGGAGTACCTGCATGGCCTGGCTTGTCTGGACTAGATTGTCCTGGCTTCTCTGAAGTAGCTGCATGGCCTAGCTTATTTGGACTAGATTGTCCTGGCTTCTCTGTAGATGCTGAATGTCCTGATTTGTCTGGACTAGATAGTACCGGCTTCTCTAGAGTACCTGCATGGCCTGGCTCTTGAGAACCTGCATGGCTTGGCTTGTCTGGATAGGATTGTCCTGGCTTGTTTGGACTAGATTGTCCTGGTTTATCTGGACTAGATTGTCCTGGCTTCTCTGGAGTAGCTGCATATCCTGGCTTGTCTGGAGAACCTGCTTGGCCTGGCTTGTCTGGAGTAGATTCTCCTGGCTTCTCTGGAGTAGATTGTCCTAGCTTGTCTGAATTAGATTGTCCTGGCTTGTCTTGATAAGTTTGTCCTGGCTTCTCTGGAGTAGCTGCATGGCCTGGCTTATCAGGATTAGATTGTCCCGGCTTCTCCGGAGTAGATTGTCCTGGCTTGTCTGGAGTAGATTGTCCTGGCTTCTCTGGAGTAGCTGCATGGCCTGGCTTGTCTGGACTAGATTGTCCTGGCTTGTCTGGAGTAGATTGTCCTGGCTTGTCTGGAGTAGATTGTCCTGGCTTGTCTGGACTAGTTTGTCCTGGCTTCTCTGGAGTAGCTGGATGTCCAGGCTTGTCTGAAGAACCTGCATGGCCTGGCTTGTTTGGATAAGATTGTCCCGGCTTCTCTGGAGTAGATTGTCCTGGCTTGTCTGGAGTAGATTGTCCTGGCTTGTCTGGACTAGTTTGTCCTGGCTTCTCTGGAGACTGCATGTCCTGGCTTGTCTGGAGAACCTGCATGGCCTGGCTTGTCTGGATTAGATTCTCCCGTCTTCTCTGTATAGATTGTCCCTGGCTTGTCTGGAGTAGATTGTCCTGGCTTGTCTGGATTAGATTGTCCCGGCTTCTCTGGAGTAGATTGTCCTAGCTTGTCTGAATTAGATTGTCCTGGCTTGTCTTGACTAGATTGTCCTGGCTTCTCCGGAGTAGATTGTCCTGGCTTATCTAGATTAGATTTGTCCCGGCTTCTCTGGAGTAGATTGTCCTGGCTTGTCCTGGAGTATATTGTCCTGGCTTGTCTGGACTAGTTTGTCCTGGCTTCTCTGGAGTAGCTGCATGTCCTGGCTTGTCTGGAGAACCTGCATGGACTGGCTTGTCTGGATAAGATTCTCCCGGCTTCTCTGGAGTAGATTGTCCCGGCTTCTCTGGAGTACCTTTATGGCCTGGCTTGTCTGGATAACCTGTTTGGCCTGGCTTGTCTGGACTAGATTGTCCCTGGCGTCTCTAGAGGTAGCCTGCATGGCTGGCTTGTCTGGACTAGATTGTCCTGGCTTCTCTGGAGTACCTGCATGGCCTGGCTTGTCTGGACTAGATTGTCCTGGCTTCTCAGAAGTAGCTGCATGCCTGGCTTATTTGGACTAGATTGTCCTGGCTTCTCTTTAGATGCTGAATGTCCTGATTTTGTCCTGGACTAGATAGTACCGGCTAGTTCTCTAGAGTACCTGCATGGCCCTGCTCTTGAGAACCTGCATGGCTTGGCTTGTCTGGATAGTATTGTCTGGCTTGTTTGGACTAGATTGTCCTGGTTTATCTGGACTAGATTGTCCTGGCTTCTCTGGAGTAGCCTGCATATCCTGGCTTGTCTGGAGAACCTGCTTGGCCCTGGCTTGTCCTGGAGTAGATTCTCCTGGCTTCTCTGGAGTAGATTGTCCTAGCTTTGTCTGATTAGATTGTCCTGGCTTGTCTTGATAAGTTTGTCCTGGCTTCTCTGGAGTAAGCTGCATGGCCTGGGCTTATCAGGATAGATTGTCCCGGTTTTTCTCGGAGTAGATTTTGTCCTGGCTTGTCTGGAGTAGATGGTCCTGGCTTCTCTGGACTAGATTGTCCCTGGCTTCTCTGGGAGTAGGCTGTTGTCCCAGGCCTTGTCTGAAGAACCTGCATGGCCCCTGGCTTGTCTGGATAGATTGTCCCCGGCTT